>CM040125.1:97118952-97821907 GCA_022559845.1 Amorphophallus konjac
TCTTAGGAACCCGAAATCATAGCAATACAAAATGCAACTACTACAAAACCATTCCAAACTTTAAGCAATGCTTCAAATAAAAGCTTGGAAAGGAAAGATCAAGATAGTAGATATCCCCCTCAATTATGCAGTGGGTCCCGTCCATTGGAAGGTAGGGTTGCGCTGGAGTTGATCCTCGAAGTGGAACCTAGCCAAGCACGCAGGAGATGCCCAAGGTAAAGGATCCAGATCGGCATGGTTTGCAGACGGTGGTCTCCTAATCTTCTTCTTCCTCCTCCTTTAGATGAGCATGCCTCCTCCTCGTTCTTCTTCACCAGCAACAGATAGAGCAATATTAGCACCATGGATTTTTTCTTCGAAGCAAACCGCAACACATATATGCAGTGGAAAAGGAAGCATAAAAGACCTAATAGCCCATGCTAAAAACCCTTCACAACCTCACCCAAACAATGGGTGAAACCCTAAGGGTAGGGGTATAAAAGGCCAAGCGAGATGGACCAAGAAAATTGGAGTTCGAAACCAAAACAGCAAACCCGACTCGGGTCTCCCAGAAGAAGTGTCGACTCAAGGAGTCGACACTTTCTACAATCCATTCTGTCCCATTTACAAAAAACATGACCTAGGTTGAAAGAGTCGACTCTTTTAGCCAGAGGTTCTATTTTGTGATGAAAACCTAATGCAACCTGAAAGTTTTGACTCCTTGAGTCGTCACATTTCAGCAGAGATTATGTCTGCCTCAAACGCAGCCCCCTGGACACCAAGAGTCGACTCAAGGAGTCGACTCTTGCAGAGTAAGAACAAAAAATAGCATAATGTAGTGAAATAAAGCCCAGTACCAAAATACATGATTCAAGCCCAATCTAGGCACATGGAAATTCATTAACAATAAGATCTTACCATAATTTCAAGGATTGTGGACATCTTTAAGCCTGCACTTTCCAGAAGTTCAGAAACATGTCAATTTTCATTCAATGCATGTGAATGAGCCAATTACAACGCATATTAGCACACTTGACAATCTTAATCAACCTACAGTAAGGAACACTGAACAGCAGCCAAAATACAAGTGTGTCATAAGATTCCAGTTCGCATTCTCCACAAGTTCACATCACAAGAAATGTTCAAGCAAGTCACACACTTGGGTTCTAGTCAACCCAAAAGTATCAAATTCAGTCCAAGCCATCTTCAGCATAAGTTCACATAAAAACTCATTCAACCATCATTGTTTTACCATGGGACCAAAGGATGGAGGGCACCTTGAACCTCCACTATCTAAAATTCAAATTCATGAAAACATTAAATCAACACAAATTAGGAATCTAGTATTCTAGCTTCAAGGCCTTTTAAACAACCTTCAAAATATCTCTACATAAGAGACATCTTAATCCTGAATCAACCTACAATTAATATATTGAAATGCAGCTTCACATTTAAATGATTCAGAACTCTTCAATCCATGTTCTTCACAGATTAACATATCAAATATAATTCAAGAGGACCATTTCCAAATAGAATTTGGCCAAACCATTCATGACTTCTAAGATATAGTCCAAGCTTTCCAAGTTCAGTCTAATTAAAAACCATTCATGAATGCCAACCTTAAATCACATATGAGTGATATGCATTAGAACTCAATATTACAACTTCATGAGGTGTATGCATAGAATCCCATTCAGAACTTGAAGAGTCAAGAGGATATGTTCATGAGGAACCATGTTTCATAGTTAAATGTTTCAATTAAATCTGCCATCCATAATGCAATATCAAAATGCCATTGTCAAAAGTTCATCAAGACCAACAAGAATTCACACTAGCAACATGAGTATGCCAGAAACCAAGTTTCACCATGATCAATCATGACCCAATGAGATGGGTTTCACTTATGAAATCGAAGAACCCATACAACTATAGTGCTTGAACAATCACATGCTAAAGAGTACAGCATAGGAAGTGTCGACACTCAGCAACCCAGTGTCGGCACTTTGTTGTAGTAAAGGCCAGTCAACCCAAGAACTGTATACATGACGCACATTCATTCCATCAAGATATTCAATCCATCAAGATATGAACAATATGCAACCAATCAAGTTAAGACCCAAAACATCTCAAATGTCTCATGATGAATATGCAAGAACCAAATGACATTTTTTCACAAAACCTACACACAATATTTTGTTATCATCAAAACCATCACCAAGGACAACGAGGGAGCGCAGCGAACCCAACATAAGGTCGTGATGTCAGTCCCTTTCAAGTGTGAGGCAAGTTGGATCTCATGCGTACGTTGTAGACTTGCCAGAATTTGGGATCAGCTCTACCTCAATGTCTCGGATCTAGTCACCAACAAGGACCCAACGGCAATTCCTAGTCAGTCTTCGAGCCGTCTCCGCCCCTTTGAGAGTGACCCCACCCCGGAGTGTCCACCACTAGCCTCATTCCCACAGCAGCGTGAGCATATGGAACATATATGGGATGAGTAGGTGACGATTACTAGGAGTGGAATGTACCTCCGTGCTACTTGGTACCGTGACTGATCCGCAGGTGCCACGTGAACAGCTCCACCCCTTACTCGACGGGGTCAATTTTCTCGCACATGGGGAGAATTGATGGGACATCGAAGCAAGACCACTAACTTTTTTCATTGGGTTTGTAATTATATGGCAATTATAAGCCAATGGGTTAGTCATTAGGAATTGGTGGGTTTCTTTGCAAAAAGGCTATGTAGGCCCGGCGGGATCCCCACCCTCTCTCCCATTGGGCCACCTAGACTCTCTAGGGCCCATGTGGGGCTGGTCCATGGTCCAAGATGGCATCTTGGACCAAGCCCCTCTTGTTGACTCCAAGAGGGGGCCGCCCCCTCCTTTGTCCCCATGTGGGATTTAATTAATCCCTCCCCTTTTAGTTTTTTATAATTGTTGTATTTGACCACATGGGAGAAAATTCTTCTCTCCCCTAATTACCCCTCCCTAACCCTAGATCTGAGGTTAGTTTACGTCATTTACATTTCACATAAAACCCATGTATTTCCATATTTTTGGGTGATTAATAAAGAAAATTATTGGAGAAATACCAAAGGCCAAGTGTGCCCCTCTCCCTCTCTCCCCCTTGCAGCTGAACTGCTGTGATTTCTAGGGTGGATGCCCTAAAACTTGGTGGATTCTAAGGTGTATCTCCTCCCCTGGGTGTGAAGCTCAGCCGCCACCGCCGCCGCCGTTCGTGCCGCCGTCGAGCCGCCACAACCGAATCTTCAACCTGCTGCCCAGGATTTTGAGATCTAGGATAGAAGCTTAAAGTTTAGGTTGGTTCTCCCAATCCAACTCTCTGGTCGACCTCAAATTTTGAGGATTTGTTCCCACTGTCGTCCCCCATCTCCAGATAAAATTTCATGTCAATCAGACGTTGTTTGCTATTTTTCCCAGTCTTTTAGTTTCACCCCTAACAGTCTACCCATTAGCAGATCTATAGGATAGTAGTCTGTTCTTTTATTTTTCCCGCACCTTAGCTATCTCCAAAAAATCCCAAAATATTTGTGTGTCATCCTTACACCCCACCCTTCCACCCATAAAATTCCCAGAGTCTATATCCACCATTTTCCTTTGGGTCAAAATTCATTTTCAGGCAAATCCCTGTCTATCCTGACTGTCTGTAATCCAACCCAGCAGAAACAACTGTGCCACAGTAGTTTTCATTTCCAATCCATTTGCTGGATGGTTGTGAAATACCTATATGTTGTAGTCCTTCGAGTCCTCTTTCCAACGGCGTCAATCTTGCCTCGATCCAACACCGGATCTGGGAGGAACAATTATTTTCGTGCAGGCGCGCAAACCTGTTCCGTGAACAAGCCAGCAAGATCAGTCCAAGGTTAATTCTTCCATAAACCCTCGGCTCCGAACCTGGGACCGCCGCTCCCGGGGATTACCAGCAACCCCCCAGCAGTGTCCCAACCAGCCACCGTAGCAAGGAGACACCCGGACGCCGCCGTCCCAGCAGCCGAACCCACCTGCTGACCCGTGGGCCCAGCAGAACCGAACCGGACCAGCAGCCCGTCTCTGACCCGAAAGCCATTCCGGCTTGCTGCCCGTCAACTCGAGTTCGCTACTCTCGGGTCCCACTATATCCCTTTACCTCCCTGCGTGGAGTGGTCATAAAATTCATTGTTGTAACTATTGTTTAATTACTGTACTGGGAGTACGAGTCTTGGACGTGGTCATCTTCCCCACGCCCGGAGCGTGGAGGTATCGTGTCCGCTCCCCACTTTGGCATTTTCTTTCCTCGTATATATTCATATGCCATTGCTAGAGTGATAGGGAATTAGCTCGTTCAAATTTCATCACCGCTGCGAGAGTGAGTGAACGCGTGGCCCGTCCCATGTCTCTATCCCGGCACAAAAAGTGAGAGTTAACCACCCTAGCTCATTGTCGGTTTCTCAACCGCGCACGTCCGCACGTTTCCCTCGCTATGGACGAGTCGCGAGCTAGAGTTCCAGGTTTGCATCAAATCGGCCGAGTCGCGTCCCGTCCCGCATCAGGTACGCGGGACGTCCATATGTTCTCTTAGCCACGATGACAAACTACATAGGAGTTAATGAAGCCGCGACTTCCTCCTTGGAGAAAAAGCATGTAGGCGCGCCCAAATCCGCAAAGGCCGGGCTCATGGATCCTCGTCTCTACTGTTGGAAACTCCTGTGAAGCCGCCAAGACCTACGTGAAAGAGCGCACACCCAACGATGGCTGGGGGGGCGACGGCCCCCCCCAGTGTCCGCCATGGAGAAACATTCACCGTCGCCTCAAAACCTAGTCGCTCCACTCAAGCATCAATGCCTAGGACGTGACTGGATGTTCTACTATTAATATAGATTATTTAGGATTAAGATTAAAAAAACATTCACCTACGGTTCGTTCACATTACCTATGTTTTATAAACAACTCGAAAAATCGTAGGAAACTACTTATTTGAGTCGTAGGTAATTATGTTATAATTGTCAGTCAAAATTACGCAGGTACCTATGCCATAAAAAATCATAGGAGAAAATACATACGCCAGATAAATTGTGGGTAAATACCAACTACGACTTACGCGACCATGACCGTAGGAAATTACCTATGCAATATTAACTATAAGTAACTACCAACAACCATCTACGCAATAAAACTGTAGGTAAAATACCTACGCGAGTTAAATCGTAGGATTTTACCTACTACATATGTCGTAGGTATAAAACTATGTAGGCATGGCATGTACGCTTTAGATAATTACCTACTCGACAAAAGTATGTAGGCATGGCATGTAATGAGCGCCCCTATACCTATGCTATATTGTCGTAGGTATTGACCAAACTATACCTACGATATTATGTCGCATAGGAAAAAGTTTACCTAAGTAGTTTTTGCCTACGACACCACGCAGTAGGGAATGTCGTAGGTAAAGATTTTACCTACGGTTTTTTTGGCCTATACCTACCACATTTGCCATAGGTAAAACCCAGTTTTGCCGTAGTGCATGGTGGGAAAGCATGCTGGTTTGTTGTCATCGGCGGTTTCAACCAAGTGGCCATCCTTTCCGAAGGTAAAAGGACTCATTCCAGAAAAATGCTGTTGAAATGGATGAAGCAGACTTACAGCGGGTGTTTGGTCGACATATGGCAACACAAGTGCAAAATTTACCAGATGTTTTACAACTGTCTGGTAGCACACAACAACTCCCTAGACTTGGAAAGGATCACAATTGGAACAAGAAAAGCATTTTCTAGGAATTGCCTTATTGGTCAACTCTTATTGCACGACATAATCTGGATGCCATGCATATCGAGAATAATATTTTTGATAATGTGTTCAACGTAATCATGAACATAAAAGGCAAAACAAAGGACAACACTAAAGAGTGTTTGGACTTAAAAATATTTTTTAAACGTCCAAAACTAGAATTGCAGAGCGTACAGGGAAAAGTTGTGCAGCCTAATGTAACTTACGTGCTTAGTGATACACAAATCAAGGAAGTGTGCCAGTGGTTAAAACAGTTGAGATTCCTAGATGGATGTGTGTCCAACATAGCCCGTTGTGTGAATGTTAATGAGTGGAAAATATTTGGACTGAAAAGTCATGACTGTCATGTGTTCTTGGAAAGACTAGTGCCCACTGCATTCCGTGACTTGTTACCAAAGGCTGTATGGGGAGCACTGACCGAGCTGAGTCAGTGTTTCAAAATTTTATGTGTATCAAAACTCAGACCTCAGGATGTACAAACTATCAAAGAAAATGTGGTCATGACCGTTTGTAACCTAAAGAAGGTATTTCCTCCCGCATTCTTCGATTCGATGGAACACCTTATTATCCATTTGCCATACGAGGCTATAGTTGGAGGGCTAGTACAATTTTGATTGATGTATCCATTTAAGAGGTATGTGAGATTTTTTTTCCCTTTCAATTGCTACATGTGTACGATATGTATGTCATTGTCATCTGAACTGTTGTTGTAGGTGCATGCATGAACTAAAAAAGAAAGTTCGCTACAAAGGGGAAGTTGGAGGGTTCGCTTACTGAGGCATATATTATTGAAGAAATTTCAAACTTCTGTTTGATGTACTTTGAGCCTGAGATTCAAACTCATTGTACTCGGTCTCCACGTAATGATGATGGGGGAGTTACTGATTTGTCCAATCGGCTCTCTATATTTAAGCATCTAGGACGTGGGTTCGGACGTTGCTTGGCTCGCATGCTCAAAGATAGAGAGTTGTATGCCGCAGAGATCACTACAAAAAAATGAAATATTAGGGCAGTTCATTTAGAGACATTTCTTAAAATTTCCCCAAAAATATCATAAATATAGACATTTCATATTTACGATTTCCCCTAAAATACTTCAGTTTTCATCTTTATTTAAAACCTTATAAAAAGGTGTTTTGAAAATGCCTCAAATAATCAAATGAGAAAAGAGAAATTTATTAAAAATACCCCAAAAGAATTTGCTGCTCGCGTGGGATTCCATCCATAAGTTCCCACCGTAATTGACTCCTTCATCCTGAAATTCCTTAAAGGTAGTTCTTCTATAGAAGGCCTTTGTAACCCCTGCTCACGTATTCCTCCCCGTGTCAATTACTTTCCCATTGCAAACTCTTCATCCGTCTTCTCCTCTGCCCCTCCACCTCCTCACCTCCACAGCCCCCTTCTCCACCCAGGCTCTTCCTCAGCTCTGCTCGTAGGAATCTGATGCGGGACGGACACGTGAACCTGGGACTCTAGCTCGCAACTCATCCCTAAGCGAGGGAAACGTGGGATCGTGTGCGGTTGAGGAACCGGCAATTGTTGGGTTCGGTGCGTTGGATTAAGAGGGGGGTGAATGAAACCTTCCCTTAAAAATTTTACTCAATTAAAATCTAATGCTCAGAACTGCGGAATTAAAGCCTAAAGGAATTAAAACCTAAGAAAGTCTAAGCCATAGACAGAATCAAATCAAAGGAGCTTGTGCCTTAAAGCATTCAGACAGAGTACATAATTTAAGCGCTCCTAGCCATTCATCTAGCGGCATCAAATAAGAAATAAAACCAATGCACAGAGGATTTTTAGGTGGTTCGGTCCTCCAGACCTACGTCCACCCCACAATCAAACCCGAGTGTGGATTCCGCTGGTACACAGCTTAAACCGCTGGACCTCACAGCTTGCCTACAACCGCTGAGGAATTACAGCTAAACCTCCACTGGGGACACTGCTTAACCCGTCCGAGGTATCCACCTCGCCCGCTGAGCAACACAGCTTGCTGTCCAGAGGAATCCTCCTCTGCAAGACCGCTGGCTAACAGCTTGAAGAAAGTAAAATAGAAAACAAGAAATACAGCACCGAAAAGCTGAAAATAAAGCACAAATCATATAGCTCTCAAAGGAGCAGGTCTGGCTTGGATTTGATCCAAATGCCAGAGGACAGATTTCTTCTCCATGAACTCCTTCTCTCTCTCTCTTCTTTCTCTTCTGCTTCTTCTCTCTTTCTTTCTCTTTCTCTTCTGCTTCTTCTCTCTTTCTCTTCTTCACTCTTTTTCTTTCTCTTCCTCTTCTTCTGGATCGTGCATGCACTCACTGCTTCTGCTCTTCTGCTTTAGCTCTCACAGCTTCGATCGGATTTCTTCTGAGGAAGAAGCTTAGTATATATAGCAGCAGCAGGTAGGGCGTGTGCTCTCCACAGTTCCCGCCCAATCGCCTTGACCACGTGGCAGCATCTCAGCCTGTTGGATTACACGTGTCACGATCCTGAGCCATCTCCATCTTGGATCTCGTGCCCTCCTTAAGTTCCTCGACCAAGAGTCCTGTTAGAACAGACGAGGATGCACTAAGTTAATTCAGAAAGCAATGTACAGACTTTGTTTTGAACGATGCACAATGCATAGTGTATGGACTTAGAGTGAATGCGAGAAGACGATGTATAGGGAAGTCTACACATTGAATCATGGACTATGCCCTTGAAGAATGTACAGACATGAAATGAATGAAGAACACGGACTGTACATACTTGATAGCATGCATCAATGTACAGACTTTAGACATGATGCAATGTATAGACATGACTGCACAGAGACGCTATGTGAGACACAGCTTAACAAGCACTGACTTGATGCTCACATGGCTGTACATACTTGCATGAGACGCTGGGTGAGACGCTAAGTGAGACGGTGCATGAACGATGACACGGGCTGTACAGACTTTGAATGATGCATGCACAAAGATGCTAAGTGAGACGGTGCATGAACGATGACACAGGCTGTACAGACTTTGAATGATGCATGCAACAATGGTGTACAGACTTACTGGTGTGTAGACTTTGTGTGTGTGTGCGAGACAATGTATAGACTTGATGTCGTGCAACACACAGGCTGTACTGACTTCGTCGAGTGAACCAATGGAGGTTGTACAGACTTAGTGTTGCGAACACAGGCTGTACAAACTTTGAATGTGTGCGATACTTATCAATGTTTAGACTTGCACATATGCATGAAGAGCACTGGCGATGTATAGACTCTGAATGCATAAACTATGCACATGCATGAAGAGCACAGACGATGTATAGACGTTAAACTTGATGTGCCTGCGACAAGGCGATGTACAGACTTGCTGTGCCTAACGTTTATGCCTGAGTGCATCATGTATAGACTAGGTGTGTGCATAAAGCAACATGCATAAAGCAACTGAAGAATGCACCGATGCAGTGTATGCAGGAGAACTAACAGTGCAGTCTATACAACAGATCATGCATTGACTATATATAACGTGCAACAATGTTTAATGAACCGATGCAGAGACTGACACAGTGAGATGATTGTGATCATGCATCAATTAATCAATCTTTCATTCTCATAGTGTTTGCTGACATCAAAACCACAGGGGCACAACAATCTCCCCCTTTTTGATGATGGCAACACTATGAGTCACACTGACTCATGTCAAACTATTCTCCCCCTTTGACTTCATCAAAAAGAAAATAGTTTGAGATGAGAAATACAAATATGCATGCAATGATTGAATGAAATCCTCCCCCTTTGACTAAGTCATGTAATGATTGAATGCTTAATGCAGTATACATGCAGATGCAACAAGAAATGCAAGATCTCCCTCTAAATATATGAATGCAAGAACACAATTCTCCCCCTGAATGTATAACTCCCCCTGAATTATTTCTCCCCCTGTGAGAAAGGAATATGAACGGATGAAGCACATCTCCTCTTGTGACATAATCAAAAGGTAGAGAAGATAGGAGGGAAAGAACATGAATAAGGTAAGGGGTCACTACACAACAGCTGAAGCATTGGTTCATAAAGTGAGCATGATTATAAACAACTGTTAAAGCATAAGAATCATCAATATACAGTCTTGAAAGAATTCAGGTTTAACAGTGATAAATATAGAGTAAACCAGCTGACCACTGAAAAAGAGTTATAGACTCCATTTATAGCAATGAATCTAGGGCACATGATTTTAATAAATAAGTCAGAAACAATACCCTTTGTGATTAACCATGGAAGTTCAAGAAATGCAACTTGAATATGTATTGAGAAAAATAATTTACACTCAATGACTTTTGATTTCAAAGGGTTACAGTAGTATGTTTTTCACCTTTTAATTTTCAGAAACTGAGCTAAGTGAATAGACCAGTGGCATTTATGCTATTGACATTAGGTGTACACCTTGCTCAGAGGCAGGTACCCCCAGTTACTAGGCATAAACTACTAGATCTATTTCAGATCAAGACCTACAAGGAACAATTTTCACCTATGTAATTAAGGGTACACCTTGATCAGAGGCCAATACCCCCAGTTACTTGGTGAAAACTCCCCCTATAGATTTGACCCTATGAACAGAGATCGCCTGAAGCACTTCATGACTTATGAATTCTCTTGCTTCTTTGGAGGAGATCACAGTTTCTCAGTGCAATTCAGCCATTGCTCTGTCACTGTGTTCAGCTCTTTACATTGATGATCGTATTACTGCTGCCCTGATTTCTTTTAGAGTGATTGTTTAAAAAACAGTACACACTCTTATTCACCTTTTCTAGACATTTCCAGTTTAACACGTTCAGGCATTAAAAAAAAACTTTTTCTATTCTAACCATGAGACAGAGATTAAGAGCTATAATAGTTTTCTTTTATTTCAAGTTCTGAAGTGCAGACACTTAACTCTTCAATTTATAAAGGTTAAACCTTTAGTTCCTTTCAATTTGCAAGTGTGATTCTTATAAATGAAAAATTGCAATAACCACAGCTCAATGTACTAAACCAGAAGCAATACTGTTGTTCAGTGAAAGTGATAGGGAAATGATAGCAATAGACATTAAGGTCCAAGAGCATCTGATGTTAAAGTATATGAATGAATTGATTGGGGACGAAGAGAGGTGAAAAGGATTCAATGTATTGAACTGAACTCTCAGCTCCCCCTGACACCAAGATGCAACAATTATGCTATGCAATGAATCATTTCTTTTCAAAATTTTCAAATTTGATGATATGCAGTATAAAGCAGTCCTATATGCATTGAACGACTTCCTTGATAGTCATGCAAATGATATATGCAGACATTAGACACATGCATCGACTATATGCACTAAATGAACCATTCAAACTCAGTGCAACACATGAATAAGCTTGGTGCAAAGTGCGTACATGCACAAACATGTGAGAAGCATACTCGATGCAATGTATGAACAACCATGAACATGGGTTTAAGTAAACTCGGTGCAGGGTATGCATCGACTATAAAAATGGCTGTGCAGTGCATCTAGCATCTTATGTACACAGTCCAATAAGTGGCAAGAGAAGAGCATCAGATATGTGCAGAATTAAATTCAGTAGCTGGGTCTGGAATGCAGACTGACCAGCTAGACATGAAGAAGACATTAGAAATCAAACAAACAAATCAACAATTTCAGATGATGAGTTTTAAACACAGAGTTTTGGAACTGACCTGAATGGTGCAATCATGGGGTTTTCATTCTTGAGTGCCTTGGTTAATTCAACCCCTTTTATTTCTCCCACCAAGGCACACCTGCAAGTTAGCACACTATTTGGCATGGACAGGTACCCAAACAGTCTTGGGTCCTGCATTAACAATGACACCTTTGGCAGGTGTTCTAAATAATTTTTTAGCTAGAAGATCATCAATTTTTACCAGAGAACAATTGTCCATTGAATGTCCAGATGTACCACAATAATAGCAAGATGCAGTAGATTTCAGATTTGATTTATGCACATTCTTATTAGCATGAATTCTATGTGCATATGCATGAAAATTTTTGTTAACAGAATTAAGATTCTATTTACCAAAATCAGTCTGGTTTTGATATACTGCCACCCAACATGTTCCAGCCCTGTGGCTAGATTTTCCACATTCAAAATGAGAAGAGTGATTTCTTTTCTTAATAGGTGACCATCATCCTCTTGCCAGATGGCCTGGCTTACCACAATTGAAGCATGCAAGAGAGTTGTCCTTAAAACCATTTTTATTCTACCAAAAATATTTCTATTTGCAGGGAATTTGACAAATTCAAAATTGAGTTTCTTTCCCTATTTATTCCAGCAGTGGGCTGCAATGTGGCCCAGTTTGCCACAACAATAACATTGAATTTTCTTTTTTTGAAAACCATGATTCTTAACATGGTCTTTCCTAGCATGGACTTTACTAGCATTCAGATCATCTTTTTTCATCGAATTACACTCATGCATCATATGACCAGATTTTCCACAGTAATAACATGAGTTGTTCTTTGTGTGTGCATGTGACTGAGTGGAAACATGTTTTGCACCATGCACTCGATCATGACATCTAATAGAGTCAGAAGAACAATTTACATCATCAGATGAGATGTTAGCTTTCCTTTTAATTTCAATCCTTTTCTAATTTCTTCCCTTTTTCAATTGTTTGTCCTCATTTTCAATTCTCTGAGCAGTGGATTTGAAAACAAATGAGGGACACTTTTCTTGTTCTGAACTCTTAACAAACATTGTCAGGGAACCCTTTAGATCTTGAATATCAGTTTGCAAGGAAGCAATGTAGTCTTCACAGGAAATGACTTGATTATGCAAACCATCATTTAGACTTTTGAGTGTGTTAATTTTCTGTTTCAATCTTTGTTCAGTGTCATTTTCAACAAACTTTCCCTTTTCAATGGTTAACCATTTTTCAGAGAGAACAGTATTCAGAACCATTAACTTTTTATTTTGATCCTTGAGGTACCTATTTTATTCAACCAGCTTGTTTTCAAATTCTTCAGCTTCAGTTTTCTTTTCTAGCAATGATTTATTTTCTTCTTTCAGAGATTTAATTAAATCCTTTTGAAGATTATCATCAGAATCAAGATCATTTATCAAGTCTCTTAAAACTGTACATTCATTGCAAGAATCTTCTCTAATGAGTTTGGTTCTGAGGTTCTCATTCTCAGATTTCAAATTATTCAACTCAGCTTTTAGGCAAGTGATATCATGAATCATTTCTTTTCTCATTTTTCTCTTTTCAGATTTTAATTTCTTACATCTTTCAGTAAGTTCCTCATTTATATCCCATAAATCATCAATCGAGATTTCTTCAGATCCAGAGCTTACCTTGGATGAAGAATCTTCATTATCCCAGTTGGCCATCAAGCAGTTGTCCTCATGTTCGTTATGAGCAAGAATGATTCTGTCATATATCTCCTTTCCAGAAGTGCACCTGAGAGCAAAAGGATATATATCAGTATTAACTGCAGCTCTCAAGATATTAAGAACTATGGCATTATTGCGGTTCTTAGCGCTGTCCTCACTAGACCACTGGGTCTGATCTTTAGGTAATTGGTGTGGGCCTTTAGATAGAAGACTCCATAAATTTAGATCAATTGAGTCTATGTAAACACATAGGCCGCCTAACCATGATGTCAAATTAGAACCATCAAAAACAGGAAGTGGAGCCACCGAGATATGAAAAATGCACCAAAACCAGATGAGTAAAGCAAGGCACTAAGTCAGTGAAGCAAAACACCGAGCACAAGAAACTCACTCTGAAATGCACCACAGAAGATGCAGGATCTGCTGCGGATTGTTAGATCCTATGCACAACAACCCGCTCTGATACCAAGTGTTGGGTTCGGTGCGTTGGATTCAGAGGGGGGTGAATGAAACCTTCCCTTAAAAATTTCGCTCAATTAAAATATAATGCTCAGAACTACGGAATTAAAGCCTACAGGAATTAAAACCTAAGCAAGTCTAAGCCGTAGACAGAATCAAATCAAAGGAGCTTGTGCCTTAAAGCATTCAGACAGAGTACACAATTGAAGCGCTCCTAGCCATTCATCTAGCGGCATCAAATAAGAAATAAAACCAATGCACAGAGGATTTTTAGGTGGTTCGGTCCTCCAGACCTACGTCCACCCCACACTCAAACCCGAGTGTGGATTTCGCTGATACACAACTTAAACTGCTGGGCCTCACAGCTTGCCTACAACCGCTGAGGAATTACAGCTTAACCTCCGCTGGGGACTACAGCTTAACCCGTCCGAGGTATCCACCTCGCCCGCTGAGCAACACAGCTTGCTGTCCATAGGAATCCTCCTCTGCAAGACCGCTGGCTAACAGCTTGAAGAAAGGTAAAATAGAAAATAAGAAATACAGCACCGAAAAGCTAAAAATAAAGCACAAATCATATAGCTCTCAAAGGAGCAGGTCTGGCTTGGATTTGATCCAAATGCCAGAGGACAGATTTCTTCTCCATGAACTCCTCTCTCTCTCTCTTCTTTCTCTTCTGCTTCTTCTCTCTTTCTTTCTCTTTCTCTTCTGCTTCTTCTCTCTTTCTCTTCTTCACTCTTTTTCTTTCTCTTCCTCTTCTTCTGGATCATGCAGGCACTCACTGCTTCTGCTCTTCTGCTACAGCTCTCACAGCTTCGATCGGATTTCTTCTGAGGAAGAAGCTTAGTATATATAGCAGCAGCAGCTAGGGCGTGTGCTCTCCACAGTTCCCGCCCAATCGCCTTGATCATGTGGCAGCATCTCAGCCTGCTGGATTACACGTGTCACGATCCTGAGCCATCTCCATCTTGGATCTCGTGCCCTCCTTAAGTTCCTCGACCAACAGTCCTGTTAGAACAGACGAGGATGCACTGAGTTAATTCAGAAAGCAATGTACAAACTTTGTTTTGAACGATGCACAATGCATAGTGTATGGACTTAGTGTGAATGCGAGAAGACGATGTATAGGGAAGTCTACACATTGAATCATGGACTATGCCCTTGAAGAATGTACAGACATGAAATGAATGAAGAACACGGGATGTACATACTTGATAGCATGCATCAATGTACAGACTTTAGACATGATGCAATGTATAGACTTGACTACACAGAGACGCTATGTGAGACACAGCTTAACAAGCACTGACTTGATGCTCACACGGCTGTACATACTTGCATGAGATGCTGGGGTAAGACGCTAAGTGAGACAGTGCATGAACGATGACACAGGGTGTACAGACTTTGAATGATGCATGCACAAAGACGCTAAGTGAGACGGTGCATGAACGATGACACATGCTGTACAGACTTTGAATGATGCATGCAACAATGATGTACATACTTGCTGGTGTGTAGACTTTGTGTGTGTGTGTGCGAGACAATGTATAGACTTGATGTCGTGCAACACACAGGCTGTACTGACTTCGTCGAGTGAACCAATGGAGGTTGTACATACTTAGTGTTGCGAACATAGGCTGTACAGACTTTGAATGTGTGCGATACTTATCAATGTTTAGACTTACACATATGCATGAAGAGCACTGACGATGTATAGACTCTGAATGCATAAACTATGCACATGCATGAAGAGCACAGACGATGTATAGACTTTAAACTTGCTGTGCCTGCGACAAGGCGATGTACAGACTTGCTTTGCCTAACGTTTATGCCTGAGTGCATCATGTATAGACTTGGTGTGTGCATAAAGCAACATGGATAAAGCAACCGAAGAATGCACCGATGAAGTGTATGCAGGAGAACTAACAGTACATTCTATACAACAGATCATGCATCGACTATATATAACGTGCAACAATGTTTAATGAACCGATGCAGAGACTGACACAGTGAGATGATTGTGATCATGCATCAATTAATCAATCTTTCATTCTCATAGTGTTTGCTGACATCAAAAGCACAGGGGCACAACAGCAATGAGTCGGGTAGTCGGCTCTTCTGCGTGTACTCTGATGGAGTCACGGGATAGGTCACGCTCTCTCTCTCTCTCTCTCTCTCTCTCTCTCTCTCTCTCTCTCTCGCAGCGGTGATAACAATACATCGGGCTAGATTAACCTATCACTCATGCAGCGGCATTCAAAAATAAACAAGATAAGCAAATGCGATAAGAGAGTAGCGAGTTACCTCTACGCTCCGGGCATGGGGAAGACGACCCCGGCCAAGTAAGGTAACTCCTGGTAAAAATATTACAATAATTTTAGAAATGAATTTACTGCCCACTCAACGTAGGGAGGTAAAGGGCTACAATATGGGCCCGGGAGGACCGATCTTAGGTTGACGGGCAGCATCATGGACAACTTCGGTGGTAGCGCGCACCGGCAAAGGCGGGGCCCACGTCCTGGTCGTCGGGCCGAGTGGGCCAAGGATGGTACTGCTGCGACGGTGGTTTTTAGAGGGACGTTCCCTGGGAAGGCGATGTGCCAGTTCGCCTTGTGGAAGGCCAGACGGCTGGCTGGGCGGTCGGTGCGGCTTGCTATTCACGGGCTGGTTCTTCTGTTCTGCAGTGTGTGACCCAGCGAGAACAGCTGATGCGATCAGCCCCAATTTGTGGAGGTGGGTTTTGGTGGTCAGAACACCCAGTCCAAATTTGGACTCAATCAAAAATGGGAAAAGGGGTGAAATGGGGCGAGAACTAGGTTGCTGGACAGAAATCTGCACAGAAGGTAGATTACTAAGGGTGGATAGATAGAATTGAGAAAAATAGCTAACGTGGGCTTTATGGCTTGAATTTTTTTGTGGAGGATGGGGGGGGATGTGGGGGACTCACCCTCCAATTTTGGGCACGACCTGAGCTCCTGATAGAGAGCTAAAATTCGTGCTTTACTGTTCTGTCCAAGGGTGGACAGAACACCGAAGAAGCGGCGGTGGTGGTCCGTTGGCAGCTCGATGGCGGCGGCAGCGACGGCAGCGGTGCTGAGCTTCTCACTCAAGAAGGGGGTAGAAGGGAGGCTTCACACCTCAGAAGAAGGAGGCTTCACACCTCTGCAAGGCGGAGAGAGGAGAGAGGGCACCCAAGGGCTTGCTCTTGGCAAAAATGCACTAATTTTTCATTAATTCTTCATTAAATCTACAAATGACACTATACATCTTCTTATATAGAGCATGGCAATGGTGGGGGTTGGGAATTTCGTGGGAGAGAGGGGAGGGGTGAGGGGGTGTGCACCTTGGACCATGGGGGGGAGGGGGAGACCAAGGGGAGGGGAAGGAAGCTTCCTCCCTTTGAAAATTCAAAGGAGGGAAGTCCAAGTTTGCTAGGTAGCCTACCTTGGACCAAGAAAGGGGGGGCAGCCACCTTCCACCAGCCACCTAGCCTCCATCCCATTTCCCTTTTCATACCTAGCATGCTAACCCATTAGGCAAGTTCACATTGAAGCCCCCTTTGGCCCAATTAAGGCCCAAAGGCCCATTAACTCTAGCCCAACACCTAGCCTAGCCCACTTTCCATATTTAACACAATTGTCCAACATGGACTACAATAGGGCCCAACATGGCCTAAAAACAAGTGAAATAAAGATGATGGCTCGGGCGATGCGTCCACATCATCCACGAGCTAAGCGGGCCCTGGTTTATCCTCGGCCACCAAAGCGTATTACGGCATGTGTCCACACCAATTCTCCCCGGGTGGGAGGAACTCGACCCCGTCGAGTAAGGGGTGTGGCTGTTCATGTGGCTCCGGCGGATCCGTAATCGACCAGGTAGCGCGGAGTACGCTCCACTCTAGGTTACCGTCACATGCTCATCCCGTATATATTCGATATGCTCACGCTGCTGTGGGAATGAGGCTATAGGTGGACACTCCGGGGTGGGGTCACTCTCAAAGGAAGGAGAGATGGCTCAATGACTCACTAGGAATCACTGCTGAATCCCTATATATGACTAGATCCGACACATAGATAGAGCTAAACCTAAATTCCAGCAAGCCTACAACGTACGCATTGGACCCGACTTACCTCGCACTCGAAGGTACTGACATCACGAGCTGACACTCGACGGACTGGACTCAACACATGCAAACTCTCACAGACTGTTCGAAACAAAGACAAACACACATGACCCTGGGCCATAAATGACCCTAGGCAAACCTAGACACTCATAGTACCACTATGATTGACGACAAAGAAACACCAACAAAAGGGAAATACTAAAGAAGACTTGGTAAAAATGATGGACACCGTCTGCATACACTAGGTGTAAAGATAGACTGACCTACAACTTGATGCTGTGAGTTTCATCCCTCGTCAACCGTCGCCAGTTTGAGAAGACTCGCCCTCGCGTATGAAAGTGCGGGAGGATCAGGAGGCGGGTGACGGGAATGTAATCCGGACGTCTAAATTGAAGCACGACAAAAAGGAAGTCCGGATACTGTCTATCGTACGTGTGGCAGAAATCCAACCATACCGTGTCAACATAGAGCGTCGACAGTGGTACGGTCATCACTAGTGGTTGCACTACCATAGGGGAGACGGGTAGAAGTGGGATGATGGGGTCCTCCGAGGACATGGTGGGCGGGACAGACAGATCCGGAATGACTGGTGGGATTGGGGTGACTAACAGTCCCCGTCCCTCTATTGGATCACTCTCTAACCCCAAAACATCAGCGAGGTACTCCTCGGCCAACTCTTGGTCAGCCTCATAACTCACCAGAATAGGCCCGGGTGAGGCATCCTCCGAATGGTTGTCCTCTAAGGTAGGGGAATGTGAAGGACACGGGTCGGAGAAATGGCTAATCCCACTATAGGGGGCCACATGGGTGGGCTCCGGGAGAGGTGGTGGACATGAGTCTGGAGGCAGAACGGGTCACTGGGACTGGGTGGTTGGTGACACAGAGGGGGTCGGCTGAATGCCATCGTGGAAGACGAACTCGTCGGGTAGGTGAGGTGGGTATAAGGTGCAGGTCCTCTTATCCCGGTCAAAGGTCGCTCTCCTTTCTTCCAACCAATCTTGCCCTAAAATGATGCATGGGCCAGCAAGTGTGTCGACCTTGAACCATGCTCCATCGTCATAAAGAACGGGGCCGAACCTCCATTGGAACTCTACGAATGCGAAGCCACCGTTGAGAACAATCTCCCCTGTCTTAAAGAGTGACTCAACTATGTCTTGTGAGACACAGTTAGACGACACCCTACTGATGAAGTCGATCTCCGTATGCAACCCATTAGGTAGGATGGCAGTGGACACTATAGGTCGCTGGAACGACTCGGTTGTTGGCTTAGGGGTCGGGTGTCGGGTCATGAAAGTATTGAATTCGGCCACCAGGGATGACCAATCCGACGCATGGTCTCGGGGGACGGCCATGGGGGTGGCGGGTAGTGGACATGCAGACACACGGGACAAGACCAGTTGACTCTTTATTGGACTAGACACGACCCTAAGACAACAATGCAAAGTTTGAAATGCTGACTCGACTACACACGTAGACTCAACCAATAGACGGTACTTGGCGGAGTTACGGGATTTGAAGATCCTCTCTCGTAAATGTGTGACCTTCCCGATAGGCATACCTAACGTTCGGGCAACAACTTTTGATATACCGAATAAAGGAATGCAAATGCGACACCTAGACTTAGACACTTTTTTTTATTTTTTTTAAGCAAATACTACCCTGGACTCAACCTTCCGCTCTGATACCAATTTGATGTGGGACGGACACTCGAACATGGGATTCTAGCTCGCAACTCGTCCCTAAGTGAGGGAAACGCGGGGTCGTGCACGGTTGAGGAACCGGCAATGAGTCGGGTAGTCGGCTCATCCGCGTGTACTCGGATTGAGTCACGGGATGGGTCACGCTCGCCCTCTCTCGCAGCGGTGATAACAATACATCGGGCTAGATTAACCTATCACTCATGCATCGGCATTCAAAAATATACAAGATAAGCAAATGCGATAAGAGAGTGGCAAAGTTACCTCCACGCTCTGGGCGTGGGGAAGACAACCCCGGCCAAGTACGGTAACTCCCGGTAAAAATATTACAATAATTTCAGAAATAAATTTACTACCCACACCATGCAGGGAGGTAAAGGGCTCCAATGTGGGCCCGGGAGGACCGATCTTGGGTTGACGGACAGCAACCTAGACAACTCCGGTGGTAGCGCGCGCCGGCAACTGTGGGGTCCATGTCCAGGTCGGCGGGCCGAGTGGGCCGGGGATGGTACTGCTATGATGGTGGTTCCTGGAGGGATGTTCCCTAGGAAGGTGATGTGCTGGTTCACCTTGTGGAAGGTGAGTCGACCGGCCGGGCGGTCGGTGCGTCTTGCTGTCCACGGGCTGGTTCTTCTGTTCTGTAGTGCGCGACCCGGCGAGAACGGCTGCTGCGATCAGCCCCGACCTTTGATTGCTGCGAGACTAGCGCCGTTGGAAAGCTCTCTCAGAGATCTTCAACCCTCTTGTGTCATAGTAATTTTGAGGGGATCGTATTTTTCATGGATGATTTTACAACAGACTGGCTCTCAAGTTCAGATTTGGACCTACTTGAGAATGGGCGTTGACTGAGACTAAAACTTCAGAACTGGGAGTTGGGCTCTTTATGAAAGTTAGAGAGGGGGAAGTAGGGAAGATGCCAATATTTTATGAGGATTTTCTAAGGATGGTTTGACAGGGGAAATGGATTTTTTGGTTGTCAGGGGTCGGATCTGGACTGCACAGGACAGAACAGATTTTGGCCTGAGTTTTAATTTTTCAGAGGGGTAAATGAACTCCTAAAATCTAGAGAAACTTTGTGGAGGTGGGTTTTGGTGGTCAGAACACTCAGTCCAAATTTGGACTCAATCAGAAATGGGGAAAGGGGTCAAATGGGGCGAGAACTAGGTTGGTGGACAGAAATCTACACAGAAGGCAGATTACTAAGGATGGATAAATAAAATTGGGAAAAATAGCTAACGTGGGTTTTATTGCTTGAATGTTTTTGTGGAGGATGGGGGGGCATGGGGGACTCACCCTCCAATTTTGGGCACGACCTGAGCTCCTGATAGAGAGCTAAAATTCATGCTTTACTATTATGTCTAGGGGTGGACAGAACACCGAAGAAGCGGCGGTGGCGGTGCGTTGGCGGCTCGATAGCGGCAGCGGCGGTGGTGCTGAGCTTCTCACTCAAAAAGGGGGTAGAAAGAAGGCTTCACACCTCAGAAGAAGGAGGCTTGACACCTCTGCAAGGGGGAGAGAGGAGAGAGGGCAGCCAAGGGCTTGCTCTTCACCAAAATGCACTAATTTTTCATTAATTCTTCATTAAATCTACAAATGACACTATACATCTTTTTATATAGAGCATGGCAAGGGCGGGGCTTGGGAATTTCGTGGGAGAGAGGGGAGGGGTGAGGGGGTGTGCACCTTGGACCATGGGGGGGAGGGGGAGACCAAGGGGAGGGGAAGGAAGCTTCCTCCCTTTGAAAATTCAAAGGCGGGAAGTCCAAGTTTGGTAGGTAGCCTACCTTGGACCAAGAAAGGGGGGGCAGCCACCTTGCACCAGCCACCTAGCCTCCATCCCATTTCCCTTTTCATACCTAGCATGCTAACCCATTAGGCATGTTCACATTGAAGCCCCCTTTGGCCCAATTAAGGCCCAAAGGCCCATTAACTCTAGCCCAACATCTAGCCTAGCCCATTTGCCATATTTAACACAATTATCCAACATGGACTACAATAGGGCCCAACATGGCCTAAAAATAAGTGAAATAAAGATGATGGCTCGGCTGATGCGTCCACGTCATCCGCGAGTTAAGCGGGCCCCGACGTATCCTCGGCCACCAAAGCGTATTACGGCGTGCGTCCGCACCAGAATCCCTTTTTCTTCTTTCATTTGGAGAGTCTTCCCTCGTGTCAGTTCATTTCCTGTCACAGACTCTTCCTATACCTTGTGATCCTGCAGACTCTTCCTCCGTCTCCCCTTTGCCCCCTCCACCTCCTCGCCTCCCCAGCCCCCTTCTCCCCCACCGCTCTTCCTCAACTCCACTGTGATGTCCACAACCACAAGGACTAGCCGCAGTAGCCACCGAGCTCTTCCTCAGCTCTGCAGTGGTTGCCCACCACTGTAGGGCCTAGCAGTAGCCAGTGCTGGGTGATGCTGCCTGTCCACCACCGCATCGCTCTTGCTGTGCTGCTATCCCACCACATTGCTCGTTCTCACCCCTGCACAAGCACTGACTCCTAACATGCTGGCACCGAATCCTGCACACCTACAGCGACACAGAGCAACAACAACAACGACAACGACATTACCGCCATGTGTTATGAGCCTTGTTGTGATCCTTCTCCACTCCTTTCTTTGAAGGGTATAATTGCCCTGGTGCACTTCTATTGAAATAAAATTATTTTTTTGTATGGTACAATATATATTTCTGATGGTGGTATGAAATATTCATAAATAATAGATTTTGTGATCATAATTCATACTTATTTATTTTTACCCTTTTTTCTTTGTTTGTTGTCCCTGTGTTTTGTTTTTATAATGAATTTTTGTAATTTCATGCTTAAGTCATGAATTATCATCAAAACCTTCATAATGTTGTTATATGTTTATCCATCTATGCTTGCTCTATTAATTATATGATTACATCCATAGCATGCGACCTTGTTTGATCATTAATTTTTTAATAATATTCTCTTTATTATGGATTAATTATGGAATATTTAGATATAAAAATGGTTGTATCTATACCTTTGAGTTTTAGAAAAGGACTGCTTAATGGACTGCCAATGTCAATTGCATTTCAGTATATTAAATGCCCACAACACAGACAAGCACTGGTCAAGTCTTACATTAATAGAAACCTCTAATTGTTTAAAGAACATTTTATTGTGCCTATACTTTTACCATTTTATTGATGTATGGCGTAGATTTTTACCCAACGTAAAGAATTTATGATAATCTTTTACAAGTTATGAATATTTTGTGAGTGTATGTTTTACTGAATATGTTTCTATTATTTCATTATGGAATGTAGAACTTGATGTAAGAAGAAGAAACAAACCTACCAAACTTACTCTAGTTGCTATAAAATGTTCTATGATAAGTTTAGTTATGTAGCCTGTGATGTGCCATCCGAAGACCATGTGGTAGTAAGAGGTAGAGGTCCCATGAGGTGACCCGTCCATGAACTTTCAATATGAGACTAAATGGCTTTTGCCAACCCTGCTCTAATAAACAATGATCCCTTCACTAGGTGCAAATATCATAGGCAAGTGGCAAAAATATTAAGGGCCAAAACAAGGGAGAGAATGGAAGTAATGAGGGACAAAACTCATTGCTCTATGGCATGTCTTCCCAGATCCACATCATAGTAAGATGTAGAAGTCCCAAAAAATAAGTGACCACTTCATGAACTTCCAGTATGAGAATCAACTACTTTGCCTAATAGAGCACAATGATATGCCCACTCTAGGAATGGAAGATGAAGAAAGCCTTCTAAGATGTGAGAATAGGGATTGGGGAATATTTTTCCATAAATTCCAATGAATTGCAACACAGAGAATAAAGTAATAAGGATCTTTAGTGTTCATTGTGATAGGAGGTTTTAACCAACTCACAAACCTATCAACAAAGTTAAGATCCTCCTTGTTTGACCCGTAGCCCGGAGGTGAGGCTAGCCAAGTAGCTCTAGTTGGCTCACATTTCTGTACTATATGAACAAATATCACAGTACGGGTTAGAGATTGTCCTCCTCTCTGCAATTGATTCATTGGTAGGTAATGCATTAGATAATATCTTCCAAATAAATAATTGAACTAAAGGAGGAGTTACCTTGCCAATGTTTGGGTTCCAGAGCAATCTCCACACCAAGTTCTCTCGAGAGGTTGAAAGAGGAAGTACATGCTGCTTCAAAAGATCATAAGCTGACTTTATAGTTAGTTGTCCATTTTGTGTCCATTTCCATATTGGAGTATCCTCAAAATTTCTGAATATTTATTGTAGCACAATAGAAAGGACTTTATTTGCCGTATGCTTATCCATAGAAAGGATTTTCTGAAATTTAAGTCTATGACTATTTTGGTATTATGTTCTATTTAAGTCTATCACTGAAGTTCTTTCTTATTTTATCATTACCCATGGTTCCCATTTCGCCAGTACTCTTAGGGGCCCTTTGATAACCGAATTCCCCAGCATAGGGTTTGCGCATTCGCCGGTGGAGTTCCGGTTTTACCGGTAACATCCAAAAACGGGTTTGATAAAAAATAGGGTTTAGCGTCGGTTAATGAGGGATTTGGTGAAAACCTCCGGATTTTACGTGGATGACCCATTCGACCGGAGAGGTCGAATACGCTGTTCGCCCCGGTTCGGGCGGACAGCGTATTCCGCCCCTCCCCTGCTCATTTATCAAATGGGGCCTTAAGGCTTTTGTTTATAATTACAATTCATTTTTATAAGAATGAGCATTTGTATACCTCAAGCATGGATCTAAATCCCTTTTGATAAGAATGACAAGCTTTTAAAAATGAATTATTTTAAGATCAAAAAAAATATTTTTTTCATCAATTTTAAAATAAGTGTGCTATTTGAAACTGAATCCCCTTAGGGGACAACTCTTTTCTCTCTTTCCTTAGTTTATGATACTGCTAGTATAATTATTCCATCCAAATCAGAAGTTAAATTTACAAGGCAACAAGTTAATTATAGCTGAGAAGGTCTTGCAAGATTTGCCAATTGGACATAATTTTGATACACACTAGAGACAATTGTAAAGACATTTTGGTCTCTAAGTTGATTCCCATACAGCAAGTTTAAATGCGATGAAGCTAATTTAATGTTGATGATGCCATCGTATCATAACTTGTTAATTTGACCTTTTATAATTCATAGCTTTCTTTTACGCCATTAATTAAATGATTGATTACTGGTGCTCCTAGGCAATGGCATTGGCAACTTTTTGGCCTTAAGATATGTAGGGGGAATTATGTTCTCTAATACGTAATGGGTAGGGGATATTGTTATCTTTAAGGTACGTGCTTGATTTGTGGATAACCACATCCTATGGATAACCACTCATTGGAAGCTAACTCTAAAGAGCGAGTCATTACCCAAGAAGGGAAAAAGGATGGAATGCTTATTTACCAAATCACTACACTTGCAAAAACATAAGAAGGATGGATAACAAAATATGAAGAGATACCATGTACAATATATGCCGCATACACCAAACCATCTGAAATTACATGCCCAAAAGTCTGTACACTAAATGATGAACTTGTTTTTTCAAGAAAGGCAAATTGAAAAAAAAAAAAGATCAGCAACAATTCGCCTTTGTGTTGTGTAAGGTTCGGACTAGGTATATATATCATCTGTCTCATCTCATGCCTTTCTTCCTTCTCCATCATGCACAAATGGCTCCATCTTCCCACAAACATTATGAAAAAGGTAGGGGTCGCCAGTAGGCTGATGTTTTAAATGGAAATAGAAGATATTAGCATGTGATTTAGAAGTACATGTCCTTGAGTTACACAATTATCATTGATGTCCTGTAATTGATATATATCTTGGAGATGTAATTGAGTTACATCTCCTTGGCTAGCTATCTCTGCATCCATTTCTCCGGGTTGTGTAGGCTTTCATTTTTTATCTATTTAAAATAGACCGCTTCCTCACAGTGGTATATATAGTTTTTTTCCTTTTTGATGTGTTTATTTTATATTTCTTATTTCATTTTTAGAGCATTTTTTTACTTAAAAGATTCTAATTTTTAGGGGAGGTAGCATCCATGCGATTTTTTTTTTACTTTTTGTCAACGTTTGTTAACAGCGCATGCTTTATGGTACAAACACATTCTAACTAATAACAAAAGGCTTGTTGTGGGTAAAAAATTTAGGATCCAGAAACAAATTAAGTAGATGATATTACATGCTTATCACTATCTCATTTTGATATACAAACTTACGTCGCTGTGTATTTAGGAGGGAGTTTCCTTGGAGTATCAATGGTGATATGACAAGTACGCATCATTTTGTTACACGTTTACCCACTATCTCCTGTAATTGGAGACTTGGTTTCCTTTGCTCCCCTAGAGTATATATGTACATGAATTTTCCCAATCGAGTAGACTTTCATGTGTCTTTTCTAGTTATTTCTTGCTTCATTTGCAAAGCATTTTGAATTAGAAAGATTCTAATTTAATTTGTAAGGAGGATGATTCTGATCTCTATGATCGAACCAAAATGTGCATAATAGAGAAACCTTAATCAGGAATCTTTTTTTGCTTGATTCTCTTTTTTTGCTCTCTTTTGGTTCATTCAGCATCTCAAAACTTTGTAGCTATTATGGGCATGTTGACATGGCAAAAATTCCCCTTATTTTTTTTTTGTCAATGCTTTATTTATCATATGATTAACTAAAGGTTCTCTAGCGCGTACTCATTTTTGTGTCCCTCTCTTGCCATTGCAAATGCACCCATTTTGATGGCCCGATGGCAGGTATGTGATTCATTTGTTGGATTGCCGTTAACATTATTTTTAATGAATGACAAACATAAAATAAAGTTTGTTGTCTAACCCTCATTACTCTAACCCGGAGACTCTTTTGATGATTGTGGAGCTTCATTATTTGACGATTATGTTGTTCTTCTAGGGTACCATGTGTGTACAGGTAAGATGTGTTTTGTTTCAATTCAGCATATTACTCTGCTAAAAGTGTCATTCTATATATTTATTCTATTTTTATAAATATCTTGTTTCCAATGGCCAATTATCTCTTGAATGTAGTATCACAATTATAACGTATGACAATTACACGTATACTCTTCAATTGTGTTAATTATGCAACTGGAATCCATTTTTTTTCCAAAATACATTCATTTTCAAGGGTTAGATATGGAGCACCGATGCCGATAAATTATGCAACAAGGTTAAGCAAATCAAGGATGTTTTATTCAATTGTAGAATTCAAGATGATGTAAGTTGTATATCTATTAGATTTTTTTATTGAGGATAAACCCACATTGATGTTATGTATGCAAGGACCTCATAGGAGATCATGCCTCGTGGATAAACTTCCCATATGTAATGTGTACTTTTTAGAAAATTTTAATGGTCAGGAGTTGATTAGAGCAGATAAATCATTTAGGTTTGACATTACATATACAAACTCTACCGTGTGTTTTCACATAAGTGGTGGTGATAATGACTATGTTGATCAGTTGGTGATGACTTTTCATTGTGCAACAGATTAATGGAAGTGTAGCATCGAAACAAGGTATTCGATTCATCTTTATAGATGGATCAAGGGTTATATTTCATCTTTCGATATGTTCACTTCTTGTAGTATATTTATATATTTAAATTACATTGCTATTAGATTATTAACATGAATATCCATTTCCTCCATTTTGGCAGGGAATTGGTTCAGTGGGTGCGATAGTTCGTATTTATGTAGAGCAATTTGAGCCCGATGTTGCCAGGCACAACATGGATGCCCAAGCTGCATTGAAGTCATTGATAAGTATACAACTTCATCATTTGGAGATGCCTGAGTTTATATATTCATCTGCTTAGAATAGCCAAGCTAAGGTGCTTTCAGATTTGGCATTCTCCAGATCATAGTTGAAGGAGTTCACTATTAGAGAGAAGCACATGTTTGTATAGAGAAGCACGTGTTTGTGCAAACTTTGGTGTATGACCTGTGCATGCACATTGTGATCTTATAGTAGGTCTAATGTATGTATGGGCATATTTTTATATGAATAGAATTTTTGTTGAACAAATATCAACAAAGTTGAATGTAGTGTAATTACGAATGTGTAATGTTTAATTTTTATGTCATTTTACAAGTTGGAATATATTTATTGTGTGATATTGATGCATACTTTAAAACACGTTTTGAGGTGTTACCAAATAAAAGAATATTTTATTCTACATGTGGAATTTAAGGGCATTTATTATGACAAAATAATAAGAAATACTCCAATATCTAAATATAGGGGCAGTTCAATCAAAGAAGTGCCCTTATTGAGAATATTAAGAACCTCTTGTATGTGAAAAATCTCTTAATTTGTATTTTTTGAATTGAAAAAAATGCCTCTTATGTTCCATATTTTGGGCACTTTTAGAACAACAAATGCTTCTGTAGTTGAAAATATAGGGGTAATTTACTAATTAAGTGTCTTTATATATAATAATTAGGGGTGGTTAAAATGCCTCTATAAATTTTTTTTGAGGCAATTCATAAGAAGTGCCCTTAAAACCTATTGGGACAGTGACTTTTAAAGCACTTACATTAAATGCCCCTAAAAGAACAAAGAATGCCCCTTTAACTTGTAGGGGCTTTTATTATCATATATTGGGGAATTTATTAAATGTCCCAATATGTTAGTTTTCCTGTAGTGGATATATATTCTTTTGAATTATATTGAGATTGAACCCTATGTTGAGTAAGTTCTTAACTCACATTTCCTTATGTACATAAGTTGTTTACCCTTCTTCTTGTCATTTAAGGTGGTATTATATTTATCTTGTAGATAACTTGATTCAAAATTAGTCAAAAAATATCCAAATATCCAGGATGTGGAGGTTGAAAAAGAACGTGAGAAGTTTTCCTCCAGATGGCTGAGATATCAAGATAGTGTCGATCATTCAATATATACATTTCCATTTACTTCGGTTGAGCTAAATGTTAATATTTTAACTACTCTGATTTACATATAAGTTGAACAAGGTCTTATTACTGATGAAAGAGTACAGGAGATAAGTTGTGTTCCTTCAAAAGTTGTACGTGCCTATTCAGGATATATTGTGAATGGATATAGATTTCACACAAGGAATTATAGATGAAATAAGTTTATGATGAATAGCGGCGTATGTGTTAAGGGATGAGCATACAATGAAAATGAACTGGACTACTATGTTATTCTTGAGGAAGTCATAGAATTGCAGTATCTGGGACAAGACAATCATGCATTCCTATTTAAGTGTCATTTATTTGATCCTTATTCTATTCGACATGACACAAAATATGGGATTGTCGATCACCAACATATGTCTAAATTGAATACATATGAGCCATTCATTTTGGCTACACAAGCCTAACAAGTATATTATTCAAGCGTCCAAGAATAAAGATTAGTGGGCAGTTCGTAAGATTAAAGCAAAACTTTTTTCCCAATTATGAGTTGAATCTGAGTAAAATTTTCTCAAAGGATGTCAATGTTGAATATTTTCAATCAGATAGAGTTGGCACTATAGGTTCCACACATCTTCATTTAGACGAATCTGATGAGCCACTTTCGTTATATACGGGAAATGAAGTGGAAGAAGTGGATCCGACATAGCTAAATGTTGCTGCTACAGAGGAGGAGGAGTCCAATGAAGAGGAAGAGTTTGAATCTGATGAGGCTGAAGAGGATGGCGAAGATAAGGCTGAGTTAGATATCTCATCAGCATCTGAAGAGGAAATGGATAATATTTGATAATTTAGTAAGAAACTTTTATATTTTTTCATAATTTTTAATGACTATTGTAAATGTTATATAGTTGTGGATTAATATGCATTAATTTTATTATTCATAATAAAGAGATGGTACGAGGAGGTCGTAGTGGGAGTGGGAGGAGATAGGGCAGTGGGAGGGGCTCTACTCCCTCCTCTTTGGCGCCTACTTCGGGCACATAACTTTCAAAATATTTAAATATATAAGTGTATTAATTATATATTCGCTTAAAAGATTTATTTATTACATGTCCGAGTGTCAACTTACCAGCTGGACATGGCACACCGCCACCACCGTAGCTGATAGGTATGTCTATTTTGAAGTTACCTGAAATGTTGTGTGATTATATGTTTTACTTATGACATTTAATTCTTACTGGCCCGAGTGCCCTTGTACTAGCTACGCAAGACACACCCCCACCACCTCCCGCAATAGATATGTCTATTTAAATTTCTAGCAAAATATTCTTTGATTAGGAGGTCTACTTATGACATTTAACTCTTACAGCTCCTAGTGCCCTCCCACCAGATGTGCAGGTCACACCCTCACCACCTCCCGCTACAGGTATGTCTATTTAAATTTCTAGCAAAATATTCTTTGATTAGAGGGTTTGCTTATGACATTTAATTCTTATAGGTCCCAGATTCCCACAGGTCGTAGTTCCCCTGTCGGCTCCTCCGCCCAACCGACAAAGGATGTCGACAGTCATCACGAGGGTGAGTGTAGCGATCCGGGATCCGAGTACTAGAAAGGAACCGGTACAACTCGAACCTCAGCCCGCTACCAACGTGCCCGAAGACTCGGAAGGGTTAAAGGATTGTGTGAGGGTACAAGAGAATCTAAAATAACTGCAGAGCTAGCATAATGAACTAAATAAATGCATGGAATTAAACAATTACTCACTAAACAGCTACAAGGTCCAGAGTATCTCATGTCCAAAATAAGTACAGTCAACAGAAAGAAAAGTACAAGTACACGGGGCATACCCCAACTCTGGCAACTGGTAACTAACCCTGGCTATAGGACCCGCGGTGAGCTTCGGACGCCCCTCTTGACGACCCCGCCTCACCTGAAAACACAGGGGTGAGCCTCATTTCATAGGCTCAGCAGGGATCCCGCAGACCCCCACCTCGTAACGAGGAAAACAAGAAAGTAAGAAAAGTACGCTAAACAACAGAAGTACGACAGTAATGTAATAAATAAATGAAAAATCTAACTACGACTACTGCACTGACTGCAAACTATACCGACCAAACGGACCATGGTCCGATGGGAAAATAGGTCCATACCTGCCAGAAGACAGAAGCACCAACCACTAGAAGCAAAGCCAGATGCGTCCCCCGACGTCTTACACCGCGCCTCAGTGTCTCCCTACACGCCCCAGGCGGAGACTGAGACACATAACAAGTACCATGAACAAGGACTAGTTGGGCTCACGCTCGTCAGTGTGGGCCCAACTGCCGCCAACTACGTGTTCACACATAGACCATGTGCTCTAGGTCAGACCCTCTACCTGGTTCTTCCCCCCAGCCCGGACGCATGCTGCAAAGGCGAGGGGCCCTATGGTAACCAGCCTAACAACCGTCACTCTCGGGTATGCCGCTCCACCACTCCGGAGTGGGTCAGCACACGCATGTTGTAAGAAGGCTATGACTAGTGGACGTGTCACTGGAGGTGTGAACTCACTAAACCACGGATACCATCGGATAACCACCGACGAGGTACGGAAACAACCCTCCGCACCGACACTCACTCTAGGTGACTCGAATCGGGGAAAACGGGTGTCCGGGACACGGATGACAGGTCACACGGGCATGCCGATTGAGGTGACTTACTCCTCCAGGGACCCCCTTGGCGTACCTGTGGCTCTCACTGGGTGCTCAAGGCAACTCTCGGGCCACACTCCACGAGAGGCCCAAAAACTGGCTTGACCGAAGGCTAAAACGACGTCTGTCAAACCCGGAATAGGACAAAACCAGGTGGTAGTCCTCCCTGGGCCGTCACCCTAGGTAGATGCCAGCTCTGGTCCGCTACCCAAGCCTAGCGGTCTTCCTTGAGACAGCTAGAGCGGGGTTGAGGCCATTTAATGACCGTAACTCCAAGGACCCCCGGGGCCTACTAGCGGCCAGATCCTGGCCGCTAGCACCTAGGAAACTGTCACTACTTGACCGCAAGGCGCCATAAAACGGTCCTGCCTAGACCGCAAGGGGACCGAGACCCTCAACGGCTAGTTTAACACGCCCAAGGGGCACGTTGACTGCCACAAAAATAGCGGTCAGCGGCCGACCGCTACCCCTTGGGTAGCAGCCAGTCGCGAGACCGCAAGCGAACCAGGCGGTCTCCTCACGACCGCAAAGCCTTCCAACACTATAGGAGCCAGGTAGCGGCCCTCAGTGGTCCGCCTCATGGAAGAGGCGGTCTCTGGAAGGACCGCGACCCCAACCCAAGCGCGGAAATGGCGAGAATGGTGGAAAGAGCCAAATCACACCCCAATCATCCCAGATGATGGGGAAACAAAGTGGAACTCTTCCCCAACCCTCCTAGCATGATTCTATACCCATAGATCGGTCAAAAACCTCAAGAAACATTAGATCCGGCACTCAAACCCAAATCATGCATTTCCCCACCCCGGTAAGAAATAAGCCCCTCTCGACCTCTCCTCGACCTAGAAATCGCGAGGAAAGCAGGAAAGAGGGCAAGGATACGTCCCCCTACCTCAAGGAAGCCCAAAAACCACCGGATCGTCACTGGTCTCCAAATCTTGTTCAAACCACGATCTCCACACTCTCACCGTGAAAATGCCACCGTCACAATCACCTCCCCGCCGCCGTCGTCGCCACGCCGCCACCTCAGCTCGCCGTCCATAGCCGGAGAGGGAGAGGGCACCGCGAGCTCTTGGACTGGGGAGAGGGAGCTTGCAACGGTCGGCCGCGACTCACGGGAGAGAAAAGAGAAGAAGAAAGAAGAAGGATGGAAAAAGAAAAAGAAAACGGGTTTAATATATAGAGATCCAAAAAATCCAAAAAATAAGAAAAATTAGGAAAAATCATTTTCCCGATCCTCGGAACACGCTCAACGCACTGGTGATGTCCCGGAGTAGGAGAACGCAACGGTTTGCCCTATACGGGGTTCCAAAGACTCGTTAGGGAAAAACACGCGTAAACCACAAAACGCGCTCTGGGACCCCCGAAAGTGATCCGAAACCCACGGATCCCGATTCGAAAAATGTCCAAAAAACCTGGGACATTACAGCCTTCCCCCCTTAAATAAATTTCATCCTTAAAATTAATAAATAGCATAGGAACAGGGGAGAAAACTCACTCGAACAGGTAGGGATACTGCCGCATCTCTTCCTCTCCCTCCCACGACGCTTCACCACCAGAATGACACTGCCAGACCACCTTAACTAGGGGAATAACCTTATTACTCACGCCGATCCTCAATGCGGATAGGGTACTCTGGTAGGGGCAAGTCTGGGGTCACCTCGGGTCAAACAGAGTCCTCTAAGACATGGGAATCATCAGGCACGTACTTCCGTAGCATCGACACATGAAACACGTCATGCACATCAGCTAGCTTCGGGGGTAACTGTAATCGATAAGCAACTTTACCAATACGCTCGACAATGGGAAAAGGACCAATGTAGCAGGGTCTCAACTTCCCACGCTTGCTGAAGCACATCACACCCTTCATGGGAGAGACCCTCAAAAACACTCAGTCTCCTACCACAAAGCTGAGAGGTTGCCTTCTCCGATCGGCATAACTCTTCTGTCGACTCTACGTCGCCAACATTTTCTTTCAGACTAATTACACCACCTTAGTACACTGCTGCACCAAATCTGGTCCTGTTAGGACACGCTCACCCACCTCAAACCAATCAAGCGGAGTCAGACATGGTTGTACACCTCATATGGAGCCATCCCAATGCTTGAATGATAGCTGTTGTTATAGGCAAACTCCACTAACGGTAAATGATGGGTCCAACTCCCTTGCTACTCTAGGCAACACTACCTCAACATATCCTCCAAAGTCTGGATGGTCCTCACAGACTGACTGTCCGACTAAGGGTGGTAGGCCGAGCAAAATGCCAACTCCGTGCCTAGAGCTCTCTGAAAGCTCCTCCAAAATCCTGAAGTGAAGCGAGGATCATAGTTGGACACAATGGAGATAGGAACTCCATGCAACGGAACGATCTGCTCCACATATAGCCAAGCCAACTTATGCAGACTCCAACTGACTTTGATCGGTAACAACCGAGCTGTCTTCGTCAGTCTATCCACCAGCAACCAAATGCTATCATGCCCACTGGAAGTCCTCGGTAGCCCAACCACAAAATTAGTGGTCACGTGGTCCTACTTCCACGCAGGAATCTCCAAGGGTTGAAGTGTACCATCCGGTCGCTGGTGCTCCACCTTCACTTGCTGGCAAACCAGACACTTGGCCACAAATTCTGTGACATCTCTCTTCATCCCAGGCCACCGAAACTGTCTCTTCAAATTCTGGTACATCTTCACCGATCCCGGATGGATGGCATACCGGCTCCCACGAGCCTCTCGTAACACGGCGCGCCTCACCTACTCCTCGGCTGGGATGTACAGCCTACCTCTGAACCTCACAACTCCATCCTCACTAAACTCCACCTCAGCCTTCGACAAAATTCAAGGTAGCTCGGGGTCAATACATTGAGCCTCAGTCAGCTGACAATGAATAGCTAGCGTGATAGTCAGGCTCGCAAGGATAGCCAAATCCTGATCCTGTGGGATCTTGAGCCTAAAAGTCATAGCCGGCACTTGCTCCCATAACCTCCACTTTCGCAACAACATATGACTGACCACCACCTTCTTGCTCATGGCATCAGCCACGACATTCATCCTGCCAGGCTGATACAATAGAGTGAAATCATAATCCTTCATGTATTCCATCAACCTCATATGCCTGAGGTTAAGATCCTTCTGGGTAAACACATACTTCAAACTCTGATGGTTAGTGAAAATATTGAACTTCTAGCCGTACAGATAATGCCTCCAGATCTTTAGAGCGAAGATCACCGCCGCCAACTCAAGATCATGAGTGGGGTAGTTCTCCTCATGTGGCTTCAATTGACGAGATGCATACGCCACAACTCTACCATGCTGCATCAGCACGGCACCCAAACCTACCCTGGAAGCATCCGTATAGACCATGAAACCTCTCGATCTCGAAGGTAACACTAACACCAGAGCAGTAGTGAGCAATCTGTTCAGCTCCATAAAGCTCCGCTCAAACTCCTCTGTCTAGACAAATGGCACATCCTTCCGCGTGAGTCTGGTCACCAGGACTGTAATGCGGGCAAAATGCTGAATAAATCTCCTAAAATAGCCTGCAAGCCCCAGAAAGCTATGAATCTCCATGATAGAACTCGGCCTAGGCCATTGTATCACAGCCTCGACCTTGGCCGAGTCCACGGAAACACCATCACCAGAAATCACATGTCCCAAAAAGTGCACTTCACGAATCCAGAACTTGCACTTGCTGAGCTTGGCATACAGCTGGTGATCCCGCAAGGTTTGTAACACGACTCCCAAATGATGCACATGCTCCTTAATAGACCGCGAATAAACAAGGATGTCATCCACAAACACGACCACGAACTGGTCCAGATACAGACGAAGCACCATATGCATCAAATCCATAAATGCTGCGGGGGCATTGGTGAGCCCCAAAGGCATCACCAAGAACTCATAATGCCCGTACCTTGAGCGGAACGCAATCTTCTCAATGTCAGACTCTCGGATCCGCAGAAGGTAGTAACCCGACCTCAAATCAATCTACGAAAACACCTAGGCCGACTGAAGTTGATCAAACAAGTCATCAATCCGAGGCAATGGATACTTGTTCTTAACAGTCGCCTGGTTCAGTTGCCGGTAGTCAATACAAAACCTCAGACTACCATCTTTCTTCTTCACGAACAACACAGGCGCACCCCAAGGGAAAAAACTAGGACGAACATACCCCTTGGCAAGCAACTCCTACAATTGTGCCTTTAACTCTTTCAACTCAGCCGGTGCCATTCGATAATGGGCCTTCGACATAGGTGCCGTACCGGGCACCACCTCGATCATGAAATCAATCTCCCGCTGTGGTGGCAACCCTAGCAACTCCTCGGGAAACACATCAGGAAACTCACACACAACCGAAATATCCTCCACTTCTTGACACTGCTAATCAACCATGACCACCGAAGTGAGAATACCATGACACCCCGCATCAAGCAATCTGCGGGCCTTAATGGCCGAAATAAGAAAACGAGGAGAGGAAGACCGGATACCTTGGAAGTAGATGGTGGGTCTGTGAGGATGCTGCAAGTGGACCCTCTTCGAGCTGTAATCCACCATGGCACGATGGGGCTCGAGCCAATCCATGCACAAAATCACATCAAAGTCTTGAAGTGGCAATGCATAAAGCCTGGCCGGTAAGTTTCGCCCCTTAACCCACATAGGCACCTTCTGAAGGAAATACGGGGTGAGCATGAAATCACCGGTAGGTAACTCCACTGCCATGTCACAAGACACCTCAGTAACCGACTCCTCGGCACTCTGAGCGAAATCCTCTGATATGAGCGAATGGGACGTGTCAGAATCAAACAAAACTCGAGCCGCACAACCCATAATTGGAATAGTACCTTCCACTAACTGCGATGCCTCAGCCTCTGCTATGGTCATATGCGTAACTCGGCCTCGGGATCTTTGCCTCCCTACAGTATCCGATCGTGTCAACTGCGGAAACTTACCCTGCTTGTGATAATGTTGTAGCTGTGGTGGTAACTGTTGGGGCTGAAACTGCTACTTCTGTTGAAACTTGTGCGGCTGACGCGGTCTGTGAGGACACTCATGTGCCATATGTCGCTGATGGTCACACCTGAAGCATATCACGGGTGCCTAGCACTGTCTCCCTGGATGAGAATCGTCACACCCAGAACACGTGCCCCGAGAACCACTCACTGAGCCCTGACGCTAGTAGGGTGTGGGCTGCTGAACACTGCTCGCTGACACCTGTCCCTGCCCTCTATGATCCTGACGCCTCCTACCAAAGCTAGCGTCCCTGAACAGCTTCTTAAGCTTCGATCCAATGGATGATGAATCTGTTGCTGACGCTACGGACGGAGATGCCCTTGAACTACTTGTTGAGGGTTGGATAGTACTCTGCTGTTGGATGGCCGTCGGCTGACTAAGACCCGTCTGCATCTGACCAGCACCACCCTATCCTCGAGTCTTCTGCAAATCTCCCTCTAACACCGCTGCTGCTCTGCAAGCTGTATCCAGGTTGGCCACACACGATGCAAGCAGGGGATGCCTCAGCTCTGGCCTCAAACCCCTAACGAACTGCTCAGTCTTCAGCTCCTCATCTGCCATAATGTGCGGCGCATAACGCCCCAGCTCAATGAACCTAGATCGGTACTACATCACTGTCATATCCTCCTGGGTCAATTCCAAGAATTGACGCGTCTTCTGTGATCGGATAAAGGACGGAAAGAAAGCACGCTCAAAAGTCGTGACGAACTCCCGCCACGTGATCTGCCGAAAAGGACGGGACTAGAACGCTGCCCCACACTCCGACGTCCACCATGTCCGGGCTGACCCCCGCAACCGATGGCTAGCCAACATCACCTTCTCCTCTTCAGCACACTCCATAGAACTGAATATCTTCTCCATGTCATCTAACCTTTTTCCAACCATCTCACGATCTGACTGCCCGCTGAAAAGAGGCAGTTGGAACTACAAGAACTCCTTCAGCACACTACCACAGCCACCCCGAGATGACGGACCCTCTCCAGCATCACCCCCTTGCTGTTGAAGAACATACTGATACATGCCCTTAAAAAACTCCTCTGCTCCGGGAACTCTCGCCTCTCTAGCCGCGTCTTTCGGAAGCGCTGCTCTGCTCTACCCTTCCTGAGCCTCACCTGACTTTCCCTGCTGGGAACGAGTCCTCCTTCTTGGCGTCATAGCCCCCTATTAATAGGAAAACAACCAGTGGAGTCAATAAAACACACAGAGCCCTAAGCCAGTCGCCGACTGTACATGACATTCATGGACCTTTTGGACCACTACAATCATTTAAGGTTCTTATGTACCTCCACAACCCTGCTCTGATACAAACTGTAGCAACCCAGTATCCAAGTACCGAAAAGGAACCGGCACAACTCAAACCTCGGCCCGCCACCCACGAGGCCGAAGACTTAGAAGGGTTAAAGGATGGTGTGAGGGTACAAGAGAATCTAAAATAACTACAGAGCTAGCATAATGAACTAAATAAATGCATGGAATTAAACAATTACTCTCTAAACAGCTACAAGCTCCAGAGTATCTCATGTCCAAAATAAGTATAGTCAATAGAAAAAAAATTACAAGTACACGGGGCATACCCCGGCTCTGGCAACTGGTGACTAACCATGGCTACAGGACCCGCAGTGAGCCTCGAACTTGCCTCTCGATGACCCTGCCTCACCTGAAAACACAGGGGTGAGCCTCATTTCATAGGCTCAGTAGGGATCCCACAGACCCCCACCTTGTAACGAGGAAAACAAGACAGTAAGGAAAGTACGCTAAACAACAGAAGTATGGCAGTAATCTAATAAATAAATGGAAAATCTCACTACGACTAATGCACTGACTACGAACTATACCGACCAAACCGACCACGGTCTGATAGGAAAATAGGTCCGTACCTGCTAGAAGATAGGAGCACCACCCACTAGAAGCAAAGCCAGATGCGTCCCCTAACGTCTTACACCGTGTCTCAGTGTCTCCCTACACCCCCCAGGCGGAGACTGAGACACACAACAAGTACCACGAACAAGGACTAGTTGGGGTCATGCTCGTCAACGCGGGTCCGACTGCCCCAAACTACCTGTGCACACATAGACCATGGGCTCTAGGTCAGGTCCTCTAGCTGGTTCACCGACTGCAAAGGCGAGGGGCCCTACGATAACCTGCCTAACAACTGTCACTCTCGGGTAAGCCGCTCCACCACTCCCGGGTGGGTCAGCACACGCGTGCTGTAAGAAGTCTACGACTAGTGGACGTGTTACTGGAGGTGTGAACTCACTAAACCACGGAAACCATCAGATAACCACCGACGAGGTAAGGAAACAACCCTCCGCACCGACACTGACTCTAGGTGACTCGAATCGGGTAAAACGGTTGTCCGGGACACGGAGGACAAGTCACACAGGCATGTCGAACGAGGTGACTTACTCGTTCGGGGACCCCCTTGGCGTACCTGTGGCTCTCACTGGGTGCTCGAGGCAACCCTCGGGCCACATGCCATGAGAGACCCAAAAATTGGCTCGACCGGAGACTAAAATGGCGTCTGTCAAACCCGGAATAAGTGGAAACCAGGTGGCAGTCCTCCCTAGGCCATCACCCTAGGTAGCGGCCAGCTCTGGGCCGCTACCCAAGCCTAGCGGTCTTCCCTAAGACCGCTAGAGTAGGGTTGCGGCCATTCAATGACCACAACTCCAAGGACCCTCGGGGCCTAGTAGGGCCAAATCCTGGCCGCTAGCACCCAGGAAGCGGTCACTACTTGACCGCAAGGCGCCATAAAATGGTCCTGCCTAGACCGCAAGGTGATCAGGACCCCCAACGGATAGTTTGACGCGCCCAAGGGGCACATTGACTGCCACAAAAATAGCAGTCAGCGGCCGGCCACTACCCCTTGGGTAGCGGTCAATCACGAGATCGCAAGCGAATCAGGCGGTCTCCTCACGACCGCAAAGCCTGCGGACACTACAGGAGCCAAGTAGCGGCCCTCAGTGGACCACCTCAAGGAAGAGGTGGTCTCTGGAAGGACCGCTACCCCAGCTCGAGCGCAGAAATGGCGAGAATGGTGGAAAGAGCCAAACCACACCCCAATCATCCCCAGATGATGAGGAAACAAAGGGGAACTCTTCCCCAACCCTCCTAACATGATACTATACCCATAGATGGGTCAAAAACCTCAAGAAACGTTAGATCCGACGCTCAAACCCAAATCATGTATTTCCCCACCTTGGCACGAAATAAGCCCCTCTCGACCTCTCCTCGGCCTAGAAATTGTGGGGAAAGCAGGAAAGAGGGCAAGGATCCGTCCCCCTATCTCGAGGAGGCCCAAAAACCGCCGGATCACCGTCGATCTCCAAATCTCGTTCAAACCACGATCTCCACACTCTCGCCGCAAAAATGCCACCGCCACGATCACCTCGCCGCCGTCGTTGTCGCCACGCCGCCACCTCATGTCACACCCCGAGATATAAGTACAACGGAAGATAATCAGGAACGTGAACAGCTGGCTAGTACGCCACAAGTGAGCAATACAATCAGAGCGCTAACACATTTACACAAAAAAGGGAATGCACAGGATAATATACTCAAAACTTCACTTTATTGAATAATATTCAAGTACAATGATAATTGACTCATTTCACTAGACTCAAATAAAGAGAAAATTACATAGGCTCGACTTGACTCATGACTCTACTAGGTCTTCTCTCGATCTTTAATCACACTCGGACTCATCACTTGAGTAGTCCGAATCCCCACTAGAATTTCTTGAGAAGATTGGAAAAGTAGGGAATGAGCACACTTGTCCCGTAGGTATCTTCATATCAACATGAAGGTAATATTTAAGTAATTAGCATTTTAGTTCTAGAAAAGAAGAATAAATGCATCCGAACAAAACCACAGTAATAACGCAAGTAACAAGACATGACTATGAAGATATGAGATTCTATATTAGGTTTGAGAGGATAATCAATTAAGAATGTATAGTGGCCATTCATATAACAAGAATGTACTAGCATGTATCGAGAATGTACTAGTCATAACCATGAGGGTTATGCACTAGAAAGTCATGTAATCGAGAATGTATATTTCATGTAGAGCCTTGTGATTTTCACTCGTTTATAAAAAAAGTACTCCCGATGCAATGTGACACCAGTGTTCATCTTACCCCATGGTTTATAGCATGTTTCTGGCAATCAGTCGTGGGGGCTAGTGTCGAGCCCTTGGACACAATCAGTGCTCGATCTGCATCTTCAAGTTATAAATCAAGCTACTTCCACGAGAAATATCAATAATATATCAATTCAAATAATAAGCCGAGAATAACAATGTCAAGGTAAGAATGCTTCAATTATGAACATGAGAGTTCAAAGATGATTTAAAATAAGGTCATGCCATGAAAAGAATTCGACAGCATAACGACATATTCTTTAAGTTCCATAATTCATTAAATAGCTTTGGGATAAGGTGTTAGGTTCTAGATAATCAATAGACCATCTAAGAACATAGGAACATCAACCCTTGGGTCAAACCTCAGGTTAAGACCACTTAAGATAATAGCGGCCATGATTGGGCCATTTATTGGAAATAGCGGTCCTTTACTGGACCGTTTCTATACAGTAGCGGTCAGTACAGGACCGTTTATTGACAGAGTCGACGCATAAGAAAGAAAGTTGACGCAGTGAAATCTCTGGAACCATGCGATCATGGTAGGGCCACTAGGCATCTTTGGCGGTCAAGTAAATGGACGCTACTAGACTCTTGCAGTCTCCAGAGGGCCGCTAGTGACCAGAACACAAGAAACACTGGTAAAAGTGCTTTCTAGACAATTAGGTTTTAAGTGTACAACCAGCTCGACATCCTAGTGGGAATCCCAGACTCACGGAGACTTACGAAGGCCTTGAAACAAGATCACCTAGTCCGGTGAAAGGAATATCCAACGGAGAGGATCACAAGTCCAAGATTGTGTGCTTATAAGTGCAAAGTGTATCTAATGGCCACGCACCGGGATACACACCATGTACTTAAGAAAAGACTATAGAAGAGAAAAGATCGTGGTAAAATAGCGATCAAATCAAAACTTGAACAAGGCAACGAAGTATGTAAAATATGATCATTAGTACAAGAATTTAAGTTTTGACATGAAATTACCATAAGTTTAAAATAAGCATATAAAACATGTGAGGCATGCAATCTATTAAGGATGATGTACAATATAACCATTTATATGAATCCAAGGTCAAAACTAGGAATAAAACCTAATTAACTAGGCTTACCATATGATAAATAGGGCAAATCTGTAATCTGTTTAGAGTTAACATGCAGTAGAGAATAGAACAAATAGCGGTCAGGTGAGGACCGCATGCTGTGATTAGCGGTCTATCGTAGGGCCGCTATATCCATATGGTGGTCCAATAGAGATCGTTTATTCCCTGTAGTAAACAGAAGTAAAATCGAGGTACATGGCTAATTTCTAGGAGAATTTATGCATGAAACTTATAAGGACTAGAAGGGTAAAGCATGCTAACATGTTTTTAACGACTAGGACGCATGATTGGACATGAATTAAACAATAATTATCGTCTTTGGTTAAGGGGTATAAGGATAACATGCTGTAAGGATCATGCATATGCAGTCATAGAAAAATATGAAATACCACCGGTAGAAAGCATGAAACGGAATGAAACCATAGGGCTTTTATTCCTAACATGTTGCTTTAGCTACTTTATGAGATAGCCTACCTTTGATTTAATCCCTAAACTTCGGATTTCTGACCGGAAGTAGACCTTAGTTCCTCCACGTCCTGTGCCAAACTATCAACTTCCCACCTCTCTATCTTTTGATTCGCTTGACCTAAATACGTGAAAATTGGAGGATATGTAGAAGATAGAAAGGGGAACAAAAGGTTCTAAAGCCACAACTTAAACTAACCTCGTTTAGGGCTTCTACTCTCCTATTCTTCATTGGGTCGGTACATTGGTTCCTGCACAACTTGCAGCGAAACATCAACTTTAGGGGCTTCTATCTCCTCAAAGACTCGACCTCCAAGCACGAAAATTTGAGGAAAGTCAGACCAAAGTAAGAGGAACAAAATCCTTAAAGGGTCTAACCTGAGTCAGATCCTCCTTACCTTTGAAAAATGCGATCCAATATTAGGGTTTGCATGGGTCGAAGTTAGGGTCTATTTATAGGGTTTTGAATTAGGGCTGAGGATTTGGTCAAACTTAGAGTCCTAATTATGTGTAGGATCGATCCTCAAGAGTCCTAAACATGTTTACATGTCTACCCACTTTGATCCATGGGGATTTGGATGCCAAAGATCCAAATTTTTTCATGTTTCTCCCATTCACTGAATCAGAACGGCTTAGCAGTCACGGAAGGACCGCTAGGATGGTTTAGCGGTCTCGCGATAGACCGCCAATTGGCCATTACTCTGAATTTTTTGGATTTTCTCATTATTTCTTATTTATTCCCTAATTAGTGTATATATCCCATTTTAAATTTATAAATTACTCAATTTGTGTTTCTATTAATGGGCTTGGGTCTAAAGGTCTTGAAATAGGGTCTTTGGACCCATTTGAGTTGGGCTTAACCCTTTGATTAATATAGGGCCTTTAAATGAACTTAAATATATCCCTAATTCCTTCTTAATAGCCCATTAAGCCGTTTAATTGCTTAGTAACTAGATTTTGTTTCAGAAGATTCCTAGAAAATTCTCAGGCGTTACACCCTCCCACACTTAAAAGAATTTGGTCCCTAAATTCAATTTGTGCGATTGTTAAGGAGAGTGTACTTACAATTGAATTATTCTGGGAATCGTTTGCGCATTGCTTCTTTCGTTTCCCATGTCACTTCGTGCGGCCAAGACTTGTTCCATTGGACTTTGACCATAGGAATAGTTTTATTCCGAAGTAGACGTACTTGCTCAGTTATTTTGATTGACTTTTGTTCGTACGTCAAATCCTTTTGAACCTCCAAGTTGTCATGACTTATAACATGGAATGGGTCATAAACGTACCTCTTGAGCATGGATACATGACATACGTCATGGACGCCAGACAATTGTGGAGGCAATGCTAGTCGATAAGCGACCGTGCCCACCCTTTCAAGAATTTTGAAGGGGCCGATAAATCTTGGAGTGAGCTTGCCTTTTATGCCGATCCTTCGAATACCTTAACCTGGAGAAACTTTGAGAAACACATGGTCCCCTACTTGGAACTCTGGATCATGCCTTCGATTATCAACATATGATTTTTATCTATCTTTTCTCGAATGAGCTTTATCTTTACGGTAGTATCTCGAATGATTTCTGGGCATAGCAGTTGCCTTTCTCCAACTTCATTCTAGTATATTGGTGAGCGGTAGCTTCTTCCATATAGTGCCTCGAATGGCGCCATTTGAATGCTAGGTTGGTAGCTATTATTGTAGGCAAATTCCACTAGAGGTAGATGATCGTGCCAACTCCCACCGAAATTGATGACACATGCCCTGAGCATATCTTCCACTACCTGATTTGTTTTTTCAATTTGACCATCAGTTTGTGGATGGAAAGCAGTGCTGAAATTGAGTCGGGTCCCTAATGAATATTGTAGACCCTTCTAGAATTGGGATGTTAGTCGAGAGTCTCGATCACAGATAATGGTTATAGCGACACCGTGTAGCTTGACGATCTCCTTCATGTATAAGGCAGCCAAGATATCTACGGACCATCAGCTTTTAATAGGTAGAAAATGAGCCAATTTTGTCAAACGGCCAATGATCACCCATATACCATCATGTCCACCTCTTATCTTTGGTAGACCCATGATGAAATCCATCCCTATGCTTTCCCATTTCCACTCGGGAATATCTAAGGGACGTAGCTTACCAACGGGGTTTTGATGTTCCACCTTAACTTGTTGACAAGTAAGGCAGCGAGATACAAAATCTGCTATCTCTCTTTTCATGTTAGGCCACCAAAAATTCCTTTTCTGGTCTTGGTACATTTTGGTAGCGCCAGGGTGAATAGTGTATTTTCTCTTATGAGCTTCCTCCATGATCAACTTCTTTGTGTCGGCATGATCCGGCACATAGATTCGATCTTTGAATAGTATCCTTCCAACGTCTGAGACAAAGAATTCCGGCCTTTGATCAATATTAGCCTTAATTTCCATTAGTGTGAGGTCATTTTCTTGTAATTTAACTAGATCTTCTGTCACGCCCCGAACCGATAGCAGCGGGAAGCGATGCTCGGAACGTGGCAGTTAACAGTCATGATAACAAGAGCGAAAATAAATAACCACAATTAAACACATGGAGCCCATACACATTGTGAAGATACGAACTTTTATTTATATTTGAAATTTAAAATATAATTGTTGCTGATACAATGACTGTGGTAAACCAGATTCACTTCAAGCAGGAAGCCAGCAAATCTTTACAGCTTAACTTGTTGGATTATGGAATTCAGGTTAACTGCAAAAACACACAGATCATTACTGTTCGTTGGACTGCCCTGGAAAAAGACTTTGCTCTAAATGTTGATGGTGCAAGCAAGGGGAACCCGGGTATGGCAGGTGGTGGTGGCTGTTTTAGGGTACCTTCTGGCCAGCTCATTCTTGGATTTGCATACTTTTATGGGAAAGGCTCGAATATGGTTGCTGAAGGTTGGGCGCTTCTTGATGGTTTGCGACTTGCTAAGTCGCATAACATTAAAATCTCTGCTATCTTTACTGATTCCCAGGTGCTGATAGGCTTGCTGAAGAATGGAAAGGATCCTCCGTGGTCACTTATCCCGTGGTGGAGTGCGCTGAAGCAATTGATTTTGCAGATTAACTGCCCTATTATGCATACATATAGGGAGGGGAATAAACTTGCAGATGCATTAGCAAATTATGCAGTTCAAACTGGTAGAAACACTGAATTTGATTCGATTAAGGGCCTTCCTCCTAGGGCTCGTGGTTATGCACTTGCGGACATTAGGGGTATTCCTAACATTCGTGTTACAGCTGTATAGATTTTCGTTTATTTGATACCCTATTGTTAGGGTTGGTTGATGGCAAGCCTTCTATTTGCTTAGATTGGTTGTATAGGGCCCCTTTTTCTCTTTTTGATGTACAGAATGAAGGCATTGCCCCTAGCTTGTACAGGATTGAGAGCTTATATGGAAATTGATAAAGCATTTTGTGGTTTTTTTTGGTGGAGTGAGAACATTCCCTTCCTGTGGAAGGGGGTGCACTCTCCCTCAAACCACATGATGACTTGGTTTATAGGAAAAACTCATATTGATTTTGGGTCAAGACTGCCCCTATTTGAGACTCCTCTCGTATCGGGGATTACCAGAGTTGGTCATCTCATCCGTCAACCTCTTGCCCCTGCATTCGGCCGAGTAAAGAAGAGAAAAGACTTTCAGATATACTCATGGCATGGCCAAGGTAGCAACGGTGTTTTATCAAGGAGCCGGCTAAGGACGCCGTGAAGTGTGTGCGGTGCCCAGCTAAGGGTTGCTCTTAACAAGCGGGGAGAGAATGTCGAATTCCCAACGCGGGGTTCTTATTAACCAAAGGTGCTGCATAGCAAGCCGAAAGACTCTTTTGAGAGTGATTTAATTAAACAAAAGCCTAAGATAAAGGTTTAAAACACCACTCTTAATCTCGTTAAGAAGCACTTGATTTTGAAAATCATGCGTGAAGTAATGAGAAAATGATATCATTAAAATGCATACTTACGCCAATATGTTACCTTGCGACCTTTGTAGAAGCAGCTGCCGCGAGAAGCGATCTTGATCATCATGGGATTTGTCCTCTTTGGCAGTCAAAAGGATTGGACGCAAAAGATTTTGGGAGTGGCTTAACAAGAATGAGTGGTGTTCAAACCAGACTCAGACGAATAAGGAGAAAAGGAAGAGAGGCGAGGGCTAGAACTCCCTCACTAAGGTGTGGAGACCCTGATCACATGAAAGGTCTACAGAAGGAGAGGAGAATTAGAAGGAGGAGTGAGGACTAAAGCCTCGAAAACAATGGGAGAAAGGGCAAATGCCCAAAGCAATGGATGTAGAAGAAGTTGGGTCGGACCCAAGATCTGGCGGAATCAGAAGAAGAAATTGGTAAATGGAAAGAGGCGGATCCGGAGGGTCCGGAGGCAGAGGAGAATCATGAGCGGAGGAATCCGGAGGCTCCGGAGGCAGTGGAGGATTATGGTAGGAATCATCCGGAGGCTCCGGAGGGATATCGAAAGAAGGGACGCGATGCCCTGGGGAAAAATAAGGAAAAAGATGATGGAAAAGGAAGAAGAAAATGAAGGATGTGATGTCCCGGAGGATCAAAAAGATGAATTGGAAGAAAGATGGATGGTCCGGAGGTTCCGGAGGAATGAAATCAGGAAGATGATAGAGAAAATAAGACAAAGAATCCGGAGGTTCCGGAGGAAGCAAATGGAAAGGGGCACGATGCCCGGGAAAAAGATGGAGACAATCAGGTGGAGAATCCAGAGGTTCCGGAGGAATACAATCGGGAAGAGTATGAGAGCCCGGAGGTTCCGGAGGAATACAATCAAGGGGGAAAAGGTGGAAAAGGGTGTCGTGCCCGGGGGAGAAGTCCGGAGGTTCCGGAGAAAGAGGGTGGAAAGGGGCGGCATGCCCGAGGGGAGAGTCCGGAGGTTCCGGAAGAATAGAGTGGAGAGGGGCGCAATGCCCGAGAAAAAGTGAGAGAAATGAAGGAGAATTTGGAGGAAAATCCGGAGGTTCCGGAGGAATACAATCAAGGGGGAAAAGGTGGAAAAGGGTGTCGTGCCCGGGGGAGAAGTCCGGAGGTTCCGGAGAAAGAGGGTGGAAAGGGGCGGCATGCCCGAGGGGAGAGTCCGGAGGTTCCGGAAGAATAGAGTGGAGAGGGGCGCAATGCCCGAGAAAAAGTGAGAGAAATGAAGGAGAATTTGGAGGAAAATCCGGAGGTTCCGGAGGAGTAAAGGGGAAAGGGGCGCGATGCCCGAGGAATGTAGATGAAGGTGAATAAGATGGGAAAGGCGGGATGCCCAGCGGTGCCGGAAGACGGTGGAGATACGGGTTTGGAAACCCGGGAATCAGGAGATGCAAATGCATGTAAAAGGATGGATGCAATGTATGCAATGGATGGAATGAATGAATGAATGAAAAATGCATGAAATTCAAAGAAGATGAAGAATATGAAGGGTGAGAGGGCGAGATCCTTTTCTTATCCCTTGGAGTGGCCCATGAAGAAAAAGTGATAGAAATAGATGAATAGAAAGTGGAGCAAACATGGGAAGGCCCCTTAGCACCAAGATCACTGCCCCTCCATGGCAGTGAAAAAGTACGACCAATTGGCCCAATAAAAGAAGCTTCGATAAATGACAACCCCCTTGGAAAGCAATCAACAATGTGAGGGAGTTGGAGAGTTAGAAAATGAAGCATTGCCATGCCCATTGACATATACGGAATGTTGAATAAAATGGGCATTCGCCCCTTGTAAGGAATAATCAATTCGGGATTTGAAGATTTGAACAAGGGGTGCCCTGCCTGGCCCTTAATCGGCATTAATTCTTGGCATCTGCTGAGCAATGGCGGCGTCTTGGCCTCTTCAACCGTGCATGGCACAATAACTCGGATTGGCATCCGGTAAACAAATTCTTGAACTTTGAATGGCACAGTCGTGGCCAAAGTCTTCTTGCCCGGCTCTTGATCGTCCTCGGCGCAAGTAGCTGTAGAAGCACGCCCCTTCCGAGTAGTAACGGGAGGTGAGGCGGAGGCGGAAGGCTCCGTGGATGGTGGAGGTATAACGGGAGGTGTTGGCAAATGAATAAGTGGAGGTGGAGGTTCAAACACGTCGAGCTTCTCCCTTTGTTCGGAAACAGTTGGGATGGGCTCGAGTGCAAAAAGTGGTGGATCCTGCTCAGGATTAGCCAGGGGTAAAGGCGAAAGGCCATATGGTGGAGGAATAGGCAAAATGGGTTTTGGGGTTAAAGGGATGATGGAGGTTTGAAGTGGTGGTAATGGTAGGTTAATTGGGGAAGGTTCGATGGTAAGCTCGGTGGAGGCTAATGGCATAATGGGGGGAGGTGCAATTGGTGGAGGTTTATTGCAGAGAAAGCGCCGAACGGGGCGAGCGGTGTTTGGAGTGGGGTGAGACTCAAGATGCGCCGGCGTGGGTGATTGAAGTATTGACCCATCGTCGTAACACCAAGAGGTCTCGAGAATAGGGGTTGGATTAGGGACGATGGCTTCGTCCTGAGCAGGGGGTTCGTCAAATGAAAGTGGAGGGAGCGGGAAACGAAGGAAACTCGGGAGGGGTGCCTGCACAGCTTCATCATCATCGTAGACCGGCTCAGATTCTTCAATTGCCGGCTCTTGCTCATTTGGAATATCAACACTGTAGTCGTCCATCCTATCCTTCCATTCTCTCTCCATTCTTGTAATATCATCCAAAGCCGCATGGAGAGGATTAATCGGAGTAGGAGGAACTGGCCGTGAACTTGTAACCCTCTTTAATTGTTCCTCCATGGAAGTAATCTTATCAAGGATATCCTGCTGGAGGGGAGTAACATGAACAATAGAGGGTTGGCAGGGCATTGAAGGAGGAGCCGCATAAGAAGGCCGTGGAGGGGAATTGACGGGATAACCCTTAGAAGAACCCGGATGGGCCGGATTGCAAGGAATAAAAGGGCCTCGGGGCCGTGTTGGAGGAGGAATAGAAGGAGGCGGGTGTTGGACCACCCGAGGAGGAGTATGAGTAGGAGGAGATGGGTAATGGGCTACCCGAACAGGATTATGAATAGAAGAGGGCGGTGGGTGATGGGCCACCCGTGTAGGAATAGAAGGAGGAGGAGATGCAGGAGATGCACCCTCAACGGCGGCCTTAAGGGCTTGGATCTGTTGAGGGGTAAGATGATCTAATGCATGCAAGATTTGAGAGACCCTCTCATTGTTGGGAGGAGACGGTCCCGGAGGAATAGTGGTTCGCAATTGAGGAGGGGGACCATAAGAATGGACACTGCCCATGGGTCGGGCATGACCATGAGAATAAGGACGTGGTCCCTTGAAAGAGTGGTGAGAATTGTGATGATTAACATGTTGAAATTGAGGATAAGAAGTGCTAGGTTGTGCATCCTCATGAATTGAATTGAACATGTTTTTCTTATCATGGTAAGCCATTATATAATCAAAATTTCACAATAATATGCAAAGAAGCACACAAGTTGGAATGGTTACCGTGATTTTGATTGTTTAAACCTTGGTGAATTAATGAATTTTATGCAAATTGATATGATTCACACAAGGGGAACCTAGTTTCAATATGATTTAACTCCAATGCCAACTAGGAACACTCTCTCACCACGTGTAGGCCAACTAAACTCGGGACTCCAAAAAGGGTACAACCTGCCCGGCGTCCGTGAGGGAATCCACGGGTGCGGGGACTTATGGAGGCTTGGTTTAGGAATTTCCAATCCAAAGAGACGGAATGCTCAATGGAGGGTCGTTCCTTCACCAAGGGGGTGTGTGGCTCCTAGTATGTGGAGAGAGGAGGTCTCCCAAACCAATGCAAAATGAATGAATGAATGAATGCAAGATATAAGCAAAAATATGATACAGTGATAAACAAAGGGGTTCGGTGAAAACACAGGAATAAGACGCCCTGGGGCAGGGCGCTACCAATCAAAAGACGCCCTTTGGCAGGGCGTGAATCACTGTGGGAGGCCCACAGGCAAGGTAAAACACGCCTTGATGAGAGGCGCTACCAATAAAAGAGACGCCCTGGGGCAGGGCGTTAATTATCAACGATGCTCAACCAAATAAAGAGACGCCCAGGGGTGGGGGCGTCAAATCATGAAAACGCGCCCTGATGAGAGGCGCTACTAAATAAAGAAACGCCCTGTGGGAGGGCGTGAATTCTTTCAAACTCCCACGGCCAGCAGAGTGGAAACACTCGCAGTCACAGAGGCAATCATCACATATGATTATCAAGATAAAAACATGCTCATCAAAATTTTAACTAAGTGGAGATTTTAAAACAAATCTATTCAATTGACAAATCACTTAGGGGAAAGTGCAAAGCACAATGGAGGGTGCCCGAGAGGCACAAAGGAAAGGGTACCGAGGGTACCAATGGGAAAAGGCACACTTGGGTGCCAAAGGGAAAGGGGTAATCAAATGAAAAACAAAAAGTGTCCCACCGTGATCGCCAATTTGTAGATCTATTTAAAATCCACTTAGAAAATAATATATGAATAAACAATAAAAATAAGCACACATAGCAATAAAATAGCACGAGGTGCTAATAGGAGGTTGTGATCGCCAGAGACGCGAGGGTCTCAAGTGGAGATGATAAGGGGAAAGTGATCGCAAATACCTCAAATGTGCGGTTGATTGTGAGTACTCCTTTTCTCTTCAAATCGGCCGGCCGACGAAGAGAGTTCTTCAACTTGGTTACCCTTGCAAAAAAAGACACACAACACAAAAGAATTGGATTAGAAATAATGTGTGTGTAGCATCAATTCTTAATAAAGATGAGCATGAAAATTGATTAAGAACACACCTTAAGGGTATTAGCCCTTAAACCCCTATGCAAAGAGGGTGTGGGAGATGTATGATGAATGCAAATAATAATAAAAAAAGGGGAGGTCTCAATATGATGATTGAGAAAGAATTATCAATAACAATGATGCATGCATGTGAATTATGAACTAAAATAAAAATAAGATAGGGGAGAAGGGGAATAGAAAAATCTGATTGTTGGTTGCTCCTTGGCTTTGATCTTCAATAGGGAGAAGTTCCCAAAAGGATGAAGCTTTGATGGATAAAGGACCTCCTCCTGTCAAGCAGCACTTCCGTCGGTTCCTGTAGAAACAAAGAAAAGAAGAAGAAAAGCAGAGCAGAAGAAGGAGAAGAAGAGGAAGAAGACAGAAGAAGAAGAGAAGTAGAAGAAGGAGGAGAAGAAGACAGATACGGGAGAAACAGAAGAAAGAGAAAGAAGAAGAAGAAGAAGAAGAAGACAGATACGGGAGAAACAGAAGAAAGAGAAAGAAGAATACGGAAGGAAGAAAACACAAAAGAAGGGAAAAAGAAAAGAACCTCCGGGACCTTGGAACCTCATCACAGAACCGACTGGGCTCTTTAAAAATAGGGTTCAAATCAAGAGATAGAGGGATAAGAACGGGTAAGAGCCCAAAGAGGGAAGGATTAGAATGAGGAAAGTGACCAAACGAAGCAGGGACTCCCCGGGGAAAGGCTGTGTTCGTTTAGAACACGGAAGTTGAAACACGACTTGAACAAGGGCGTCCATTAAAGAATTGACGACCTACCCCAGGGGCGTTTCTTTAAAAACACGCCTTGGAGCAAGGCGTTTCTTAAAAAATCCATTTTTGGAATTAAAATATTATTTTATTTGAAAATTTTAAAACACGCCTTAGTACAAGGCTTTACTTAAAACACGCCTTGGGTGAAGGCTTTACTTATTTGAAACACGCCCTTGGTGAAGGCTTTACTTAAAACACGCTCTGGATGAGGGCGTTAAAAAAATATTCAAAATAGGGCCATTTTTTATTTCTCAATATTATTTTCCCATTTTTTAGGTGAAGGTGCATCTCATCGCCCTGATTCCAACGACTATTTTTGCGTATTTTTCTGACACCCGGAAGGCCTCCAAATCACCTATGGAAGCGGCTGAAAAATAATATTAAAATAATCAATTTGAAAGACACGCCCTTACCTGAGGCGTGACTTGATTTTTCGATTTTTTTATTCTTTTTCAATTCAAAGTCACGTCTTCCCCTAAGGCGTTAATTCCAAAATAATTCCGAAAAATTCTCAGAAAATTCCAAAAAAATGGAAATTTGATAGAAATGACGTCCTGGACTATAGTCGTTAATTTTTTTAAAAATGCCCTATGTCAAGTCGTTATTTAGAAGACGCCCCACGCCAAGTCGTTAATTCCGGAAAATTCATAAAAATAGAGAAAAATACTCAGAAAATCCAGAAAATTCCAGAAAATTCCAGAAAAATAGGAATAAATAGGAAAAGGATGAAAAAAAGGGAGAAATCTAAAAAAAGTGGGAAAAACCACTCAAACACAGCTAATTTGAGGGTCAAATTGGGGTATTACAAGGCAATATGAGATGTACTCACAGTAACGTCAATTTTGGCGTGTCTACAACAGGGCCAGAAGTTCTTGAAGTATAAGAATAGGATATACGGTCCAGACAGATCCGCTCATAGTCTGAACGGTCCAACATGGGCCGCATGTCAGCTGTACGGGCAACTATAGTCCGCACAATACTGGGCCTATAAATAGGCTAGAAATTCACCTGAGTGGACTCCCGGGCTACCATAGGCAGGGTGGAACTGAGCCAGAGTCCATCCCACTGTCTGCTGATCGGCCTAGGGTCTATTGGGTCAGGCAAATCGGGAATCGGTCGAAGATAGATCAAGGACAAACGACCAAGATTAAATGGCCATGAGCCAGAGATAAACGGTATCCACTGGGCCGTTCAGGGAGATATGCGGTCGACTAGCGGCCGCTCAAGTCCCTGCTACTCCAATTCAGACAATGACTCAAATCACAACGGTTCGATTGAGTCCAAAATCAATTCTAAGGGATAATAATGGTTCAAGATTAACGGTTTAGGTCTAAGGTTAACAAGTGTAAACCTAATAGCCATTTCAATTATAAATGATTCACACTTAAGATTGACATTCATTGGAAAGATGAATCAAGATCAAGCTCAAATTAAATAAATCAGCAAGAATTATTTACTGTCATGAAGTACAGTTTATTAGGCGTGTTGCTAACATGTAATTAACACTAATCTATTAACATAACATGCTGAAATGACAACTTAATCTGTTCTGCGAACGATGTGCGGTCGGTTCCGGACCTTACATCCCCATGAACGGTCATAGACAGGCCGCTCATGCCCCCTCAGGTCCGAAGGCCTACTGGACATGGACGGTCGGTAGGGAGCCGTTGCAAGGGATGTGCGGTCTAGAACTGGCCGCAAGACAGACATGCGGTTGGTATCCGGCCGCACGTACTAGGGAAACGATCAGAGATAGAAATTGTTAAACGGTCCACGATAGGCCGCCTGTCTTGGATGTGCGATCTATCGTGTGGCCGCACAAGTCCAGACAGGTCGCTGCCCTTCTGCCTTGCCTGACTCCGACGAGGTTTCTAGGGTCAGAACTAAAACATGGAATTTGTACGATATAAAGTATGATATTTGGGGCTTTTACTACCAAAAGAAAGAGCACTAAAAACTCTACGAGATGCTTGAATCAATTTCATATTTACTCTCTTAAGTTTCTACTTAAATCGAAGAGGAACAAAGTTAACCCTAATTTGACATGCTTCTACTAAACCTCAAAATACTCGCAGGATACTACATTATATTTGGGGCTTTATATACCAAACGAAAGAGGACTTGATGCTGAACATTTTGATATATTACTTGGGATTTGAGCCCGAGAGAACCTACCTCAATCAGGGAAGAAAGGAAGAAAAAGGATGAAGACGTGCTAGGTACCCCACGTCGGAGATCACTGGAATTCGCCCTCGTCCAAGGTTCTCATCAGCCGCCACAGCTTCCAAATGAAACTAGGGTTCCTAAGGAGCATTTTTATAGGTCACACACCTTCTAGAGTGTTCTATGCAGGGAGAATTCGTCCACGCAAGTCGGGTTAATGTGAACGCCGTCGCAAAAGTTGACTCGATCCAAACTCTGTCGATTGCATCTCTTAGGGTTAGGGTTTCGGAAGATTAAGAGAGGGGAAATGATCCTCTCATCTTGGCCTTTCATTTGCCACCGGTTTGGGCTCATTTGATGGAGTATTGGACTCGAATTTCGCGTTTCAAGGTATGGTTAACTAAGTGTTTAATTTGGGCTTAATCCACTAATTCGGCCTACTTATAGATTTTATTTTGGTTGGCCACAGAAGACAAGTTTGTTAAACGTGTTATCCTCTACAAGAATATAATTTTATTGGATTTTTATAAAATAGTCAAAATATAACTTATTCTATTTATTAAGGAATTATTCTAATTAATTGCTAATTAATTTCTTGAAAAAAATCGGGGTATTACATCGTCCCCCACTTTAAGAAATTTGGTCCCCAAATTCGTCGGGTATTACCAATTATTTGAATATTTGAACTAAGATGATCTTAGCTATCAAAATAACATGTTAATCATACAACTAATGACGAAAGAATTTAGCTATAGATTGGGATAAAAGAGAACAATACCTTATATAATTCTTTATTCGATAGAAGTTGGTTCCGATTCTTCTTATATTTTTGCTTGTGGAAGTAACTTAGGACAGTTAGCCATTTTATGATCCTGATTTCCGCAACGCAGACACGCTCCGCTCCTTCGCCAGCACTCATTTACAAGATGACCAAGTTTGTGACAGTACAAACATTTCATTTGCGTAATATTATTATTCTTCTTCTTATTACTTTGGGTTTCTTTATGACAGACTCGCCAGCCTCTAGCAAAATCGAATCTTAGCTTACCCATGGACCCACTCGCTTTCATTTTAAGAATGGCTTAGAGACCTGCAAAATAATAATATTGTTAACTTTTTCATTACCCTTACGCGTATCACAACGCAATCTTGTATATATTTTATTACTTAACCCAAGATACTACCCAATCTCACCAGGTGACAAGGGATGACACGGGTCTTATGACTTAGGGTAACCTATACTCTTGGACAAAATCCTAGGACTCACACAACGGAGGCTTTGATACCACCTCTATCACGCCCCGAACCGATAGCAGCGGGAAGCGATGCTCAGAACGTGGCAGTTAACAGTCGTGATAACAAGAGCGAAAATAAATAACCACAATTAAACACATGGAGGCCATACACATTGTGAAGATATGAACTTTTATTTATATTTGAAATTTAAAATATAATTTGACTCACTTTTACAATATTAGACTCAAATTAAAGGAGGAAATAACAAAGAGAGAAGAAAATAACACCAGACTCACGACACTAGGTAGACTCAAGAAGATAAAAAGACAGACTCCGATCTCTAGGTACCAGGTTCACTCGATCACACTGACCCGATCCTTATTTGCAACGTTCCGTTTACCGCGTTACCTGAAAAGGATTGGAAGTAGGGGTGAGTAAGAAGCTCAGTAAGAATTATACTCTATCGTCAGGCATAGTTTAAGTGATTAACCAATTAATGAATATGCATGATTAACGCGAGAAAAATAAGCAGAACTAAATAATCATCAAGATTCAAAGAGTAATGATAATGAAATGGAAGAAGTAATTGCATGCTGAGATATCAAGCAAGATTAACAAGATTTTCTAGTGAATGGCCATTTACAAGTCAATTCGAGTCATGTCAAGCAAGCAAGCAAGTACTTCATGCTTTAAGCATGAATAATAAGTTTCACGAGAATATGGAATGCCCTAGACTTAGCAAGCTAGTCATGCACCGGTGATAATGCCACACCTAGTCATTCACCTCCCCAGGGATCAAGTACTCTTCGGGTGCTCCTCCCAGGACCAGACTGGGCCCTTCATTTGTTTGCCTTGGCATTGATTTGTTTGGATCGCAGATCCTACAAATCTAGACATCCACAATATTTAATGGCCAAGAGTTCCAAGGTCAAGTTCATGTAGTCAAGGTAAAGGACGTACGAATAATGATTCTTAAGAGTTCAAATAATAAGCTCCTTAATCAAGAGGAATAGTTATTCCAAATGAATATAATTGACGATCAATAGACCTAACAATAGGTCATATCACGAAATACCATAGCCTAGATAGGCTAGAGTAGCTCACACAATTCGAAATCATGAAATAATCACTTTTCAAAAAACTGTAATATACACGGTCGAAAATGGGCCGCACTACCAAGAACCGGGCTGGAGATCAGCCTCTACGAGGTCAAGGATAAACGGTCCAAGATGGGCCTTTCAACCACAAGCACGGTCAAGTATGGGCCGCACAAGACCAGAACGACTAAAGCTCAAGACGGAGATAAAAGGGCTCCAAAGGGCCGCACAAAGATGAACGGTCAGAAATGGGCCGCACAGGGCCAGAAGTTCTTGAAGTATAAGAATAGGATATACGGTCCAGACAGATCTGCTCATAGTCTGAACGGTCCAGCATGGGCCGCATGTCAGTTGTACGGGCAACTATAGTCCGTACAATACTGGGCCTATAAATAGGCTAGAAATTCGCCTAACTGGACTCCCGGCCTACCATAGGCTGGGTGGAACTGAGCCAGAGTCCAGCCCACTGTCTGCTGATCGGCCTAGGGTCTATTGGGTCAGGCAAATCAGGAATCGGTCGAAGATAGATCAAGGACAAACGACCAAGATTAAATGGCCATGAGCCAGAGATAAACGATCTCCACTGGGCCGTTCAGGGAGATATGCGGTCGACTAGCGGCCGCTCAAGTCCCTGCTAGTCCAATTCAGACAATGACTCAAATCACAGCGGTTCGATTTAGTCCAAAATCAATTCTAAGGGATAATAATGGTTCAAGATTAACGGTTTAGGTCTAAGGTTAACAAGTGTAAACCTAATAGCCATTTCAATTATAAATGATTCACACTTAAGATTGACATTCATTGGAAAGATGAATCAAGATCAAGCTCAAATTAAATAAATCAGCAAGAATTATTTACTGTCATGAATTACAGTTTATTAGGTGTGTTACTAACATGCAATTAACACTAATCTACTAACATAACATGCTGAAATGATAATTTAATCAGTTTTGCGAATGATGTGCGGTTAGTTCTGGACCTTACATCCCCATTAACGGTCATAGACAGGCCGCTCATGCCCCCTCAGGTCCGAAGGCCTGCTGGAGATGGACGGTCGGTAGGGTGCCGCTGGAAGGGATCGATGTGCGGTCTGGAACTGGCCACAGGACAGACATGCGGTTGGTATCCGGTCGCACGTACCAGGGAAAGAATCAGAGATAGAAACCGTTAAACGGTCCACGACAGGCCGCCTGTCTTGGATGTGTGGTCTATCGTGTGGCCGTACAAGTCCAGACAGGTCGCTGCCCTTCCGCCTTGCCCGACTCCAGCGAGGTTTCTAGGGTCAGAACTAAAACATGGAATTTGCACGATATAAAGCATGATATTTGGGGATTTTACTACGAAAAGAAAGAGCACGAAAAACTCTACGAGATGCATGAATCAATATCATATTTACTCTCTTAAGTCTCTACTTAAATCGAAGAGGAATAAAGTTAACCCTAATTTGACATGCTTCTACTGAACCTCAAAATACTCGCAAGATACTACATGATATTTGGGGCTTTTTATACCAAAAGAAAGAGGACTTGATGCTGAACATTTTGATATATTACTTGGGGTTTGAGCCCGAGAGAACCTACCTCAAATAGGGAAGAAAGGAAGAAAAAGGAGGAAGATGCGCTAGGTACCCCACGTCGGAGATCACTGGAATTCGCCCTCGTCCAAGGTTCTCATCGGCCGCCACAGCTTCCAAATGAAACTAGGGTTCCTAAGGAGCATTTTTATAGGTCGCACACCTTCTAGAGTGTTCTATGCAGGGAGAATTCATCCACACAAGTCAGGTTAATGTGAACGCCGCCGCAAAAGTTGACTCGATCCAAACACTGTCGATTGCATCTCTTAGGGTTAGGGTTTCGGGAGATTAAGAGAGGGGAAATGATCCTCTCATCCTGACCTTTCATTTGCCACCGGTTTGGGCTCATTTGATGGAGTATTGGGCTCGAATTTCGCGTTTCAAGGTATGGTTAACTAAGTGTTAAATTTGGGCTTAATCCACAAATTTGGCCTACTTATAGATTTTTTTTCGGTTGGCCACAGAAGACAAGTTTGTTAAATGTGTTATCCTTTACAAGAATATAATTTTTTGGAAATTTTTAAGATAGTTGAAATATAACTTATTCTATTTATTAAGAAATTATTCTAATTAATTGCTAATTAATTTCTCGAAAAAAAATCGGGGTATTACATCTTCAATCAATGTAGGTTGTGACAAGATATTGGCAATAATACCATTTTCTTCTTTTGCACCCACATCTAGATTCAAATAAGAAAAATCTTCGATAAGACAAGTCATACCTTTCCGGAGGCTTGCTAGAGTTGCCATTGATCTTCTGCTAAGAGCATCAGCTACGGCATTTGCTTTGCCCGGATGGTACTGAATAGAGAAGTCGAAGTCCTTAGGGTATTCTTGCCATCTTCTTTGTCTCATGTTAAGTTCCTTCTGGGTAAAAAGGTATTTTCGACTTTTGTGGTCCGAAAATATAGTGAACTCCTCCCCATAAAGGTAGCGCCACAAGATCTTTAAGGCGAAAATAACAGCAGCCAATTCTAGATCATGGACAGGGTATTTTTTTTCATGATGTTTCAATAGCCTCGAAGCATAACAGATCACCTTGCCATGTTGTGTAAGGACGCACCTGAGGTCAATGCCAGATGCATCTGTGTAGACTTGAAATCCACCCCCTTCAATAGGTAGTGCCATGACAGGAGCAGTGGTGAGATGTTCTTTAAGAGTTAAGAAACTCTCCTCGCAGTCTTTTGACCATATGAAGGGATTTTCCTTTTTTGTGAGCCTAGTTAACGGAACAGCGATTTTGGAGAAATCCTTAATGAACCACCGATAGTAACTAGCCAAACCGATAAAACTCCTAACTTCGGTTACGGTCATTGGTCTACTTCAATTCCTAACAGCTTCTACCTTTGAAGGATCCACAACGATACCTTCCTTTGAGAAAATATGGCCAAGGAAAGAGACCTCCTTTAGCCAGAACTCACACTTGCTGAGCTTTGCGTAGAGTTGATGCTCTCTTAGAGTTTACAGAGCTATTCCTAAATGTTCTTCATATTCTTCCTTTGTTTTGGAATAGATGAGAATATCATCAATAAATACGACCACAAATCGGTCGAGCTACGGCCTAAAAACATTGTTCATGAGTTACATAAATGCTGCAGGGGCATTTGTTAACCCGAACGGCATTACCACGAACTCATAATGCCCATATCTGCTTCTGAAAGCAGACTTGTAGATGTCTTCATCTTTGATCCTTAGCTGATGGTAACCTGACCTAAGGTCGATCTTGGAAAAATATTCTGCCCCAGAAATTTGATCAAATAGCTCATCGATACGTGGCAACGGATATTTGTTCTTAATGGTGAGTTGATTAAGTCGCCGGTAGTCGATACATAGCATGAGAAATCTATCTTTCTTCTTGACAAATAGAACCGGCGAACCCCAAGGAGATATGCTGGGTCGAATGAAGCCCTTATCTAGTAACTCTTGAAGTTGCCTCTTCAATTCCTTGAGTTCTATGGGGGACATCCTGTAGGGAGCTATTGAAACAGGTGCTGCTGCAGGAATGAGTTCAATGGAGAAATTTACTTCCCTTTCGGGCGGTAAACTAGGTAAGTCTGATGGAAAGACATCGAGGAATTCTTTGACAATCGAGATTTCTTCTATGTGAATTTCCTTGGAATCAGTGACCATCACGGAAGCAAGAAAAGCTTTGCATCCGTGCAAAATTAGTTTGCAAGCGTGCAAAGAAGAAATATTGGTAGGGAGCTTCTTATACTTGATGCCAAGGAAAGAGAAACGTTAGAGTCCTGGTTTCTGAAAATAATTTCTCATATTGCGACAATTTATGTAAGCTTCATGGTCAACAAGCCAGTCTCCACCTAGAATGGCATCGTAGCCTTCCATATCAAGGCATACGAGATTTGCCGAAAGATTATGACCTTCTACAATCACCTCACTATCGGAGTAGTAGGTTGTAAGTTTTGTTCCGGGACCTAAAGGTGTTGTGATTGCTAGGTCCGATGGTAGTGGAACATGTGAAATTGGTAAAGTTCTTGCAAAGATTGTAGATATAAAAGAATGAGAGGCACCAGTATCAAATAGTACAAATGCAGGAAGTAAATAAATTTGAACGGTACCTTCCATCAGCCTATCATCCTTGGGCGCTTCATCATCGTCTAGAACAGCATTAAGACGTGCTTGCCGCTTGCGTCCACTGTTAGAGGGTTGTTCCTTCATAACAGGGCAATCGGGCATATGATGCTCCCGACTTCCACAACGCAAACAAGCGCCAAGGTGCTTCCAACATTCCTCTGCCAAGTGGCCAAATTTTTTACAGAATGAGCAAGCCGTTGCGACTTGCGTTTCCTCCTCCTTTACCTTCTTGTTCTTGGGGTTATTCCTTCCATTCCCATTGTGAGATCTCTTCTTGTTATCCCGGGAGTTGTAAGTGATGCTGAACTTTTCTTTTTTTCATCCTCGCTTCTTGAACTTGCGGCTAGAATCCTCGCTCATGCCTTTGTGCCTTTCGACCTTTTCCAAGGTCCTTTCACATAAATGAGCTCGTTGGACCATCTCCGTATAAGTGCGGATATTCTGGGGTCCGAGTTGTTGAATGAAGCCAGGCCTTAAACCGTCCATAAAATGATTCACCTTTAAGAGATCTGTGCCCACCAGATGTTGGGCATAAGGAGCTAGACGAGAATATTAAAGTTCGTATTCCGCCACAGACATCATGCCCTGGCGAAGCATGGCAAGTTCCGCGTCTTTCTGTCCTTAACATGCTCGGAGAAATACTTTGCTCGGAAGAGTGTGAAAAATCCCTCCCAAGTATGTGGTGCGTTTGGAGGCGGTGTCAGAATAGCTTTCCACCAAGTACGTGTATCCTTGTTCAACTGGAAGGTGGCGAGATGGATCTTTTCTTGATCCGTGCATTACATAACGTCGAATATTCTGTTCATTTCGTCAATCCAATTTTTCACCTCATCGGGGTTGGAGGATCCAGAGAATCTTGGGGGGTTCATGCTTCAAAAATTCCCATGCAGATTACACGCGCCAGCTCGTGCGCCTGCTTGGGCCACACTCTGTAGGGCCTATGTAAGACCCGCAATTGTTTGCTACATCGCTTCCCAGTTAGCACGATTGGCGGCACGTGCAGTAGCCATTGAAAAAGTGGAGTGCCTGAGAAAGCCAATAACTAATTAATTACGATGGGAATGATAGAGACCGTTATTCACTGTAGCAGACATAAGTAAAACTGAGGTACAAGGCTGATTTCTAAAAGAATTTATGCATGAAACTTATGATGACTAGAAGGGTAAAGAATGCTAACATGTTTTTAACGACTAGGATGCATGATTGGACATGAATTAAACAAGAATTATAATCTTTGGTTAAGGGGTATACGGATAACATGCTGTAAGGATCATGCATACATAGTCATAGAAAAACATAAAATACCACCAGTAGAAAGCATGAAATGGAATGAAACCATAGTCTTTTATTCCTAACATGTTACTTTAACCTTTTCATGAGATAAACTATTTTGATTTAATCCCTAGACTTCAGATTTCTGACTGGAAGTAGACCCTAGTTCCTGCACGTCCTGTGCCAAACCCGCAACTTCCCACCCCTCTATCTTTTGATTCGCTTCACCTAAATATGTGAAAATTGGAGGGTATGTAGAAGATAGAAAGGGGAACAAAAAGTTCTAAAGCCACAACGTAAACTAACCTCGTTTAGGGCTTCTACTCTCCTGTTCTTCACTGGGCCAGTACATTGGTTCCTACATAGCTTGTAGCGAAACATCAACTTTGGGGGCTTCCATCTCCTCAAAGACTCGACCTCCAAGCATGAAAATTTGAGGAAAGTCAGACCAAAGTAAGAGGAACAAAATCCTTAAAATGTCTAACCTGAGTCAGAGCCTCCTTACCTTTGAAAAATACGATCCAACATTAGGGTTCGCATGGGTCGAAGTTAGGGTCTATTTATAGGGTTTTGAATTAGGGCTGAGGATTTGGTGAAACTTAGAGTCCTAATTATGTGTAGGATTGATCCTCAAGAGTCATAGACATGTTTACATGTCTACCCACTTCGATCCATGGGGATTTGGATGCCAAAGATCCAAGCTTTTTCACGTTTCTCCCATTCACGGAATCAGAAGGGTTTAGCGGTCATGGAAGGACCGCTAGGATGGTTTAGCGGTCTCGCGATAGACTGCCAATTGGCCATTATTCTGGAATTTTTTGATTTTCCTATTATTTCTTATTTATCCCTTAGTTGGTGTTGATATCCCATTTTAAATCTGTAAATTACTCAATTTACGTTTCTATTAATGGGCTTGGGTCTAAAGGTCTTGCAATTGGGTCTTTGGGCCCATTTGAGTTGGGCTTAAAACTTTAGTTAATATTGAGCCTTTAAATGGACTTAAATAAATCCATAATTCCTTCTTAATAGCCCATTAAGCCTTTTAATTCCTTAGTAACTAGATTTTGTTTCAGAAGATTCCTAGAAAATTCTTGGGCGTTACACCTCAGCTTGCTGTCCACAGTCGGAGAGGGAGAGGGCGCCGCGAGCTCTTGGACGGGGGAGAGGGAGCTTGCAACGGTCAGTCGCGGCTCACGGGAGAGAAAAGAGAAGAAGGAAGAAAAAAGAAAAAGAAAAAGAAAAAGGGTTTAATATACAGAGATCCAAAAAATATGAAAAGTATGGAAAATTGGGAAAAATCTTTTTCTCGATCCTGGGAACATGCTCAATGCACTGGTGACGTCCCGGAGTAGGAGAACACAACGGTTCTCCCTATACGGGGTTCCAAAGGCTCGTCAGGAAAAAACACGCGTAAACCACAAAACGTGCTCCGGGACCCCCGAAAGTGATCTGAAACTCACGGATCTAGATCCGAAAAATGTCTAAAAAACCCGAGACATTATAGCGAGGGAGGTGGGGCCCATGATGACGTCTGTCGTGCTGGATCTCTTTGTAAATTTAATGATTTATGAATTATATTCATTATTTATCCTTCAACTGTGTAATGCCAATTATTTTAACATTTATAATTACAATGATAAATTAGAACCTACCGGGGCTATCCGTCGTGCTAAGAGAATCGTAATTGCGCATGTTGTCAGGCCGGCAATGTCTTTCAAAGAATTTTGGATCAGCATTCGGGATTTATTGTTCGACATCTTCACAGTATGTAATTTAATCATTTAATTCAAGTCTTTCCCAAACTCAAACGTGCTCAGTGTACTAACCTATATAACTTAATTTTTTTACAGCAGACTTATTAGTTCAGGAGTGGACAAAATGTGACGAGAGCTCATTCTGGCTGGGGGGCTATTGTGTAGACAAATTATAGGAAGACATTGCATGAGGCCCGAGTATGGGTTCAGGAAAAAGCTAGTGGGAGCCAAGACCGATAGCTCTGGAAGGAGCACTGTCATCTTTGGATGAGGAAGGAGTATTGGGACACTGTGTGTGATAAATGGGCTGATCCCAGGTGGATAGAAAAGTCCCAAAAAGCATCAGCAAATAGGGAGTCACAACCAAACTCCAATGTGCACAGGAGTGGGTCCTTCTCTTTCGCGACCTACAAACAAAAATTAGTAAGTAATATTTCAATTTATCTTCTTATATTTTATTCATATATATGACATTTTTCCCATGATTTTTAAAATAGGCCGTGGAGCTCAATCGTGCTCCATCGTTCCTAGAGGTGTTCGACAGAATGCATAAAAAGAAGGGGACGGATCAATTCGTCAGTGAGAGAGCCCACTCAGTAGCGGTAAGTTTATATACATATGTAGGTTTTTCTTTTCATTTAAATATTATTGATTCATATGAAATTTATAAGTTTTTTTATTCAAATTGTAGGAAACATATTGCAGACATGTGATGAAGAAGTATGGGGAGGGGGGCGCACAGCAGCTGGAGTTAGATTTGGCGGCATGGGTGGTAGCAACTAACGTACCGAAGAAAGGTCGGCTATATGGTTTTGGGCAGAGCTTGGAGAGTAGCACAGTGTTATGATCGTGTGCGATTTTAGGTTCTGCCCTGACCTATAGTAGTGCCTTTAGTACGCCCCCACTCGGCCCCAATACTTCTTCGAGCGATGTCTTAGACATCGTCCGAGCAGATATATCTGATTTCCAATGCAGATAAGGACAGAGATGTCGAGTCAGGAGGTGTACATGTTGCAGGCACGCGTTGGCCTCCTCTCCCAGGCGGGGCTTCTCCCTCATGGAGCACCCTCGACCACGACACAGCCCCCTTAGGTGAGTTTTTGTTATATTTTTATTTTGGCAGAATTTTGACTTATAAAATCAATGAATATACATGAATCTTGATTCAAAGTAACAAGACCCTCTTTGATATAGGAATAAATCTGGTTAAGATGGTTTATATGAGATAGAATGAGTTATTTTTGTTTGGCTGACGGAATCCGATTTATGCTCGGCATTAAAATTACTCAATTCAGAACTAAGTTAGTATTCAAAACTTAGTTTAAAACAATTCATATAACTAGGGGTTCGGGGGTCCAAAATATAAAATAATAGCCTGATCGGCATGCCGATCATTCCAGTGCGACCTGGATGGTGAGAGTTACTTGTGAGAGCTAACGGAATCCAAATCGGATACCCAATTTGGGCTCAGCGCTTAAAAGAACATTCTCTAAATGCACTAAGTTTAAAATTAAAGAAGTTGGGCTCGGAGTCCAAAATCTAAAATACATGTCTAATCAACGTGTCGATCAATCCAACATGACCTAGGAGATAAAAGTGACTTGTGAGAGTTGACAGAATCCAAATTGGATATGCAGTTTGGGCTCCGCACTCAAAAGAGCATTCTTTAAATGCACTTACTTTAAAATGCAGATAATAAATTGGGTTTGCGGAGTTCGAAATCTAAAATATCAGTCTGATTGGTGTGCCAATCATTCTAACACGACCTAAAAGGTAAAGGTGACTAGTGAGAGCTGCTGGAATCTAAATTGGATACCTAGTTTGGACATGACACTCAAAAGAGTATTCTCTAAATACACTTAGTTTAAAATTATAGAAGTTAGGTTCTGAGATCTAAAATCTAAAATATTGGTCTGATCGGCATGCTGATCATTCCAACACTACCTAAGAGATAAAAGTGGTGTTGTGTATGTGATTTTGATGATTACAAAATGACTTTATTGCTTGGCCTTGTGCTTGCCTTGTTCTTGAATGGTTATTCATGTCTTCATGTGCTTGAACTCCTTATCCTCTAGCTATGAAGTTTGAAATGGTTCTGGAGATGATTACAAAATGTTGTTATAATGCCCTATCATCATGTGGATGAATTTGTGCCTCTATAAGGCTCATACGTTCTTTGATGTTAGCACATTGCATATACATACATATACACTTGGTGAGATTGCTTTGTATTCAATGATAAAGATTTTGTGGAAAACATACTTGGATAAATGTCATATTGAGCCTCATGTTATGCATGTGTACTTTGACTAATGCTAAATGAATGATTGAGATGTAATACCATTGTATTTGCCTTGGTTGGTTGCTTGAAAGATTCAAGAAGATCTCTTGTTTATAACAATGTCCCTCATGTATTCAATGATCGATGAATGTGATTTTTATCAACAAGAATGTCATTTCAATGAATGAGTTCCAATGCTATTGTACATGCCTTTGAATTTGGCATGATTGTTTACATGTGCGTGTGGAAGCATCTTGATGTTGAAGGCTATGAAGATACAAGAATGCTATTGAATGATTGAGCTCCCATATCATTGTATGTGCCTTGGATGCGATGGAAGATTCAAAGTGCTTAAAATGCCAAAGCTTGTGACTTATGTCTTTATGGGAACATTTATTTATGCAATGAGCATTTTGATGGTTGACAAGTTGTGGAGTTTCTTTTGGAAGAAGCAAGTTTATGAGCTCTTAACTTTCATACATATGGTAACTTGATACTCTTATGCTTTTGCAGGTCCAAGGATGGTTTTTATATCCTCCCATATCAAGTGGATCATGGTAATATCTATTACCCACCTTGTGTGCTTGAATTGGAGGAGGTTGAGGTTGAGCTTTCATGCTTTTGTATTTCGACAATTGAGAGATTCAATTTCATCACAACAAAAACTTGTCATATGGTGGAATGTGTTTTTGTTGATTGATATGAGAAGACATATACATGATTAAATGGGTTTTCATGAATATCATCCTTAAGTTAAAGGAGGCGAAATTGGTTCATAGTGCTCAAGCTTCAATTGCATGCTATTCTTACATTGGTGTAATGGCTTAATACTCATTTGAATGCTAGTGTGCTCATGTGATGGAAACTATCTTGGTATTCATGAGTTTTCATACATATTGTGTATGGGTTGCAATACCCTAGTTGATGGTCCCATGAATGGGTTCGAAGTATTTTTCATGAAATGGGTTCTCAAGTGCCCTTCATGCATGATTTTCATGATAGTCTTGTGGTAGCGTCTTGCTCATTTAACTTTCCATATTCCTTGTTAAATCAAAAGTTGAATGATGTTTTTAAGACCTTCTAATGCATATTTTTCACTTGGAAAAATCAAGTTTTCAATTTGGGTTGAAGGTTTTTCAGACTACATACTGCATTAAGTAGTCATTGTGCTGGACAGAAGGTGTCGACACCTGGTGTCGACACCTAGTGCTTGCTGGGCAGAAGGTGTCGACACCTGGTGCTCACTGGCTCTAACCAGTGAAGCTGCCCAGAAGGTGTCGACACCAGGTGTCGACACCTATCTGTCAGAGTTCTGCTTTTCATGTTTTTATGTGTGCAGGGTGTAGGTGTCGACACCTTCCGGCAGGTCCGTGACGAGAGTTTGCAAAAGTCTTCAAAACCTAATGAAAACCCTATGAAACTTTACCAAACTACCCCCCAAAGGTTCCTAAACATATTAAGGTGTTTCTAACATGTTGTAGGAAGGTTTTATGTGTCTTTTGTCCACTCTATGTTGCATATATATCTATGAGTTGCATTTTTTGTGAGTGAACAACCCTAATGCTCATTTGTTCTTTCATATGGGTGAAGAAAAGAGGGAAAACATGGTGGAGCTCAAGCAAGGAGGATATCATCTACATCCGTGAAGATCTGGAGCTCGTGGAAGAAGGAAAAGAGGAGCGACTCGAGAAGAGGAAGAAGATGATGTCGAAATCGTGAACATCCATCAACGAGCCAAGAAGAACCAGATTTTGTTGAAGAAGGGGGAGCTTTATTCTTGATGCATCTTTCTAGTTTCCATATATAGAATTTGTTTGGGGGGTCATAGCATATATTTGTCTTCGTTTCATATACATCTGAACGAATACTTTGTGTGGGTGTTCGGAGAAAGGGTTCTCCGAGTGTTTGTGTTGACGTGTGTGCGTCGATTTGTGCGGAGTATATCCGCGTGTGTGCTTGGACGTATTTTAGGGTGTGTTCTCCGTGTGTGGTTGGGAGTTTACTCTCGTGTGGTTGTGTAGGCATTGCCCTACGTGTGTGTGTTGGAGCTTGGCTCCGTGTGTGTGGGGATTTATCCCCGGGCTATTTTTACAGCAGTGAATCCTCACCGGTTTGGTGAGGGGTGGACGTAGGGAGCCCGTCGTGGTCCCGAACCACCTTAAAAATCCCCGTGTCTTGTGATTTGATCTTTGTGATTGTGTGCTTCACTATGTTATATGTTTATGCAATCATGTGAGCTCGGTGAGATTGAGTGAATTATGTTTAAATATGTTTAGATTAAATTCCTCAATCTTATCAATCTTGTTAATTTCCCTGTGTGCTAGTTTGTGATTTTAATTGGACATGGTTTTTACTAGAAGGATCTATTCACCCCCCCCTCTAGATCCGTGTTCCTGCACTACGGGATCCAACAATTGGTATCAGAGCGAGGCTCTATTGTCCCTAGATCTTGCGATCTATAGAGTGATCTTAGTGTATTCTACAATCATGAATTTTTCTGCTGAAGCTATCTTAATGAATTGTTTGACAATCTTCACTAGTTCGGATTTTAATTCATGGCTAGGCAAACTGTGTGTGGTGATCAATTCTATTAATCCTAGTCTTTGGAAATTGATTTATCATGGTCCACACATATTACCTCTTGATGAGATCAATTGGTCCAATCATGATAAAATGATGCACCATGATAATGTTACTGCTTTTATTTTATTGAAAGCTTCTGTAAGTACTAACAAGTATCCATTTGTATCTTCTTGTAGGACTGCAAAGGAGCTCATAGACCGGTTGATCAAAGATCAAGAGAAGGAAAGATAAAAATGTCTCATGGCCGATGATGTTGATCAACAAAGTGACGAAAATGTAGAAGAGGTAAATTCTGATTCTGAAGAATTTACTCTTGATGATCTTGTTGATGCTTATGATGAGTTGGAAAAATAATATAAGAAAGTCAAGTCGAAAAATAGAAAATTGAAAAAGAAATCTAAAAACATGCTCTATGAAAATGGATCTTGTGATAAATGTTCTGAGCTTGATAACTTCAATGAACTTTTAGAGCATGATGTTGAATGTCACAAAGAAACCATTGCTTGTTTGAGAAATGAAAATGTTGCCCTCAAGAATAAAATCGATCAATTGGAGAAAATTGAAAAAGATCTAAGAAACAAGATGGAATCAAACTCTATTGATCAGGATATTTGTAATGAATTGATTATGAATGATAAACTTGCAAATAAAAATGAAGAACTTAAAAAGGAGAATAGTGCGATGCTACTTCAGATCTTCCTACTTGAAAGTAGATTGAAAAATCTTGAAAATTTTGAAAAATGAAAATCTGTAATTGTTGATGAATCTGATAAAATGCATGTGCTTGAACAGGATATAGCTAACTATGAATTGTAAATTACATCTCTTGAATCTGAAATTGTTGACTTGAATGCATCCTTGTCTAAGTTTGTAAATGGGAAAGAAAATTTGAACAAAATATTGGGGACTAAGGTGAATTTCTAAAGAGAGGGGCTGGGCTATAATCCTCTGAACAAAAAAAAAATTGAAAATAAAGTCTATACATCATTTGTCCATAGTTCAAACATAGTAAGCACATCAAATGGATCTCCAAATCAATCTGCTCCTCAAATAACAAAGAGATCAAATGAAAATCTGAAAAAAAAATAAAACCTGCATCAAATGGCTAAAAATATTATTGGTGTCACGATGAATGCCAAGTAAAATCATGTTGCATACACACATGCATCCACAAAGAAAATCTCATATTTTTATTATGGTGAACTTTGTCATATGATGCATGATTACCTTTTGATGAAATCTGAAGATCTAGAAGCATGCAAGAAAATGAATGGCTTCACAAAGCCAGGAAATTTTTTGAACACAAAAAGAACTTTTGATAACTCTTATGTTCATGCAAGAAGACTATTTGAAAGATTTACTCTATTGAACTGTTTTCACTGTGGAAGGTTCAGTCACAGGATGAACAATTGCTTTAGTTTGAAAAATGATAATATCTCTACAAACCCACAGAAATTCCATGGTCATTCTTACAAGAAAAATCTGATGTCTTTTGGTTGTTGTCATTATTATGGTGAGTTTGGACATACCATGCATGATTGCTCCTTAATATATTTTGATGATATGCATACCCAAAAACTATAGAAGGCACCCACTAGAGGTGCAACTAACCATTCGGGACCCAAAAAAACTTGGATACCCAAAACAACCAAATGAGAACTTTGATGCGGGAATGCCTTGAGGCCAATGTAGATATGTTGACATCTTGTTTTGCAGGTGGCTTTACAAGGTTGAAAAGCTTGAGTCCATGAGTTGATATTGATTTGTAAGTTGGTTGTTCATGCTTTGCGCACCTTGATTGTCTGAATTCTTAGATCATACTGCTGTAATTTAAGTCTCTAATATGCAGCTTTGAAGAGGCAGTCTTATGTGTTTTATGTGCATCAACCTTTGTTTGAATGAATATTTCCTCTTAAAAACCTTTTGGCCCAGTTAAAATTTCGCTTACTAAAAATGCTCGTTCGCAAACCAAATATACTTGAAGACATAATGGCAGTAGTGAAACAACCAAACATAGAGTGAGGTCACTAGGGGGCTAACCAGACAGATTTAGTCAATCTGAAAACTAATTAACTCTTCTGCTCAACCAGAAGGTAAACACAAGGAGCGCCCCTATACAATCACCTAGCGGAAGCACAAAAAGACAATCACACCACTGCACAATAGATTTTTAAGTGGTTCGGTCCAGCAGACCTACATCCACCCCACACTCAACCCGAGTGTGGCTTCCACTAGCTCACGCTAGAAACCGCAGACTCAGTCTGCAACAGGTGCTGCCACACAGCTTGACCAGGGTAACAACCTCCCCTCTTCCTCCCAACCGGAGGGAACCACTAGTGACACCAGTCACTAGCAAACCAGAGATGCAAGTCTCTCTTCCTCTAGACCGGAGGGTACACCTAGTCTTGCAACCCACAAGACTAGAACCGGAGGACCAATCCTCCCTTCCTCCAAAACCGGAGGGAACCAACCGGTGACTTCCAGTCACCAGCAAACCAGAGGTCGAAGACCTCTCTTCCTCCAGACCAGGAGGGACCCCTGGACTTACAATCCACAAGCCCAGAACCGGAGATCGGATCTCCCTTCCTCCAAACCGGAGGGAACCCACAAGTAGCACCCAGCTATTTGCAACCGGAGATATCAATCTCCCTTCTCCTGAACAAACAGGAGGAAACCCGACCTCTCTACAGAGTATCGGAAACACAGCAAGTAAATAGATCAAAAGAAAAATGAAACCAGCAACAGAAAGCTGAAAAGATAAAACCAAATGTGGCTCTCGCAGGAGCTAGCTGGCCTGGATTTGATCCACGGTTCAGTAGACAGATCTTCAGGTAAGTTTTTCTTCCACTTCACTTCTCTCCTTCTTCTTCTCTTTCACTCTCTCAATCTCTGCTCCCCTATTCTCTTCGGCTCACACTTCTATCTCTCTCTTTCTCTTCTTCTTCTTCACTCTTTATTCTCTTTTCACACGAGCACTATCTCTCTCTCTTTTTCTTCTTCTCCTTCTGCTCTTCTTCTTCTTCACTCTTTCTTCTCTTTTCACACGAGCACTATCTCTCTCTCTTTTTCTTCTTCTGCTCTCACTCTCTTCTCTGCTCTCTTCTTTTCTTTCTTCTCTTCCTTTTTCTGGATCGGGGCTCTCTGTATGAGCTTTTCTTCTTGCCAACTCGATCACCTTCATCTGAGGACGAAGGGTTCTATTTATAGCAGCAACAGCAGGTGGATAGGGCACAAAACGCGTGTGCCTCCCACATTTCCAGAATCTTCCTGCCACGTGCCTTTATCAGATTGGTTTCTCTTGTCTCGGATCACGTGCAGCCCAGGTGTGTGGAATGTTCTTCCTCGGACCTGTAATGAGATTAAAACTATTAATACGCTATATGGCCATTAACAATAGAGCTGCATGAGGTATATAGAATCAAGAGGTGCACTGTACTGAGGACAACACGAGATACAATGAACAAGGCTAGCACAACAAGGAAGATGACACGAGGTCAGATAAGTCCAGCACGAGGTAAAACGAGAACGACACGAAGTGTCACTGTAACAACAAACACTACGAAGTTACGAATACAAAAAGCAACACTAAGACACGAAGACAAAAACAATACGGAGACACGAACATAAAAACAACACAACATGAACATAAAAGCAACACGAAGACACAAATACTAAGGCAACATGGAGACACGAATACAACTCGAGTACAAAGCTGTTCGAATATTCGAACGACTCGAAGATGACAACAGAAACAGCACGAAGTGGTTGCAAATCAGGAAAGACACGAGGTCTAGGAAAAGCAACACGAAGTCAGAAATAACAAGGAAACGACTCGAACTAAGGACAACACTTAGAGAAGGCTGCACGAAGTGAAAACAACACTAAGACAAAAGATGACACGGCTATCACGACACGTGATGAAGCAGTGACACCAAAGACAAAGGAAACGACTCGAGGAACAATAGTAAGTGACACGATGTTAAACAAGCAGACATAAAAGATGACACGAGATGCAACTAGAGGACAGAGAGAAACGACACGAGGTGGCACAGAAAGCAACACGAGGTGCTGCAATGTTCTGCACGTAGTGGAACAAAAACGACACGAAGACACAACAAGGAGAACGACACGAAGTCACTGTAACAAAACAGACACTACGAAGAGAATGACACGAAGTACAAAATGACACGGGCTGACCACGACACGAAGACAAATAGCAGAACCCATCACGAGTTGAAAACAACATGAAGACGAAAACAGAAATTGACACGGAGTGTGGTCAAGGTGAGAAGGACACGAAGTCTAAAGAGAAAAACAGCACGAAGACAGCAAAAATGACACGAAGTTCATAAACTCAACACGAAGACATAACTACTGAAATAATACGAAAGACACGGACACATCACGAAGATCAACACAGAAACCGACATGAGGTGTGGTTTCAAAACAAACGAAATTGACAAGAGATATAGTGGAAACAACACGGACACACGACCTGAAGGACAGTAAACATAAACAACACGAAGTATGACAGAAACAGTACGGCATACAATGTGCTATCTCATAGCAGATTTCCTGTTAATCAATATGCATCAGACGACTATGTATGGACTCAAAGACCCTTAGCCAATGTATAGACTTCAAGTGGAGGCCAATGTGTAGACTTCACGTGAAAGCCCAATGTGTAGACTTCACGCTGTACAGACTTTGAAGACGGAAGCCAGTGTACAGACTTTCCACCGACCAGAGTATGGACTTCAACAGTGAACGGCTGTACAGACTAGGCCAATGCTTGAAGCACAGTCCACTGTATAGACATGATGCCTTGAAGGCGATGTGAGTAACAATCCAATGTATGGACTTCCATGAGACGCTCAATGTTCAGACTTACTGCCAATCAATGTATAGACTCTGTAAATGCATATGAAAGCTTTATGCAGCAGATAAACAGTATGAAACTTCAATTGCAATGATGCACATTGCAATGATGCACAGTGTAAGCAGATAAACTGACTGAACATATGAAAGCCTGAATGAACATTTCAGCAAGATGACTCACAGTGACTCACATCAAAGACCAATCATCAAAACCAAATCAATCATCAAAACAGAACATCAATGCATGGTGACTCACAGTGATTAGGTCACATTAAACCCAATCATCACAAACCCCTAAAGCCAATCATCAAAACCACAAACCCTAAACCCAATCATCACAAACCCCTAAAGCCAATCATCAAAACCACAAACCACAGGGGCCAGGGGCACAACAATCTCCCCCTTTTTGATGATGGCAACAATACACAACAATACACAGTGAGTCATTCTGATGATGCAGTACATTCTTATGAAAGTCATCCTGATGACTCAAACTATTCTCCCCCTTTGACTTCATCAAAAAGAAAATAGTTTGAGAAGTGAAAGCAAACTATCATGCAACGATTGAATAAAATTCTCCCCCTTTGGCAAAAATCTCCCCCTTTGATATCAGCAGAAGGAGATACCAAAATGCAAGAGCTCCCCCTAGAAATATGAATGCAAGAGCACAATGCTCCCCCTTTAGGAGTTTCTATGCAGCATGATGCATATGTCATGGAAGCTCCCCCTCAATAAGTGGAAACTTATGAGATAGATGAGAAGGAGACCACAGGGGTAAACAAGGAGAAGTTCAGTTCAGTGAACCAATAACATGAGTAGAAGAATTTCAGATAAGCTTCAAACAGAAGGAATTCAATCAGAATTTCAAGGAAATGTCATTCTCATAAATCCAAATCAGAATAATTCAAAATCTTCCATTATAAGGGCTTATGAATGAATTTTATTTAACAGCATGGTTTAAACATGATGTATGCAGATTTTATCAATAAAATTCTGTATTGATATCTAAAACCATGTTTTAATAAAAAATGAACCAAGCCCTCATATTTATCTTGATTATCCTCCCTTTGTCTTACACAATCAAATTTATTGACTTCTTTCATAATTACATGCATCAGTATTGAAATCAAGCAATTATGAAGTCATATGAATTTGTCTAGGGTTGTAGCAATTTGATTTTTGCATCAATATTCAGATATTTCAATTTGTTCAATAATTTCCATGCTACAAATTTTACGAGCACTCTAGTTCAGTTCACACCTTGTAACTAGAGGATATACCTTGATCAGAGGCTAATATCCCTAAGCACTTAGTGTGACTAACTGTCATGCTATATATGAACAGAGATAGCATTTACACATCATGATGCACTCCAAAGCATTTCTTGATGAGTGAGTTGTATTTCTCAGTGTGCATGCCATTGCTCTGCCTGAATTTTCAATAAAATTTATTCTGCAGAGTTGACTAAGACACCTCATGACATCGTCCTTTGGACATGGTTTCTCAGTGATCAAGGTCATTGCTCTGACAACAATTACCCTTTAGACAAAACAGACAAATTCCTTTGCTTCAAGTCAATAATAATTTCATGTACTTAATCAATTGAAGCTATAAATTCAATAATGCAGATTTCAGAAGTTTTCAAGATACAGCATGAAACAGATGGTTAAGATTTATTAAACATGCTTCAGATGTTTTTTAAGAGATTTTAAAGTCAAACTCATTGAATACATTAAACTTAAACCACATGAGTTAATTTAGTCATTCATAAAAATGTATTATAGAAGATTTCTAGTTCAAAGTTTTCAGATTTATGATCGAGATAGCTCATTGAAATCTTCATGAAAGACTGATAGAATTCTGAAGCCAAGCGATACCAATTGTTACCAATTGATAGGAGAGATTTTGAAGCTTAGTGTTTTCAAATTATGATCAAGGCTTGTCAACAAAATCAGTAAGAGAGGATATGCAATGAGTTCTGACCCATGTATGTATTTGACAACCTTTATGCAATTGCAATGACTCCCCCTCACAATATGCATTCAAACTCTCTTTTTGGCATTTTCAATACAGGGAGATGCAATGCACTATATGCATGCAGGGACATGCAAAGACTCAACATTGAATTGTTATGCAAGGATATGCAAGTGACTCCCCCTGAAAACATGCAATGCTTGCACTGAAAACTGAACATATGATTTCAAATGATACATGCACATTCAGACTGCCCTATCAAGCAACATGACCCATGGTACTAGGCGGAGCACTTGGTCTAAAAGACCAGCTCTCACATAGTAAGGACCTCCGGACAGGTTTCCCTGCCTTTTGGTAGCTTACCATTTGATATACCATCGAGGTCATGAATAACAAGGTAAACTCAACAGTCCTATATGCAATTCTGGCAGATGATGAATGAATATGCAAGAATACATCAAACCAGATATGCAATAAGTTTCAAAATGGGAAATGCAGAGAGATTACCTGAACAGTGTGAGAATGGGGTTTTCATTCTTGAGTACCTTGGATCATTACCCCCTTTTATTCCTCAGCTTCCAAGGCACACTTGTAGCAGATACATCATTTTGATGTAACAGGTACCCAAGAAACCTTGGGTCCTGGTTTGGCAGTGACACTCCTAGCAGGTTTTCTCAACAGATTTTTCACATGTTTATCATCACAACACATGATATGACAATTATACATGGAATGCCCTACCTGCCCACAATGATAACAGGAGATAACAGATTTCATGTTTTCCTTGTATACATCAGCATTGGCGTGAACATGGTGTGAGTGAACATGATTAATTCTGTTATTGACATAAAAATTTTTCTTTTCATAATCGGCCAGCCAACAGTTAACAGCTCTGTGGCCTGGCTTTCCACATTCAAAACATACAGTGTATTTGCTTCTAGAACCAAACTTCTTTCCATCAATGATGCTTTTATTAACAGGGAAATTAACAAATCCAGAGTTAGTTTTCTTTCCTTGAGCATGCCAGCAGAGGGCAGCAATGTGACCAAACTTCCCACAACAATAGCATTGAATTTTCTTTTCCTGATCAGTAGAATGTTTCCTAAGATGTTTTCTAGGATACTTTCTAACATCATTTCTTTCATCTTTTGTCAATGCTATACAGTTATGCATAATATGGCCAACTTTCCCACAATAGTGACATGTTATAGCCTTTTTATTTACATTCACTCGTTTGACAAGATTGATATTCTCATGAGAGTGTGAATGTGTGTGTGAGCAGTGAGCAGCATGCACATGTAAATCAGAAACATATTTGGATTTATTCAAATCAGCATTTTTCTTTTGTTTTTGAATCTTTTTCTGTTTCTTATCTGAATTTTCAGCCTTCTTAGCAGTGAATTGAAAAATAGAAGAATTAGATTGATTAGCTTGTTCAGAGCTTTTCACGAATACAGTTGACTTCTTCTTTTCATTCACTTTCTTATTAGCATGCACATACCCAAGTCCTTCTTTCTGAAAATTCACTTTAGAACCAAGCAGCTTATTCAAATTGTCTTTTCCTTTGACGAATTTTGACAAAGAATTTTTCAGATCTTCAATCTCAGAATTCAATGAAGCAATACTCACTTCATACTTGGATAGCTCAGATTCACAAACAATCAGCTGTTGTTGCAAAGCATCATTCAGGTTCTTCGGAGTTTCATTTTCTTGTTGAACCATTATTTCAATGTTGTTCTCATTTCCCCTTACAACAGTTTTTCCTTTTTCAATTGACAACCATTTTTCAGAGAAGACAGTATTAAGAACCATTAGCTTTTTATTTTGATCTTTCAAGTAGACATTTTCTTCAATCAGCTTATCTTTTAATTTCTCAATTTCCTTCTTCTGAGTCAGTAGAGAATCATTTTCTTCTTTCAAGGAAGTGATTAAGTTTTCCTGTACGTTATCATCAGAATGTAATTCTTCAATCAATTCCTTCAATTTAGATTTTAGATTTTCATTTTCAGCCTTTAGACATGTGATTTCAGCATTTTTTCTCTTTTCTTAATTTTCTCTTTCCTGATTTGACTCTTTCATATTTATCTAGAAGATGCTCATGCATGGCAACTAACTCATCATGGCTAATATCCTCGGTCTCAGAGATTACCTGGGATGAGGACTCATCTGACTGATCACTCCTTCTTGCCATGAGACATTCTTCTCCCTGTTCCACGTGTGTTGTAGTCACTCTATCAAACATTTCCTTTGCAGTGCTACAATCTGAGAAGGAGGAAAAATCATCAGAACTGATTACAGTCTTCATTAAATTTAGAGCTCTCACATTATCATCATTTTTCAAATTGTGAACATGAGTCCACTTGGACTTATCCTTAGGAAGTTCATGTGGACTGTGAGAGATAATCTTCCACAATTGTGGATTAATAGAGTTAACATGCTTGTGCATACGATATAGCCAGAATTTAATATTTGAACTGCTGAATAGTGGAGGATGAGCCATGAGAACACAACAGATTAATGCAACAAGAATATTGATGCACTAAGAACAAATTAGCACCGAAAACTATAAGATCGAATCTGCAGGTCGCTGGACCTTGTATGCAGACACCACTCTGATACCAACTGTTAGGATCGGTGCAAGTATTCAGAGGGGGGGGGTGAATGAATATTTCCTCTTAAAAACCTTTTGGCCCAGTTAAAATTTCGCTTACTAAAAATGCTCGTTCGCAAACCAAATATACTTGAAGACAGAATGGCAGTAGTGAAACAACCAAACACAGAGTGAGGTCACTAGGGGGCTAACCAGACAGATTTAGTCAATCTGAAAACTAATTAACTCTCCTGCTCAACCAGAAGGCAAACACAAGGAGCGCCCCTATACAATCACCTAGCGGAAGCACAAAAAGATAATCACACCACTGCACAATAGATTTTTAGGTGGTTCGGTCCAGCAGACCTACATCCACCCCACACTCAACCCGAGTATGGCTTCCACTAGCTCACGCTAGAAACCGCAGACTCAGTCTGCAACAGGTGCTGCCACACAGCTTGACCAGGGGAACAACCTCCCCTCTTCCTCCCAACCGGAGGGAACCACTAGTGACACCAGTCACTAGCAAACCAGAGATGCAAGTCTCTCTTCCTCCAGACCGGAGGGTACACCTAGTCTTACAACCCACAAGACTAGAACCGGAGGACCAATCCTCCCTTCCTCCAAAACCGGAGGGAACCAACCGGTGACTTCCAGTCACCAGCAAACCAGAGGTCGAAGACCTCTCTTCCTCCAGACCAGGAGGGACCCCTGGACTTGCAATCCACAAGCCCAGAACCGGAGATCGGATCTCCCTTCCTCCAAACCGAAGGGAACCCACAAGTAGCACCCAGCTATTTGCAACCGGAGATATCAATCTCCCTTCTCCTGAACAAACAGGAGGAAACCCGACCTCTCTACAGAGTATCGGAAACACAGCAAGTAAATAGATCAAAAGAAAAATGAAACCAGCAACAGAAAGCTGAAAAGATAAAACCAAATGTGGCTCTCGCAGGAGCTAGCTGGCCTGGATTTGATCCACGGTCCAGTAGACATATCTTCAGGTAAGTTTTTCTTCCACTTCACTTCTCTCCTTCTTCTTCTCTTTCACTCTCTCAATCTCTGCTCCCCTATTCTCTTCGGCTCACACTTCTATCTCTCCCTTTCTCTTCTTCTTCTTCACTCTTTATTCTCTTTTCACACGAGCACTATCTCTCTCTCTCTTTTTCTTCTTCTCCTTCTGCTCTTCTTCTTCTTCACTCTTTCTTCTCTTTTCACACGAGCACTATCTCTCTCTCTTTTTCTTCTTCTGCTCTCACTCTCTTCTCTGCTCTCTTCTTTTCTTTCTTCTCTTCCCTTTTCTGGATCGGGGCTCTCTGTATGAGCTTTTCTTCTTGCCAACTCGATCACCTTCATCTGAGGACGAAGGGTTCTATTTATAGCAGCAACAGCAGGTGGATAGGGCACAAAACTCGTGTGCCTCCCACATTTCCAGAATCTTCCTGCCACGTGCCTTTATCAGATTGGTTTCTCTTGTCTCGGATCACGTGCAGCCCAGGTGTGTGAAATGTTCTTCCTCAGACCTGTAATGAGATTAAAACTATTAATACGCTGTATGGCCATTAACAATAGAGCTGCATGAGGTATATAGAATCAAGAGGTGCACTGTACTGAGGACAACACGAGATACAATGAACAAGGCTAGCACAACAAGGAAGATGACACGAGGTCAGATAAGTCCAGCACGAGGTAAAACGAGAACGACACGAAGTGTCACTGTAACAATAAACACTACGAAGTTACGAATACAAAAAGCAACACTAAGACACGAAGACAAAAACAACACGGAGACACGAACATAAAAACAACACAACATGAACATGAAAACAACACGAAGACACAAATACTAAGGCAACATGGAGACACGAATACAACTCGAGAACAAAGCTGTTCGAATATTCGAACGACTCGAAGATGACAACAGAAACAACACGAAGTGGTTGCAAATCAGGAAAGACACGAGGTCTAGGAAAAGCAACACGAAGTCAGAAATAACAAGGAAACGACTCGAACTAAGGACAACACTTAGAGAAGGCTGCACGAAGTGAAAACAACACTAAGACAGAAGATGACACGGCTATCACGACACGTGATGAAGCAGTGACACCAAAGATAAAGGAAACGACTCGAGGAACAATAGTAAGTGACACGATGTTAAACAAGCAGACATAAAAGATGACACGAGATGCAACTAGAGGACAGAGAGAAGCGACACGAGGTTCACACAGAAACGACACGAGGTGGCACAGAAAGCAACACGAGGTGCTGCAATGTTCTGCACGCAGTGGAACAAAAACGACACGAAGACACAACAAGGAGAACGACACGAAGTCACTGTAACAAAACAGACACTACGAAGAGAACGACACGAAGTACAAAATGACACGGGCTGACCACGACACGAAGACAAATAGCAGAACCCGTCACGAGTTGAAAATAACACGAAGACGAAAACAGAAATTGACACGGAGTGTGGTCAAGGCGAGAAGGACACGAAGTCTAAAGAGAAAAACAGCATGAAGACAGCGAAAATGACACGAAGTTCATAAACTCAACACAAAGACATAACTACTGAAATAATATGAAAGACACAGACACATCACGAAGATCAACACAGAAACCGACACGAGGTGTGGTTTCAAAACAAACGAAATTGACACGAGATATAGTGGAAACAACACGGACACACGACCTGAAGGACAGTAAACATAAACAACACGAAGTATGACAGAAACAGTACGGCATACAATGTGCTACCTCATAGCAGATTTCCTGTTAATCAATATGCATCAGACGACTATGTATGGACTCAAAGACCCTTAGCCAATGTATAGACTTCAAGTGGAGGCCAATGTGTAGACTTCACGTGAAAGCCCAATGTGTAGACTTCACGCTGTACAGACTTTGAAGACGGAAGCCAGTGTACAGACTTTCCACCGACCAGAGTATGGACTTCAACAGTGAACGGCTGTACAGACTAGGCCAATGCTTGAAGCACAGTCCACTGTATAGACATGATGCCTTGAAGGCGATGTGAGTAACAATCCAATGTATGGACTTCCATGAGACGCTCAATGTTCAGACTTACTGCCAATCAATGTATAGACTCTGTAAATGCATATGAAAGCTTTATGCAGCAGATAAATAGTATGAAACTTCAATTGCAATGATGCACATTGCAATGATGCACAGTGTAAGCAGATAAACTGATTGAACATATGAAAGCCTGAATGAACATTTCAGCAAGATGACTCACAGTGACTCACATCAAAGACCAATCATCAAAACCAAATCAATCATCAAAACAGAACATCAATGCATGGTGACCATCAATGCATGGTGACTCACAGTGATAGGTCACATTAAACCCAATCATCACAAATCCCTAAAGCCAATCATCAAAACCACAAATCACAGGGGCCAGGGGCACAACAACCTTGTCTACACATGTGCTTAGACTTGGTCCTTCATGTGCATTGACCTGTGCTACACATGGACAGACCTGGGTTCTTCATGTGTTTAGACTTGTGCCTTATATGCATAGACTTGACTCTTTACATTATTAGGCTAACCTTGAAATTTCTGAACTGAACTTTGAACTCATGTCAGATTTTGTGAATCAAACTTGAATGTGAACTTTAGAAATGTTCTGAATCACTTGCATTGATATCTACAACTCATCATACATACTTGCAGCTCATAGGAGATTGTCTTGTGGAAGAAAAGCACTGAAATTGGCTTTCTCATTTGTATTGAATTGAGATTGATATGAAATTGAGTTTCTGATACTTCTGGTTGAGAGAGAGAGTCATATGTGATGAAAAGCCTTGAAGTTAGCTTCTTCATATGCATTGGCTTAATATTGATATGAATTGAGCTCTTTATAGTGCAGGTTTGATTATGACCATCAACCCTTGAAATCATGGAGAGAAAGAAACGAGCTTAGGAGGACTTCAACGCCACATTTGATCTACCTCCATTGAGATTTGGAGCAGGTTGATGAAGAAGACAGCAAGGGGAATAAAGCGAAGAACTTGAGGATGTCAATAAAGGTAACTCAAGGCAAAGGTGAGAAAATAAAGTGTTTGGTTGAAGTTCTTTAGTCTTGATGCCAGTGCCATCTCTTCACAGATAGTGATTATGAAAATTTGAAAACCCTTTGGTTACTTTTGATAATGTAGAAAATGAATGCTTGGCTGAAAAGAATTGAAAAATCTGAGAAGTATACATGAGAGTGTAGCCATTGAATGTCCTTTTCAAGTGGAATTGTTTGTGTATGTGTGAAACCATCTATAATTTCTGGTATATCAAAATGTGTTATCGGAATAGTAGGTTAGGCCTATCAAAAAAGCATCACTTTGCGAGAGCTGCGCCTTCGGACCAAAATCTCCGCCTCGTAACAGAATTCAAAAAATTGAATATTGGTTCTAGAAGAATTTTAAACTGTCATTCAATGCTCATGTGTTTGCTAAACCCCCGATGTCATATGGGAATGCATTGTATTTTTCTGATCATCATTTCAATGACTACATGGTATATAAAATGGTGACATATGGAAGGGCAGATCAAGCTTGTCTGAAAGCTATCACCATGCGTGAGAATGTGCCTCTGTCCGGTACCATATATCATCTATACATATGACATCAAACTTAAATGAATTTTATAAAATCATGCATTGATTAAGTGGGAGTCTTGCAAGCTGAAAATTTTGAGATTGATATTTTTCTATTCTCTCAGCATGATGATGTTATTTTGTGACTGAACATTTTGAGGACTGAATGTGATCAATGTTCCGTGGTCTTTACCAATATGCTACTCATCATTTTGAATAAAAGAAAAAATGTTTTCAAGGAAAAGTTCACATGTGATGATTTTGAATGAATTTTCTGAATTCTCTTTTCAAAATAAATCTGTGTTCTCACATTTACAAAAAAATTTGCATGTCATGCATTAGTTGCATTAGATGCATATAGAGTTGTCATGTGAAATCTGAAATCTTGCATCATAGTGCATATTTGCATATCATTTCTGCATATCATTCACATAGTGCTTTTGGAAGATGAAGCTCATCGTGTGTCTTGTTACATAGTTGGCAGTTTCAGCATACATATAGTGCATATTTTAAAATGCATCATTTTGAACATTTCATGTTGCATAAATGCCAAAATGAATACTTTCAACAATGATATCATATCTTTGGGGCCAACATTTCAAGAACTGAAATTGCATATCTTTGCATTCTGCACTGCATATTTGCATATCTCCATTGTATGCCTGCATGCTAATATATGCTAAAATCCTTTCCTTTAAACTTCTAAGACCGAATACTCCATTGATAAATAATGTTGCATCTGAGTCTTAACAAGTGTGCTTCATGTCAAACTCTCAGGGGGAGCATTTCATGCTTATTGCATTTACATAGGGGGAGCTGCACTATCTTATTTTAAGTTAAATTTTCTCCATACATGTTAAATCAAATTCGCACACCTCATGCCCTATAATGTGAAATTGAGTGTCATTCATAAGGATATAAGAATTTCATTTCAACACTCTAAAGTAATTCAACTTGCTGCATGAATGATAAAGAGACAGTTGAGGAAAAAGCTGCCTACCTCCGCATACAAAAAATAGATGAAATGAAAGGCAGAGCAATGCTTAGTCTCACTGAGTAAATTGGGCACATGTCACCTGAGACGTGATGTATTTAAATTCTGAAAAGTGTTGACTAAAGTACCTCTGTTCAAAATAAGGTGAAATGGTTTAGTATTTTGAGTAACCGGCGATTCTAGCATGAGCTCCATGTGTCTTCTCGCGTAAAAAGGAATTATTTGAACCAGATCATTCTTAGAAAAATTTAGATTGTCAGTGTGAAAATTTCTGATAATAAATTTGATTGAGGCAGAGCGAAGCCTCCAATACGTTGCTCTCTAGATTGAAATGTAGTTTGAGCAATTATTATTGTGTTTAATTGAAAATTTGGTTATCCATATGGCTAAAATGTTACTCACTTACACATGGTAATTTGATTTGATATGTATTCTAAAAATTTGATTAACTGCATGACCTGTTGTACGTCTTCTCCTATTTATTTGCACACTCCTCTAGGTGTAATCATGAGCACTCTGATCTTACTGACTCACCTGCACTTTTCGTACACCTAGCCCTTCACTCTAAATAAAATAAGGGAGCTATATTGCATGTATATATATCTATGTGCTTGGAGATCAATCATACTGGATCATCTTACTTGCATTCTGCATGTCCTTATTATCCACATTTGCATTTCATTGTTGTGCAATTAGTTCATGCATATTGTGCATAATGTTTCTCTTTATCACCCCATTGTCCGTAGGTTGTTGTCAATAAAAAAAATCACTGCCATCATGGATTCCCAATCATGATCCCCATTTCTGATTATGTCAAAGGGGGAGAGAGCATTAGCATAACATTTTGTTATCATCAAAATGGGGGAGATTGTTGTGTATGTGATTTTGATGATTATAAAATGACTTTGTTGCTTGGCCTTGTGCTTTCATTATTCTTGAATGGTTATTCATATCTTCATGTGCTTGAACTCCTTATCCACTAGCTATGAAGTTTGAAATGGTTGTGGAGATGATTACAAAATGTTGTTATAATGCCCTATCATCATGTGGATGAATTTGTGTCTCTATAAGGCTCATACATTCTTTGATGTTAGCACAATGTATATACATTGCATTTACACTTGGTGAGATTGCTTTGTATTCAATGAGTAAGATTTTGTAGAAAACATGCTTGGATAAATGTCATATTGAGCCTCATGTTATGCATGTGTACTTTGGCTAATGCTAAATGAATGATTGAGATGCAATACTATTGTATTTGCCTTGGTTGGTTGCTTGAAAGATTCAAGATAATCTCTCGTTTATAACAATGTCCCTCATGTATTCAATGATCGATGAATGTGATTTTTATCAACAAGAATGTCATTTAAATGAATGAGTTCCAATGCTATTTTACATGCCTTTGCATTTGGCATGATTATCTACATGTGCGTGTGGAAGCATCTTGATGTTGAAGGCTATGAAGATACAAGAATTTTATTCAAAGATTGAGCTCCCATATCATTATATGTGCCTTGGATGCGATGGAAGATTCAAAGTGCTTCAAATGCCAAAGCTTTTGACTTATGTCTTTATGGAAACATTTATTTATGCAATGAGCATTTGGATGGTTGACAAGTTGTGGAGGTTCTTTTGGAAGAATCAAGTTTATGAGCTCTTAACTTTCATACATATGATAACTTGATACTCTTGTGCTTTTGCAGGTCTAAGGATAGTTTTATACCCTCCCATATAAAGTGGATCATGGTAATATCTATTACCCACCTTGTGTGCTTGAATTGGAGAAGGTTGAGGTTGAGCTTTCATGCTTTTGTATTTCGACAATTGAGAGATTCAATTTCATCACAACAAAAACTTGTCATATGGTGGAATGTGTTTTTGTTGATTGATATGAGAAGACATATACATGATTAAATGGGTTTTCATGAATATCATCCTTAAGCTAAAGGAGGTGAATTTGGTTCATAGTGCTCAAGCTTCAATTGCATGCTATTCTTGCATTGGTGTAATGGCTTAATACTCATTTGAATGCTAGTGTGCTCATGTGATGAAAACTATCTTGGTATTCATGAGTTTTCATACATATTGTGTATGGGTTGCAATACCCTAGTTGATGGTCCCATGAATGGGTCTGAAGTATTTTTCATGAAATGGGTTCTCATGTGCCCTTCATGCATGATTCTCATGATAGTCTTATGGTAGCATCTTGCTCATTTAACTTTCCATATTCCTTGTTGAATCCAAAGTTGAATGATGTTTTGAAGACCTTCTAATGCATATTTTCACTTGGAAAAATCAACTTTTCAATTTGGGTTGATGGTTTTTCAGACTACATTAGACTGCATTAAGTTGTCTTTGTGCTGGGCAGAAGGTGCCGGCACCTGGTGTCGACACCTAGTGCTTGCTGGGCAGACGGTGTCGACACCTGGGGTCGACACCTAGTACTCATGGCTCTAACCAGTGAAGCTGCCCAGAAGGTGTCGACACCTATCTGCCAGAGTTCTGCTTTTCATGTTTTTGTGTGTGCTGGGTGTAGGTGTCGACACCAGGTGTCGACACCTTCCAGCAGGTTCGTGACGGGAATTTAAGAAAGTCTTCAAAACCTAATGAAAACCCTATGAAACTTTACCAAACTACCCCCCAAAGGTTCCTAAACATATTAAGGTCTTTCTAACATGTTTTAGGAAGGTTTTATGTGTCTTTTGTCCACTCTATGTTGCATATATATATGAGTTGCAATTTTTGTGAGTGAACAACCCTAATGCTCATTTGTTCTTTCATATAGGTGAAGAAAAGAGGGAAAAACGTGGTGGAGCTCTTGCAAGGAAGATATCATCTACATCCGTGAAGATCTGGAGCTCGTGGAAGAAGGAAAAGAGGATCGGCTCGAGGAGAGGAAGAAGATGATGTCAAAATCATGAACATCCATCAACGAGCCAAGAAGAACCAGATTTTCTTGAAGAAGGGGGAGCTTTATTCGTGATGCATCTTTCTAGTTTTCATCTATAGAATTTGTTTGCGGGGTCATAGCATATATTTGTCTTCATTTCATATACATCTGAAAGAATACTTTGTGTGGGTGTTCGGAGAAAGGGTTCTTCGAGTGTTTGTGTTGACGTGTGTGCGTCGATTTGTGCGGAGTATATCCGCGTGTGTGCTTGGATGTATTTTGGGGTGTGTTCCCCGTGTGTGGTTGGGTGTTTACTCCCGTGTGGTTGTGTAGGCAACGCCCAACGTGTGTGTGTTAGAGCTTGGCTCCGTGTGTGTGGGGGGATTTATCCCCGGGCTATTTTTACAGCAGTGAAGCCTCACCGGTTTGGTGAGGGGTGGACGTAGGGAGCCCGTCGTGGTCCCGAACTACCTTGAAAATCCCCGTGTCTTGTGGTTTGATCTTTGTGATTGTGTGCTTCACTATCTTATCTATTTATGCAATCGTGTGAGCTCGGTGAGATTGAGTGAATTAAGTTTAAATCTGTTTAGATAAAATTCCTCAATCTTATCAATCTTGTTAATTCTGCTGTGTGCTATTTTATGATTTTAATTGGACATAGTTTTTACTAGAATGATCTATTCACCCCCCCTCTAGATCCGTGTTCCTGCACTACGGGATCCAACAAGTGGCTTGTGGGAGCTGACAGAATCTAAATCGGATACCTGATTTGGTCTCGACACTCAAAAAAACATTCTTTAAATGTGCTTAGTTTAAAATGCAGATAAGAAATTGGATTAGGGGATCTAAAATCTAAAATATCGGTCTGATCGGTGTGCTGATCATTCCAACACGACCTAAGAGGTAAAAGTGAGTTGTGAGAGCTGAAGGAATCCAAATCGGATGCCTGATTTGGGCCCGGCACTCAAAAGAGCATTCTCTAGATGCACTTAGTTTAAAATTAAAGAAATTGGGTTCGGGGATCCAAAATATAAAATTTCGGTCTGATCGGAATGCCAATCATTTCAACACGACCTGAGAGATAAAAGTGACTTGTGAGAGCTGACGAAATCTAAATCAGATACCCGATTTGGGCTCACCACTTAAAATAACATTCTTTAAATGCACTTAGTTTAAAATGTAGATAAGAAATTAGGTTTAGGGGTCTAAAATCTAAAATACCAGTCTGATTGGAGTGTTGATCGTTCCAACATTACCTAGGAGGTAGAAGGGAATTGTGAGAGCTAACGAAATCTTAATTGAACACCTGGTTTGCGATCGGCGCTCAAAAGAGCATTCTCTAAATGCACTTAGTTTAAAATTAAAGAATTTAGGTTCGGGGGGTCCAAAATCTAAAATACTGATCTGATCAACGTGCCGATCTTTCAAACATGACCTGGGAGGTAAAAGTGACTTGTGAGAGCTGACGATATCTGATTTGGATACTCAGTTTGAGTTCGGAGTTAAAATTACTGATTCTGTATCATATCTGATTCAAATTTATACAATCAAATAAATTAGTTAATTTATCTTTTAAATAATTTTCTATTTATTCAAGCATGCTTGATGTTATTATTTTTTTAATATAGGATCCTCCAACTGGTGGCGACGGAGGGGATGAGTACGACGGGGAGACTATTTCGTGATTATTTTTATTGTAATAAAATTGATAATTGATGTTGTGTTCAGTTTGTTGTATATGTTGTTTTTTTGTGATGTGTAGATATTATGTTTTTTAAATAGAATTTTTTATTTAAACAGGTTAATTATATAATTTTTATGTATTTTTGTAAAAAAATAATAAAACTTTATAAAAGAAAATATTATATATTCTGACGGAACTGATAGTTTTTTGAAAAAAATAATAAATCTGATTCTTCGATGGATCTTCTGACAAATTATATTACGTCTAAATTATTTTCGATGGAATCACCGACAGAATATAATTCCCATCAGAAAGATTACCCAAAAAATCGGACTATAGTTTCCAACGGAATTTTTGTCGACTTTATATCTGTCGATAATTTTCGACGGAGTTCCGACAGACATTTTATCTGTCAAAAAAGTTCGACAAGGAATATCCGACGGATGTATGCTATCGTTGTATTTTTCTAACAGATGAAATGTCCATCAGAACTCCGTCGGAAAGTGATTTTTCGACTGATTTTTGATGGAGATCCGACGGATTGACGGAAACTCCGCCTTCCCTTGTAGTGAAACTAGACCCATGGGTTGGACTCGGGGTTTGAGTTCGGCCCGCTCATTGGCCCTACCCATTGGATTTAAGTCGTTCGATGATTATCCAACTGTTTGATTTGTTCCCGATTTAAATCTACGGTCCCGATCGAAAGTTATTGAAGAAGGGCCGACATATTCCATCACAAAATTATCCTAAATCCGTCGCTAGTTTGGGATGAAAATATTTCCCTCAAAGATCCATCCCAAATTAGCGATAGGATTTTTGTCTGTATCTATTTTTGTCGCTAATTTGGGACGGATTTCTGACAGGAAAATTTCTATCCTAAATTAGCGACGGATTTGGGATGATTTTGTGATGGAATAACCAACCCCGCCTCGAGAGCAAGTTGAATGGTTGAACTTTTATCAAAACATAAATCCAATGAACAGAGGTAGATCAGTGGTAAATCTAACCATCGAATCTTGATCATATTTCGATCGGGGCTAGATTGATTTATATCAGGAGCAAATCTAATAGCTGGATCAAATTCAAACAACTTAAATTCAACGGTCATTATTTAGATCAAGAGTAAATTCAACAGTCACATATTTGACAAACTTAAATCAAACGGTCACATTTTCATTCTATAGTTAATTCAACGGTCAAATATTGATCAAAGTTAAAACATGTTGTAGATGTTACTTGGGAGCAAATCCAGTAGTTGGATCTTCATAATGCTGAGTAAAGTATCGTTTGTCAACATTGATAAATTTAAGTTTACAATATTTAAATAATTAAATATAAAATAGTAGAAAAAGATTTTACAACAGATTTACGACTAGTATAAATAAGGGTAATCATTGAGCTGCGCCAACCCGACGGGTCTGCAATCTCGGCCCGATTTCGAGCAGGGTTTCAGGACCTTTTTCGACTTGCGAACAAATTGGTCGAACCTAAAAGCCCCACCGGACAAGGCCCATGGGCCATATTCGGGCTTTGAGTTCGGCTTGCTCTCCGGCACTGCCTGTTATATTTTTTTGTGTCTCAATTATTTTTTTAGCATTTTTAAATAAATGAAGTTAAGAAATTTAGAGATGGCATTGTCTTCCATCTTAAAATTTGTCACAATATTCGGCCTATTTTGGGAGGGATTAGAATTCCATCATAATCATTATTATTATTATTTTTAAAATAGCATTAATAAATTTTGAAACTGAACATAAATCTGTCCTAAAATACGTCAAAAAATGTGACAAATTTTGGGATGGAAAATAAATATGTTGCAATTCTTTTTAACTTTTTAAAATAAATTATTCTAATAAATTTTGAGAGGGAATAAAAATTTTTCATAAAATTCGTCGCTATTTTCGATTGATTTTGGGAGTGATTTATATTCTGTCGCAATATTTTTTAGTATTTTTTTAAAAAATAGTGCTTATAGATTTTGAGATGGAAAACAAATATGTAGCAAAAGTCATCTGAATTTTCAACAAAGTTTGAGAAGGATATAAATTCAGTCGATAGATGTGCAAAAGAGTCAACAGATATGGATGAAGACGGGCAGAGTGTGAGTTGATAGGAGAATGGAAAAATTAGTCGGCCAAGTTACAACTTAGTCGACAGAGGTTGCTTAGCCTGACTGAAAGGATGCTCGTGAACCACTGAGTCGACCTACTAGCCAACTAGGTCGGCTGATGTCATCTGAGCTCGTAGAACTAAGTCGACAGACCAAAGTACAAAGATCTAACAAGCTCAAGTTGACAGATCTAAAATTCAAGTCGACTAAACTAACTAATCAGTCGACTGACCAGAACCTAGCCGTACAAGCACGTGGACTTTTAAGCATTCACGTGGTTTTTCTCTCCAATCATTGGCACACACCTCTAGGTCATGTGCCTCAATTTTTGGAAGGTCTTAGGATAAAATATTCTACTTTTGACGTAGACCAATCATAAAATAGCTTGGAAATGGAAAGTTATCCATTATTTCGGCTATAAATATAATCATTAACACTGAAGAAAAAAAGACGCAATGAGAAGTCCTGAGCATTTCTGAAAAACATCTGAGAGGGAGAAAAAGAGATGTCAGAAGCCTTGAGCATTTTAGAAGAAAATCTGAGAGGGAGAAAAAGAGCAGTGAGAAGCCCTGAGCATTTTGAAAGAAAATCTGAGAAGGAGAAAAGAGTAGTAAGAAGCCCTGAGCATTTCGGAAGAAAGTCTAAGAGAGAGAAAAGAAAGCAGAGAGATGCCCAGAGTTTTTCCGAAGAACTTCTGAGAAGGAAGAGAGAGTGAGAGTTGAGAGTAGCATTCGATGGGGGAAAAGAGAGCAACAGTAAGAAGAATGTGAGAAGAGAAGAGGAGAAACAACCAGGAAAGGGGTAGCAGTGGGGTGTTTGTCAGAGAGAAAGCAGAGCATCAGATTTTTCACTCAAAGTGCTTCTTAGGAAGCTACATTATTTTCCTTCATTCATTGTTGTCCTATTTTCTTTTCTGAACTTCAACTTTACATCGGTGTGTGTGTAACTATGAGATGTTAGAATAGGCTCGGATTATTTAAACACAGTTTTGTATGGTTGTGTGTGTGTTGTGCTGGATTTCATATCCAGAGTGTGTGAGTGCGTGGGCTACATTTCAGCAACGTGTGTGTGTGTGTTTCTGGGCTGCGATTCAGTAGCGTGTGTGTCTGGGGTTCTTCCCCGTGTGTGTTGCTACATTCTCAGCGTAGAAAATCTCACTGGATTTGGTGGGGGTGGACGTAGGGAGCCCGTTGTGGTCCCGAACCACGTAAAAATTTGATTTGCACCTATGTGAATGCCTGCGCGATTGCTCATTCTCTTCTATAATCTTTACAAGTACATTTGCATATTATTTCACACATCGTAGTGCTTCATCTTTCATCTTCTCGATTAATCTACATCTACCCTGATGAATTTGAGTTAGAATCATTAAACCACACATGACAGCTTTACAAACATTAAGTGTTTGAATTAGTTCCACTATGAGTTTTGTTTAAATCTTTTTGTTTCTAGTGATCATTGTTTTTAAAGGGCGTAATCAATTCACTCCCCCCTCTTGATTACGGTTACACCAAGGGACCCAGCAATCGGTATCAGATCCTAGCTTTGCTCTACCTACATCCAACGATCTTCAGAGGAGATCCTAGTGCAACAACAGTCATGAGTTCATTTACTGAACAGCTTCTGATGAATTCTCCACCTATTTTTATTAGTTCTAATTACCTTTTGTGGCTAGGAAAAATGTGTGTTTGCTAACTCCATTGATCCTAAGCTTTAGAGGCTGATTTCACATGGTCCTCATGAATTACCTATAGATAAATCTGAATGGACTAGTGAACATAGGACCAACAAGAATGATAATCATGTTGCTTTGAACGTATTAAAAGCTACAGTCAATTCTAACAAATTTCCATTTGTATCTGCCTGCAGCACAATGGAGAGATGGGATGGCTTGGTCAAGCTCCATGAAAGGAAGATGGAGAATGAATGCTTGGTGGCCAATAGCAACGGTTAAGTGAGTAAGGAATCCGAAGAGGTAAATCCTGACTCTGATGAAGTATCAATTGAAGAGTTAATTGATGTTATGAGGAATTGTTAGAAAAGTACAAGAAAATCAAATCTAAAAATAAGAATTTAAAAAAGCAAATTGAAAACACCACTCATGCTTCTCCTTGTAAAAATTACTCTGCTCTAGAAGAAATGAATGAATCTCTTTTTCTTGATGTCGATTTGCATAAAGAACAAATTGGGTGTCTAAGAGTAGAAAATGAAACTCTAGTGGTTAAATTCTCTAAGCTAGAAGAGATTGAAAAACAACTTCAAGATAAATTGAAATCTATGTCTAATGATCAGCATTTACTTGATGAATTGATCGTGAATAAGAAACTTATTGAGAAGAATGAAAAATTAAGAAAACAAAATGAGGAGTTGAATGATAGGCTCTTGGCCTGTGAAAAAGGAAAATGTGTAGTTAATGACTCTAAAAAATTGCATGTCTTAGAGCAGGAAACTGAAAGTTACAAAACTGTCATTGAAATGTTAAATGATAGAGTTGCTATTTATGAGGAAGAAATTCTTAGTTCTGAGTTACATATTTCATCCTTGGAAAATCAGATTCTAGATTTGAATGTTTCTCTGTAAAAATTTGTTAACGGAGAAAAGAAAATTTGGATAAAACTTTGGGCACTAAAGTCAATTTTCAGAAAGAAGGGCTTGGCTATACTCCTGTGAACAAAAAACCCTTTGAGAATAAGTTGTTTACTTCTTTTGTTCATAGCTCGGATGTAGCTAGCACATCTAAATCACCCCCAAAATAGACTGTTGTTTAGAAAGCTCAAAGATAGAACAAAAATCTAAAAATGAAAACCAATTTGCCCCAAAAATAGAAAAATAATTCCACTAGTTCTACTGTGCATGCTGAAAAACTTCCTGCAAAATATTCTGCATCAAAAAGAAGAAATGTTTCTTATTTTTACTGTGGCATGCATGGACATATGATGAGCGATTACAATCTCATGAAAAGAGATGATCTAAATGCATGCAGAGTTAAATCAGTTTTCAAAGAAGGAAGAAATGCGTCTTACTTTTACTGTGAACTGCATGGTCATATCATGGAGAAATATTCTAAAAAGAAACATGATGATTTGCATGCTATGAAGGTGAAATTTTCTTGTCAAAACAAATTCAATTCTAAGCATGAAATACTTGGAAAGAAAAATTTATCCCATAAAAGAAATAAGTTTCAAAAATGTTATCCACATAATAAAAATTCCTTTGGAAAGATCATCCCTTCTTGGTGCTACTATTGTGGAAAACATGGTCACATGATGAAAGAATGTTGGTTATTGAATCATAATGCTCATGCTTCAAGAACAAAAGCCAAGTTCAATGAAGTTGAACCTAAAGCTTTCATGAATAACAAGAATGCACTTAAAAAATCTCATGCATATAAAGAAAAATCTTTTGTTAAAATTGTTCATCCTAGTTGCTTTTATTGTGAAAAAATTGAACACATAATTGAAGATTGCATAATCATAAGAAATGATAAATTCAATGCAAGAAAAAGGATGAATGTATTTGTTACAAATAGTGCTGATCATCAAGGACCCAAGAAGGTTTGGGTACCTAAAGGTATCAAATGAGAACTTGTGATGCAGTGATGCCTTGAGACTGAATAAAGGATAGTAAGAAATGGCTGCTCAAGGCACAGGTTTGGAAATAAATGTTCAATACATGTCAAGTTCTCTTTGAATTGTTATAGTTAATTCTTCCTACTTACAATAGGTTTTTCTCAAACTAAAATTTCCTCTCTAAATTGTTGGAAACATTTCCTTGGTTGAACATGGAGATCTGATCAGCTTATTTGGTTAATATTGATATTGAGAATATCTGATTTCAGTGGTATATCAAATGGTGATTTATGGAAGGACAGATTAAATATGTCTGGAAATTATCACTATGCGAGAGACCATACTCTGCCTTGTACCAAAAATCAATGCATTTCATTGTGTAGCTCTTGAGGAAATCTTAATTCTCAATGGATTTGATTTGATGATAAATTTTTTGGAAATGAGGTGCAATCCATATGATTGATATTGACAGTGCATCAAGATCTGTTGCCATATTAACTCTTGAATTATCACTGCTGGCATTTTCTTGATGATATGTGTTTGGCTTGGATTGAAATTTTCTGTGATCAAATATGTGGTTACATGCTAGACTGTCTTGAATGATCTTAGGCAGTGTGTTAAAGGGAAGTTAGTGAGCCGGTTTAATCTTTGTTGAACATATCTGGCCTTTCTATCTCACATTTAGTTTTGTTTCATGACTCACCTCCTGCTCAATTTTAGAAATTAATAACTCAGTTTTGGCCAGTGATTTTGTTTGCACAGATCAGTTGACTTGATCCTATGCCCTGTCAACCGGATTTTGTCCATTTATGTTAGCCCTCTTCATTCTCGGTCAGCAGACTCAGCCAGCTTGTCGACCTAATCACTGATTGATATCTTTGTTTGTTTGCAGCAGTCATAATTGTCCTAATCTCTGATCAGTCCTTTGAATGCATCTTCTCAGGGAGAGGTTAAAATAAATTTTCTTGCTTCAGTTCTTTCTGTTCTAATAAATCTGATAAACATCTGATCATGCGCATTTAGGTGCATCTTGCAAATTCATGCATATAGGGCATTAGATGAAAAAAATGGAGCTTCCATCTCATTCATGCATTTCATTTATAAAATGGAAATTGCATTTGTTAGATGTTACACATGCATGTTGTTCACTTCATGTACAAATTGTGGTATGCATCTAGCATTTATAGTTACATCTGCATGAATGACATGATTTTGTGTGTGCATGCATCGAGGTATGCCTTGCATGTTGCATTCTCCCAATGTGTCCTCGCATGATATATGTAGCGACCCAAGATCCGGATACCGGGAAAGGAACCCGATACCATTTGAATCTTGGCCCGCCGCCCACGAGCCGGGGCTCGGAATGGCTAAAAAGGAGTGTGGATGTACAAGGAAATAGGAAATACGGCAGAATAATTCAACAATTAACATAAATAAATAAACAACTACAACAGAGTCCAGTCCAATAGAAAGTACAGTCTAAGGTCGAAGAACGTAACCCACGCCAAGTGAACACTCGGCCCGGCAAGCTGGCAACTAAGAACCTCCGCACAGTACCCTCGAACCACGAGGGTGAACCGCTGCACCTGAAAAGCAGGGGTGAGCCTCCTGTCACTGGCTCAGTATGGATCCCGTGGAACCCCCAACCGAAAACACGGTGGCTCAGAAAGCAGCAACTACAACTAGAACAACAACAACAGCAGGAACAGTAAACACAGTGGCCAATAAACCTCGGTATAGCTACTCCTACTGTACCGGAAAACACGTCCCGATCTCCCAGTCGGGGACCACCAGACTACGGCCCACCCTAGCCACGCTACGGGGTAAAACGACCACGCTGACGGAACCTCAACGTTGTCTAGGGGGAATCCCTCGGTGATGCTCACCAGAACCCCTGGACATCGGCATCGGGAAAACACCCGGAACTCCACGCGAAACCACGTCTCGCAGACGGGAAGTCGAAACTCAAGTCACAAAAAACTCACGTCACGTGATGAGAGCACTACCCACCAGAAGCAAGGCCGGATGCGTCCATTGACGACTTAGTCCATAGCCTCAGGTGTCTCGCTAACACGCCCTAGGCGGAGACAGAGACACACACAGTAACCAGGAACTCAAAACAAGGACTAGCTGGGGTCACGCTCGTCAGCGTAGGTCCGATAGCCCACAACTATGTGTGCACACACAGACCATGCGCCCTAGGTCAGATCCTCTAGCTGGTTCTTCCCCCAAGTCTAGACTCAGGCTATGCGTGGGGGCCCTACGGTAATCAGCCTAAAAATCATCTATCTCAGGAAAGTCGCTGCACCACTCCCTGGTGGGTCAGCACACGCGTGCCGTAAGAAGGCTACAGCTAGTGGGAGGTCACTAAACGTGAACACGGAAAGCCACACATGCCCCCATCACGAGTAACGAGGAGTAACAGGTTGCAAGACGCCACCAGACTATGGACAGCCCACTAGACCTACTAAATCCAACGGTCGTTGAGTCACAAGACTCGGGGTCAAGACCGTCGTAACGGGACAGCTCCACGCCGTCAATCTGCCCTAACTCTAGGATCAGAAACCACGGTAATATACTGCTCAAGGCGGCTCGTGACTGCCAAGCTCAAACCCTTCCAAAGGGAACGATGAAAACTATCCAGCCCCAAGCTGGGCAATTGGACTCATAGTCCACAGGCCACATGCACAGCCCGCACGGAAATCACGTTCCAAAGACGTTAACGACGTGCGGGAATAATCTACCGCACACATGACGATACACTGCGACTCAACCTAACGGGTGCACCGAAGCTGAGAACACATGCGGGAAAACACTCTTTACAGACACAAATTCCCCACCAAAATAGCCCATGGTGACCCCCACAGGGAGCCCGGATCACGAAGGCTCATGCGGACAACTCTCCCGTGAAACCGCACTGCATAGAGACACCTCGGCGCAAGAGAACGCAAAGCACGGCACCCTGGAGGCTTAAGGGGCTGGGCGGCCACACCAGTGCCCGCCCAACACATGGGCTCTCAATGGCCTGGGCGGCCACATCTTGGGCCGCCCAGAGGGCTGGGCGGCCATCGGGTTGGCTGCCCAGACTGGAGCAGATGGAGAGGGCGGCCAAGTTCCTGGCCGCCCAGCACCCTGGGCGGCCAGACCAGTGGCCGCCCACAGACCTAGGTGGCCAGGGTCTTGGCCGCCTAGACCAGGGCACAGACGGCCACAGATGTGGCCGCCTCCTGCGTCTTCCGACAAACAGACCGAGCTCCGCCATGAGCTCGGTTCCATGCCCCATTCGATCCCAATCGAAGGGGAAAACATAGGGGACCATCCCCTAGGCCCAAAACCCAAAAATGGGAGGAAGAAATAGAGAAAACGACGCTCGATCTCACGAATCCGTCGCACGCCCTAAAAACATGATTTTTCCCCCAAACGAGCAATATACCCCGCTCGACTCGCCACGGCCTACAAAACTCGTAGGAAACGAAGCACTCGAGCTAGGGAACTATCCCCCTACCTCTACCGAAGATTCCACGCACCGTGGATGCCGTTCCGTCATGAAACGCCCCACCAACCACCGCCGGTGACCCGAGCTCACGAACGACGAACACCGTGCCTCCACCTCGATCCTCGCTCCATCCTCGCCGCTCCACGTCCCATGAACCTCACCGCCTCGCCCCCGTCCACCTCCGTCGGCCGCCGAAGAATAGAGGGAGAGAGGAGAGAGCATGAGAGTGAGAGAGAGAGAAAAAGGAGGTTTATATATATAGAAAATTCCAGAAATTCTAGAAAATATAAAAAATAGGGAAAAATACTCTCCACGATCCTCGAAAAACGTACAACACAGTGGTAACGTCCCAGAGTCAGAGAACGTAATGGTTCGCCCTACACGGGGTTTCGAAGGTCCGACAAGCCAAAAACACGCGTAAACCGCTAAACTCAATCCAGGACCCACAAAAGTGATCCGAAGCCCATAGATCTCGACCCGAACAGTAATCTAAAAAATCTGAGGTGTTACAATATATATGTGATATCAGCCCCTTTGGAAATTTCTATGGCCAAATACTTCCTTGCTTAATAAGCTGCACTTGACTCATGGCATGTGTGCAATATGTCATTCACGTTGGGGGAGAAATCGTTTTGATAAGTGCATATATTTAGGGGGAGCTTAATGACCATGGATGTAGCATAATTTTCAGCATACACTTGAAATTAAACTTGCACAAATTTCTGCATTGAAATGTATTTGATGAATATAATTAATAAGGATATAAGAAATTATTCTTAACACTTTTGTGAAACTCAAAATTATGCATCTTCTTTGAAGACTTATATTAAGAAAAGAATTTCTTGCCTCAAATGAAAAAGAGTGTTTATGCAAAAAGAAAGGAGGAAAACCTAACCTAGTAACTGGGCCTCCCTATTGTAGAAATGAGGATTGTTCGCATAAACCAGCGAAGTGGAACTTCAATCTGAATTAAAAGAAAGGAAAAGAACACAAAGCAATGATCAAACACTCTAAGTAGATCGGATGCATGTCACCTAAGACGTGATGTGGTTTGCATTGAAAAACGATGTTTTGATTAATCTCTGTTCTAAAAGTAAGTGGAATGGTTAACACACTGAGTAACCGGGGACTCTGGCATGTGATCCATATATTTCCTCGTGTAAAAAAGTGTGGATTAAACCTGACCACCTTTGCTGTTAAAAAGTTGAGGCAAAGTAAAGCTATAAAAATTTAAGTCTGAAAATGCATGTGCAGATAGAGAGTTATCCACTAATGTTAATTAGAATGTCCATTTATCCATATGCTTGATGTTCACTTTGCATTTTAATTGTATTCACAAGAAGAGATTGAATTTTAAGTGTGCTCTGAAAATTTGTCTAACTTCATGAATCTGCATGGCTCTCGCTAAATGACTGAACAACCCCCCTTTGTGGAATTGTCATTGAACATATCATGTCATTTGGATCATCTGCATGCTTAGTTATCCCATTGCCATTCTTTTAATAATAAAGGGGGAGGTAGCCTGCACTTACATATATGTATACACTGTGTTCTGATAGAATGCCTGCATTATTCATACTCAAATACATGCATGCATGCATAATTTGTAGTGCATCACACTGAACAATTGTCATAAGGCATTGAGGCTTTTCTGCTCATAAAATCATTTATTTGCATGCATGTGCATCTAGGCGTTCTTCTATGCATTAATTGGTATCAATCCACCAACTGGTATCAGCCTTCATCATGTATGTAGTTAGATCACACATTTTAGATTTCATGCATTGCAAAGAAAGTTTAAAAATCTAAAAATATAAAAACTAAGACTGATAAATGGTTGAATTAAGATATTGCATGAGGTATCTTTTGCTTGGTATAGCCTTGATCTGGGTCTATCTTGTTCATGCATATGTCTCGCTTTGTCTGGGTTCAAACTATGGTCCAAATCTGTGTTTCAATATGCTTATTTGATCCAGTTGCCCTCACTGTTCTACCCCTACTATGAATATCTTCTGATTACTTGACTCCCCACGTTCATGAATGCTCCATATATTCTCTCCATGTCTTTTGTTTTGATGATGTCAAAGGGGGAGAGATTATAAGAGCCATTATTTGATTGAGGAGAGAGTTTATAGTTGAGTCAAGGGAGAAAGCTTGCATGCTTGCAAATAGGAGACAATTTTCATTCAGAGTGTTTCTGAATGAATTGAAAGATCAATGGCACATAGTTGAGCTTAAAGTTCATAGTTTCCATAATGACTCACAGTTGCTATCATCAAAAAAGGGGAGAATGTTGTGCATGTGTGGTTCATGTGTAGTTTTGATGATGTCCAACTATGATTCATTATTGTGCATTTGATAATGATTCACTGTGTGTGTTGATGATTTTCATGTTGTTGTGTTCTTCATGAGATATTTTTAAGTGTGAAGATTTCATTTCATGGAGTCTCATGTTTAAATTCTTGGATCATGATGAAATATTTATTGATTTTTAAACTTTGATATTCATAACATTTTGAATGATTTTTACTTTGATTTCCCACATGATGTGAGTGAATGAGTCATTTGAAAGTCAACAGATATGTCAACAAGTCGATAAACTTAACCTGTAGACAAAGCAAATTATCCACATAGACAGAGTCGACAGAACAAGGTAACAATCAATCGACCAAGGTCAAATTTAGTCAACAGATATGAGTCCATTTTAGCTTGTCAATAATGCGTGAATAATTGTCCATAGAAGAGAGTTCATAGTTTTGTTAACTTGATATCAAAAATTTTCAATGCCAAATCAGAACATTTGTTTTCTTGCACTTCTTAAGGTGTCAAGTGGTTTCAATCTATGCAAGTTTAGTTTTGATGAGTTTCAGTTCTGCTGAATGAAGGTTGAGTCTTGATAAGTTCAGTTTTGCCAAATGAAAGCTTCGCTTTAATGATTCATAATGACTTCGAATGGATTTTTTGATTTCCTATGAAGTTAAGTGATGTCCATTAACTCTCGTCGTTTAAAAGCCGTGTCATAATTTTAAAAATAACTGAACTCACTAACTAAAAAGATATTAAATATAAGTAGAGTGGCAAGAATGGGTCGATCTCACGGAGAAGAAAACGTTTTCTTTTAAGGAAGTTAGAAAATCCTTATGTTTTGAATATCGAATTTGAGTGAGCTTTTATGAAAACTAAACTAAGATTGCATGAAAATAGATTACTCAAAATTAAATCTATCGAAAGAATATTGGAGGATTAAGAAGAGAAATTGGAAAGAGTGGAGAGAGAAAATAGAAGAACAATTGCACAAAATCAACTTTTATTGCTAAGGAAAGAGTACAACTCTATGAAAATTAAAAATTACAACTTGTATAAACTAAAGGGAAAAGGAAGAAATAGAGCCAAGAAATTTCAAAAATGGCGTCGTCGTCTCCTTGCCGAGCCTTGGAAGAGATCGCCCCACTTTGGAAGTAGACGCCGCCTTTAGAGCACCGAAGGAAGAAGATTCACCTTGGGATATGTGAAGAATATGGAGAAGGGGGAAGATAGATAGAAGAGGAGAAATTTCAAAAACAATTAAAAGACATGTGTGTGCGTGAGTTGAAAACAGAGAAAAGAGACTTTGAAAGAGAGGTTACGGTGGAGGAAAAGCACAGTGAAAACTAAACAAAAACATAACATGAGAAGAAGAGAAATACTTTTAAATCTAAGAAGAATTAGAAAAGGTAAAAGAAGAGAAAGTTGGAGATCAGAAAGATACGAAGAAGATTGTTGAAGAGTTCAGAGGGAGAAGACATGAGGAAGAGGGTGTAAATGAGGAAGAATATTGATCTATTTGCGTAGATGAACAGTGAAAAAACTAAGGATAGAACCTTGAAAAACTGATAATAACTTAAAAACGGGAGAGAATTAGAGGAAGATGAAGAAGAAGAAATTGTAGAGAACTTAAAAATGTAGAACTTTGTAGACGAAAGAAATTTAAGAAGATTACTAAAAAACATGTAAAAAGGCTTAGAAAAAGGCAAACATCCCCTTCGGTCTGCTCTTGGGTGACTATTTATAGTGTTCATAAACCTCCCACGATCGTAACCATCCAGATTAGCTCGAATCTGACTTTTTAGCATCAAAGATTTATCAAAGTAGGTATCTTGCCACGATTAGAGTCCTCCTTTTCTCAAACAAGATGAGATAATTCCAAAAATTGGAAGATAACTACGATCAGGGCGTGCCGTTTCCATTTTAATCTCTCATGAAAATGGCGACTGGGGCTGTGGGCGCACATTCCTATGTGCGGATGGTCAAGCGGTCGCCCATTCTTTATTTCCTCTTTTTGATATTTTATTTTTTCATAAATCAAGGAATTAGCGACTGTGCAAATAGTCGCTCATTCCTTTTCCATTTTTTTTCCATTTTCCATACAAATGAATGAGCGTCTGCTTTGACGGTCGCACATTCTTTTCCTATGAATTTGCTCCTGCTGGTACGGTCACACATTCCTCTTTATTTTTCAACTTTTTTTCTTTTTTCTATTTTCATCAAATGAATGTGCGCCTGTATACGCAGTCACTAATTCTTCTTTTTTTTTATTTTTTTAATTTTTTTACTTTTCATTTCTAATCAACTAAATGGGAGCCCATTTGGTCAATCGCTCATTAAATGGCGTCTGATCCTCTGGTCACAATTTTTTGAAAATTTAAAAAAGTAAAAATACTCAATATTCTTTATTGTAATTAATGTGTATTTTCCTAAATATTTCTCACATTACTATTTTGACTCAAAATTGATGATAAAATCATGAACATGCAAATTAATGGCGAGAATGAGATTTTCCTATTTTAATGCACAACTATACTCATTAAATGCTCAAAGGTGACGAATGTAATGTAAATTTTAATATGAAATGTGACACTTATTACACTCCCTAACTTACTCATTGCTAGTCCCTTAGTAATGCAAAATAAGTTAAAATTTTGGACTAACGAGAGTTTACAAAGTTCATACTTTCATAACTAGCTCTTCCTTCACAGAATCAACAAAAGATTCGGAATCCGGAAACATTAATGCACATACTAGCCTTAGATTGAAAATTAAAGTACATGATCAAGAATATAATATCAAAGTTCAATAGCACTTGTACATGTGAAATACTAAGTCTACAGCTAAGATAATTGCATCCCCCATTTGCTATTCCAAGCTAGTGCCTTTCAACCATGCACCTCTTAATCAGAGTATTAACCATATTAGCTTGTTGTCTGTCTTATTTCTTTGTCCCTTTTGGGATTTTTTTTCTACGCACATGATTTTTTTTCAATACACACATGATGATGCACTACCCTTCGCTACCTAACATGAACCTCGACACTTTCCTTAGGAGAAGCAGGCCCAGTTATACAGATCAAGGTTCCCTTTTCCGTTTGACGCGAACCTTGTTCGCGACCCTTTTTTTCTTTCATTTCGCCTTTTCGTTCGCGTATCGATCAACCAATTAACTAACTTGTAGTCAACTGACTGATTGACGACGCGGGCGTGCCAGTCACATGCGTGATGATTCTATTGTGCGCTCATTCTGACCCATGTCGGGCGAATATGAGGTTCGGTCGGGACCAGCAGTCCGCCATACCATAAAGGCTATGGCGTTAATTACATCCCCCACGAGAGGGAACACCTTTGATTAATTGCCGAGATAGCGGGCTGTCGAAGCCGGATTAAAAAGAGCTACATGATGATCATGACGAAGACATGCAGGATGCATATGTTTATGGAATTATGGACCCTCGGTACATGGCGGAGGACGTGGTAATGAAGATATGATGGCAATATAATTCCGGCTCGCTTGGCCCCTCCCTCATTCAATTTATTATCCATTATGATTTATTAACGCCAACCCCGAGGGACGAGGTCCACTCGGGGGGGGCTAGTGAGCGATTAAAGCAACAAGAGGCTTCAAAACCGGCGTGACCCTACAATAGGTAGCTTATACGGCACGAAGAAATGTAGGTATAGATGTTAATACGGCGTGGTGAAATGTAGGTATAGATGTTAATACGGCGCGGTGACCATGCGTGTTTAAACGGCGCTCAAGGGCTTGGGGGCGCGCCGGCTTAGGGCGCGCCGGAAAGGCGCAAAGGAAAAAAAAATGGAAATGAGTCTAACGTTAATCCAGCGCGGGGGGGTACAGCGCCGGATTAGGGCGCGCCGGCTAAGGTCGCACCGTTCAACCCACTCTTTCTATGAATTTTACAATTATTGAGTTTGTTAAATTTTGGGTGAGGATTCTGAAGTTATTTGGGGCCAATTGCTTATTGAATTGAAGTCCAGGACCCCGAAGGACGGTGTGATTAAGCCAGTGCGAGGTTCCTACTCGAGCACCGGGATAATTAGGTCCAGAACGAGCGTTTCATTATAGATTACTCAATCTTAATCTGTCCAAAATTGGACAGCATCTCCCCTGAACCTGAAGAGTTGCAGGGGAGAAGCGGGGTCATGCTCACTAATGGAGCAAGCCCCTAAACCGCCGGTCTGCACAGTGACAGCCAGCAAGATCCCATCAGATAGGATACCCTGAGGACTAGCCTACAAGGGGCACCAATACTCCGTGGGTGAGAACAGAAGGACGGGGCCATTGATGACGGGAACAACCCACAGATCATGGCACAACCACTGAAGGGACCGACCGTTAGGAGAGTGGGGCTCCGAGGGGTAGCCTACGAGGAGCGTACATCCCTTAACCTCGATTGGGTCTTAGATTATCGGGGCTGAGCTCGTTGATCTAGGACCCCCTGTTGTTGTCTGCTGTGGGCTTGGGAAGCATCTACCACCGAGAGGTAGAGTTCTCAGTTGCCCAGCAATTCCGTGAAGCCATGGGGGAATATCCCCCTCCCCGGGTGGTTAAAGCAGGATGAGAGAATCTCGGACTGGTTCGAACGACCATGATTCAGAGGAGGAATAAAGGCCCGGGTGAAACGGGTCAACCGTAGAAGCATAGACTCAAACAGGTAGGACGCAGCATTCAGGGGGATGCATCCGGTCATCCCGACGGTGACTCCCACCTTGCGAATAGTCAATAGCACAAAGGGAGGAATTAATGGGGGGGAGACTTTCGATACAGTAGCAGGAAGAGACATGCGCATAAGCACAGCTCTGTCCATGAAGGGGGACACAGACGTCCATAAATCAAAGCCGAACACGATCGATTAGAAGGACCCGGGGAGGGGTCGTTTCTGTAGCCCTCGGTGCTTTGGGGCATGGTCGGTACTTCGAGGAAACCGGAACCAAAGGACATGCACGAAAGAACTCAAAACCACATCGACATAGATAGAGAAGAGGATAGAAGTTCTGAGCATTCATCCGACCTCGCGGCCCGGACGTTGATATACGTATTGCCATCCTAGGAACGGGAATGGCCTCTCATTTATACATTAAGAATCCCGGCGCCAGCATCATTGCTTGGTCGCCGTTCATCATTCACGGGAGAATACACAGTAGTAGAGAAGAAATCACAGAGGGGGGAGGGGTCGGCTCATATCATTGCCATCCCTCCCCTCTCTGCTTACAAATGGTGGACGGAAACCCACGAGAGAGAAGAACCTACGGAAGATCGAGGAAGACAGGCACTGGCGGCCACCTGCTTTAAAAAAAAATAGAGTATCGGCCCCCTCCTTCTTCTCCGGCTCCGGAAGGCTTCGATCGGAACAGGGGAAGGCGGCCGCCGAAGAACACTGGGATAGAACTCCTTTTCCCTCGGAAAGCTCTCTCCCCCTTTTCTTTCTTTCTTCCCGGCCTCTCTCCTTTTTTTCTTAAATCGAACCTCCCTATATATATAACAGGTTGGAGGCTCTTCATCCGGCGTGAGCTTTTGGCGCGCCGGGGAAGTCTTCATCAACTTATCGCGCCGGTTCAAGGTGCCATTCGATAGGGTAACTGGCGCGCCGGGAAGAGGGCTGAAGGTAGGGGCGCGCCGGGGATAAGGAATGGAGATAAGAGGCGCACCGGGATAAAGGCATTGAGTAAGGGGCGCGCCGGTTTAAGGCGCGCCGGACTAATGCTCCTCGTACGCTTGAGCCAGTCGATGAACTCGGGGCCATCGTGAACATGTACTCTGCCACTGCTCACTAAGACTTCGACGATATGATCTGTCGAAGCTCCTAGATTGGCGTACGGCCATTCTCGAGGTTCTGGATAGCTTCATCTCGATCGTACGGGCTTTCTACCGGCATGCCCTCGGCTCTATGCTCCATGCTGTTGGTCCGGCCTGGCTCGTACTTAGAGCTTTCTAGGAGGTTAGATAGCCGGGAGATAGTTCCGCCTGAGCCGGGCGATCATTCGGCCACCAGTGGGCCCATATTGACGGGAAGCCGTGCCCATGCCGGATGATCGGGATCTTCCGCCGTCAGAGCTTTCGGTTCTCCGTTTCGGGAAGCCGGGGGGACTCTTTTATCCTCGGGAGAGCCTTTCATGAGGTGGGTAGCCACCGGGTAGACCGTCGACCTTGGTCGGACAACGGGTGTAGTGGATGCAGCACGACAAAGTCGATGCCGATTCATTGGGCAGGCTTGGTCGCACCGCCGGTTGGTTGTTGGATTCGTCTCGGCTCTCCTGAGGTGAAGTCCCCGTATCCATACGGAGTGACTCGAGGCTCTGGCAGCTTGAGAAGTCTTCAATATGTTGATCTTCATCGGCTTCCGTACTTCGGTGGGCCGGGTCATTCGTCCTTATGGCTTGGTTGCCGACGATCATATTTTAGGTGCCAACAAATGCCCCCTAGACGTGGGTGTTGCGAGCAAGGCACGAGTGCAGCAAGGCCGACGGATGAATTTCATCCGGACTGGCCCCTTCCTTGATTGGCGAGTGCCTGGGATGGCCCTTAATTTGGCACGGGCGTTGACCCAGCACCGTTTGGATGTTAGTACGGCGCCGTTTAGGCGTTGATACGATGAGGGTAAGTCCCTCGGGCCTTTGACCCGGCGTGGTCCCTGGCGATTCGGCCATGAAGCCGGCGCGGCCTTGGCACCTTGGGGGTAGTTGGCCCGGCGCGCCTTTTCACGGCGCGCATTCTCTTAAGGGGTTTTTAACCCGGCGCGCTAAATAGCGCGCCGGTTTTAACAAGGGGGACTCCCCCTATTTATCTCCTTCTTCCTCATTTTTTCCTTCATCGCCTCCTCATTTGTGAAAAAACTTTCTCTCTCTTCTCCTTCTTCTCCCCTTCTGGCGCCGAGAGCGGCGATTTTTCCTTCGGGTGAGTGGAGATGTTGTCCCTTTGGGTCTCGAAACCCATTCTTTGGACCCCGAGAGGCTTCTAGCAGGGCTTGCCCTCGGAGCTATTCCCCCGGGTGTTCCTCTGGCCTCGGTGTAATGCCGATGGCTGTCTTTTAGGGACCGTTCCTCAGTGGACGCGTTCCCGCTTTTCTTCGGCAATTCCTCGTGCTGGGGAGACTCTGCCGAAATTTTGTCAGAAGTTTGCCTTTGATTAGCCGTTTCCTGATGTTGTTTTTGTTTGATATGCTCTTTTCGCAGCTGTTATGGCATCCAGCTCTTCCTCTCATGCCGTGGTGACATGGGAGAATGTTAATTCTCTCGACTGGGGTCACGGTCAGGTGGCCATAGTTGCGGAGTCCTCAGATTCGGACACGGACACCGTAGACACCGGTCGTCTCCTTATCCTCGGGGGTGACTCCTTTCATTATAATAGAGAAGACGTGATCAGGAAGGATCATCCCAAGGACAAACACCTGATGTCCCTTCTTCTGCATTTCAACCTTCAGGGGAAGCGGGACGTGTTTGCCGTGCGGAAGGTCGAGCAGGCTCTGCTGGTGGAGAGAGACAGCTTGGCCGAATGCGTAACGCGGGGAAGACCCATCTATCTCCCTGGGGAGGTCAGGAAGTGGAGCGTTGTGCTGGGGCTGCAAGACCTGGCTCCGTCAGACGGACTGTTGACCAGAGCTCGTGAATTTGTGCCTGCTCGGTGGAATGACTCCGCGGGCAGGGTAGATCGGGAGAAGCCGATCTTTGGCTTATTCCTTGCCCCGTTGAGGTGGGGATATAGAGATGAGTCATTTTTGCTGGATTGCTTGACGATTCGCTTCAAGCACCAGATCTCCGTGGGATGGTTTGCTGAGTTGAAAGTCACAGACGCCCACGCATTCAGGCCCGGAGCAGTGGAATTCACAGATTATGTGCTGCATCATTATGCTCCTCTTTTGACCAGAGCTGGTGTTTATCACAGCATATATGCTTCAAGGTATCGGTATCCGATTTTCCGAGGCTTGTGCTGCGGCATGATCGAGGTGTTTTGCCCCGAATACAACACCTTCTATACTTCAGAGGGGGAGACCTCTTTAGACTTGTGGAGTCTATCCCAGCTCAGCGGCCTGCCCATCGATGGAGAGCCGTATGAGGAAGTTTGTTGGCCCGACTGGTTGAAGGACCAGACCGACGGTGACGGTCGGTATATGGCGGGCTACGCCTATCGATATCTAATGAAGGCGTATCGCACCCTCTTTCATTCGTCGCACGACACGAGAGAAGCTCGAAAGCCGGGTGAGAAACGAAGAGTGCGGATGGGCGCTTGCCTTCAGTATGTCTTCCAGGGGAAGACCAAGTATGAAGATTTTCCTCCGATAGCACCAGTGGCCCAGAAGCGGAAGAAGAGGGTACGACGCCAGGCCGCTTCGTCATCTTCTTCGAGAGGAGGGCAGGGGGAAAACCCAAACCCTACTGGCGTTGATGCAGTGACTCACTGTGCTGCATATTTGGTTTATTGGCTTTGTTCCTTTGCTCTCCCTCAAGGTGACGAGAGCGTGATCAAGGCGGAAGCCATATATCCGGCCTGTCTCATGGCTTGGGGTATCAAGCTGTCTCTTTGCCCAGTGGCCATGTGCCTCATTTACAAGATGTTGGGAGATTTGCACAAAACACGCCTCCCCAGAAGCCTTCAGACGGTTGGTCCGTTACATTTCTTTAATGCTTGGGTCTGCACCCTGTTCTCGGAGGCAGCTCCTCGGGCATTACAAGCGGTTCCTCTGGTCCCGCGCATGATAGAGTTTGCAAGTGCCGAGCCATCATTGCTAATGGAGCAACTTTATGCTATTCGGGGTAAATTGACCCATCTTCCCGTGGATTCGCCCGGGGTTCTTCATTTCTGGAGCTTAGCTGCTCACTCGAGCCCATTGACGAATAGGACGAGACAGTGCAAACTCTTTGAAACTGAGGAGTACATCCATCCGATTTCCCAGGCCAATTGTACCAGGCCTATTCTAGAGCCGGAGTTGGTTGATTGGGCGCTGGCCATAAGGCCTAGTGTCCTCGTCTTTCGCAAGAGCGGCATTCTATGGTTGGAGCCGTATTACCCGTTCCGTTTCAGTCGGAACTTCGGCTATGACCAGCAGATTCCACATTCCTATTCGCAATTTGCACTGCCCAACAGGCACAGGGCCGGGCAAACGTCCAATGACGACGCCCGGATATGGTGGGACTTTTTCCATCGTCGCGAAGACGTTTCTTTCCGGGTGCCCGCCCCCGCACGGTTCCCTCGCGTCACGCCTGAATACATCAAGTGGTGGAACGCGCGGACGGGATTTTACAGGACCTCTCGGAGAGAGTGCTGGGCCGTGGCGGAGCACAGGTTCTTAGCTTCCCAACCGGAGCCAGTTCTTGATCTTGATGCTTCTTATTTGAAGAAGTTGAAATCTTGGACTAATACGGATGTGAAGGCCTATCTAGAGGCCCGCAAGCTCGTAAAAAGCCGCAGGATGAAAGTTGAGCTGAAGTTGCCCCCGATCAACAAGGATGACTATGTGAAGACCCTTCGGGGTTTATGCCGGGTGAGCAGTGAGAGGGTGATTCTCTAGCAACTCCCTTTGCCGGTAGAAGAGCCCATCGCGGCCGTGGCAGACCGGCGTCCCGAGGTAGACAGGTTGTATCCCTACTGGGCTTTCATTCGCAAAGAGGACAGGCGGGCTGATTTGTATGCCAACACCCCTTGGCTGTTTGCGCTCCTTCGGTCTCACGGCCTCTCGGTGGGTAGCCCCGGCGAAGCCATACTGGACCATCCTCTTCAAATCTCCTTCAAATACGCAGACAGGTGGGGGCTGGACCATCTGAGTCTGTATTACCTGCTATCCTCCCGTGGCCATGAGGACCTGGCACTGTTGGCTGAGCCGAGCGAAAAGATCGGGGATCTATGCTGGCTTATTCGCGAGGCGGCTTCGAGGGACAAGACTCCCTCGCTGTTTTATTGGCCTCTCTTCCCCTTTTATACGGGACCGGCAAGTACGTTCCATCTCTTCCTTCAGGCCCTTCAGCCAGCCTCTTCTTTTTATTATGGTTGTGTCATTCTCACCCTTGTGCGTATGCAGTCCGACCGACTTCGGAGGAGACTCGGCACTTCAGGGAATTGATCATAAAGGCCCAAAAGCCGACATATTTTGAAGTTCCTGAGCCGGCGCCGACCACGACGCCATTGCCTCCTGGGGATTCGAGGAAGAGGACCAGGTCCCAACTGTGAGAGGCCGTCGGGAAGGCGAAAGCGGCGGTGACCCGGGTGACACGGGCACGCCGGAAGAAAGCTGCGGAGCAGACATCGACAACCGACCTTCCTCCCGTTGTATCTTTCGAAGAATTTGAGGCTTCTCGCGCACAAGGGCCAGAGGCCGAAGGTAGGCTCTTCTTTTCTTCAAAGTGCATTAGCTTGTCTTGACTGCTTGGGGCGGCCCATGCTGACAGTCACTGATACAGCTGCTGGGGTCGTCGGTCCCGAGGCGACGGTGGATGTAGAGGCTGGGGACGGGGTAGAGGAAATCCTTGTTGTTCCCATAGAAAGGGATCTGCCCTCCCCCACACCCCAGCGGGAGATGGAAGGTAATCCACAGTTTAGTTGCGCTAGCAACGTAAATCTTTGTATCTTCAGTCGTCCTGACCCTGTTTTGCTGTGAATTTGTAGTCGATATACAACCATCATTGCTTCCGGGCTCGGAGAGCGTAGAGGAGGTGATCCCCTCGGGGCAGGGAGAACCCGCCCCTGAGGTATCATTTATTGCTACCCCTGGTGCGGAGAGCACTGGGGGAGTTCCTGCCGAGGGTGATGCTCCTGCTGGCGAGGCTCCTGCTCCGTCGGTGGAGCATCTCGAGAGAGCAGAGGGATCCTCTTCCTCTGAGCGTGTAGACTATGGTGGCGGCTCCAGTGACGAGGAGTCACCGCTGCTTGATTTTGAGACCGACGATGCTGGGGTGTCCTCGGCCTACGAGAGCGACTATTTGACTTTCAGCCCGGCCTGGTTATCATGGGGCGGTCCTGTGCCGTCATTATCGCTTACGAGTGAGGGAGTTGGCGCTGGGGAAGCAGCTCTTAAAGAGTTGAGCTTAGTCCCGGCCGAGGTAAGGACCTATCCAGGGTCAATACTTGCCATGCTTCTTTCCTCCTCCTTTTAGCCAGGCTTTTAAGTGTATATATATCTCTGATGCAGACTGAGGTGGCGCTACCGACTATGACGGTGCAAATACCACTCCCGGCCCTGGGGACAGGGCAGGCGACTTTCCCGTCCGTCCTGCGGCCCATCGCATTGCGGTACCCAAAGGATCATGCAGCAGCAATGGTTCCAGTTGGTCCCGGAGCGCTCGTGGAGGTTGATAGTTCGGCGATAGCCGGAGATTCTCCGCCAAGGGAGGCTGCACAGCAGTCAGCTCTGGAGAAGGGTGGCTCTGCTGAGATAGAAGCCGGGGAGATTATTGAGGGACGGACGTCCCTGAACCTTGGGGTTCTTGTTGGACTTCCATCCCAGGGGACCGGTAAGGAGATTGTTGTTGTTGAGGCTCTAGCCACCGCATCTGCCGGTGCGGTTGTTCCTGGTGGTAGTGGGCTGCAGCTTATGCCGTCGTCATCTTCCGGGACGGCTGATGATATATGGGCTGCCGTGGATAGCAGAGTAGAGTTCGAACTGCCCGAGACGTCGCCACTTGGTCTTCAATCCTCGAGTGATGTCGTGTGGCAGTTCCAGGGGACCCTCCAGCAGGCCGTAACAGCCAGTAGGGATTTAACTTATGTTCAGCTGAGGGGGTTGATAGAGCATCTGTCCCGCTCGCTGCTGGCCCTTGGCTGTCCCATGGACGACTGGACTCCACGGGTGATCCTGCTCCTGAAGTATGTGAACCGGAGGGAGTTCTTGGGCCGGGAGGCAGCTGACCAGTTGGTGGCCATATCAATGGAGCGGGCTGAAAACAAGACGGCCCTCATTTCCCTGCAAGAGACCGCGGTGAGGGCGAGGGACGAAGCCAACGCCTCTCTTCAATGCCGGAACTCCCTGACGGCCCGGATGACGGCATTGCGGGCCGAACTTTCCAGGATAGAGGCTGAACTTGAAGAAGTAGATCGCCTGGGGGTCCAAAAGGTTGAGGATGCTGAGATGGCCGAAGGACAAGCTGCTTCCCTGGAGGCGAAGCTATCCGAGCTGGAGGCCACCGAGTTCAGATTGCAAGAACTGATCCGTCATCCGTCCTTGGGTATTCCTGTGCTGGAGGACATCTTCCGACGCCCTTTGCCGTAGTCTCTTTTCTTTATGTGCTCACTTTTAATGCACCTTATGTATCCCAGGGCATGGTCCATGTAATCATGCGCCTTCACTTCATAGTAATGAAAAATCTCCATCCTGATTTTGAATGAAGACTCCATCTTGTCATTGTGTTGTTTTTTTTTGTTTGCCCGTCGATTCTAGTTCGAGTGTATGAGTCATTAGGGCAGGAGAGCGCTCACGCCTTCAGGGAAGGGGTGAGGTGTTCACTCCACCGCGCCATGACTTTTCTCAAGACTAGAAACGGCTTTATGCTGGTCGAGAGTTCGGGGAACTTAGGGGGACATAGTGAAACTGGCGGATAAACGGTCATGCCGAGAGCGGCAAGAACCGAGAACGGGTAGCGACCGATCTTGCCGATGGTGACAAGGGTCGAAAGGGTAGACGGTCTTGCCGATGGTGACAAAAGCCGGATAGGTAGTGACCGATCTTGCCGATGGTGACAAGGGTCGAAAGGGTAGACGGTCTTGCCGATGGTGACAAAAACCGGATAGGTAATGACCGATCTTGCCGATGGTGACAAGGGTCGAAAGGGGTAGACGGTCTTGCCGATGGTGACAAAAACCGGATAGGTAGTGACCGATCTTGCCGATGGTGACAAGGGTCGAAAGGTAGACGGTATTGCCGATGGTGACAAAAACCGGATAGGTGTAGCGACCGATCTTGCCGATGGTGACAAGGGTCGAAAGGGCAGACGGTATTACCGATGGTGACAAAAATCGAATAGGTGTAGTGACCGATCTTGCCGATGGTGACAAGGGTCGAAAGGGTAGACGGTCTTGCCGATGGTGACAAAAGCCGGATAGGTAGTGACCGATCTTACCGATGGTGACAAGGGTCGAAAGGGTAGACGGTCTTGCCGATGGTGACAAAAACCGGATAGGTAATGACCGATCTTACCGATGGTGACAAGGGTCGAAAGGGGTAGACGGTCTTGCCGATGGTGACAAAAACCGGATAGGTAGTGACCGATCTTGCCAATGGTGACAAGGGTCGAAAGGTAGACGGTATTGCCGATGGTGACAAAAATCGGATAGGTAATGACCGATCTTGCCGATGGTGACAAGGGTCGAAAGGGGTAGACGGTCTTACCGATGGTGACAAAAACCGGATAGGTGTAGCGACCGATCTTGCCGATGGTGACAAGGGTCGAAAGGGTAGACGGTCTTGCCGATGGTGACAAAAACAGGATAGGTAATGACCGATCTTGCCGATGGTGACAAGGGTCGAAAGGGGTAGACGGTCTTGCCGATGGTGACAAAAACCGGATAGGTAGTGACCGATCTTGCCGATGGTGACAAGGGTCGAAAGGGTATAGACACTAGACGTGTATAAGTGGGATATCGGATGAAGATCCTCGTCACGACCTTGAAAGTGGCCTTTTGGACGGCGGATGGTTCATCACTATTCATCATTCAAAATTTTTTATTCACATTACTGACCTAAGCGCCCTTTCGGGTTTTCACCGAGGCCAGCCCCCTCTTGCTTTTGCCCGCGCGCCCTCTCGGGTTTTCACACGGCGGGGTACCCGATTTTGCCTGCGATGCCCTTTCGGGTTTTCGCCACAGCTGGGTTATAGCCATTTTTGCACTTGACCTGATATAGGAGCAAGTCTGGCGGGGTATCTCTATTTTTAACCCCATTTTTTCTTTTCTTCTTTTTTTTGTTTTTGAATTCGAGATTCAGAAGAACTGGACCGCGGGAACGCTGACCGTCCTTGTCGGTGAGGACAAGGGTTGGTCTTAGGTTTATCTCGTCGACACTGGTTAAATGTCGAAGCAAAGGTGGGTTTATTAGCCAGGATGGAAGGTCCAAGCTTAGGGGTAGGGATTGATCGATCTCGTCGATGATGACGACGGTCGACCATGGGTTTATTCATCATCATGGGTCACATGCCGGAGCAAAGATGGGATTATCAACAGGGACGTAAGGTCCAAGTGAAGGGTAGAGATCGCCGCTCCCGTCGAGGATGACGAGGGTCGAGGAGGGTTTGTTCATCGACATATGTCACTGCCGAAACAAGGATGGGGTTGTCAACAGGGACGTAAGGTCCAAGTTGGAGGTAGAGATTGACCGATCTCGTCGAGAATGACGAGGGTCAAAATGGGTTTGTTCATCGACATGGGTCACATGCCGAGGCAAAGATGAGGTTATTAACAAGGACGTAAGGTCCAAGTTATGGACAGAGATCAACCGATCTCGTCGATGATGACGAGGGTCGAAAGGGTTTGTTAAAGTATTCCCGGTGGGACTTTGATGATTGTCCCTTTCGGAGTTTATAGGGTGGAGAACAGGAGAGGCATTTGGAAATTACCACTTTACCGACTCAGGCGCCCTTTCGGGTTTTCGCCGAAGCCAGCCCCCTCTTGCTTTTGCCCGCGTGCCCTTTCGGGTTTTCACGCGGCGGGGTACCCAATTTTGCCTGCGACGCCCTTTCGGGTTTTCGCCACAGCCGGGCTATAGCCATTTTTGCACTTGTCCCGATGTGGGAGCAAGTCTGGCGGGGTATCTCTATTTTTAACCCCATTTTTGTTATATATATATTTTTTGACTTCTTTTTTTTATTTTATTCGGAATGCGAGTCGAGAAAGGGTAGCTTGATCAGGGCGGAATGCCACTAACCAAGGAGAGATAGCTTGATTAGGGTGGAAAAACCGCCTAATCCAGGGAAAGTAGCTCGATTAGGGCGGAATGCCGCTAACCAAGGAAAAGTAGTTCGATTAGGGCAGAATGCCACTAACCAAGGAAAAGTAGCTTGATTAGGGCGGAGTGCCACTAGCCAAGAAAAGGGTAGCTTGGTTAGGGCGGAGTGCCACTAGCCAAGGAAAGAGTAGCTTGGTTAGGGCAGAGTGCCACTAGCCAAGAAAAGGGTAGCTTGGTTAGGGCGGAGTGCCACTAGCCAAGAAAATGGTAGCTTAGTTAGGGCGGAGTGCCACTAGCCAAGGAAGAGTAGCTTGGTTAGGGCGGAGTCCCACTAGCCAAGAAAAGGGTAGCTTGGTTAGGGCGGAGTTCCACTAGCCAAGAAAAGGGTAGCTTGGTTAGGGCGGAGTCCCACTAGACAAGGAAAGAGTGTTCCGACCGATCACTCGGGGTGTGTCTGCTGCGCCGCATGATACAGCTCAATGTGTTTTCCGTTGAGGGGAGAGAACTGGATGACTCCTTTGTGGTCCACGAGGACGTAGGCACCCCCTTCATATACTCGGCAGACGATATACGGTCCGACCCAGTTTTCGACCAGCTTCCCTTTGGGGTTAGAGGCCATCACTTCTCTTCTTTTGACCATCACCAGGTCTCCTTTCTTGAACTCTCGACCCTTGACTAACTTGTCAAAAGCACGGGCCATGCGAGCTTGGTAGAGTTGGATGTTTTGCTGCGCCTGGAGGCGTTTTCCTTCGAGCTCAGCGAGCTCTTCCAATCTTCTTTCTGCATTGGTCTGCTCATCACTGACTAATCTGTGCTGGATGGCAACTCGCAATGAAGGAACTTCAAGTTCAATCGGTACTACAGCTTCCGACCCGTAGACAAGGGAGAAGGGTGAACAGCCGGTTGGGGTCTTGTAGACAGTACGATAGGCCCAAAGCGCTTCGTACATCCTTTCTTCCCAATCTTTTTTGTTAGACTTGACAGTCTTCGCCAATAGTGTGCACAAGGTTTTGTTAAAAGCCTCTGCTAGTCCATTGGCTTGAGGGTTGTAGGGGGACGACGTCCTCCAGTCAATTTTGTATTTGTCAGCTAGCCGATAAACCTTCTGGTTTCTGAAATGGCTGCCGTTATCAGAGATGATTCGGCTGGGGATCCCGAACCGGAATATAACATTCTGCCGGAAGAACCTTGCAACTAGTTCTCCGGTCACATCTCTTAGTGCTACTGCCTCCGCCCATCTGGAGAAGTAATCTGTAGCTGCTAAGATGTATCTGCATCCTGATGAAGATGCTGGTAGTGGCCCTACCACGTCCGTGCCCCACTGAGCAAACGGCCAACTTGGTAGGGTGGGATGTAGTGGCACTGGGGGTCTCCTCGCCACATTAGCATGTTCTTGACATTTCTGACAAGCCTTGGCAAACTTGCAGCAATCATTAAATATAGTGGGCCAATAATAACCCAATTTATTTATCTCTATTTTCATTTTCGGACCGGCCTGGTGTGCCCCAGCTGATCCCGCATGAACTTCTTGCATCACCTGTCCCGCTTCTGCTGAAGACAAGCAACGGAGTAGGACTTTCCTTCGGGCATCTGCCATAATTCGGAACAAGGTCCCGCTTCTCATTTCATAAGAATCCTTGATCCTCAGGAGCTTCATTCTTTGTTCCTTTTCTTTTGGAAGTTGCTGGTGTTGAAACCAGCGTAGGAGATGCTCTCGCCAGTCGGGCTGCTGGACCCCTTCGATGACTGTTACCTCCATCTCATGTTCGTCGGCAAGGACCTCTGTTACGCTGGGGACCTGTCGGCGGTTGATTACTGTTATATTCAGGCTTGTGTCTGGCGGGACCGCCAATGAACTGGCCAGCTTAGCGAGGGCGTCTGCCTGAGCATTCCGGCCTCGATTGATGTGCTTGATGCTGATGAAGTAAAATTTTGACATCAGTCGAGTTGCCAACTGGTGATAGGGGAGGAGCTCTTGCTTTCGCACCTCGAACTCTCCTTCCAGCTGTTTTATAACTAGCATGGAGTCTCCGAACGCTTCCAGCATCTGAATTCCCATGGACAGAGCGATCTGCAACCCGATTATCAGGGCTTCATATTCTGCTTCATTGTTTGTGCATTGTTTGTTTATGGAGCAGGATGTATGCACCACTTCTCCTTCTGGGGACTTCAAGACTATGCCCGCCCCTGCTCTGACCCTGGATGATCCGGTGGCAGAGGTGTCAATTCTGGAAGCGCCATCAAAATATAGCTGCCATAAGGAAGGCTGTACTTGGGCGGCTTCTAGGGTTTCATCCTCGGGAAGTTCCGGTTCCCACGGGCTTTCTCCGGGTATCGGATGTTCAGCAAAGAAATCTGCAATAGCTTGACCTTTGATGGCTTTGCGCGGTACGTAAGAGACATCAAACTCCATAAGGATTACCGCCCATTTGCCCAGGCGGCCTTTGAGTGCTGGCTGGGACATGATATATTTTAGGGGATCCTCCTTGGACACCAAGCTGATTTCATGCGACAACATATAATGCCGGAGCTTTTTGACTGCGAAGACTAGTGCCAGACAGATCTTCTCAATATAAGTATATTTTTCTTCGGTTCTGACCAGTCTTCTACTGAGATAATAGAGGGCCTGCTCTTTTCCTTCTTCATTATTCTGGGCTAGCATTGCCCCCAGAGAATTGTGTGTAGCTGCTATATACAGTATCAATGGCCGTCCTTTCACCGGTGCGCCCAATACTGGAGGAGTCTTCAGATAATCTTTTAGCTTGTCAAAGGTTGTCTGGCAATCTTCATCCCAATAAAAGGGAGCATATTTCATCATCAACTTGTGGAAAGGCTGGCATCGCCCTGAAAAATTGGAAATGAACCGCCGGATATAAGCCAGGCGGCCCTGTAGTGACCTCAGCTCGGAGATGTTCCTTGGCGGAGGTAACTCCTGAATCGCCTTGATCTTTGCGGTGTCTATCTCGATCCCCCGATATCGGACGACAAAGCCCAAGAATTTTCCGCTCGACACTCCGAACGCACATTTCATAGGATTCATTTTTAGCTCATGCTGCCTCAGCCTCTGAAAAACAATCTGGAGGTCTTGCAGGTGATCTTCTTTTCTTCTGGTTTTGACCACCAGGTCATCTATGTAACATTCGACCTTGTGGTAGAGCAACTCATCAAAGATTTTGGTCATTGCGCGCTGATAGGTTGCGCCAGCATTCTTCAGTCCGAATGGCATTCTCTTGTAATGATAAATGCCTTTAGGAGTTCGGAAAGCAGTATGGACCCGGTCATGCTCCGCAATCCAAATCTGGTTGTAGCCGGACGACCCATCCATGAATGACAGGGCTTCATGGCCGGTTGTAGCATCGATCATGACCTCGGTTATTGGCACCGGGAAGTCATCTTTAAGACAGGCTTTATTTAGATCTCGGAAGTCGACACAAATCCGGATCTGTCCATTCTTCTTTTTCACGGGGATGATATTCGCTAGCCATGTGGTGTACTGATTTTCTTCAACAAATCCCACATCAATGAGCTTGTCAACTTCAGCACAGATTCGGGTGATGAGCTCTGGCCTCATACGCCGCGGCGGTTGCTTCACCGGCTCGGCTTCAGGGTTGATTGCCAGCTCGTGTTGTGAGATGGCGGGACTTAGACCCGGCATCTCTTTATAAGTCCAGGCGAAGCAATCCCGGTATTCTAGCAGTAGTTGAATGTACAGCTCCCGTTCTTCCGGGGCTAGTTGGGCACTGAGGAAGGTAGGCCTAGGGTCCTTCTCATTTCCTAGGTTGACTTCTATCAGTTCGTCGACTGTGGCTTGGCCTCCGTCTTCTATCTCCGGAGGTGCCGATTGGAGGTCGACGAAGTCTGGAATACCATCTTGAGGGTCGAGTACTTCAACTTCCTCGTCAGACACCGCCAGAGCTTCATGGGGTTTCTTGATCTCTTGTGCTAGCGGCTGGGTGGATTGTTCTATTAGAAGATCCATTGCCGTTGCAGCTCCTGAGGGTGAGAGAACAGCTTCAGTGCTTGTAGATGAGGTTGCAGCCATGACAGGCCGGTAGTTGTTTGCCGCCGGACTCGGACAGCATATTGGATTTGTGGCAGAAGTTGAGGGAGTCTCGCCTTCTGGGACAGTTGTATCTTCCACAGAAGTGGCTTTTTCTTTTCTGGTAGCCGGCTCCCCTTGATTGGAGTAAACCGAGGCTCTGTTGACTGGCAGAAAGGGTGTTGAAGTCGTCATTAGCATGACCCCTGCGGAGGGAGAGACTTCTGCTTCTTGAGCATCTTCGGCTTCGCTGCTGCTAGCCGTATCAAATTCGGCTTGAAAGGCCGCTCCTTCAGGACGGACCTGCTCCCAGCATCGGCAGGAGATCAAGGTCTCCATTTGTTGATTCCCGGATAGAGCCAATTCAGCATGTTCGGCTTCCGCCGGGTATTCATCAAAGGTTGCCCCCAGAGGGCTATCTTCAGTTGGATAGAAGGTGGAGATGGTGTCCACCTCGTACCGCCCACTGTAATAGTAGTCTTCCAGGGTGAAGCCCAGACCCGGATGTTGAGAGACACGTCTCATTTATTTGTCCAGATTTACAGGATACCACATCTTCTGGAAAGCTTCCTTGTGTTTTTGAGGCTGATCGGGAGGGATGTGTTGCTTTTGAAACATCCTGGCCGTCCGATCAGTGGTAAATGCCAGGCCCTGAACAGGAACCCGCGGGTCGGCTAGACCCTCAGGGAGGCTGCAGTCTGTGTCTTCCTAAGTGGGATGCTCCTCAGCCGTATAGAACAAGCTGCTGGGCCCATCTTCTTGTGCCACCTCCCAGGCTTTGAAAGGTTCGACAGTGGGACCATCGAGGCCAGAGACTGGCTTGGTGAGGCCGGTAGGGACTCCGATGCGATCGTGCTGTCGATCAATATGCACTTCCTTAGCTTTGGGGTATAATGCTGGGGGTGTCACCCTGCCGACATTTCCAGAAGCCGTGATGTGGGAAACCACCTTCGGCTTGACATATCCGCGCGGCGGTGGTGGATACCAACCGTCACCCGATCTATTCTTCGATGCCCCTACGGGGGCTTCAGTTTCAGAAACCTTCCGGGGCGATCCCGTATACAGATTGGCGTCTGCCAAGTGACATTCAAACACCTCGAACGGGTGGATGTCAGCAAATATCCTTTCCTCCTTCCCCTGGAGGCTGTATTTGATGCATTGGTGGAGCGTGGAGGGCACCACCATATTTTCATGCAGCCATGGGCGGCCGAGTAGTGCTTTGTAGGAGGTGCGAGAATCAATGACGTGAAACTGCACCGTTGTAGTGAAATCTGCCAGGGTCAGTGTGAACTCTGCCACCCCCATAGATACTTCACATTTTTGGTTGAAGCCAGTGATACGCATATCCCCGACTTTCTCGAGATGTACATTGAAGTGGTACCTCTCGTATATTCTATATGGCAAGATGTTGACTGCTGCACCAGGGTCAACCAGAATCTGGTTCAGCTCTCTTCCATTCAGATGTCCTTTCATATATAGAGGCCTGTTGTGACTGGCAGTAGGTAGTAGCATGTCTTCTGGAGAGAAGGTCATACTGGCTTCTGGTATAGCCTCAGCTATGCAGGTTTCAAAATGAGCAGGCGTCTGCAGAGCAGTGATGATTGCCTGTCGAGTCTCTTCACTCAAAGAGAGAATTTCCCAGATCGTAAATCGAGCAGGGAGCTTCCTGAGCAACTTCATTATTCGGCTTCCAGCCCGGACATTGGAGAGCTTCATCTCTTCAACCCATCTGGGCTTAGGAGGGTTTTGATTTGTGGGTCCAGATGGACCTGCTTCATCTTCCTCGGACTTGGCACCCTCTTGACTGGCACCAGCTATCGGGTCTTCTTTATTAGCTGTTGTAGGGCAAGCCCCATCTGCATTTGCATCCTCAGGGGGTTGCGCTGACTGCGGGTGGATGACCCCGGGTGTAGGGTTAGCCTCCTGACAAGGCTGCTTCCCCTTTGACATCTTCATGAATTCAAGGAATGACGGGACTGTCTTTCCCCCAGTCTTGCTGTATAGACCTGACGGAGGAGGGATTTGTACTCCCTTAACTTCCGGCGGAGGTGTCTTGTAGGGTTGCTCCCCTCTGAACATAATGTTGTGATTGGGTGGTGGCTGGCGCCCCCATTTCCGGCCTGACCGAGTGGCATGTGCAGCAGTTGCGGCCTCGGCCTCGCCTCCCCCAGCATGGGGTGTGAAGCAGATTTCTTCTTCTTCCTCATCTCCGGGTAGGTTGAAGAGTGCTGACAGAGTATTGCAGGAGACGACCTGTATTTTATGGGCCCCAGCGGCCTTTCTTTTCTTTTTCTTTTGCTTTCTCTTCTTTTTGGTTTCTGCAGGTGCTTGCCCCCAGAACAGGATGCTCTCTTGGGGTGGTGCTGCTTCAGCTTCCTCCCCTTGCTTGAGTGAGAGTTGCTCCAGCTCTTGCCATAGGACATGGTCCCGTACCAGCAGAGGTTTCAATTCGGGCTGTACGTATTCCTCTAGCCCTTCAATTAAGTGTTGCAGTCGAAGGACCCCAGGATTGGTTTCCTTGATTACTGGCAGCAGAGTTTGTCTCCTCCTGTTGGGTGTATGTATTCTGACAGCTGTAGGTGGAATGACCCATACGGGTGCTACCACTGGCAGAGCAGGCCGGGGTGTAATGCCACGGATATGTGCCCCCTCTTTTGGGCGGGGTGCCCTCTTCTTCTTGTGCTTCACAGGGATTTACTGCCACCCCTGCTGCTCCTTCACGGGCTCCAGGAAATGGATTTCGTAGGTGCTCCGTGTGCTTGCTTCAGAGATCTCCTCGGGTAGTGCCTGGTAGAGGGAGACCATGTTGACTGCCGCTCTTCGGGGAGGAGCTTCATGTGGCTGAGGAGGGTCTACTTTGTACTCTCCCAGCTCTATCTCATTCTTCTTCACCATCCCTTTGATGACGTCTTTGAAAACATAACAGTCTTCGATTGAATGTCCCAGCATTTGGTGATAGGGGCAGAATCTTGGACTGTCTTTTCTCTTCAGGTCCTCTGGTCCTCTCGGCTCAGGCAGAGTGACCATACTGTATTCCGTTACCCAGTCAAACAGGATCCGGGTCTTATCCTTAGGAAAAGAATAAGCCTTCTTCATTTTGTCCCTCAACGAAGGACCTTCTTTATCATCTGGAGCTTTCGCAGGTTGCGGGGGAGTCGCCTTCTTGCCTTTCTCCTTCTATTGTTCGAATGCCTTGATATCAAGCGCATTTGCTTCTTTGGGTGTGGGGCGCCGCTCCGCAGCCTTGCCTTTCTGGGCTATGCTGACAGCTGACGTCGGGACAGGTTTAGCTAGGAAAGCCTCCACCTCGGCTACCACATTATTCAGCCGGTCGAACGACCGTATTTCCATTCCGATCATTTTTTCCAGGACCTCCCTCCTGAGATTTTGTTTACATATTTGCACAGCGTCCTCCTGATGCGGGGGTCGCTTACACCTCATTCCGAGGTTCCTCCACCTCTTGATGTAGTCAAGGGCTGTCTCATCTGCCCTTTGTTTTGTCGAATAGAGTTCGGCCACTGTGACCTCCCTCTCCGTGACATGGAATCTTTCTCTGAACTTCCTCTGCATATCTGACCAGTCATTGATTGACCCGGCCGAGAGGCTACAGTACCATTCAAATGCGAGCCCCGTCAGCGAGGACCCGAAGAATTTCAGCAAATATGACTCGTCGGTGGACAGATCACCCATAACGGTCATATAATATGCAATATGTTCTTTTGGGGAACCTTTCCCGTTGAATTTGTCAAATTTGGGCGGCTTGTTGACTCCCGGGGGAAGTCGCTTAGTCACATGGTGTTGCGGGTAGGGCACCCGATAGGCATCGAATGCGACATAGTCGCCTTCGCACTTCTCTGCGAGCTTCAGCTCGATCATCCTCTCCACCATCATCCGGTTCACGACCGTGGGGTCGACTGGCTCCGGATAGAAGTGTGTTGGCTGCAGGTACGGGGTGACCAGGGTGGTCGCCTGTGGAGGATGCAGCAGCGGGGGCGCTGGGTGCACCTGAGGAAGCACCGGAGGTAGCAGCGGCTGAAGCTGTGGTGGCCGTTGTTGTGTTGTCGTCACAGTTGGCTCTAACGGCTGGGGTAGTGTATAAAGTGGTGGAGGGTCGTCTCGATGAGCCGCTCCCCGGGATGATTCACCTTGGACTTCGGGTGGTTTGGAGGCCGATGAGTGTTCAGTTTTCTCCATCAGCTGTTTCTTCAGGGAATCTATTTCCCGTTGATATCTCTGTAGCAACATCAAGACTGATGGATCTATAGTGGTGGGGACACCTTCTGTTGTTTCCCCGGACGTACCCTCGGGCAGGATGTCGAGGAGTACGTCATCTTCTTCTTCCGTCGTTACCACATTAGCGGCCAAGACGGGGGCTTTGTCATCCCAGTGGAGGTATAATTGGGGCTGTTTCTCTTTCATAATTGTCAGAAGCCCTCTTGCTGCTTCTGTCCTGCGGGTAGCTGGTCCCGGCCGTACGGCCAACTGAGCCAGTTCTTGGGGGTCTTCAGGAAGCTCCCCATATCGGCTGGACACACCAGCCATGTTGCAAGTGAAAACCTGCATCCTCCTTCTTTGTCGATGGACCCTCCGCCTTGCTTGTTGCGGAAAGGTCAGCCTCTCGAACACAGAAATTCTTCTTCTTTCTTCCCGCTCGGGGAAGGCTTCATCGGCTTTGATCTCAGAGCCGTCATTGTGTCCATTGTCGTCGACCGACGACATCCTCATTATATCCTCCATTTCTTCTTCATCTGCCATTGATGGGCAGTAATTTTCTTCAGTGGCGACTGTCTGCATCAGCCGCTGCTGTCCGAGCGAGGTGTTACCCAATCCTCGGAAATAGCTTCTGACCAGGCAGGCCATTTCTTCTCGACCCCGTTCTTGATGTAGCACGGGGGAGAGTGGTCGACCTCCAGCAGGAGGAATGTAGGCCATTCGAGCTCTGTCGGCTGGCTGTTGGAACCTTCGCCCCGTGGCAGGGACGTTGGCTTGACGGGCCGCAGCCCAGAAACTTCTGTGATGCGGAGGATCCACAACCACCTCTTCTTCATTCATCGGGGGCAAGCCCCTTTCTCTTCTCGCTCCCGCCTCGTCGTTCATAGGACGACGGCGGGTGGGCGTTGGATGGTAGGCAGGTTGGGTCCGCTTAGGAACCCACACCTGTTTGAATTTCCTCGGCCTGAGCGCCGGGTTTTCTTGGCCATGGTGGCCGGCTTCTTCTCTTTCTGCCCTCCTTCCAGCGAGAGATTGATAGTTGTTGTAGACAGGGACGTTTGGGATGACGCGATCTGGGGTCACCCGTGCCGTGCGCCCGTTGAGGAAGACACGCATGCCTCCCACCAGCATTGATTTTCCGGACTGAGAGACAGTTTCGGTGATCACGGCAGTATTTTTGCGAGCCTGGCGACGCTGACGTCCTCCAGGGGGCTTGTTGATATGAGTGGGATGCATCCCACGTACAAGGTGGTGCACCAGGCAGCTAGCGGCTGGGGCCGGATCCTTGAGCGAACCATTGCAGCAGGGAGCCTTCAGAGGTTCCATTTCCTTCACGGTTTCCTTGACGGGTTCCGTGGCTTCGACCTCCAGCAAGTCGACAAAGGCCAACCCCAAGAAGTTGGGGAAGCCCACAGCAGGAGGAAAGCTACCAAATTCCATGGGCACCGCCAGGTACCCTTGCGCGTGTCCGGCGACTATCGATTGGTCGAAGTCGACGCCAGCTATTCCATGAGTCGTCATTGTTTGCACTGAAATATCAAATAAGGTGATAATCAGTAGTCTTTAAGAGGGCTTCGAAGCCCGAATATCTCGGCAAAGAGATGAAAGGTGACACTGGTCCCACCGGGCGTGCCAGACTTGTTCGCGACCCTTTTTTTCATTCGTTTCGCCTTTTCGTTCGCGTATCGATCAACCAATTAACTAACTTGTAGTCAACTGACTGATTGACGACGCGGGCGTGCCAGTCACATGCGTGACGATTCTATTGTGCGCTCATTCTGACCCATGTCGGGCGAATGTGAGGTTCGGTCGGGACCAGCAGTCCGCCATACCATAAAGGCTATGGCGTTAATTACATCCCCCACGAGGAGGGAACACCTTTGATTAATTACCGAGATAGCGGGCTGTCGAAGCCGGATTAAAAAGAGCTACATGATGATCATGACGAAGACATGCAGGATGCATATGTTTATGGAATTATGGACCCTCGGTACATGGCGGAGGACGTGGTAATGAAGATATGATGGCAATATAATTCCGGCTCGCTTGGCCCCTCCCTTATTCAATTTATTATCCATTATGATTTATTAACGCCAACCCCGAGGGACGAGGTCCACTCGGGGGGGGGGGGGGGGGGGCTAGTGAGCGATTAAAGCAACAAGAGGCTTCAAAACCGGCGTGACCCTGCAATAGGTAGCTTATACGGCGCGAAGAAACGTAGGTATAGATGTTAATACGGCGCGGTGAAACGTAGGTATAGATGTTAATACGGCGCGGTGACCATGCGTGTTTAAACGGCGCGCAAGGGCTTGGGGGCGCGCCGGTTTAGGGCGCGCCGGAAAGGCGCAAAGGAAAAAAAATGGAAATGAGTCTAACTTTAATCCGGCGCGGGGGGGTACCGCGCCGGATTAGGGCGCGCCGGCTAAGGCCGCGCCGTTCAACCCACTCTTTCTATGAATTTTGCAATTATTGAGTTTGTTAAATTTTGGGTGAGGATTCTGAAGTTATTTGGGGCCAATTGCTTATTGAATTGAAGTCCAGGACCCCGAAGGATGGTGTGATTAAGCCAATGCGAGGTTCCTACTCGAGCACCGGGACAATTAGGTCCAGAACGAGCGTTTCATTATAGATTACTCAATCTTAATCTGTCCAAAATTGGACAGCATCTCCCCTGAACCTGAAGAGTTGCAGGGGAGAAGCGGGGTCATGCTCACTAATGGAGCAAGCCCCTAAACCGCCGGTCTGCACAGTGACAGCCAGCAAGATCCCATCAGATAGGATACCCCGAGGACTAGCCTACAAGGGGCACCAATACTCCGTGGGTGAGAACAGAAGGACGGGGCCATTGATGACGGGAACAACCCACAGATCATGGCACAACCGCTGAAGGGACCGACCGTTAGGAGAGTGGGGCTCCGAGGGCTAGCCTACGAGGAGCGTACATCCCTTAACCTCGATTGGGTCTTAGATTATCGGGGCTGAGCTCGTTGAGCTAGGACCCCCTGTTGTTGTCTGCTGTGGGCTTGGGAAGCATCTACTACCGAGAGGTAGAGTTCTCAGTTGCCCAGCAATTCCGTGAAGCCATGGGGGAATATCCCCCTCCCCGGGTGGTTAAAGCAAGATGAGAGAATCTCGGACTGGTTCGAACGACCATGATTCAGAGGAGGAATAAAGGCCCGGGTGAAACGGGTCAACCGTAGAAGCATAGACTCAAACAGGTAGGACGCAGCATTCAGGGGGATGCATCCTGCCATCCCGACGGTGACTCCCACCTTGCGAATAGTCAATAGCACAAAGGGAGGAATTAATGGGGGGGGAGACTTTCGATACAGCAGCAGGAAGAGACATGCGCATAAGCACAGCTCTGTCCATGAAGGGGGACACAGAGGTCCATAAATCAAAGCCGAACACGATCGATTAGAAGGACCCGGGGAGGGGTCGTTTCTGTAGCCCTCGGTGCTTTGGGGCATGGTCGGTACTTCGAGGAAACCGGAACCAAAGGACATACACGAAAGAACTCAAAACCACATCAACATAGATAGAGAAGAGGATAGAAGTTCTGAGCATTCATCCGACCTCGCGGCCCGGACGTTGATATACGTATTGCCATCCTAGAAACGGGAATGGCCTCTCATTTATACATTAAGAATCCCGGCGCCAGCATCATTGCTTGGTCGCCGTTCATCATTCACGGGAGAATACACAGTAGTAGAGAAGAAATCACAAAAGAGGGGAGGGGTCGGCTCATATCATTGCCATCCCTCCCCTCTCTGCTTACAAATGGTGGACGGAAACCCGCGAGAGAGAAGAACCTATGGAAGATCGAGGAAGACAGGCACTGGCGCCCACCTGCTTTAAAAAAAAACAGAGTATCGGCCCCCTCCTTCTTCTCCGGCTCCGGAAGGCTTCGATCGGAACAGGGGAAGGCGGCCGCCGAAGAACACTGGGATAGAACTCCTTTTCCCTCGGAAAGCTCTCTCCCCCTTTTCTTTCTTTCTTCCCGGCCTCTCTCCTTTTTTTCTTAAATCGAACCTCCCTCTATATATAACAGGTTGGAGGCTCTTCATCCGGCGTGAGCTTTTGGCGCGCCGGGGAAGTCTTCATCAACTTATCGTGCCGGTTCAAGGTGCCATTCGATAGGGTAACTGGCGCGCCGGGAAGAGGGCTGAAGGTAGGGGCGCGCCGGGGATAAGGAATGGAGATAAGAGGCGCGCCGGGATAAAGGCATTGAGTAAGGGGGGCGCTGGTTTAAGGCGCGCTGGACTAATGCTCCTCGTATGCTTGAGCCAGTCGATGAACTCGGGGCCATCGTGAACATGTACTCTGCCACTGCTCACTAAGACTTTGACGATATGATCTGTCGAAGCTCCTAGATTGGCGTACGGCCATTCTCGAGGTTCTGGATAGCTTCATCTCGATCGTACGGGCTTTCTACCGGCACGGCCCTCGGCTCTATGCTCCATGCTGTTGGTCCGGCCTGGCTCGTACTCAGAGCTTTCTAGGAGGTTAGATAGCCGGGAGATAGTTCCGCCTGAGCCGGGTGATCATTCGGCCACCAGTGGGCCCATATTGACGGGAAGCCGTGCCCATGCCGGATGATCGGGATCTTCCGCCGTCAGAGCTTTCGGTTCTCCGTTTCGGGAAGCCGGGGGGACTCCTTTATCCTCGGGAGAGCCTTTCATGAGGTGGGTAGCCACCGGGTAGACCGTCGACCTTGGTCGGACAACGGGTGTAGTGGATACAGCACGACAAAGTCGATGCCGATTCATTGGGCAGGCTTGGTCGCACCGCCGGTTGGTTGTTGGATTCGTCTCGGCTCTCCTGAGGTGAAGTCCCCGTATCCATACGGAGTGACTCGAGGCTCTGGCAGCTTGAGAAGTCTTCAATATCTTGATCTTCATCGGCTTCCGTACTTCGGTGGGCCGGGTCATTCGTCCTTATGGCTTGGTTGCCGACGATCATATTTTAGGTGCCAACAAACCTCAACACTTGTTAGGTGATGTAGGCCTAATTACTAAGACTTGGGCGGCTCCTAGAGAACCACCCAACCCCATGGGCAGTCTGCTCCTGGCCGCCCAACTCCCAGCAGTCCACACAACTCCCTGCAAGCCCCTGTTAGCCCAGTAGATGAAAGGTCCTTCCAGAACCATTTATCCCTGTAGTAATTGACTTAGTATGAGTTGTTTATGATTCATCTTAGCATCTTAAATGGTAATTAGTAAACTAGAAACCCACATGAGAAGTGGTAAATTATGCAAGTAAATTTTTGTAAAATGCATGCTATTCATTCTTACATGATCTTGTTCATTACCATTATCATCTTGTTTCATCTTTTTGGCTTATACATTAATGTAAATTGAAATACTTGATAAATTAACATGAATATTAGGACTAAAATGTTTATTAGGTTGCTGGACAGCAATTCCTTTCCAGTAGAATGGTTTGACCCTTTTGCTGACTTCTAGTAAGTCATTAGCCCCATTAGTGTGCTAGTCTTGAATTTACCCCCGGACACTCCATCTGGCGGACTTACCATTATCGTGGGATCCTTGTATCTCCCTGCTTAGAACCCATTGGACCACCAGAACATCGTTTTACGTGACTAAACCGTTGGTTTATTAGTCTTGATCGAATTGGGCTAAAGAGGCAAGTGCGGCCAGTAGTGAACCACATATCCTTATAAGCGGCCCAATAACTACCGTATATACTTGGCTTATGCCATTAAGCGTTGGTCGATTAACCTTGATCAACCTTCGACCAAACATTAAGCCCTGGACTGACCAATGGACAGTGTACTAGGCCCTGGTTTGGTTTTACCCTGTCTTTTGCAGCCCGGAGCTTAATAGAGTGACTTCTTCACCTTCTAGCCAAGCCCGGAGGGTGCGGCTGGAAATATGACCATTCAAACCTTATGCGGATTCTCTTAGACCGCATATCTTGAATACAGCCCTGTATGGTCCGTATATCTTGTTCATGGGTCTTAAGATCTTCTAGATCTACGCGGCCCAGAACTTACTGTTCTTTCTTTAGAGCGGCATACTGTCAGCCGTTCATTCTTGACATCGTGGACTGCGTTCCAGTCCAGCTCTTATAAGTGCGGCCCAGTGTTAGCCGTACATCTCTCAGAGATGAGTTTTATCGTGTTTTGTGCTCTTAAATCCAAGGACATATTAGTCCTTTAAATCTTGAACTTCTGGACAATAATTCATCTGATTATTTGGCCATAAACTTGACTAAATGTCTAGACGGAACTTGGGATCTTGAATCCGATAAATCAATGACAACATATCATAAGGGCCCAGTCTGGTCCTGGGGAGAGCGCCCGAAAAGTACTTGTGTCCATGGGAGTTTGTAATGACAAGGTGAGACATTGCACCGAGTGCATGACTAGCGTGATATCTACGACAGAAATCTCTTGTTATATCTTGTTACTTGTTCGTGCTTGACTATTTAATTACTTGATGATGGCCATTTCCTCATTACACTTGTTACATGTTATTCTTGTTGAAATCCAGATATCTTATATTTTCTTGACCTTGCAAGGTCTTTGTATTACGTTGTTTTTCTTCTGTATCGTCATATCATTTCTTATCATTGCATATATAAATGGAATAATTGGTTAATTACGTAAACTTGCTTGTTATTATGTACTGAGCGTCAGCTCATAGTTGTTGTTTCCCCCCTTTCCAGGCAGTTCAGGTGATGATGCGCATACCGATGGGGAGGGACAGGAGTGATATCTCTGAGTGTACTAGTTCTAGATGTTGAGTTGGCACAGTTATCCTAGTCTTACTTGTGCCTTAGAGTGTGTTTAGCTTCAGTTATGATATTATTGTTAAAGTTGTATTGCCTCAGTTTGTATTAAGTTGGTTTAATGTTATTGTACTAGATTTGGAATGTTTCTTGATCAATAAGTTATCTCTTTTCATAGCACTTGTGTTAATGCTTAGATTAGCTTATCTTTATTTCTAGCTATTTCTGACTGTACGTTCCGATATTCCGCGTCGGGGTGTGACAGTTTAGGTGGTATCAGAGCCCTAGGTTTCACATTCCTAGGTTTTCTAAGTTCTAGGGGTCTAAGTGATGATTTAGGACCCATAACCTTGTTATAAGTCTAAGAACCCAACTTGGTGAGATTTGGGTAGAAACTTGGGTTAAGTTTATACCTTAATTGCGATATTATCTATTTTATTGAACCTAAGTAATCTATTCCACGTGTAGGCCTTTGCAATGGCAGCTGATCGTGCGGAATGGAGGAACTTACAGCGCACGGTTCAAGGCCTTACTCAAGTTTTACAACAAGTGGCCCAAGTAGGAACTGCAAACCATGGCACTGGTGATTTATATCGGAACTTTCGAGGGATAAATCCGTCGAGATTTGGTGGCTCGACTGACCCTGATGAAGCCCAGCACTGGCTAGACGAAATGGGAAGGATATTCGAAGTAATGTAGTGCAGCAATCAAGAACGTGTCCTTCTATCAACCTTTCAACTTGAACGTGATGCTAGAACGTGGTGGGATTCAGTGAAGGCTACTCTTGGTGATCAGCAAGTCACATGGGAGGAGTTTGAGGAATTCTTTAATAGCAAATACTTTTCTGATAGAGTGCAAGAGAAGAAGGCAGCGAAGTTCGCGGCTTTAAAGCAGAGGAATCTATCTGTGGCAGAATATGAAGCTCAATTTTCTCGGTTATCCCGATATGCTACTCACTTGATATCCACCGAGAAGATGAAGGCTAAGCGCTTTCTTAATGGACTGAAGATGCTATATATCAACAAATTGGCACCAATGGAAATCCCAACCTATTCTGAAATGGTGAGAAAAGCTCAAGTCCTAGAAGATACTCAAGAAATGACGGAGAGAATCCATGGAAAAAGTGCAAGGAAGGAACAACCTACGGGTTCCGGGAATATCAAACCCGGGTATGGCAAGAAGAGGCCTATTAGTGGGCCTGGTTCATGGAGTGGTTCCGGATCGTGGAAGGGCAAGATGCCGAGACGTGAAGACAAGAAGCCTGGCCCTATTGTTCCATTCAAAGGAGTATGCAAGTATTATGATTGTCCAGGTCACAAGATGGAGGAGTGCTGGCGCAAGTTGGGCGCCTGTTTGCAATGTGGAAGTAGGGAGCACTGTATCCCTGACTGTCCTCTTTTATCTGAGCAAGCTATGCCGGCGAAACCACAAGGCATCAAGAGACAACAAGGCAAGCTCCAAGCTCTACAAACAGATGAGGCAGGAACCATTGAGGGTGGTGGACTCGTCGAAGGTACTCTTATTATACTCGACAAGCCATCATTTGTTCTTTTTGATACTGGTGCCACACATTCATTTATTTCTCGGAGTTTTTCTAAGTCTTTAGCTGTGAAGCCTATTTTGATGGATTCTCCGTTAGAGATTTCAACCCCAATTGGTACTAGATCAGCAATTCAGTATTTCTATCCTTCTAGTAAGGTTATGATTGATGAACAGAATTTTCCAGCAGATTTAGTTTGCATGGACATGAAGGATTATGATGTAATCCTAGGAGCAGATTGGTTGGCTAAATATAAGGTAAATGTTCACTACAGTTCTAGCTCTGTGTCTTTTACTAGGCACCCGAGACTTTCTCTTGTGGGAGTTAAACACCATAACTCCGTATCACTTATCTCGGCACTTCGAGCTGATAAGCTGATGAAGCATGGATGTAAAGCTTTTCTAGCCTTTGTCTATGCGACCCCTGAGCAGCAAATTGAGATTAAGGACATTTCTATTGTCTGAGATTTTCCTGATGTCTTTCCAGAGGAATTACCAGGACTTTCGCCTGAGCGAAGTTATCCTTTCTATTGATCTCATTCCTGGCACATCTCCTATTTCCAAAGCTCCTTATCGTATGTCTCCTGTGGAACTGAGGGAATTAAAGCAGCAGTTGATGGACTTGCTCGAGAAGGGTTTCATTCGTCCTAGTACTTCCCCTTGGGGAGCCCCTATATTATTCGTCCGGAAGAAAGATGGTTCGATGAGATTGTGCATCGATTATCGGCAATTGAACCAGCAGACTGTCAAGAACAAATATCCATTGTCGAGGATTGACGAATTATTTGACCAGATAGCGGGAGCTCAGTATTTTTCTAAGATCGATCTTCGATTTGGATATCATCAGTTACGGATTAAGGAAGAGGATATCTATAGAACAGCTTTCCGTAGCATGTATGGTCATTTCGAATTTGTCGTTATGCCTTTTGGTCTAACGAACGCACCAGCAGCTTTCATGCAGTTGATGAATAATGTATTTCGGTCCTATCTTGATCAATGGGTCGTGGTATTCATTGATGACATCCTGATTTATTCTAAGAATGAAGAGGAGCATGCTGAACATCTGAGGATGGCATTGCAACTATTGAGAGATCATCAGCTATATGTCAAGTTCAGTAAGTGTGACTTCTGGCTGCAAGAGGTGTCCTTTCTCGGACATATCATCACAAAGGAAGGAATTTCTATTGATCCTTCAAAGGTAGAGGCAGTGAAGAATTGGGATCAGCCTACCAGTGTGACTGAAGTTAGAAGTTTCTTAGGCCTGCCAGGCTACTACCGAAGATTTATCCAAGATTTCTCTAAGATTACGGTACCTATGACAAGGTTAACCCACAAGGAGAAAAAATTTGATTGGTCAGAAGATTGCCAGCGAAGCTTTCAGACTTTGAAGGAATGTTTAACTACTGCACCTGTATTGGCTTTACCTTCTGGTGAAGGAGGTTTTATCGTATACACTGATGCTTCAGGTATTGGTTTAGGTTGTGTACTCATGCAGCATGGGAAAGTGATTACCTATTCTTCTAGGCAGTTGAGGAAGCATGAAGAGAATTATCATGTTCATGATTTGGAATTAGCAGCGGTGGTATTCGCCTTGAAGATATGGAGGTATTACTTGTATGGAGAAACATTCACAGTGTTTTCAGATCATAAGAGTCTGAAATATTTATTTTCTCAGAAGGAACTCAATATGAGGCAAAGAAGATGGTTGGAGTACTTGAAGGGCTTCGACTTCTCGATTGAGTATCATCCTGGAAAAGGCAATGTTGTGGTAGATGCATTAAGTCGGAAGCCGGTAGCTAAATTGTCAAGTCTCATGTTACAAGAGTGGAAGTTACTGGCACAATTAGCTAGCCTGGACCTTAATGTTGACAATGATCGGGTTATGATTGCACAGATGCAACTTAAGCCCGAATTGTTGATGGAAATCAAGTCTTTGCAAGATAATGATCCTGAGCTAGTAGAGATCAAGGGAAACATGAGCAGCAGACCTGACTTCATGATGGCTGACGATGGAAGATTATTATTCTAGGCTAGAACTTGTGTACCTGATGAAGCTGAAATAAAGAACAAGATTCTTGAGGAAGCACGTAGATCCAGATACACCATTCATCCTGGAGGCACTAAAATGTACAGAGATTTGAAAAGATCCTTTTGGTGGACGAATATGAAAAGGGAAGTTACAGACTTCGTGAGTAGATGCTTGATTTGTCAGCAAGTCAAGGCTGAACATTTCAGACTGGCAGAAAAATTGAAACCACTTGACATACCCCAGTGGAAGTGGGAAAGCATTGGCATGGACTTCATTATGGGTCTGCCTAGGACTCGTAGTGGACTTGATGCAATATGGGTGATTGTCGATCGATTGACAAAGTCAGCTCATTTCTTACCCATTAAGTCTAAATCGACAGTTGATGTATTGGCTGCTTTGTATTTGAAGGAAGTGGTAAGGCTCCATGGCATACTAGTCAGCATTGTGTCTGATAGAGACCCCAGATTTACTTCACATTTCTGGAAGGGACTGCAAGAGTCTCTGGGTACTCGTCTAAATTTCAGTACTGCTTTTCATCCACAGACAGAAGGATAGACTGAAAGAACCAACCAGATAGTGGAAGATATGCTTAGAGCATGCATGATTGATTTCGGAGGCAGTTGGAGTGATCACTTGGCATTAATTGAATTTGCCTACAACAACAGTTATCAATCTAGCATACAGATGGCTCCTTTTGAAGCATTGTATGGAAGAAGCTGTCGTTCCCCGTTATGTTGGGATGAGATAGGTGAGAAACAATGGCTTGGACCGGATCTTCTTTCAGAATCATCATAGAACATCTGTATTATCCGAGACCGGTTACAAGTAGCCCAATCAAGACAGAAGAGTTATGCCGACAACAAAAGGAGAGAATTGGAGTTTCAAGTTGGCGAGCATGTATTTTTAAAGGTCTCTCCTACGAGAGGGATTTGAAGATTTGGCATTCAGGGCAAGCTAAGTCCGAGATATATTGGTCCATTCGAGATCCTAGATAGAGTGGGAGAAGTTGCTTACAGGCTGGCTTTACCGCCTCAGTTGTCTGGCGTACATAATATTTTTCATGTGTCTATGTTACGGAAATATGTGTACGACCCACTCACATCATTCAGCATGTGGATTTCGAATTGAAGGAAGATTTGACCTATGAAGAAAGACCTATCAAGATTCTGGACCGGAAACAACAGCAACTCCGGAATCGTTCCATACCGATGGTCAAAATTCAGTGGAGTCGGCGTGGGACCGAAGAAGCTACTTGGGAGTCTGAAGATACTATGCGGAAGCGGTATCCCAACTTATTCCATGTGAGCTATCTTATTCCCTATTTTCCGTATTTAGTGCAGTGAATTTGGAGGACCAAATTCCTTAAGTAGGGGAGGGTGTAATACCCCGGTTTTAAAAATTTGATTGAAATAAATGAATTTCAGAATTTAATATTTAATTCCTTAGTAAATAGAACTAGTGAAATTTTGACTACCTTATAAAAATCTAGAAAAATGGTAAATTAGTAGAGGACAATTTATTTAACAACCTTGTCTTCTGTGGTCGACCCAACAAAAATCCGTAACTAGGTATAATCCTTGATTTGAGCCCAAAGTGCACACTTACCTAACCTTAACTTAAACTGCGGAATTAGGGCTTAATACTCCATCAGATGAGCCCAAATCGGTGGCAAATGAAAGGCCACGATCTAAGGATCATTTCCCCTCTGCCAATTCATCGAAACCTTAACCCTAAAACTTGTAGTCGGCCGAGCTTTGGTGAGGTCAACTATTGCGGCGCCGTTTCAATCACTCAACTTGCTTCGACGAATTCCCCCAGCACCGAAGGCTCCAGAAGATGTATGAGCTATAAAAACGAAGCTCTGCAACCCTAGAATCCTTTGGTAGCAGCGGCGGTCGCAGTGGAGATCGATCTAGGGAGATCTCTGGTGATTAGTGGAGACGTGTCGACGTCCTTTCTTCATCTAATTGAGGTAGGTAATAACGAGCTCAACATAAAGTGTTATATATGGATGGAATCAGCGTCCAGTCCTCTTTCTTTTGATCCATAAAGCCCTAAATTTCATTAGGTATCCTGCGCGAATTTAATGGTTTAGTAGAGGCATGTCAGAATTAGGGCAGAACTTGTTCCCCTTTGATTTCAGTAACGATTCAGGCTGTAAATCTTAAATTGATTCATGCATCTCACAGAGTTTTTCATGCTCTTTCCACTGGTAGTAAAAGCCCTAAATTCTATGATGTATACTCTTCGAATTTCGTGTTTTATTGTTGCCCTTAAAACCCCCGTCGAGGCGGGCAAGGGTTGGTTTAATCGGCTTTTTCCCGTACTTGGACGGTCTTACGATAGACCACATATCCTGGATGAACGGTCTCCCAGAGACAACATAACCAGGATGGGTGGTCCCTACTGGACCACACATCCTGGGTTGGGCGGCCTTCATCTAACCACATATCCAGATGAACGGTCTTCAAGTGACCACATAACCCTGGGTAGGTTGAACGGCCATAGGGATGACCACATAACCCAGGGTATGGGCGACTCTTCCATGACCGCCCAACCACTTGGGCGGCTCCCAGAGAACCGCCCAACCCCATGGGCGGTCTGCTCCTGGCTGCCCAACTCCCAGCAGTCCACACAACTCCCTGCAAGCCCCTGTTAGCCTAGTAGATGAAAGGTCCTTCCAGAACCGTTTATCCCTGCAGCAATTGACTTAGTATGAGTTGTTTATGATTCATCTTATCATCTTAAATGGTAATGAGTAAACTAGAAACCCACATGAGAAGTGGTAAATTATGCAAGTAAATTTCTGTAAAATGCATGCTATTCATTCTTACATGATCTTGTTCATTACCATAATCATCTTGTTTCATCTTTTTGGCTTATACATTAATGTAAATTGAAATACTTGATAAATTAACATGTAGATTAGGACTAAAATGTTTATTAGGTTGCTGGACAGCCATTCCTTTCCAGTAGAATGGTTTGACCCTTTTGCTGACTTCTAGTAAGTCATTAGCCCCATTAGTGTGCTAGTCTCGAACACTCCATCCGGTGGACTTACCATTTACGTGGGATCTTTGTATCTCCCTGCTTAGAACCCATTGGACCACCAGAACATCATTTTACGTGACTAAACCGCTGGTTTATTAGTCTTGATCGAATTGGGCTAAAGAGGCAAGTGCGGCCAGTAGTGTACCGCATATCCTTATAAGCGGCCCAATAACTACCGTATATACTTGGCTTATGCCATTAAGCGTTGGTCGATTAACCTTGATCAACCTTCGACCAAACACTAAGCCCTGGACTGACCAATGGTGTCACGCCGCGAGCGCGGAAGATTAACCGGAGGCGTGACACGTCTATATAGATCGTGTCAATCATGTAAATATCAGAGTGCGCAAATAATTAAGATTTAACTCAAAATTAATACAAATAGTACAAGCTGAAAATTGTCACAACTAATCAAAGGACAAATACATATATTCCCAGAGTCCAACGACTAGGCTTCAAATCTTAAGCAGTTCTAATCAAGTTGACTAATATAAATGACATAGATGAATTGATACAACTGACATAAGTGAACTAATACAATAACACAAAGGACATGACAATTTGATAACTTCACTCTAACACTCATCACTCAGTCTCATTCCCTTCCGAGTGTTCGTTGACATCCAAATTACCTGAAAATATTAGAAAATAACTAGATGAGCGAATCGCTCAGTAGGAATTACATCTCAAGATTTAACATGCTTTAAATGGTTTACAAGTTCAATTAATGTCAGTAAAGTTATGCATGTAGATGAGTAGATATCAAGGATTGTAAAAATCGACAAGAGCAGTGAAGGAATAACAAGTGAGAGTATAAGGATTCCAACTTCAATGCAGCAATAGCAAGAGATTCAAGTAAGTAATAACTGGAATTAACAAAATCTTTCCAAGAGAGTAAGAACTCATGTCAAGCAAGTAATATAAATTCAAGCATGAAAAATTGGAATTGGCTATTTATCAATTTCATTCAAGCAAAAATTTTACCCTTCTGGGGGTCTCAAGTCAAATAAATCAAGTAATATCACGAGAATCAGTGGAATGTCTAAAGCCTAGCAAGCAAGTACTCAGGTGCAATGCCAAACACCGTAGTCAATAAACTCCCATGGGCACAAGTACCTTCGGGTGCTCCTCCAAGGACCAGATCGGGCCCTATATGCACAGCATTAATCATGTTTGTTGACATCCACTCTCATTTATAGCCAATATGAAATTTCAAGATTTGACCAGTATGATATATAAGGTGGAATTATGGAATGGAATCCAAGGGCGCATTGATGTGTAGGGATGAACTAGGAGTGAAAACCAGTAACGTTTGATACACGGAAAAAAAAAACTAGATAAGAGAGGTGCCTTATGGGCCACCTGACAATTTTAGAAATGACACCCTCACTATAGGATGCCCTTCCTGGGAACTATACAGGGTTTAGAGGACCCTGTCAGGAGTTAAATGTCACCTCTCAAGCTGCCATCTATCAGTGGAGATGGCAAAAGTGAAAGCCTAACGATCACGTTAACGCAATGAGCCAGTTGTGTCGACTCAGTAGTTCAACGCGTCAACGCGGTGAATAGGCTGAGTCGACCCTGTGAACAGGCTGGGTCGACTCTGCAGTTCATCGCGTCAACGCGGTGAACAGGCTGGGTCGACCCTGTGAACAGGCTGGGTCGACTCTGCAGTTCATCGCGTCAACGCGGTGAACAGGCTGGGTCGACCCTGTGAACAAGCTGGGTCGACTCTGCAGTTCACCGCGTCAACGCGGTGAACAGGCTGGGTCGACCCTGCAGTTCATATCTGCTCAAAATGGCTTAAGGTATTAATCTTTGATTAAGCTAGGGTTAACTGGACGATTAGTTTAACATCATGCCATTAGAAGGCGCCCATGGGGCTGCCATCTCTTAGAAGAAGGCACCCTTGGGTCTGCCACCTTCTATTAGAAGGAACCCTAGGGGCTGCCATGAAATTTTTTTTTTATATAGGTGCCCAAGGGGCGGCCCTTCACATAGGGGCAGTTTGCCCATTTCCTATTTAAAATGAGCATCTGTTCTACAGCCGTTGTTCAGTGAATAGCGTCCGGGTCAGGGACGCCCTTTGATTTAAGTTGATTTAGATAAAACTGATGACATGGATAGATAGAGAAAACTGTAAGGATTATAGATCTTTATTCATGCACTCGTTTCATGCTTTAGTTGCTTAAATATCAGATTTTTAACATGACGTATCATACTAGTTTTCATTTTTAAAGGAACTAAATGGAGACAAGGTTTCTGGATAGGCTACCTAACAGATTAATTAGGTATGCTAATTAGATAGTAGATCAACTAACATGTTAATTAGTTATGTTAACAGGTTAGTTAATAGCTAAACTAATAGGTTACGTAAAAACACGATAAAACTTGCGTTACACGAAAATATCGTATGAATATGAAGCTAATACATGCCAACTACCCTAGATTGAAGCTAATACATGCTAATCAATGTTAATCATCTTGGGTATAAGGATAGTACATGCTAATTATCTTAGGTACGACGCTAATACATGCTAATCATCCTAGATTTAAGACAACACATGCTAATTATTCTAGGTGTGAGACTAATACTTGCTAATACTTGTTAATACTTACTAATTATTCTGGGTATAAGGCTAATACATGTTAATTATCTTAGGTATGAAGCTAATACATGCTAATCGTCCTACATTTAAGCTAACACATGCTTTATAAACACTAAATATCGCATGGAAATGAGCCTAAGACTAAATGCCTAGACTAATCATCCTAGATTACCTACTAGTTTAGTTAAAAGTTGAGAACACCTACCTTGTTGGAAGATCTCTAGTAGTAGCAGAACCCTTCTAGGTGACTGTGTAATCCCTGCAGAGCTTTGCCCCAACCTTAGCTAACCTAGAATGGGGGTAGCAAAGGGTATGTTATAGGGTCTGGTATGACCGGATAGGGGGACAAGATCTGGAATAATGGGGCTTTACAGCTTGTACAGGCTCGAGAGATAAGGGATAATGTTTGGACAGCCAATCCATGGCCCAGATCGTAAAGTCTGTCTCCCACATTCATACACGATCTCTCTTCAATGTGCACACTTTCAAAGTCTGTACATCTTCAAAGTCTATACATTGGCCTCCTCAAGTCTGTACATCCTCTCCCTCTCAAAGTCTATACATTGGCTTCCATCACAAAGTCTGTACATCCTCTCAAAGTCTATACATTACAGCTCAAGTCTATACATTGGCCATTTGTGCAAAGTCTATACATTGCTGCAACTCCAATTCTATACATTGCAGCTCAAGTCTATACATTGGCCATTTGTGCAATTCAAAGTCTATACATTACTGCAGCTCAAGTCTATACATTGCTGCGGTTACTGCGGTGGCTCAAAGTCTATACGTTGCTGTAGCCCGCAACAAAGTCTCTACATTGCTATTGCTAGCCTATTTACCAAGTCTGTACGTTGCTAGCCTATAATGTATAATTAATTGGCACAAAAGGTAAATGGTGGATGCTATGATTTGAACCCTGGTCATTGGGTTGAAAGACAAGTTACTTAACCAACTACACTAGGAAGCCACTTGTCAAGTGAATAATCTTTACATATGATAACTTCGTGTTCCAACTTCTTACTTAAGCTTCCTCTAGAGTTTATCTAATATATATTTTTTTTATTTGAGAAAAATTATTAATAAATATATATATATATATTTTTATACGGGGTGCTACAAATGGACAGTGTACTAGGCCCTGGTTTGGTTTTACCCTATCTTTGGCAGCCCAGAGCTCAATAGAGTGACTTCTTCACCTTCTAGCCAAGCCCGGAGGGTGCGGCTGGAAATATGACCATTTAAACCTTATGCGGATTCTCTTGGACCGCATATCTTGAATACGGCCCTGTATGGTCCGTATATCTTGTTCATGGATCTTAAGGTCTTCTAGATCTACGCGGCCCAGAACTTACTGTTCTTTCTTTAGAGCGACATACTGTCAGCCGTTCATTCTTGACCTCGTGGACTGCGTTCCAGTCCAGCTCTTGTAAGTGCGGCCCAGTGTTAGCCGTACATCTCTCAGAGATTAGTTTTATCGTGTTTTGTGCTCTTGAATCCAAGGATAGATTAGTCTTTTAAATCTTGAACTTCTGGACAATAATTCATCTGATTATTTGGCCATAAACTTGACTAAATGTCTAGACGGAACTTGGGATCTTGAATCCGATAAATCAATGCCAACGCATCATAAGGGCCCAGTCTGGTCCTGGGGAGACCGCCCGAAAATTACTTGTGCCCATGAGAGTTCGTAATGACAAGGTGAGGCATTGCACCGAGTGCATGACTAGCGTGATGTCTACGACATAAATCTCTTGTTATATCTTGTTACTTGTTCGTGCTTGATTGTTTAATTACTTGATGATGGCCATTTCCTCATTACAATTTTCTGTTACACTTGTTACATGTTATTCTTGTTGAAATCCAGATATCTTATATTTTCTTGACCTTGCAAGATCTTTATATTACGTTATTTTTTTTCTGTATCGTCATTTCATTTCTTATCATTGCATATATAAATGGAATAATTGGTTAATTACGTAAACTTGCATGTTATTATCTACTGAGCGCCAGCTCATAGTTGTTGTTTCCCCCCTTTCCAAACAGTTCAGGTGACGATGCGCATACCAATGGGGAGGGACAGAAGTGATATCTCTGAGTGTACCAGTTCTAGATGTTGAGTTGGCACAGTTATCCTAGTCTTAGTCGTGCCTTAGAGTGTGTTTAGCTTCAGTTATGATATTATTGTTAAAGTTGTATTGCCTTAGTTTGTATTAAGTTGGTTTAAGGTTATTGTACTAGATTTGGAATGTTTCTTGATCAATAAGTTATCTCTTTTCATAGCACTTGTGTTAATGCTTAGATTAGCTTATCTTTATTTCTAGCTATTTCTGACTGTACGTTCCGATATTCCGTGTCGGGGCGTGACACGGAAGATTTTGGGACGGGCCTTGATAAGAATCTCAAGAACTAATATGTTGTCCTCCCCTATAGGAATCATAAGAAGATATGGAGGGTCTTTGAGCAATTTGGGCTTGTTCTTGGGGGTGAAATGAATTATAGGACTCATGAAGGAATTGAGTGAATTTGATATGATCTTGATTAAAGGAATGAAGTTGGGCCCTCATGAGTGATGGGCTTTCATTGTAGGCCGACCAAGTGTATGGATTGTCGTAATGGGCCGGGCCAAGTTTGGTGAAAGGTGGAGGTTGAGTTGGACTATTATTAACATAATGGGCCGGCTTGGCCCACATGTCATTATGATCATGATAATAAGGTGGAACGAATGAATTTAAATTCATAGTCCAAAGAATAGATCAAGAAACATGGGCCAACAAGTCCACCTCATCGAATTTATTAGCCCACTCAAAGATTAGAATTTTCTCACCCTTTTTTTTGAATTTTTTTTATTATTTTTTTAAAATGATACAAATGCAATAACAACTATATGAGCTATGTATGCAAAAATGATGGATTTTTGTTGTTGTTATTTTTATTTATTTATTTTTTACAAAAGAAGAATTGGCACTCACTACCAACTTGGTCCACCGGCGAGGTAAGAGGTGGGGTTGTGGGAGGCTTCCCCTACTTTCGTAGGGACCTAATTAAATAACCACACGACCGCTTAGGCATTTGTCACTTGACCTCTAACCTAGACAACGATTTTCTAAAATAGTAATAAATTTTAAAAGTACTCTCTTTTTTTGTGTGACCATCCAAGCGCAATCTAACTTCGGGGTACTTCGTGGTACAACCTGCCCGGCGTCCGTGAGGGAATCCACGGGTGCAAGGACTTATGATGTCTTGGAAAAGAAAATTCCAATTCAAAGAGATAGAATGCTCAATGGAGGGTCCTTCCAATTCCAAGAAGGGTGTATGGAACCTAACATGCTCATGAGAAGGGGAAATAGAAGAGAAAAGAAAGATTTATTTTTTCAAATGATGATGTAAGTAAATAAGAAATCAACTAAAATACACAATACATGAAAAGGATGCAACTAGCATGAAAGTAAGATGAGATGTCAAAAAAAAATTTTGTTCTCTTTTTTTATTTAGTTTCAGATATATTTTTTCAAAAAGAGAGATAGATAAAAGACAAATAACAACTAAAAACACTAATCAACATGCAACCTACTGAATAATAAAGTAAAAAATCATGATTTCTATGTTTTCTGAGTTTTTTGATTTTTTAGATTTTTCAAGAATTTTTTTGATTTTTTTGAGATTTTTTAGAATTTAGAAAAATAAAACCTGTACCTACGCTTATAGACCTTTAGCGACGGTTAATTCTCAGAATTTGCAGAATCCCTAGTTTCTACTCCGTGTAGTGACAAATACAGACTTTCAGCGACGCTTTATGACTTTCTGCAATAGTTGATTTTATGTGAATTTCATGTTCGAATTTCCCTTTTATTTAGTTTTTTGATTTTTTTTCTTTTTCTTGTAAAATAAAAATAGAAAAATTAATATATAAATATACACACCAAACACAAAAATATCCAACTATAAAAAATTATTTTCCTTCCTAGCAATAGCGCCAAAAATTGATGTCCACTAACTCTCATCATTTAAAAGCCGTGTCATAATTTCAAAAATAACCGAACTCACTCACTAGGAAGAAATTAAATATAAGTAGAGTGGCAAGAACAGGTCGATCTCGTAGAGAAGAAAAAATTTTCTTTTAAGGAAGTTGGAAAATCCTTATGTTTTGAAAATCGAATTTGAGTGAGATTTTATGAAAACTAAACTAAAATTGCATGAAAATAGATTACTCAAAATTAAATCTGTCGAAAGAATATTTGGAGGATTAAGAAGAGAAATTGGAAGGAGTGGAGAGAGAAAATAGAAGAACAATTGTACAAAATGAACTTTATTGCTAAGGAAAGAGTACAACTCTATGAAAATTAAAAATTACAACTTGTATAAACTAATGGAAAAAGGAAGAAATAGAGCCAAGAAATTTTAAGAATGGCGTCGTCGTCTCCTTGCCGAGCCTTGAAGAGATCGCCCCGCTTTGGAAGTAGACGCCGCCTTTAGAGCACCGAAGGAAGAAGATTCACCTGGGGATATGTGAAGAATATGGAGAAGGGAGAAGATAGATAGAAGAGGAGAAATTTCAAAAACAATTAAAAGACATGCGTGTGCGTGAGTTGAAAACAGAGAAAAGGGAGATTGAAAGAGAGGTTACGGTGGAGGAAAAGCACAGTGAAAACTAAACAAAAACATAACATGAGAAGAAGAGAAATAGTTTTAAATCTAAGAAGAATTAGAAGAGGTGAAAGAAGAGAAAGTTGGAGATCAGAAAGATACGAAGAAGATTGATGAAGAGTGCAGAGGGAAAAGACGTGAGGAATAGGGTGTAAATGAGGAAGAATAGAGATCTATTTGCATAGATGAATAGTTAAAAAACTAAGGATAGAACCTTGAAAAATTGATAATAACTTAAAAACGGGAGAGAATTAGAGAAAGATGAAGAAGAAGAAATTGTAGAGAACTTAAAAATACAGAACTTTGTAGATGAAAGAAATTAAATAAGATTACTAAAAAACATGTAAAAAGGCTTAGAAAAAGGCTAACATCCCCTTCGGTCTGCTCTTGGGTGACTATTTATAGTGTTCATAAACCTCCCACGATCGTAACCATCCAGATTAGCTCGAATCTAACTTTTTAGCATCAAAGATTTATCAAAGTAGGTATCTTGCCATGATTAGAGTCCTCCTTTACTCAAATAAGGGGAGATAATCCCAAAAATTGGAAGATAACGACGATCGGGACGTGCCATTTCCGTTTCAATCTCTCATGAAAATGGCGACTGGGGCTGTGGGTGCACATTCCTATGTGCGGATGGTCAAGCGGTCGCCCATTCTTTATTTCCTCTTTTTGATATTTCATTTTTCCATAAATCAAGGAATTAGCGACTGTGCAAATAGTCGCTCATTCCTTTTCCATTTTTCTTCATTTTTCTTTCCATTTTCCATACAAATGAATGGGCGCCTACTTTGACGGTCGCACATTCTTTTCCAATGAATTTGCTCCTGCTAGTGCGGTCACACATTCCTCTTTATTTTTCAGCTTTTCTTCTTTTTTCTATTTTCATCAAATGAATGTGCGCCTGGATACGCAGTCACTAATTCTTCTTTTCTTTTTTTCTTTTTTTCTACTTTTCATTCCCAATCAACTAAATGGGTGCCCGTTTGGTCAATCGTTCATTAAATGGCGTCTGATCCTCTGGTCGCATTTTTTTGAAAATTTAAAAAATTTAAAATACTTAATATTCTTTATTGTAATTAATGTGCATTTTCCTAAATATTTCTCACATTACTATTTTGACTCAAAATTGATGATAAAATCATGAACATGCAAATTAATGGCGAGAATGAGATTTTCCTATATTAATGCACAACTATACTCATTCAATGCTCAAAAGTGACGAATGTGATGTAAATTTTAATATGAAATGTGACACTTATCACACCCCCTAGCTTACTCATCGCTAGTCCCTTAGCAATGCAAAATAAATTAAAATTTTAGACTAACGAGAGTTTACAAAGTTCATACTTTCATAACTAGCTCTTCCTTCACAGAATCAACAAAAGATTAAGAATCCGGAAACATTAATGCACATACTAGCCTTAGATTGGAAATTAAAGTACATGATCAAGAATATAATATCAAAGTTCAATAACACTTGTACATGTGAAATACTAAGTCTACAGCTAAGATAATTGCATCTCCCATTTGCTATTCCAAGCTAGTGCCTTTCAACCCTGCACCTCTTAATCAGAGTATTAACCATATTAGCTTGTTGTCTGTCTTATTTCTTTGTCCCTTTTGGGATTTTTTTTCTACACACATGATTTTTTTTCAATACACACATGATGATGCACTACCCTTCGCTGCCTAACATGAACCTCGACACTTTCCTTAGGAGAAGCAGGCCCAGTTATACAGATCAAGGTTCCCTTTTCCGTTTGACGTGAACCTCAACACTTGTTAGGTGATGTAGGCCCAATTACTAGGACTAGGGATATTTTTCATGGTGTTTCTTTTTTTTTTCATTGTGCCATTTGCACTAATTTAATAAATAACTTGGCAGAAAACTTATAAAAGATCACTTCCTAAAGAAGTGTAGAATATCAGACAACATACCCAAAATAGTAAAAGGCTTGTCCTGCTTGTTTCATTACCGTACAACGTGATTTTTATTCTTCTAAAGTGCACATGAACTTTAAAGAGATTCTTAAATCAATTTTCTATAGATATATTGAATAAATTTTCCAGCATCTTTCTCCTTAGTCTTTCCTATTCTAGAATCACTTTTAATTTAAGCATGAATCATAAAATTCAATTGGGGATTTCATCTTTTCACTCTCATGTCAGGTTGTACTATATGCATGATGAAATGAAAATTTTCTCTCCCCCCCATCTTGAATGACATTGTCCTCAATGGCATATGCAATAAAAACAATAGAACAATGTAGAAATAAAGGTTGTTGTGTATGAAAAAGACAACCTGATATGCGGGGCAAAACCTCCATTAAGATAGTGGCGATGATAACTCCATCTCCTTGGCTCTTACCTAACCACTGAAAAACACACTAAAAAAATATATCAAATAACAAAAAATCTTGGGTTGCCTCCCAAAGCGCTAAGTTTTCTATCTTCAGTTAGTCGCATGTACAGAAGGTGCAAGCTCCATAACCATAGAGTTGAGTTAAGAATGAGCCACCACGTGATCTCATCTTCTTTCAAGTTCCACCATTCGTGCCATGCAAAGATAAGACCATGAAAAAGCATATGTGACCAAAAGATAAGTTGGTTGTTAGCATGATTGAGTTTTTCGTGCAACGCGTATACTAACAATCCTTCTTCCGTGGGTATCATGTAAAATTCAACATTCATTGGTTTGGCCTTTATAGCATACCATGCTGAATCAAGCAGGCCAACGGGACCGCCTCGGTCAGAAAATGGAAGAGGAATTATAATATCATCAATTGTAAAATATTCCCCTTCAAACTTAAGGTCATTATAAGTGTTGAAAACATTAATGCATACCTTATTATCAATAAGAATTTCTTTTGCAACCTCAATTTTAAAATTTCCTTGTAGATCATTGAGGTGAGAATAGATCAAAGGGTGAGGGGCTCCCATCAAATGATTAGTGTCAAGGAGATTATCAATATCAAGAGTGAAAGAAGAATGCTCCTCAACACAATACTCGTAAGACTCAATAGGATCAGATACATCAGTAAATTGAAGAATATCTTCAACAAGATTAGATTCGCCGAGATCATGAAGAGGTGGAAGATCAATACCCTCCCCTCGATTAAAAGATGCCCAATCTAGATGAAGATCATGAAAGTTACCCACCTCTTCCTTTACCCAAGGGAGATCATGTATGGCTTCACTCAATTCATCCTCCACTCGCACATCCGCTTCGTCCTTCTCTTGAAACAAAGTCTCCTCAAATTCGGGAAGGGAGAGTAATGAAATTTGATTATTAAGTAGCACATCACCTTCCTCTCTTTCTCCCCCCAACTTAAGATCAACAGCTTCTTTATAACTCTCCTCATAAGTGCAATAAATCTCAAGCTTCTCCAGATCATCTTTTTGATTATCATCATAACTACAGCTAGCTCTCTCCAAAAGTTCCTAATAAGGCTCATCCATATTTCCCCAATTATCTAAATCGAGAGTGACTTGAGAATTGGGTTCATGGGGAATCATGGGTTGATCACAAAAGCTTTCAAATTTTGGAAGTTGAGAATCAGAATTTACATTGGAGTAGCTAGGCAATTGATCCACTTCCATGCCCTTGATGTTTTTAGCAAGTCGATCTAGTCGGGCTTGGGTGGATTGATTTTGAGCCATGATGAATTGATAGAATTGATTAAAGCTTTCCTCCTGATTGAGAGTTGAATGTGGAGGAGATAAAAGTGTAGATTGAGAAGTAAAGTTCGAAGGATAAGAAGTTGAATAGTGAGGTAGGGGAGAGGATGTGTGTTGTCCTCCATAGTGGGCTTTATCATAAAAGTGATTTGAAGATGGAGCCCAATTTTGGAAGAATTGATCCAGAAGATTTTGGAACGGGCCTTGATAAGAATCTCAAGAACTAATATGTTGTCCTCCCCTATAGGAATCATAAGAAGATATGGAGGGTCTTTGAGCAATTTGGGCTTGCTCTTGGGGGCGAAATGAATTATAGGGCTCATGAAGGAATTGAGTGGATTTGATATGATCTTGATTAAAGAAATGAAGTTGGGCCCTCATGAGTGATGGGCTTTCATTGTAGGCTGACCAAGTGTATGGATTGTCGTAATGGGCCGGGCCAAGTTTGGTGAAAGGTGGAGGTTGAGTTGGACTATTATTAACATAATGGGCCGGTTTGGCCCACATGTCATTATGATCATGATAATAAGGTAGAACGAAGGAATTTAAATTCATTGCCCAAAGAATAGATCAAGAAACATGGGCCAACAAGTCCACCTCATCGAATTTATTAGCACACTCAAAGATTAGAATTTTCTCACCCATTTTTTTGAATTTTATTTTTTTTAAAATGATACAAATTCAATAACAACTATATGAGCTTTGTATGCAAAAATGATGGATTTTTGTTGTTGTTATTTTTATATATTTATTTTTTGCAAAAGATGAATTGGCACTCACTACCAACTTGGTCCACCGGCGAGGTAAGAGGTGGGGTAGTGGGAGGCTTCCCCTACTTTCGTAGGGACCTAATTAAATAACCACAAGCTCGCTTAGGCATTTGTCACTTGACCTCTAGCCTAGACACCGATTTTCTAAAATTGTAATAAATTCTAAAAGTCCTCTCTTTTTTTGTGTGACCATCCAAAGGCAATCTAACTTCGGGATACTTCGTGGTACAACCTGCCCGACGTCCGTGAGGGAATCCACGGGTGCGAGGACTTATGGAGGTCTTGGAAAAGAAAATTCTAATCCAAAGAGATAGAATGCTCAATGGAGGGTCCTTCCAATTCCAAGAAGGGTGTAAGGAACCTATATTGCCCATGAGAAGGGGAAATAGAGGAGAAAAGAAAGATTTGTTTTTTCAAATGATGATGCAAGTAAGTAAGAAATCAACTAAAATGCGCAATATATGAAAAGGATGCAACTAGTATGAAAGTAAGATGAGATGTCAAAAAAAAATTTCTATTTTTTGTTTTCTATTTTCTATTTTTTTATTTAGTTTCTGATATATTTTTTTCAAAGAGAGATAGATAAAAGACAAATAACAACTAAAAACACTAATCAACATGCAACCTACTGAACAAAAAAGTCAAAAATCATTCTTTCTATGTTTTCTGAGTTTTCTTATTTTTTAGATTTTTCCAGAAATTGTTTTGATTTTTTTGAGATTTTTTAAAAATTAGAAAAATAGAACCTGTGCCTACGCTTATAGACCTTTAGCGACGGTTAATTCTCAGAATTTACAGAATTCTTGGTTTCTACTCCGTGTAGTGACAAATACAAACTTTCAGCGACGCTTTATGGCTTTCTGCAATAGTTGATTTTATGTGAATTTCATGACTGAATTTCCATTTTCTTTGATTTTTTGATTTTTTTCTTTTTCTTGCAAAATAAAAATAGAAAAATTAATATACAAATATACACACCAAACACAAGAATATCTAACTATAAAAAATTATTTTCCTTCCTAGCAATAGCGCCAAAAATTGATGTCCACTAACTCTCATCATTTAAAAGTCGTGCCACAACTTCAAAAATAACCGAACTCACTCACTAAAAGGATATTAAATATAAGTAGAGCGGCAAGAACAGGTAGATCCCATGGAGAAGAAAAGTTTTTCTTTTAAGCAAGTTGGAAAATCCTTATGTTTTAAAAATTGAATTTGTTTGAGCTTTTATGAAAATTAAACTAAAATTGTATGAAAATAGATTACTCGAAATTAAATCTACCTAAAGAATATTAAATGATTAAGGAGAGAAATTGAAACGTGAGGAGGGTAAATCCGGTCTGGCCCACATTCGGCCCAGTAACGACCGACCCATGCCAAAGCTCCCGCTAAGCGTGCCCAAGAAGCGACCGACATATGCGGCCCGCCAAGGAGCGGCCCAATCCGACCCGATGTTGGATTCTACAGTAAGGGGAAGCGTAGTTCTCGCCGAAGAACACTCCGACGACCGACCGTTGCCCCCATGACGTCGGCCTTGACCCCGTAACGGGTGAGCAAGCCCCATGAGCGCCGTAACACTCGCCCAGGGACCAGCCGGCGCCGAGGCTATCGCCCCCCAACGGGAAACTCCCGCCAATGTAGCGAGGGAACGTTACTCTACTAACTGGACCCTTCTCTCTCAAGTGATGAGGCCCCTCGCTCTAGGATAGCCCATATAAAAGGGACATCAACAGATGAGGAGGACTACACGGTGGATACTTCTGTCATAAGAGCTTCCTACTGAGAATAGAGCAATCAGACCTACCACAACAACAGAGAGGCTACTCGCTACGCCTAGAGAGAAGCCTCTTCCTACACGTCCTTACCACCCAGTGAGCACTCTCTGAGTACCCACTGGGAGCGGCGAACATGCGTGCAGATGAGCTACACGTCTCTCAGATCAGCTACTATGAACACTACTTCTCTCTCACTTCGCTCTTCTCTATTGCTCATTGATCCCTTGCTGACTTAAGTATCGGAGGGTTGTCCCCTTGGGTAACACCCGGGACTCCTTCTGACGCCTCGTCGGTTTCTTGGTGTTTGCATGCCTCCACGGACGCGAGATGACTTCCCCAACAAATAAATAGAGGAGGTGGTACGTGGCCTAGTAACCATTTTCCCGCTGCTACACTTCTTGTTGCCGTTTGTGGGAAGCAGAGTAAAAGGCAATGGCGCCCCATGGAAGCCTCCACAATGCCAGCAACCGGGGGTGGGGCTCCCACCAGGGACCAAATTCTCGTCGGGGATCATAGGAAGCTTCTTCCGCTCACCCCCGACAAGAGGTGACCCCAGGTGACCTAGATGAGCTCCGCCAAGAGGTCCGAGCCTTGGCAGAATTCTGTCAAGAACTTTGGGACCAGAGAACGAGGCCCCAGTATGCCCCACCCGAACGATGGGAGGGCGAAAGGGGCCAGATCGGAGAAAACCTCCGGCAAGTACAGGAGGCATCCTGTGCCTCCGTCGCAAGGACCCGTCGGTCAGGCAGTGTACCTGCACCCATGGTACGCAGCCCACTCCATTCCAACCCAGATATGGACCGCCGGCTCCAACGGTTCGACGAGATAGAGGACAAGGTCCGATACCTAGATGACGTCCTCCAGGCTATCAAGAATTGCGGCCTCATCAACGACGAACTGGACTTCCATGCTCCCTTCTCTAGGGAGATCATGGAAGCCCCCATCTCACCAAAGCTCCAGCTGCCGTCATTCGCCTCCTACGACGGCACCACCGACCCGACCGACCACTTCCAAGACTTCAAGTCCCACTTGGTGTTTCACTGAGCCTCGGATACTGTAAAATGCTTGGCGTTCGTCACGACCCTCCGGTAGAACGCCCGAGCATGGTTCGAGTCCCTACCGCCCGGGATGATCTCCTCCTTCCAATAGCTCAAAAAGTTGTTCAAGGAGAACTTTGTGGGCTGCTGAAAGGTAGCCAAGTCTGCTGTAACCCTGCTCGCTCTCAGGCAAGGGAAAGAAGAGATGCTGTGGGACTTCGTCTCCCGCTTCCGCGCAGAGGCACTCTGCATTCCCCACCTCGACGTCGGCATCGCCACCACGGCACTCACCCAGGGGATGCGGGACCACATCCTCCGACGTGTGCTCGGAGTCGAAGCCCCGACGGCCCTTCCAGACCTTCTCGCGCTAGCCCAGAAGCACACACACTGCGAGGAGAACACCGTGGCCTTGCACCGCGCTAGCCCAGAAGCACACACACTGCGAGGAGAACACCGTGGCCTTGCACCGTGCAGCCGGGACTGACCAACTCGACCGTAAGAGAGCCGTAAACCCACCATGAGAGGGTCAGAGTCAACGAGAGTGACGTGACGGGGACTGTCGCGACCACTTCGAGAAGGAAAGGGGTGCCTACCGCCACTATACGCCCCTGACAGCCCCACCTGACCAGATCTTGATGGAGATCGGTGAGGAGCGATTCCTCAAGTGGCCCCCCGGATGAAGTCGGATCTGAATTAAAGGAACAAGAAGAAGTACTTCCACTACCATAGAGACCAGGGTCACGACAACTTCGACTGCATCAACCTGAGAGATGCCATCGAGGACCTCGTCCGCAGAGGGCTCCTCGACAAGTTCCTCGCCAAAGCTGTCGAAAGGTGACAGAAGACACCTCCCCCGATCAACAACCGACCCAACGGAAAGGAGATCATGATGATCTCTGGGGGGGCCACCGCGGGGAGTGATAGCGAGAGTAGAAGGCGATGGTACGCAACGGCCATCAACACGGCGGACCACGACGATGGCGCCCCACGGGAGCTCTCCCCCTTGGGTCATCTAGGAGACCCCATTGTCTTCTCCGAGGATGACCTGGAAGGCGTCACCACGCCCCATTCTGATGCTCTGGTGGTTTCTTCCACCATCAACCAATGTATTGTGCATCACATTCTGGTAGATAATGGAAGCAGACTCGACGTTATTGCGTACGACTATCTTATACTCATGGGTGTGGATGTGTCACGACTTGCGCCATTGCACACACCGCTGTATGGGTTCTCCGGCACGACTATCCACCCGGAAGGGTGTATCTCGCACCCGATCACGTTCTGAACTACGCCGAAAGAGTTAACCTTCCTCGCCGACTTTACCGTGGTTTGTGCAATGATAGGGTACAATGCTATCATCGACCGAGGGATCCTCGGCACGCTTCGGGGTGTCCCTTCTTACTACCACTAGAAGCTTAAGTTCCCCACCCCCCGAGGGGTAGGGGAAGTCCAAGGTGATCAGAGAGAATCCAGAAGGTGCTACCTTATCTCCACCCGTGATCGACGCCCCGAAGAAGTGCCACCAGAGAAGAAGGCGAGGACCGAAGACCCAGGTCCGAGCACGAGCACGCCGGTTGAGGACTTATACCTCATCTAAATTGGGGACGACCAAAGTAGAACACTGAAGATTGACGCTACCCTGGCCAAGCACGATAAGCGAGCATACACGAGCTTCCTCACGGCCAACCAGGATGTGTTCGCTTGGTCCGAGGATGAACTCCCCGAAATTCCTCCGGAGGTCATCACGCACCAACTTAGATTGGACCCCACCTATTGCCAGGTGCAGCAACGTCGAAGGCACTGCAACCCCGAGCGGCAGGCCATTATCAGGGAGCAAGTAGGAGAAAAGCTACGATCGGGGCTACTCCAGCCTACCCAGTATCCAGATTGGGTGGCCAACGTGGTCCTGGTGCCCAAGAGCAACAGGAAGTGGCGGATGTGTGTGGACTACACCGACCTCAACAAGGCCACGCCCAAAGATAGCATCCCCATGCCACGGATTGACCAGCAGGTTGACACTACGGCCAAGCACGAGATGCTAAGCTTCCTCGATGCCTATTCTGGGTACCATCAGATCAGCATGCACAAACCCGACCAAGACAAGACTGCGTTCGTCACCGACCAGCTTCTATATGCTTATTTGATCCAGTTGCCCTCACTGTTCTACCCCTACTATGAATATCTTCTGATTACTTGACTCCCCACCTTCATGAATGCTCCATATATTCTCTCCATGTCTTTTGTTTTGATGATGTCAAAGGGGGAGAGATTATAGGAGCCATTATTTGATTGAGGAGAGAGTTTATAGTTGAGTCAAGGGAGAAAGCTTGCATGCTTGCAAATAGGAGACAATTTTCATTCAGAGTGTTTCTAAATGAATTGAAAGATCAATGGCACATAGTTAAACTCAAAGTTCATAGTTGCCAAAATGACTCACAGTTGCTATCATCAAAAAAGGGGAGAATGTTGTGCATGTGTGGTTCATGTGTGGTTTTGATGATGTCCAATTATGATTCATTATTGTGCAGTTGATAATGATTCACTGTGTGTGTTGATGATTTTCATGTTGTTGTGTTCTTCATGAGATATTTTTAAGTGTGAAGATTTCATTTCATGGAGTCTCATGTTTAAATTCTTGGATCATGATGAAATATTTATTGATTTTTAAACTCTAATATTCATAACATTTTGAATGATTTTTACTTTGATTTCCCGCATGATGTGAGTGAATGAGTCATTTGAAAGTCAACAGATATGTCAACAAGTCGATAAACTTAACCTACAGACAAAGCAAATTATCCGCATAGACAGAGTCGACAGAACAAGGTAACAATCAATCGACCAAGGTCAAATTTAGTCAACAGATATGAGTCCATTTTAGCTTGTCAATAATGCGTGAATAATTGTCCATAAAAGAGAGTTCATAGTTTTGTTAACTTGATATAAAAAAATTTCAATGCCAAATCAGAACAGTTGTTTTCTTGCACTTCTTAAGGTGCCGAGTGGTTTCAATCTATGCAAGTTTAGTTTTGATGAGTTTCAGTTCTACTGAATGAAGGTTGAGTCTTGATAAGTTCAGTTTTGCCAAATGAAAGCTTCGCTTTAATGATTCATAATGACTTCGAATGGATTTTTTGATTTCCTATAAAGTTAAGTGATGTCCACTAACTCTCGTCGTTTAAAAGCCGTGTCATAATTTCAAAAATAACCGAACTCACTCACTAAAAAGATATTAAATATAAGTAGAGTGGCAAGAACGGGTCGATCTCACGGAGAAGAAAAGATTTTCTTTTAAGGAAGTTGGAAAATCCTTATGTTTTGAATATCAAATTTAAGTGAGCTTTTATGAAAACTAAACTAAAATTGCATGAAAATAGATTACTCAAAATTAAATCTATCGAAAGAATATTGGAGGATTAAGAAGAGAAATTGGAAAGAGTGGAGAGCGAAAATAGAAGAACAATTACACAAAATCAACTTTTATTGCTAAGGAAAGAGTACAACTCTATGAAAATTAAAAATTACAACTTGTATAAACTAAGGGGAAAAGGAAGAAATAGAGCCAAGAAATTTCAAAAATGGCGTCGTCGTCTCCTTGCCGAGCCTTGGAAGAGATCGCCCCGCTTTGGAAGTAGACTCCGCCTTTAGAGCACCGAAGGAAGAAGATTCACCTTGGGATATGTGAAGAATATGGAGAAGGGGGAAGATAGATAGAAGAGGAGAAATTTCAAAAACAATTAAAAGACATGTGTGTGCGTGAGTTGAAAACAGAGAAAAGAGAGATTGAAAGAGAGGTTACGGTGGAGGAAAAGCACAGTGAAAACTAAACAAAAACATAACATCAGAAGAAGAGAAATAGTTTTAAATCTAAGAAGAATTAGAAGAGGTAAAAGAAGAGAAAGTTGGAGATCAGAAAGATACGAAGAAGATTGATGAAGAGTGCAGAGGGAGAAGACATGAGGAAGAGGGTGTAAATGAGGAAGAATATTGATCTATTTGCGTAGATGAACAGTGAAAAAACTAAGGATAGAACCTTGAAAAATTGATAATAACTTTAAAACGGGAGAGAATTAGAGGAAGAAGAAGAAGAAGAAATTGTAGAGAACTTAAAAATGCAGAACTTTATAGACAAAAGAAATTTAAGAAGATTACTAAAAAACATGTAAAAAGGCTTAGAAAAAGGCTAACATCCCCTTCGGTCTGCTCTTGGGTGACTATTTAGAGTGTTCATAAACCTCCCACGATCGTAACCATCCAGATTAGCTCGAATATGACTTTTTAGCATCAAAGATTTATCAAAGTAGGTATCTTGCCATGATTAGAGTCCTCCTTTCCTCAAACAAGAGGAGATAATTCCAAAAATTGGAAGATAACTATGATCGGGGCATGCCGTTTCCGTTTCAATCTCTCATGAAAATGGCAACTGGGGCTGTGGGCGCACATTCCTATGTGCGGCTGGTCAAGCGGTCGCCCATTCTTTATTTCCTCTTTTTGATATTTCATTTTTCCATAAATCAAGGAATTAGCGACTGTGCAAATAGTCGCTCATTCCTTTTCCATTTTTCTTCATTTTTCTTTCCATTTTCCATACAAATGAATGGGCGCCTACTTTGACGGTCGCACATTCTTTTCCAATGAATTTGCTCCTGCTAGTGCGGTCACACATTCCTCTTTATTTTTCAGCTTTTCTTCTTTTTTCTATTTTCATCAAATGAATGTGCGCCTGTATACGCAGTGACTAATTCTTCTTTTCTTTTTTTCTTTTTTTCTACTTTTCATTCCCAATCAAGTAAATGGCCGCCTGTTTGGTCAATCGTTCATTAAATGGCGTCTGATCCTCTGGTCATAATTTTTAAAAACTTTAAAAAAATTAAAATACTCAATATTCTTTATTATAATTAATGTGCATTTTCTTAAATATTTCTCACATTACTATTTTGACTCAAAATTGATGATAAAATCATGAACATGCAAATTAATGGTGAGAATGAGATTTTCCTATATTAATGCACAACTATACTCATTAAATGCTCAAAAGTGATGAATGTGATGTAAATTTTAATATGAAATGTGACACTTATCACACCCCCTAACTTACTCATTGCTAGTCCCATAGCAATGTAAAATAAATTAAAATTTTGGACTAACGAGAGTGTACAAAGTTCATACTTTCATAACTAGCTCTTCCTTCACAGAATCAACCAAAGATTAGGAATCCGGAAATATTAATGCACATACAAGCCTTAGATTGGAAATTAAAGTACATGATCAAGAATATAATATCAAAGTTCAATACCACTTGTACATGTGAAATACTAAGTCTACAGCTAAGATAATTGCATCCCCCATTTGCTATTCCAAGCTAGTGCATTTCAACCCTGCACCTCTTAATCAGAGTATTAACCATATTAGCTTGTTGTCTGTCTTATTTCTTTGTCCCTTTTGGGATTTTTTTTTTACGCACATGATTTTTTTTCAATACACACATGATGATGCACTACCCTTCGCTGCCTAACATGAATCTCGACACTTTCCTTAGGAGAAGCAGGCCCAGTTATACAGATCAAGGTTCCCTTTTCCGTTTGACCCGAACCTCAACACTTGTTAGGTGATGTAGGCCTAATTACTAAGACTAGGGACATTTTTCATGGTGTTTCTTTTTTTTTTCATTGTGCCATTTACACTAATTTAATAGATAACTTGGCAGAAAGCTTATAAAAGAACTCTTCCTCAAGAAGTGTAGAATATCAGACAACATACCCAAAATAGCAAAAAACTTGTCCTACTTGTTTCATTAGCGTGCAACATGATTTTTATTTTTCTAAAGTGCACATGAACTTTTAAGAGATTCTTAAATCAGTTTTCCATAGATATATTGAATAAATTTTCCATCATCCTTCTCCATAGTCTTTCCTATTCCAGAATCACTTTTAATTTAAGCATGAATCATAAAACTCAATTGGGTATTTCATCTTTTCACTCTCATGTCAGGTTGTACTATATGCATCATGAAATGAAAAATTTTCTCTCCCCCCCCATCTTGAATGACATTGTCCTCAATGGCATCTGCAATAAAAACAATAGAACTATGTAGAAATAAAGGTTGCTGTGTATGAAAAAGACAACCTGATATGCGGGGCAAAACCTCCGTTAAGATAGTGGCGATGATAACTCCATCTCCTTGGCTCTTACCTAACCACTGAAAAATACACTAAAACAAAACATCGAATAACAAAATATCTTGGGTTACCTCCCAGAAGCGCTAAGTTTTCTGTCTTCAGCCAATCACATGCATAGAAGGTGCAAGCTCCATAACCATAGAGTTGAGTTAAGAATGAGCCACCACGTGATCTCATCTTCTTTTAGGCTCCACCATTCGTGCCATGCAAAGATAAGACCACGAAAAAGCATATGTGACCGAAAGATAAGTTGGTTGTTAGCATGATTGAGTTTTTCGTGCAACGCGTATGCTAACAATCCTTCTTCCGTGGGTGTCATGTAAAAATCAGCATTCATTGGTTTGGCCTTTATAGCATACCATGCTGAATCAAGTAGGCCAACGGGACCGCCCCGGTCAGAAAATGGAAGAGGAATTATAATATCATCAACTGTAAAATATTCCCCTTCAAACATAAGGTCATTATAAGTGTTGAAAACATTAATGCATACCTTATTATCAATAAGAATTTCTTTTACAACCTCAATTTTAAAATTTCCTTGTAGATCATTGAGGTGAGAATAGATCAAAGGGTGAGGGGCTCCCATCAAATGATTAGTGTCAAGGAGATTATCAATATCAAGAGTGAAAGAAGAATGCTCCTCAACACAATACTCGTGAGACTCAATAGGATCAGATACATCGGCAAATTGAAGAATATCTTCAACAAGATTAGATTCGCCGAGATCATGAAGAGGAGGAAGATCAATACCCTCCCCTCGATTAAAAGATGCCAAATCTAGATGAAGATCGTGAAAGTTACCCACATCTTCCTTTACCCAAGGGAGATCATGTATGGCTTCACTCAATTCATCCTCCACTCGCACATCCGCTTTGTCCTTCTCTTGAAACAAAGTCTCCTCAAATTTGGGAAGGGAGAGTAATGAAATTTGATTATTAAGTAGCACATCACCTTCCTCTCTTTCTCCCCCCAACTTAAGATCAACAGCTTCTTTATAACTCTCCTCATAAGTGTAATTAAGCTCAAGCTTCTCGAGATCATCTTTTTGATTATCATCATAACTACAGCTAGCTCCCTTCAAAAGTTCCTAATAAGGCTCATCCATAATTCCCCAATTATCTAAATCGAGAGTGACTTGAGAATTGGGTTCATGGGGAATCATGGGTTGATCACAAAAGCTTTCAAATTTTGGAAGTTGAGAATCAAAATTTACATTGGAGTAGCTAGGCAATTGATCCTCTTCCATGCCCTTGATGTTTTTAGCAAGTCGATCTAGTCGAGCTTGGGTGGATTGATTTTGAGCCATGATGAATTGATAGAATTGATTAAAGCTTTCCTCCTGATTGAGAGTTGAATGTGGAGGAGATAAATGTGTAGATTGAGAAGTAAAGTTTGAAGGATAAGAAGTTGAATAGTGAGGTAGGGGAGAGGATGTGAGTTGTCCTCCATTGTGGGCTTGATCATAAAAGTGATTTGAAGATGGAGCCCAATTTTGGAAGAATTGATCCGGAAGATTTTGGGATGGGCCTTCATAAGAATCTCAAGAACTAATATGTTGTCCTCCCCTATAGGAATCATAAGAAGATATAGAGGGTCTTTGAGCAATTTAGGCTTGTTCTTGGGGGCGAAATGAATTATAGGGCTCATGAAGGAATTGAGTGGATTTGATATGATCTTGATTAAAGGAATGAAGTTGGGCCCTCATGAGTGATGGGCTTTCATTGTAGGCCGACCAAGAGTATGGATTGTCGTAATGGGCCGGGCCAAGTTTGGTGAAAGGTGGAGGTTGAGTTGGACTATTATTAACATAATCGGCCGGCTTGGCCCACATGTCATTATGATCATGATAATAAGGTGGAACAAAAGAATTTAAATTCATAGCCCAAAGAATAGATCAAGAAATATGGTCCAACAAGTCCACCTCATCGAATTTATTAGCCCACTCAATAATTAGAATTTTCTCACCCATTTTTTTGAAATTTATTTTTTTATTTTTTTTTTTTAAATGATACAAATGCATTAACAACTATATGAACTATGTATGCAACAATGATGGGTTTTTGTTGTTGTTGTTTTTATTTATTTATTTTTTGCAAAAGAAGAATTGGCACTCACTACCAACTTGGTCCACCGGCGAGGTAAGAGGTGGGGTTGTGGGAGGCTTCCCCTACTTTCGTAGGGACCTAATTAAATAACCACAAGTCCGCTTAGGCGTTTGCCACTTGACCTCTAGCCTAGACACCGATTTTCTAAAATAGTAATAAGTTTTAAAAGTCCTCTATTTTTTTTTGTGTGACCATCCAAGGGCAATCTAACTTCGGGGTACTTCGTGGTACAACCTGCTCGGCGTCCGTGAGGGAATCCACGGGTGCGAGGACTTATGGAGGTCTGGAAAAAGGAAATTCCAATCCAAAGAGATAGAATGCTCAATGGAGGGTCCTTCCAATTCCAAGAAGGGTGTAAGGAACCTATATTGCCCATGAGAAGGGGAAATAGAAGAGAAAAGAAAGATTTATTTTTTCAAATGATGATGTAAGTAAATAAGAAATCAACTAAAAAGCGCAATACATGAAAAAGATGCAACTAGCATGAAAGTAAGATGAGATGTCAAATTTTTTTTTCTGTTTTCTATTTTCTATTTTTTTATTTAGTTTCAGATATTTTTTTTCAAAAAGAGAGATAGATAAAAGATAAATAACAACTAAAAACACCAATCAACATGCAACCTACTGAATAATAAAGCCAAAAAGCATGCTTTCTACGTTTTCTGAGTTTTCTAATTTTTTAGATTTTTTAAGAATTTTTCTGATTTTTTAAGATTTTTTAGAAATTAAAAAATAGAACATGTACTTACGTTTATAGACCTTTAGCGAAGGTTAATTCCCAGAATTTGTAGAATTCCTAGTTTCTACTCCGTGTAGTGACAAATACAGACTTTCAACGACGCTTTATGACTTTCTGCAATAGTTGATTTCATGTGAATTTCATGTCCGAATTTCCATTTTTTTTTTGATTTTTTAATTTTTTTTCTTTTTCTTGTAAAATAAAAATAAAAAAATTAATATACAAATATACACACCAAACACAAGAATATCCAACTATAAAAATTATTTTCCTTCCTAGCAATAGCGCCAAAAATTGATGTCCACTAACACTCATCGTTTAAAAGTCGTGCCACAATTTAAAAAATAACCGAACTCACTCATTAAAAAGATATTAAATATAAGTATAGTGGCAAGAACGGGTCGATCCCACGGAGAAGAAAAGTTTTTCTTTTAAGCAAGTTGGAATAACCTTATGTTTTAAAAATCAAATTTGAGTGAGCTTTTATGAAAACTAAACTAAAATTGTGCGAAAATAGATTACTCAAAATTAAATCTACCTAAAGAATATTAGATGATTAAGGAGAGAAATTGAAAAGTGAGGAGGGTAAATCTGGTCTGGCCCACATTCGGCCCAGTAACGACCGGCCCATGCCAAAGCTCCCGCTAAGCGTGCCCAAGAAGCGACCGACATATGTGGCCCGACAAGGAGCGGCCCAATCCGACTCGACGTTGGATTCTACAGTAAGGGGAAGCGTAGTTCTCGCCGAATAACACTCCGACGACTGACCGTTGCCCCCACGACGTCGGCCTTGACCCCGTAACGGGCGAGCACGCCCTATGAGGGCCGTAAGACTCGCCCAGGGACCAGCCGGCGCCGAGGCTATCGCCCCCCAACGGGAAACTCCCGCCAATGTAGCGGGGGAACGTTACTCTACTAAGTGGACCCTTCCCTCTCAAGGGATGAGGCCCCTCGCTCTAGGACAGCCCATATAAAAGGGACATCAATAGATGAGGAATACTACACGGTGGATACTTCTGCCATAAGAGCTTCCTAATGAGAATAGAGCAATCAGACCTACCACAATAACAGAGAGGCTACCCGCTACGCCTAGAGAGAAACCTCTTCCTGCACGGCCTTACCACCCAGTGAGCACTCTCCGAGTACCCACTGGGAGTGGCGAACACGCGTGCAGAGGACCTACACGTCTCTCAGATCAGCTACTATGAACTCTACTTCTCTCTCACTTCGCTCTTCTCTATTGCTCATTGATCCCTTACTGACTTAAGTATCGAAGGGTTGTCCCCTTGGGTAACACCCGGGACTCCTTCTGACGCCTCTTCGGTTTCTTTGTGTTTGCATGCCTCCACGCACGCGAGATGAATTCTCCAACAAATAAATAGAGAAGGTGGTACGTGGCCTAGGAACCTTTTTCCTACCGCTACACTTCTTGGTGCCGTCTGTGGGAACCAGAGCAAAAGGCTATGGCACCCCGTGGAAGCCTCCGCAACGCCAGCAACCGGGGGCGGGGCTCCCACCAGGGACCCAACTCTCGCCGGGGATCACAGGAAGCTTCTTCCGCTCACCCCTGACAAGAGGTCACCCCAAGTGACCTAGATGAGCTCTGCCAAGAGGTCCGGGCCTTGCAGAATTCTGTCAAGAACTTCGGGACCAGAGAACGAGGCCCCAGTACGCCCCACCCGAACGATGGGAGAGCGAAAGGGGCCAGATCGGAGAAAACCTCCGGCAAGTACGGGAGGCATCCCGTGCCTCCGTCGCAAGGACCCACCGGTCAGGCAGTGTACCTGCACCCATGGTACGCAACCCACTCCATTCCAACCCAAATATGGACCGTCGGCTCCAACGTTTCGACGAGATAGAGGACAAGGTCCGATACCTAGATGACGTCCTCCAGGCTGTCAAGAATCGTGGCCTCATCGACGATGACCTGGACTTTTACGCTCCGTTCTCTACGGAGATCATGGAAGCCCCCATCTCGCCAAAGCTCCAACTTCCGTCATTCGCCTCCTACGACGGCACCACCGACTCGGCCGACCACTTCCACGGCTTCAAGTCCCACTTGGTGTTTCACCGAGCCTCGGATACTGTAAAATACTTCACGTTCGTCACGACGCTCCGGGAGAACGCCCGAGCATGGTTCGAGTCCCTACCGCCCGAGACGATCTCCTCCTTCCAACAGCTCAAAAAGTTGTTCAAGGAGAACTTTGTGGGCTGCTGAAAGGTGGCCAAGTCTACTGTAACCCTGCTCGCTCTCAGGCAGGGGAAAGAAGAGACAATGTGGGACTTCGTCTCCCGCTTCCGCACAGAGGCACTCTGCATTCCCCACGTCGACGTCGGCATCGCCACCACGGCACTCACCAAGGGGACGCGGGACCACATCCTCCGACGTGCGCTCGGAGTTGAAGCCCCGACGACCCTTCCAGACCTTCTCGCGCTAGCCCAGAAGCACGCACACTGCAAGGAGAACACCGTGGCCTTGCGCCGCGCAGCTGGGACTGACCAGCCCGACCGCAAGAGAGCCGCCGACCCACCACGAGAGGGTCAGAGTAAACGAGAGTGACGCCACGGGGATCGCCGCGACCGCTCCCAGAAGGAAAGGGGTGGCTACTGCCACTATACACCCCTGACGGCCCCAATCAACCAGATCTTGATGGAGATCTGCGAGGAGCGATTCCTCAAGTGGCCCCCGTGAATGAAGTCGGATCCGAATTCAAAGAACAAGAAGAAGTACTGCCACTATTCGAGACCACGGTCACGACACCACCAACTGCATCAACCTGAGAGATGCCATCGAGGACCTCGTCCGCAAAGGGCTCCCCGACATGTTCCTCACCATAGCTGTCGAAAGGTGACAGAAGACACCTCCCCCGATCGACAACTGGCCCAACGGAAAGGAGATCATGATGATCTCTGGGGGGCCCGCCGTGGGGGGTGATGGCTCGAGCAGAAGGCGACGGTACTCAACGGACATCAACACGGCGGACCACGATGATGGCACCCCACAGGAACTCTCCCCCTCGGGTCATCTAGGAGACCCCATTGTCTTCTCCGAGGATGACCTGGAAGGCGTCACCACGCCCCATTCTGATGCTCTGGTGGTTTCTTCCACCATCAACCAATGTACTGTGCGTCGCATTCTGGTCGATAATGGAAGCAGACCCGACATTATTGCGTACGACTATCTTATACTCATGGGTGTGGATGTGTCACGACTTGCGCCATTGAACACACCGCTGTATGGGTTCTCCGGCGTGACTATCCGCCCGGAAGGGTGTATCTCGCTCCCGATCATGTTCGGAACTACGCCGAAAGAGGTAACCTTCCTCGCAGACTTTGCCGTGGTTCGTGCAATGATAGGGTACAATGCTATCATCGGCCGAGGGATCCTCGGCATGCTTCGGGGTGTCCCTTCTTACTACCACTAGAAGCTTAAGTTCCTCACCGCCTGAGGGGTAGGGGAAGTCCAAGGTGATCAGAGAGAATCCAGAAGGTGCTACCTTATCTCCACCAGTGATCGACGCCCCAAAGAAGTGCCACCGGAGAAGAAGGCGAGGACCGAAGACCCAGGTCCGAGCACGAGCGCACCGGCTGAGGACTTATACCTCATCCAAATTGGGGATGACCAAAGCAGAACACTGAAGATCGGTGCTACCCTGGCCGAGCACGATAAGCGAGCATACGCGAGCTTCCTCACGGCCAACCAGGATGTGTTCGCTTGGTCCGAGGACGAACTCCCCGAAATTCCTCCGGAAGTCATCACGCACCAACTTAGATTGGACCCTACCTGTCGCCCAGTGCAGCAACACCGAAGGCACTGCAACCCCGAGCGGCAGGCCATCATCAAGGAGCAAGTAGGAGAAAAGTTGCGATCAGGGCTACTCTGGCCTACCCAGTATCCAGATTGGGTGGCCAATGTGGTCCAGGTGCCCAAGAGCAACGGCAAGTGGCGGATGTGCGTGGACTACACCGACCTGAACAAGGCCACACCCAAAGATAGCTTCCCCATGCCGCGGATTGACCAGCAGGTCGACGCTACGGCCGAGCATGAGATGCTAAGCTACTTCGACGCCTATTCTGGGTACCATCAAATCAGCATGCACAAACTCGACCAAGATAAGACTGCATTCATCACCGACCACAGTCTATATTGCTACACTCGCATGCCGTTTGGACTGAAGAACGCTGGAGCTACATATCAACGCCTCGTCAACCATATGTTTGACTCGCAGATTGGCCGCAACATGGCGGTCTATATCGACGACATGCTCGTAAAAAGCCTCCGAGCAGCTGAACACTTGCGAGACCTAGCGGAGACCTTCGCCACACTCAGAAGGTATAATATGAAACTCAACCCTGCTAAATGTGCGTTTGGGGTGCGGTCGGGAAAATTTCTAGGTTTCCTTGTCACCCACCGGGGAATCGAGGCCAACCCCAACCTGATCCGAGCAGTGTTGGAGATGAAGCGACCAAGAGGGGTGGGGGACGTACAGTGCCTCACTGGAAGCGTTGCCACCCTGGCTCGGTTCCTATCCCGAGCCGTCGAGCGATGTCTCCCCTTCTTCCGACTGATCAAGCAAGCCAACCTGGCACCAGAAAAGAAGGGATGGATCGACTGGGACCAGGAGTGCGAGCAGGTGTTTGAAGAGTTGAAATGCTACTTGACGACCCCTCTCATCCTCGCCAAACCCCAAAGGGGAGAGCAACTACTCATGTACCTATCTGTGACGTCTAGGACCATGCGCGTCGTGCTCGCACGGGGTGAAGCAGGAGTCATGAACCCGTATACTACGTTATCCGAGCACTACAAGGACTAGAGTTCTAGTATTCGTGGACTAAAATGTTCGCCCTCGCGCTGATTACAGCTGCTCACAAGTTACGACCATACTTCCTGGCTCACCCGATCATCGTCCTCACAGATCAGCCCGTCCGATAAATTCTTCAGAACCCTGATGCTTCTGGAAGGCTGGTCAAGTGGGCCATCGAGTTGGGTGAATTCGACATCAAGTTCTGACCAAGAACAGCGATCAAAGCCCAAGCTCTCCCCGACTTCGCTGCTAAGTGCACCCTACCCGCCGAGGAGTCACCCGAGTAGTCCTCGGGGCCCACCTGGGAGCTGTACGTCGACGGATCTTCTTGCGCTGCGGGCAGTGCTGCAGTGTTGGTTTTACTCTCTCCAGAAGGGTTGGAGCTATAGTATGCCCTACGTTTCAACTTCCTGACCACAAACAATGTGGCCGAGTATGAGGCACTCCTCTCTGGGCTACGCCTGGCAAAACACCTGGGGGCTTCAAGTGTGCGAGTGTACAACGATTCCATGCTCATCGCCAACCATGTCAAGGGAGAGTTCGAGGCCCGCGATCCCTCCATGATGAAGTACTTAGAGAAGGCCAAGGCAGCAGCGAGCAAATTCACCCTCTTTGAGGTGGTCCACATCCCACGTGAAGAGAACGTCCGAGCAGACGCTCTCTCCAGCCTAGCGTCAGCCACCGCAGTCTCCAGTTCGAGGTCGGTCCTGATAGAGGAATTATCGGTGCTGAGCATAGATGATCCGACGCCCCAGGTGAATGCCATCGACTACGTACTCTCCTGGATGCATCCTCTCCTCGACTTCCTCCTTCGGAAACAACTCCTGAGCGACCATGCCGAGGCACGGCGCACGCGGGCAAGAGCAGCCCACTTCACCATGGTAGTCGGCCGGTTATATCACTGGTCCCTCTCAGCCCCTCTACTCAAGTGCCTCTTCCCCACGGAGGCCAACCAGGCTATCCAAGAAGTCCATGAAGGACTTTGCGGAAGCCATGTGGGAGGGCGAGCACTCACACGGACGCTGATCCGACAAGGGTAGTGGTGGCCCACCTTGCAGCAAGACTGTCTCAACTATGTTCGGAGGTGTCCCCAATGCAAGAAATATTCCCACCGGCACCACCAGCCAGCTACGCAACTACACGCTTTGATGGAGCCTCACCCATTTGCTCGGTGGAGAATTGACATACTAGGACCTTTCCCTGAAGCACAAGGGAGGAAGAAGTTCCTCATAGTTGCCATCGACTACTTCACCAAGTGGGTCGAGGCTGAACCATTGGGGAAGATAACAAGCGAAGCAGCTTGGAAGTTCTTGCTATGAAGCATCATCTGTCGATTCGGGATCCCAAGGGTTCTGACAACCGACAATGGCTGACAGTTCGTGAGCACTGCCTTTCAGGAAACGTGCTCGGGGTTGGGAATCTGGAACCACTACACTTCGGTGGGGCACCCCCAAGCCAATGGGTTGGTGAAAAATGCCAACCAAACCCTCCTCCATGGCATCAAGACCCGCCTGGACCAAGCAGGTGACTCATGGATCGACTCGATCCCTAGCATTCTATGGGCCCACCGGACCATCGCTAGAGCTGCCATCGGAGAGACACCTTTTCATCTCGCCTACGGAGCTGAGGTAGTGGTTCCGGTGGAGATATGTAACCCCTCGCTACGAGTGGGACACTTTGATGAGGCCAAGAACAACCAAGTGATGCGGGAGAACTTGGACTTGCTCGAAGAAAATAGAACGAGTGCTCAAGTAAAGCTTGCGGCGTACCAACAGAAGCTGGCCAAATACTACAACACTCGGGTCAAGGAACGACACTTTTTCCCGGGAGATTTGATTTTTTGGCGAGCGAGCATGGCTGACCCAAGGGGCGTTGCGGGAAAACTCGCACCAAATTGAGAAGGTCCGTACAGAGTAGCAAAAACACTCGGTAAAGGATCATATCGGCCAGTAACGCTGGGGGGGGGCAGAGGTACCCCGGACATGAATCTCCGTCAACCTCAGGAAATTCTTTCAGTAAAACCGTCACTAGCCGTACTCCACTGAGGCAAGCTGTCCACATACCCCGAAGATGTAGCCTAACGGTTTCCTAGAGGCGAGCACGGCTCCCCTCGAAAATGAGAAGGTAGCCTAAGGGTTTCCTAGAGGTGAGCACGACTCCCCTCAAAAATGAGAGTTTCCTACAGGCGAGCACTACTCCCCTCGAAAACGAGAAGGTAGCCTAAGGGTTTCCTCGAGGCGAGCACCGCTCCCCTCGAAAATGAGAAGGTAGCCTAAGGGTTTCTTAGAGGCGAGCACCGCTCCCCTTGAAAACGACGGAAGCAAGCAAATGGAGGGCACGAGCATGGCAAGGATACGCGCATAGGAGGGCGACCATAAACACGTCATGAGAAAAGATCCCATTGAAATGTACACGATAGTATCGACTCAAAATAAAGAATTTATATTTCTTTAGTCAAGATACAAGCTGCCAGAAATCGGCAAGTAACCCTCGCGCGGGCAATATACAAGTACATGGAGAGACAAAACATGCCCGATCATGGTGATGTACAACTCCAGCAGTTCACTTCCCGGGCACCGTCCTCTGCCAACAACCATGATGAGCCCCTGGGCGGACACCTAGCACCCTTTTTTGTTTTGTGGAAGGGTGCCAACAGTGAAGCCACTTATGCTAGAGAAGAGGGACAAAATCCCCTAGACCGACAAAGGGCTTCACTGGTAGAAAACCTACACCAGGAAAACTGGGCCGGTTACTCCGGTCACCCCTGGTTGAACGGGGGGCAGTGGAGCAACAAGTCCCACCCATTACAGGGAACCAGCAGGCCTACGCAACCCCGCCAATGGCGGGCACTGGAGCAATTCGACTGTAAACGGGACATTACAGGGCTGCCACATTATGGAGGCCGGTGTAATGCACTGGCCATGCCTGCAAACTGGCAAGCATGCCTTGCTACCCCGCCTGCAGCCATCTTCAAGCGGAAGAGTCTTCCTCTCGGCTCAGGAGGATGCTTCCACCCCGGCCCGCCAAGTGGAAGAAGGGAAAACAGCTCCCGCACTTTTACACCCTCCGTCCTGCCAGAAGGAAAATGTTCCAGCAACGGGAAACAATTCGCCGCGCACCTCCGAGCAAAGGAGAAGCAGTCATGTGCCGCAAGGGCAAGATAAACAATAGAGGAGTCAAGGCCAGCTAGCAGGAATGGCAAGTATAAGGAAATCCCTCGTCCCCCTAGGGGCGAAACCTAGCCGGTTCAAGGAGCAGGACCCCCCTGCCAGCATACAAGCGATTGACCTCAGCCAAGGCCTCGCGCCAACCATCCAGGTACCCAAGCTTGTACTGCTCAGAGGCATGGCCACCCTCTCCAAGCGCAGGCCACGGCCGCCACGGCGCCGGGGCAGGGTCCCGCCGGAGGACTAGAGGTTGACGGCGAGCTTACAGAAGTTCATCATCCGACGAAGTACCAGACTCACCAGACGACATCCCGCGGAAGGCCTCACCCCTCACAACTCACCTAGCGCGAGATGGATGTAAACACATTGGGGGGGTCACTATTTATAAGAGGAAGCGAAGTTCCCAAAAGAATGAGGACTCCTACCATCTCAATCAAATCTATGGAAACCGAGGCGACGGATCCCGAAAGTCACACCCTTTCAGAGTCCCCATCAAAGACACCGCTACGTATCCCCAGAGGATCTCGTGGCAGTTCGGAAATAGGGAAGTACACTGAAGAAATCTCAAGGTTTGCAAACAAAGGGAAGGCTTCCATTTCAAAGTAAGGAAATTACAAAAGAAGGCTACCGCCTTGGAAAATGCAGATAAAAAGTAGAAAAAGAAAAGGCAGCAAGGGGCATCCTCTCAAGGACCTACCCAAGTTACATCATCACGTGCCCTGGGTTCCGCAGGTGCACATGTAGCAGCAACATCAGGAGAAGGTCGCTCGTCGACCATCCACCACGGTAACATCGGCGGGTGCTCGCTCACTCGCGCTCTACATCGACCTCTCGGCACCCGCCTCTACGGTGTCGGGCTCCTCCTCTCCGTCATCAGCATCCGAGCCGTAAGGAGTTGAAGGAGGGGGAGGACCGGGGCCACAAGGCCAAGATTCTCCGCTGTTGCCTTCACAGCTGCACTCCAGCCCTCCCGAAAGCCATGGTCATGGGCCGGCCAATAGAATTCTAAGGCCGCCTCCGTCAGCTCATCCCAATAAGCCGAAGAGGAGCAGAAGTTCTCCACAGCTTCCTCTCCAGCTGAGGACAGGCACAAACGCAGCTTGGCGAGCTCTGCCTCGGCCTCTTGGACATGGGCCTCCATAGCTCGAAGCTCCGCCTCTGACTTGGCTGCTCGCTCCCTGGCTACGTCAGCCCGCTCCCGAAAGGGGTCCCGATTGCGCTCCATGCCGGCGAGAGCTAACTCTAGTTGAGCCAGCTGCCCTTGGAGTTCGGCGTTAGCAGTCTCAGACCCCTTCAAACGCTCTTCGGCTCCCGCCTGAAGGGCCCGACTAGCCTCCAACTCACGGGCGAGATCGATGAAGTGGTGCCTCCACAACCCGAGGGCGTTGACGACCAGACACGCGCTCCTCGCTGTGACGGCCATCAACTCTTTTGTGGTTTTGGGACCAAACTCCCCAATGTGCTCGTGCCAGCGAGCACTCTGCACCATGAGGTCAACGACAGTCACGACCCCGGGCAGCCCCGCCGTCAAGTCCTCAGGCTGTGAGGACTGACCACGTGAAGGGACCCTCGATGAGGGGAGAGAATGAACTTTGGCAGTAGCAGGAGGTTTGCCACTTTCACGCCCCCGCCCTCTGAAGGCGGGCATCAGAACAAGGGCTGCCGGCACTTCAGATGATGGCGGTGGAGCAGCGTTAGAGGGAGGCGCCTCAGATGAAGAAGGAGGCGGGACACGACTCCTGACTAGGGTAGAACATCTCCCTCTGTTCCTCTACCGGCGATGATTGTCCATCTCCGCAAGCTCGTCATCAGTCAGAAGGGCTCGACTACCGCCAGCCATGGCAAGCTCTTCACCAGCTACACTAGAGGTGGCTTCGGGAGAACTCCGCCGAAGACTAGGCCCTCCTCTAGCCACGGATGCTCCAGGCTAGCCTATTAGAGGAATGCAGAACGGAACGGGGCACGGTAGCCTTCTTGGGGAAAACACAACCTCGGTCTGGGGAGCGACGATCGACACCTGACCGATACCCGAAGTGACGTGGTCCACAGGGCAGGGGGCAACTACGGCAACTTGACGACCTCATAGCTCCACACCGGAACCTCAGGCGCACCTGAAACCAGAACAAGGTTGTCTGAATATGATTCACCACTGATGCAACTCGACGGAAAAATAAAGCCAGTACCTGGCGGTAGTGGGGGACTCAGCTCCAACTCCCGGAGTAGCACCGGAGTCAGCATGAAGTCCGCATCAGCGAGAGGATACCGACTAATAGCCTTCAACTTCGGGTGATCCTCAGCCCTGACAGGGGGCTTCCTATCACGCCAGGTATTACGGATGCCCCGGCGCATCAAACTATCAGAGACCTCGCGGCCCTCCGACTTAGTGATATATACATATCATTGCGACCAACCCTTGCGGTTAGCCGCAGTATGGGAGACTTGGATTAGATTCTGGTGGGAACGATCCTTGAAATAGGCATAGAATGTGTCAAACGGGCAACTCTGAAGAAGGTAGAGCTGCCGGAAAAGGTGGACGCTTGGCTCCACTGACGCCCTTTGACATGTGTATATAAACTCGGAGAGGACGGTGTGAGAATTGGGGGTTGTCTCCCTAGGGTGCTGCCCATAGTGGTGGAGAACCGACACAATGAAGGGATGGATTGAGAGGTGGAAGCCTGCCTGGAAGGAGACTACTGGGACCATGATCCCCCACGGAGGAAGACTCATCATGTCATCATCGACGGTGGGGAAGATGATGTCGAACTCGGGGGGAACCTAGAAGGCTTCCCGGAGCCCATTAACCACCCTATACGACACTAATGATGGGGAACTAGGCCGACTAGTACCCGCACCCCAGGTGCTCGGCACACCGCCTCGACCGTGAGACACTCCCTCAGAAGAGGAAGAGTCGACGCTGAGGATTCTCCTATGCGGAGGCATGACTACAGAAGACGGATGACCCGAGGGCAGAAGAAGATCCTTACCAGATGGGGGGAGAAGACGCCTACGATGATGCCCGAAAGACCAGCGAAGCATGGATGAAGTCTGCGAGAAGATTGTGCAGATAGTTCTTATAACCACCCACGACGGGTTAAGTACTATCCCCAAGGGGAGTAGATGAAAGGCCGCCTACTGCTATAGCGGTACGACTACCAACGCCACACGCCCGTTCGGAACCCACGCTCCCAGAACGAGACAAGACTCGGGGTCATGATTACCAGCGTGACTTCTGCCACCGTCAGAGGCACCTTGTGTACCAAGCAGGCTCTCGAAGCCACCAACTCCTATTGTACGAGGAAATCGTCTTCAGATCTTACACTCCAGAAAATCCTCTCTTGGAATACCCTCAGCCCCCTGTAGAGTGCTCGACGACTGAGAGTAGGGGGGAAGTGAGGAGGGTAAATCCGGTCTGGCCTACATTCGGCCTAGTAACGATCGGCCCATGCCAAAGAGCTCTCGCTAAGCGTGCCAAAGAAGCGACCGACATATGCGGCCCGCCAAGGAGCGGCCCAATCCGACCCGACGTTAGATTCTATAGTAAGGAGAAGCGCAGTTCTCGTCGGAGAACACTCCGACTATCGACCGTTGCCCACATGACGTCGGCCTTGACCCTATAACGGGCGAGAACGCCCCATGAGTGTCGTAAGACTCTCCCACGGACCGGTTGGCGCTGAGGTTATCGCCCCCCAACAGGAAACTCCCGCCAATGTAGCGGGGAAACGTTACTCTACTAAGCGGATCCCTTCCCTCTCAAGGGATAAGGCCCCTCGCTCCAGGACAGCCCATATAAAAGGGACATCGACAGAGGCGGACGACTACACGGTTGATACTTCTGCCATAAGAGCTTTCTACTGAGAATAGAGCAATCAGACCTATCACAATAACAGAGAGGCTACCCGCTATGCCTAGAGAGAAACCTCCTCCTGCACGGCCTTACCACTCAGCGAGCACTCTCCGAGTACCCACTGGGAGCAGCGAGCACGGGTGCAGAGGACCTACACGCCTCTCGGATCAGCTACTACGAACTATACTTCTCTCTCACTTCGCTCTTTTCTATTGCTCATTGATCCCTTGCTGACTTAAGCATCGGAGGGTTGTCCCCTGGGGTAACACCCGAGACTCCTTCTGACGCCTCTTCGATTTCTTGGTGTTTGCAGACCTCCACGGGCGCGACACGACTTCCCCAACAAATAAATAGAGAAGGTGGTACGTGGCCTAGGAACCATTTTCCTGCCGCTATAGAAAGAGTGGAGAGAGAAATTAGAAGAATAATTGCACAAAATTGACTTTTATTACTAAGGAAAGAGTACAACTCTATGAAAATTAAAAATTACAACTTGAATAAACTAAGGAAAAAGGAAGAAATAGAGCCAAGAAATTTGAAGAATAGCGTCGCCGTCTCCTTGCCGAGCCTTCGAAGAGATCGCCCCGCTTTGAAAGTAGACACCGCCTTTAAAGCACCGAAGGAAGAAAATCTACCTTGGGATGTGTGAAGAATATGGAGACGGGGGAAGATAGATAGAAGAGGAGAAAATTCAAAAACAATTAAAAGACATGTGTGTGCGTGTGTTGAAAACATAGAAAAGAGAGATTGAAAGAGATGTTACGGTGGAGGAAAAGCACAGTGAAAACTAAACAAAAACAAAACATGAGAAGAAGAGAAATTGTTTTAAATCTAAGAAGAATTAGAAGAGGTGGAATAACAGAAAGAGACGAAGAAGATTGATGAAGAGTGCAGAGGGAGAAGACGTGAGGAAGAGTGTGAAAATGAGAAAGAATAGAGGTCTATTTACGCGGATAAACAGTGAAAAAACCCAGGATAGAACCTTAAAAAACCAAGAATAACATAAAAATGGGAGAGAATTAGAGGAAGATGAAAAGAAACAATTGCAGAGAACGTAAAAACTCACAACTTTGTATAAGAAAGAAATTTAAGAAGACGACAAGAAAAGTATGTAAAAAGGCTTAGAAAAAGGCTAACATCCCCTTCGGTCTGCTCGTGGGTGACTATTTATAGTGTTCAGAAACCTCCCATGATCGTAACCCTCCAGATTAGCTTGAATCTAACTTTTCAGCATCAAAGATTGATCAAAGTAGGTATCTTGCCATGATTAGAGTCCACCTTTCCTCAAACAAGAGGAGATAAGCCCAAAAATTAGAAGATAACTATGATCGGGGTGTGTCGTTTCCGTTTCAATCTCTCATGAAAATGGCGACTAGGGCTGTGGGTGTACATTCCTATGTGCGGCTGGTCAAACGATCGCCCATTCTTTATTTCCTCTTTTTGATATTTCCTTTTTCCATAAATCTAGGAATTAGCGACTGTGCAAATAGTCACTCATTCCTTTTCCATTTTTCTTCATTTTTCTTTTGATTTTCCATACAAATGAATGAGCGCCTACTTCGATGGTCGCACATTCTTTTCCAATGAATTTGCACATGCTGGGACGGTCGCACATTCCTTTTTATTTTCTAGCTTTTCTTCTTTTTTTCTATTTTCATCAAATGAATGTGCGCCTGTATACGCAGTCACTAATTCTTCTTTTCTTTTTTTTTTCTTTTCATTTCCAATCAACTAAATGGGCGCCCGTTTGGTCAGTCGTTCATTAAATGGCGTCTGATCCTCTGGTTACAATTTCTTAAAATTTTAGAAAATTAAAGATACTCAATATTCTTTATTGTAATAAATGTGTATTTTCCTAAATATTTCTCACATTGCTATTTTGACTCAAAATTGATGATAAAATCATGAAAACTTAAATTAATGGTGCGAATGAGATTTGCCCATATTAATGCACAGCTATACTCATTAAATGCTCAAAAGTGATGAATGTGATGTAAATTATAATATGAAATGTGACACTTATCATTAAGCACACAATATTTTGCCATCATCAAAATGGGGGAGATTGTTGAGTTTCCCACATTGATTTTGACATAATGGTTTTAACGATGACAAAACATGTGTGTGTTTGTGTGTGAGATGTTTATGGAGTGTTGGACTCCAAGAAATACTATATGTGGTTTTGGTTAATGCAAATGTGAATGCGTGGTTTCTCTTTGATTAAGACTGCTTGTGGGTATGGATAATATAGATTTAATCATTTTACAAGTGGTCATAAGTGAGTGCAGCCATCAAGTTAAATCTACTTAAGAACAAGGTATAACTCAGCTGACCAAGTTCAACTCAATCGACAGATGTGCAAAAGAGTCGACAGATATGGACGAAGACGGGCAGAGTGTGAGTCGACAGAAGAAAGGAAAGACATGTCGACCAAGTTAAAACTTAGTCGATAGAGGTTGCTCAGCCCGACTAAAGGATGCTCGTGAACCACTGAGTCGACCTACTAGCCAACTAGGTCCACTGATATCATCTGAGCTCGAAGAACTAAGTCGACAGACCAAAGTTCATAGATCTAACAAGCTCAAGTCGACAGATCTAAAATTCAAGTCGACTGAACTAACTGATCAGTCGACTGACCAGAGCCTAGCCGTACAAGCACGTGTACTTTTACGCAGTCATGTGGTTTATCTCTCCAATCATTGGCACACACCTCCAAGTCACGTGCCACGATTTCTGGAAAGGTCCTGGGATAGAATATTCTACTTTTGACGTGGACCAATCATAAAATAGCTTTGAAATTAAAATTTAATCATTCTTTCTGCTATAAATATAAACATTCACCCTGAAGAAAAAAAGACGCAGTTAGAAGTCCTGAGCTTTTTCGAAGAACATCTGAGAGAGAGAAAAAGAGCAGTGAGAAGCCTTGAGCATTTCGGAAGAAAATCTGAGTGGGAGAAAAAGAGCAGTGAGAAGCCTTGAGCATTTCGGAAGAAAATTCGAGAGGGAGAAAGGAGTAGTGAGAAGCCCTAAGCATTCTAGAAGAAAATCTGAGAGAGAGAAAAGAGAGCAGAGAGACACCCTGAACTTTTCCGAAGAACTTCTTAGAAGGAAGAGAGAGAGTGAGACTTGAGAGTAGCATTCGATGGGGGAAAAGAGAGTAGCACCAAGAAGAATGTGAGAAGAGGAGAAACAACTAGGAGAGGAGTAGCAGTGGGGAGTTCGTCAGAGAGAAAGCATAGCATCGGATTTTTTAGTCAAAGTGCTTCTTAGTAAGCTACATTGTTTCCCTTCATTCATTGTTGTCCCATTTTCTTTTCGGAACTTCACCTTTACATCAATGTGTGTGTAACTGTGTGATGTTGGCACATGCTCAGATTATATGAGCATAGTTTTGTATGGTTGTGTGTGTGTGTGTTGCTGGATTTTAGATCCAGAGTGTGTGAGTGTGTGGGCTGCATTTCAACAGCGTGTGTGTGTGTGGGGGGGGGGGGTGTGATTCAGCAGCGTGTGTGTCTGGGGTTCATCCGCATATGAGTTGTTGCATTCGTAGCGTAGAATCACCAAGTTTAGTGAGGGGTGGACGTGGGGAGCCCGTCGTGGTCCCGAACAACCTAAAAATTTATTGTGCACTTATGTGAATACCTGTGCGATTGCTCCTTCTCTTTTATCATCTTCAGAGGTACATTTGCATATTATCTCACACATCGTAGTGCTTCAGCTTTCATCTGCTCAATTAATCTACATCTACCTTGATGAATTTGAGTTAGAATCATTAAACCACATACCACAGTTTTACAAACATTAAGTGTTTGAATTAGTTCCACTGTGAGCTTTGTTTAAGTCTTTTTGTTTCTAGTAATCCTTATTTTTAAAGGGCATAATCAATTCATCCCCCATCTTGATTACGGTTGCACTAAGGGACCCAACACCAAAGATGCAGCCGTCGGTGTGCAACCTCATCATAACTAGTTTTAGTTAAGGCCCATTTGGTCCAACGTTTAGCTGAAAATACTTTTGAATTGACCTCCCTAAATTAATTCAGTCTAGCTATTTTGAGTGGAGCACAATGTCCCGTAAGTTATTTTATCTTTTGGCAGTTTTCTGGGCTTACACCACAAAACGTAAATTAGAGCTTCCTAATTTACATAAGAGTGGGGTTATTAATAGAATTTGACTTGGATAATTACTTAGCAAATTTCATACCGAAAGCAAGAATAAAACAATCACTGACTTCCAAAAAAAATTGACAAACATTTCGTTAGCCTTCATCAACAGTTGTGCTATGTATTTGTAAGTTCCGCTACAAGAAAATAAGGTAATAGGGACGGTCAATATTCATCCCTATTCCGTCAAAAATTCATCCCAAAAACCTTTTGCGATAAATTTCAAATAAATATTTACCGTCTGTTATTTCTTGTCACAAATTTTTGATAGAAATATTTTTCATCTGAAATTCATACTAAATTTGTGAAGGAATTATTTCTGTCCACAATCCGTCCCTAATTAATAGAACCTTTCTTCGGTGATGGAATTAAAAACCATCAGAAACCCATCGGAGATATTTACGAGGGAAATGTAAATATGTTGTAGACTCCACCGCAAAATATTGAATTATTTTTATAATTAATTTAAAAAAATAAAATTTTACGATAGAATAAAAAATCGTCCAAAAATCAGTCACAAAATATAAAATTATTTTTATAATAAATCTACATAATAAATAAAATTTTACGACGGCTATAAAAAGTCATCGAAAAATCCGTCACAAATTCTATCCCAAATTTCTTATTCTTTATAATAAATCAAAAAAATTAAAAAAACATGTTTAAATAGAAAATAATACACAGCATACACACATCACACTAACAAATAAAATAACAATCATATTCCACTATAAAATTATTTAAATATAATATTTTCAAATATCAATATATTACAATATGATTAAAAAATCAAGATTTGTCCTCAATGTCCTCATCTTTCACGTCCTCCTCGTCTCCTCTGTCGTCACCCGTTAGAGGATCTTATATTAGAAAATATTAACATTAGATGTGTAAGAATAAAAAATAATTAAAATTAAATTAAAAATTATTTCAATTTATATATTCTATACAAAATGATATGTACGTGAATTCTTTAATTAAGTTGATTGGGACAGTATTTCAGATTTTGGATGCCCCAACTCGATGTCTTTGATTTTAAACTAAGTTACTTAAAAAAAGGATAATTTGAGCGTTGAGCCCAAACCGGGTATCTGATTTAGCTTCTGTCAGCTCTCCTAAGTCACTCTTACCACCCAGGTCACATTAGAACAATCTACATGCCGATCAAATTGGTATTTCAGATTTTGGACTCCCAACTTGAGCTCTTTGGTTTGTTTCAAACTAAGTTATAAGGGCGAATGCTATTTTGAGTGATGATCCCAAACCAGATATCCGATTTGAATTCCGTTACCTCTCTTAGGTCACTCTCACAATCCAAGTCATGTTAGAACAATTGACACACTGATTAGGCCAGTATTTAATATTTTGGACCACCCAACCTAAGTTATTTGATTTTAAACTAAGTTCGAAAAATGGTAATTTGAGTGTCGAGCCCAAACTGGGTATCCGACTTGGATTCCATCAGTTCTCCCAAGTCAGTCTCACCACCCAGGTCACGTTGAAACAATCAGCATGCCGATCAGACTGATATTTTAGATTTTGGACTGCCAACTTTGTTGCCCAATATATGACTTTAACCCAGAGGTGGGTGAATGGGCTATAAAAAATATTCTTAATAATAGAGAGATTTGAATAAATGCAATACAGAGATGAGCACTACTATTGCGTTAGTGTGAACAGAATTAAAGAGATAATAGCAACCACACAACGAGACACGGTAATTCTATACTAGTTTACACCTAACTCTCAAGTCAGTCCTACGTCTAGTCCTCAACAACCACTTAGGTTTCCACTAACTTCCCTCATTGGGAACACTTACAATCGACTATTTTTGCTAAGATGTTCAACCACACCACATGCACTCTTCTTTCTAAGAGTTCTAGCTATTTTTGCTTAGATGTTCAGCCACACCATAGGCACTATTTTAACTAGCATCCCCGCTAATTTCCTAGTATCAACCAAACTTTCAAGAAACTGGCCTCCCGTTGGTCCCTCTTACACAGGAGCAGGAGACTCTCCCCTCAAGAAGAGAAGTCCAACTTTTCAAGTAGAGTTACACGATGATTGCCTCTTAAATAGGTAAATTGTGTACAATAAATGTAGATGGTTCAAGCTAGTAAGATAAGAATGTAAAATAGATAATCTTGAACTAATAGTTCAAAGGGCCTTCTAAAGAGTAAGAACAAAGTATCGTAGAAGACTTAATGAAGAAGTTGAGAGAGATTTAGCAGAGAGATTATATGAGCTTCTTCTTATTTGCGAATATTTTCAATGAGAATGGAGTTGAGGACAGAATGAGCTTGTGTTTCTCTCAACTCTAAAATGTAGGCTTTTGTTAGAGACATGGATTTCTTAAATTATGCTCGTATCTCGTGTTTTTTTTTTCATTGTGCATCTAGTTTGCTTCCAATAAACAACTTTCTTGAAAGATTTTGTTAGGCTCATTTGGTAGCCGTTAGGCTAAAGTTTATGAATGTTAGACTCTTTTAGAAGCTTGTTAGATTTAAGTATGTATTTGTCAAACCTAGCTTTCTTCTTCTTACGTATTTTGCCATCGTGTTTTTCTTCACAAAATGTTAAGCTCTTTCTTCAAATAGGTACTATAGAAGATCTTCCTTTGACTTCAAAGTCTTTCTCAGACTATAATAAGATATGGTCCTTTCAGTGCTTGTCTTACAGCAGAGTACCATTCCGAGGTATTCTTCTTTTTTGTGCAGCTGTCACTCTGTAGGGAAGTATTGTTTAGTCTATTCGACAAATAATAGCTTAAGAATATTTTCTTCTTTCCTTCACTATTGATACGTGTCATGTACTGCTGATAGGTCTACTTCTTCCTCAAAATAGATTAACATAGTTGACCTTTCTTGGCCTTTAGATAAGTGTTTATATCATGAAATGGGAAACATATAGCTTTCGTGTTCTTTTCTCAGTAATAAATGTCTGCAAGCATCGCATTAAATGCATTTGAATTTTGAACTTTTGTTGAGATAGACGATTAGATGTAAATGCTTATTATAAATTGATCAACTAAGTTTTCCTAGCTATTGTGATAGCTGATAACCTTAATTTATATGCAGATAGTCGGTAGTGAGGTAAGATAGTAGCTGCTCAGTCAGATAGCTAATTACCAGCACTAAGTTCATAGATAGGTGTTGAAGGTTTGAGATAGTCGATTGCCCAACAACTATGTAGAGATATGCACTATTTTGTTGAAGCGCCTTTGTGAGTATTCTTTCATGAGATAGTCGATTGTTCAGCGACTATGTGAAGATAGGCGATGTTACAGTTCATGCACCTATGTGAGTTTTTCTTTTATGAGATAGTCGATGGTTGCACCTATATTTTAAGTGCGCCAATGTAACTTTAAGTCCGCATGTGTAGTTTTGTGCCAATGTGAACTCAGCTCTTGTTCTAACGACTATGTTTATCAAGATAGCTACCAATGTATTGTTCTCAACGACTATGTTAGGATAGCTTCATGAGTTAGTGCCTATATGAATGATTTAGTGCCTAAGTGATACTTTTGCACCTATGTGAATGATTTAGCGCCTAAGTAAAACTTTTGCACTTATGTGAATTTTGAGTTTATTTGTAGCGCCTATATAAGTATGTTTTTAGAGTCTAGCACTTACGTTCTTTTAGCAGCTAAGCCTCAAAATTTTTATTTCTCTTATAAACAATCAAAATTTTGTCATAATTGATATAGTTTTGTTATCGCCAAAACTAAGAGATTTAAGATGGTATTTCGATCTAGCCCACATGTGCTCATCAAACTTGACCTCTTTGGTTTGTTTTAATCCAAGTTATAAGGGAGAATGCTATTTTGAGTGTCAAGACCAAATCAGGTATCCAGTTTGTATTTCGTCATCTCTCTCAGGTCAACCTCACCACCCAAATTATGTTGGAATAATCGCCACGTCGATCAAGCTGGTATTTTAGATTTTGGACCTCCCAACCCAAGTTCTTTGATTTTAAACTAAGTTAGTATGGAAAAGAGTAATTTAAGTGTCGAGCCAAACCGGAAATCCAATTCGGATTCCGTCAACTCTAACTGGCCACTCTCACTATGATGAGGGACGGCCGGGATGGACCAATTGAACTATGCCAAATTGCGGGCAGGTCACGTAGTGAAGTTGTAGATCTGAGCCTGGGGAGCCCGTGTGCTCAGTGGTGGCACAGTCGGCCTTGATCTGATGCGGGGCGTAGACGATGTGTAGTGAGAATGTTCAGTCGGAACTGACGTCGAACAGGTGGTGGGCGGCAGCTTGGACCCATTATCAGGCACGTTGCGGGCAGCAGCGCGGATCGTCAGAATCTGCTCCCTCGGTGTGATTTGGAGTTAAAACGAGGCACCGTCTGTAATGGCGCACAATATTCTCACAGGGGATCGTTCTTGTCTGAGGGTCCGCCGTGGTTCGCCGTAGACGGTCCATGGAGGGTCTGCAAGTGACCTCAGGTCGCAGGTCAGAACTTGCAGAGCAGACTGCCGTAGTTCCACAAAAATGTCGCCGAGGCCTGATACTACGTCTGATCGGGGCAGGTGACCACTCGTTGCGAAGAGGTCTACATGAAGCACGTTGCTGGCAAAGATTAGGTTCCAAATCAAAACACAATGATGTGGGGAGATTTTGCAATAGGAAGGTCATCCTAAGATCTCGTAACAGGGATGGCTCTACTGCGAGGGCAGCATGGATGATGGTGGCAGTGTCGGCTATCAGCATGGGCGATGGAGATGGAAGAGGGATAAAGGCTGGGCGTCTCACCCAGCCAGGTGAGCGTGGACGGAGGCATCTCACCTCTTGATCTTTCCCATCTCAAGCAAACTCTAAAGAAGGAGAGGGGACCGCTACTGCCAAGCTTCAAAATGTCAATGTTCATTGAACTAAAATTTGGGATTACAATGTTATTTATAGAGGATGGAACCCTAATGATCCTCCTCATAGACTTAATGACCAAAGATGACCCTTAAAACCTAAAAATAGTGTAAAATCGCACCAAAAATTACATAAAAATGGCAAGGCTCGATATTAGCTCAAAATGAGACCAATAAATTATATAAACTTAAAATTTTAAGCCTACCAACTCATGACCTCAGAATTAGACACAAATAAAGTAAAAAAAATACATAAGAGAATTGAACATGACTCCGATATGACTTTGATCGTCTGATGTCTTGAGTCTTGCTCCCCGTCAATCTCCCTCGGTTCAAAAAAATTCACCCTCGAATTTTGAAGTGTCGAAGAATAAGGGTGACAAACACAACAACGTGAACATATAACTCCATGTAGACACCCATATCCAAGAGCTCAATCAGACGTCCCTCATGTGCATCGCAAAAATCTAGCCATACCAAATCAGTTAGGGATGGCTCCTAAAACAACACATCAACTACCTGATCAACCAGCGGTGTAGTGGGGTGTGCAAGTGGTGCATCAAACACATCTACAGAGATAAGATCCAATCCAGGCTCCACAATTAATACATGATCCCAACTATTTGAGGGAGACGAGATAAGGTTAACGACGTTGGGAGGATCACCCTCGAATAGTGTAACATCAACCAAATCTAGCCCAGAAGTGATAAATAAATTTTGCTCCCGTGTATCAACAGGTGACGCAGTAACTCTAGTTAGTAGCTTTCGAAGTACCTTTGTAGTAGCGCGGTATGCCTCCCGATATGAGTCTGGAAAGTGAAATTTACCCTTCAAGTGTGGTGGTTGAAGAGTGCAGCCATACCCATTGGAATCCATGGTACCGTGTCACTCTTGATATGGATCTAAAGGGGGGGTGAATATATCTACCCCAAATTTAAAGTAAGATTAAGCAGATAAATGTGGAATTAAAATTTGCTTAATCATAACAGCCAATTTAGACACAGAGTTACTAGAGCCACCGAATTAACAAAAGACTTAGTCAAGTGTTATGTAAGAGCTATCAATAGAGAGAATGAGTATATTCAACTAGACAATTGAAACACAGCAGCTGCGAAACTGAATTTTAGAGACATGAAATGTGAAGAGGTACTTGGCGGAGGTTGAACTCAAAGAGTGTCCTCACGCAAGATAAACCACTTTTCAGATAAGCCTAACTTATCCTTCAAGTGGTACCTTTTGATATACCTTCTTCACTCTCTTGAATACTCAGTATATCAACCTAATGAAACACAATAATAGCTAGATATATAGATCCAACAATCACAAACCATCAAGCATAGACACGTGATTTTTAGGTGGTTCGATCTCGTGTAGAGATCTACGTCCACCCCACACTTAAACCAAGTGTGGCTTCACTGCTGATTCACAGCTTCCAATCCGCTGATCCACAGCTTCAGGGAAAACTTTCCAACATACGCTGAGCCTTACAGCTTAAGCTACCTAGAGGAATCAACCTCTACAGCTGGGCCTTAAACCTTGCCACCGCTGACTCACAGCTTGCTATAATCAAGAGTTCAAAATGAATAGAAGCAACAGAAAAATAGAAAATAGTAAATCAATCTGTAGCTCTTACAAAGAGTAGATCTGCTCTGGTTCTGAACCAAGAAGCCAGAAACAATGACTTACAAAAACTCAGACTCACACCCTTCATGACTCTATGCTCCTCTCTCAAATCTCTCTCAAAACTCTCTCAAAGCTCTCTCTGGATCTGTTGGAAGTCCCTCTTGACTTGGCTGCTGCTTTTCTTTCCCTAGCTTCGTTCTCGCTTCTGTATATTCTTTCTCTATATATCTTCTCTCACCTCTCGAGATTGGGTGATCTGCCCCCTTTTATAATAGCAGCTGATGGGCGCATGGAAACCACGTTTCTCGCCCAAAAGTTCGTTCAGATCTGAGCTTGGGATGGCCACGTGGCAGCATCTTAATTAGGTTACTTTCTACGTGTCACGATCATAACGCTTCACCTTTTTACCTTGGATCACGTTCCTTTTATCCTGGTACTTTAGTTGCTTGTGAGCAGGTAGTTGGGACACACGTCAGGTGCTTGATCATAAGTCTCACTTGTCATTTTAACGAACAAAATGTCAGTCACGTGTTGTGGACTTAGACAATTCATACGTCTATGTGTATAGGCACAGATGCAAAAAGAACTAACACAGACTTGAAATACATATGCACCGACCTTAAGTGTGCATGAGATACTAAGTGATATGATATAGAACAGAAAGTGCACTGACCATCTACACTCGTAAAGTATACAATGCACTGACATTGGTTATGCAGGATACAAGTGTGCACTGACCTTATTACGCATGTATGAAAACATGCACAGACCTCTATATGCATGAAGTAGACAGTGCACTAACCCTTTGCATGTGAATGGCACAAAGATGCACTGACCTATTATGTGTAAGGAAAAAAGTGCACAGACCTTATGTGATCACAGCGAACCCTGCACTGACCTCATATACTCCCAGCGAAACCTGCACCGACTTATATGCTCATAGCACAATCTGCACTGACCCTATATGCTCACAACAAAACCTGCACCGACTCTATATGCTTACAACAAAACATGCACCGACTCTATATGCTCACAACAAAACCTGCACCAACTCTATATGCTCACAATAAAACCTGCACCGACCCTATATGCTTAATGCGGACGCTGCACCGACTATGTATGCACATGGTAACTTGCATCGACCTCACTAAGTAAAAATGATGACTAGCACCGACCTGAGGTGTACGAGCGGCACTACTTGCACCGACCTTATATGCTTTTCTTACACAAACATGCACCGACTGAATGCAAGCACAATGCAGACATGCACCGACCTTAGATTCAGAATAACAAAGTGTGCAGAAATGTTTTATGAAAAGGTCTGATATATAACCAATTCATCAAAATACACAATATTACCTTGATCAATATAAAGTCATCAAAGTCAACTCTACAGTCAACAAAGTCAACTCTATTGTTGCCAATCATTCATAACCCAATCAATGTATAGTAGTCTTCACACTGTTGATCAACTCCAGAAGAGACCCAACATTCTCCCCCTTTTTGATGATGGCAACATCCAAAATTATGATGTATTTTGATGAGACAAGATTAATCCAATATCAGACGTATTAAACATAAAGCATAGTCAGACAATGCACCAGACAGACACACAGATGCAGACCTATCATATAGTGAAAATCAGATGCAGCGAAATATAATCCATCTGATACTAATTGATTAGCTCTCCCCCTGAATCTGACACAAGTCTCTGTTTCTCTCCCTGAAGAAACTCTTCCCCAAAAATCTCCTGACACTGGATACTCTTCCCACACACATCTACCACATGAAAATGTTCTCCCCCTTTAACAACATTATCTTGAAATACAATTCCCCCTTAATCAAAATACCACGAAGTACTTTTTCTCTCCCCCTTTGCCATCAACAAACAATGAGTAAGTGATACTGTGGAAGAGAAGAAGGGAATCGAGTAACACCCTTTGCAATAGTTCGATAGATAAGCAGATTATAGGGAAAGTCTTCAGACAGAGAATTACAATTATGCATTCGTGAGAGATGATTGGTTTAATAGTGATAAAAGGTAGAGTAGATTCAGTGAATGTCATATATAAGGTTGCAGTTCCTGTTTATAGCAACAAACCTAAGTCACATAACCATGATAGACTTGGTCAATACTGTATCCTACTGATTTCAAAACCAGTGAATATCTATGGGAGTAACTAGGATATGTATTAAGGTTAAACAATTTGACACTTAGTGAAACTAGAAGTGCAAGGGTTACATCAAACCTTTTCAATTTTGATTTTAAAACTGAGCTAATTGAACAGACAGGTAACTTCTATACCTTTGACATTAAGAGTACACGTGGGTTAGACGCCAGTACCCCTAGTTACTAAGCATAGACTACCATATCTGTCTCTGATCAAAAATAGCAGTCATGATTACACCTTTTTACATAAAGGTACACGTTTATCAGACGATAGTACCCCTAGCTCCTCAGTTAAACCAATTCTACAGATTTGATCATGTGAACAGAGTTAACATGAAGCACTTCATGACATGAGTTTGTATCCATTTCATTGATGAAGTACTCAATTTCTCAGTGTAGTTCAGTCATTGCTCTGCCAATTGAGTTATTCAATTCTTTTACTAATGATTTTTTTTTGCTACCCTTTTTAATTTTTCAAAGTGACTTGTTTAAAAACAATACACTATTTGAGTTTCTCAACCTAGATTTCACTAAGTCTTTCATTTTCAAATACTGTAAAGATCTTATCTGTCACAAGATGAGGAGGTTGAGAGCTATAAACAGTTTTCCACCACCCTATTTTCTGAATACAGTCTTTAAACTCTACAGTTTTTGAAGATTAAACCAACAGTTCATTCATGAAGCAAACATGATTCTTATAGAAGACATATGATGGTTGCTGCTTAAGATAATGAACTGATTGCAAGACTGTCATCTATTCAGAAAGAGGGAATTGAAATTTAAACACAAAATCAGCTCTTGGGGAAAATCAAACAATGGAAAATACACCAAATGATGGGAATGGATACCACATGATACAATTGATGTAATTGAGTCCAAAAGAGACTAAGTGCTGAGGGTTTATGTATCTGGAGAGAATTTAAATGATAGGGGTTTTGAAGTTTCAAACACACTGATCTGAACATTGACAGAATATCTTGAACAGATCACACCCAGACAGACTGTACCATACTCCCCCTTGACACACAATGCAGCATGGACAAGCAATCTTGTTCTAAGCAGAAGCTCCCCCTGTCTATAAGCATGTTTTATTCGAGCATTCAGATATAACTATCCACAAGACACTAGACCCAACATTTAAGAATTGCAGTGCAATGCATGGACTCTCTTGATTCATGGTACCTGACAGAGGATAGTCCTCTACACATGGTATGTGCTTTCAGACAGACAAAATATGTCCTTCCACCACATATCATTTGATATACCTATGAAATCAATGACTCATCTATGACAATGATAAGACTATTAGCAAGCAGATTTGAAACAACTCAAGACTAATCGGAACATTTAATCAGGAATGAAATCAAGATTATCCATCATGCTGAAATTTACATAAACCTAATTCTCTTCTTAAGAATTTAAATATTTCATTTCCCAAAGGTTTAGTAAATATGTCAGCAATCTATTTTTTAGTTTCAACAAAATTTAGTTCAATTTCATTCTTCCTTACTTCATCTCTAAGAAAATGGTATTTAATTTTTATGTGCTTAGTCCTAGAGTGATGAACAGGATTTTTACTCAGACATATAGCACAAGTATTATCACATAAAATTCGAATGCATCCCAATTTTATCTGATAATCAGTGACTTGATGCTTGATCCAAAGTACCTGGGCTGCGCAATTCCCTACTACGACATATTCTGCCTCACCAGTGGATAGAGCAACAGTGTGTTACTTCTTGGATGCCCAAGATGATAGGTCAATATGATAGGTGCAAACAGATTCAGAGGGGGGTGAATTAATCCCTCTTAAAAAATTTGCTCCAAAAATTGAGTAGATAAAACTCAGATTAGATAACTATTGCGAAAATAAAACTAATAGGCTCGGTTGACAGAACGACCCACGGAATGACAAATTGTTGTCCTAAGAAGATGCTCGATAACAATTGTTCAAATAGAACACATGCAGTAGAATTGCAAACTGATCACTATCCACTCAACAGATATGCAATTAGATCACGATCCTAAGCATGCATCTAGCGGAATCAAAAGAACAAGCCAGCCATTACACAGAAGATTTTTAGGTGGTTCGGTCCTCCAGACCTACATCCACCCCACACTCAAACCAAAGTGTGGATTCTACTACCAAACAGCTTGCCTACAAACCGCTGGGTGACACAGCTTGCCTACAAACCACTGACTAACAGCTTGCGCTGGGCCTTACAGCTTAGCTGACCGCTGGGCATTACACCTTCGTCGTCCGCTGGGCAATACAGCTTGGCCATCTAGAGGAACCAATCCCCAGCTACCGCTGAGCGACACAGCTTGCTCTGTTGACTAACAGCTTGAAGAAAGATTCAAAAGAAAACAAAAGACAGGAAAACACAGCAACGAAAAGCTATAAACTATATCAACACAGATGTGGCTCCCATGGAGCTGACTGGATTGGATTTGATCCAGATTCCAGTAGGGACAGATCTTCTGATGAAGCTTCTCTTCTTCTCCTCGAACTCTCTATCTCTCTCTCTATCTTTCTTTCTCTTCTGCTGCCTCTCTTTCCTATCTCGAACTCTCGAACTCTCTTCTTTCTCTTCTGCTCTCTCTCTATTCTTCTTCTACTAGCTCTCTTACTCTTCTCTCTGGCTGTGCTCAGATGTCTTCTGTTCAGCATTACTCCCTTTGCGCAGAAGAAAGGTCTTATATAAGGCTTCAGTCTGGGGTCCACTAGCTCACACCCTAGGCGTATGGAGAGAACGATCCCGCCAGGAAGCTATAGGAATCTTTCTGCCATGTGTCAGAATCTCTATCGTTTAGCTATCCACATGGCAGCTTCTTAGAATAATGATCAGCCTTGGATCAAGTGCCATTTGATTGTTCTGCTTATATCGCGTGCTCCTGTTCTTCTGATCCTCGTAAGTAAGGTACTCAGGTGCACATAAGATGCTCAAAACATGGTTTTCCTCAATTGATCACTTACATGCTTAAGTTCCATATAAACGCATGCACCGACTTTATTGGTTGTTCATGGTCATGCTGGCGAAGGCATTGCACCGACTTACTAGAGTAGTCGTGCTGGCAAAGACATTGCATTGACTTGCTCGTGCAAAGAAGGGATGCTTCGACTTTGAACCTCATCCATATGAAAATCTGTTCACACAGTAGTCAAATGCATAGACTTAATAGGGCGTACAAGCTAGTGTGCACGAGCTCAGTAGGTGTTATTCAAGAGAGTATGCACAGACATAACCTAAATGCAGAGTTAAGAAATGCACAAACTGCACACACACACACATGCACGGACTCAGTGTTTACATGCAAGCATATGCACAGACTTGATTCCAGTACATGGCCAACAGATGCACTGACTATGAATATGTAGAGTACAAACATTGCACAGACCTAATCGAGCCAGAGATGAAAGTTGCACCAACTTAGCTATGCACATGCACAGACCTCATGCGCTATGCAACATAAAGTGCTCAGAGTTATCTTGCACAGACTCTGCGCGTGCATCAACAAAAGTTGCACTGACTACACCCCTGCACTGACCTAGATATGAACTCACATCAACATGCACCGAGGTCGTATGACAGAACTTGCATCGACTATGTGCAAGCGTGTAGCAGCAAGAAGTGCACCGACCTTTTATTGCCTATGACAAGACTTGCACCGACCGTGTAAGTGAAGGATGGCCTATACCTTATATGCAGGTGAACAGTGATATGCTCGGACCTCAACCATGCACATAGCTATATGTATAGACTCGAAAGTGCACTGACTTGTGTGCAAAATGCTCACATATGCACCGACCTTGACTCTATTCTCACCATAGCTATATGCACAGACTCGAATGTGCACTGACTTGTGTGCAAAATGCTCACATATGCACCGACCTATATCCAGGTGACGTAGACTTGAACATGTATGCACAGACCTTGTCTAAGCTAGCTATCATGAATGCATAGACCTTGTCTAAGCTAGCTATCATGAAGTGCACGGACCTTGAATGCATGCTATCTATACTAGCATTGACCTTGAACAGTTAGAGGAAATGCCATGCACCCTGATGAAGTTGTACGCAATATAACATGCAAAAACCAGATGCATGCACCGACTTAGTTGGTTGTTCCTGGTCATGCTGGCAAAGGCATTGCACTGACTTACTAGAGTAGTCGTGCTGGCAAAGACGTTGCATTGACTTGCTCGTGCAGAGAAGGGATGCTTCGACTTTGAAGCGGATCCATATGAAAATCTGTTCACACAGTAGTCAAATGCATAGACTTAATAGGGCGTACAAGCTAGTGTGCACGAGCTCAGTAGGTGTTATTCAAGAGAGTATGCACAGACATAACCTTAATGCAGAGTTAAGAAATGCACAAACTACACACACACACACACACATGCACAGACTCAGTGTTTACATGCAAGCATATGCACAGACTTGATTCTAGTACATGGCCAACAAATACATTGACTATGAATTTGCAGAGTACAAACATTGCACAGACCTAATCAAGCCAGAGATGAAAGTTGCACCGACTTAGCTATGCACATGCACAGACCTCATGCGCTATGCAACATAAAGTGCCCAGAGTTATCTTGCACAGACTCTGCGCGTGCATCAACAAAAGTTGCACCGACTACACCCCTGCACTGAGCTAGATATGAACTGACATCAACATGCATCGAGGTCGTATGACAGAACTTGCACCGACTATGTGCAAGTGTACAGCTGCAAGAAGTGCACCGACCTTTTATTGCCTAAGACAAGACTTGCACCGATCGTGTAAGTGCAGGATGGCCTATACCTTATATGCAGGTGAATAGTGATATGCTCGGACCTCAACCATGCACATAGCTATATGTGCTAAATGCTCACATATGCACTGACCTTGACCCTATTCTCACCATAGCTATATGCACAGACTCGAATGTGCACTGACTTGTGTGCAAAATGCTCACATATGCACCGACCTATATCTAGGTGATGCAGACTTGAACATGTATGCACAGACCTTGTCTAAGCTGGCTATCATGAATGCACAGACCTTGTCTAAGCTGGCTATCATGAAGTGCACGGACCTTGAATGCATGCTGTCTGTACTAGCATTGACCTTGAATTGTTCGATGAAATGCCATGGACCCTGATGAAGTTGTACGCAATATAACATGCAAAAACCAGATGCTCATTCAATCATGCTCATTCAGTCTTTCAGTGTGACTTATAGTGTTTGCTATCATCAAAATCATAGGGGCACAACAATCTCCCCCTTTTTGATGATGGTAACACCACTATGAGTTACACTGGCTCAAGTCAAACTATTCTCCCCCTTTGACTTCATCAAAAAGGAAATAGTTTGAGACGAGAGTTACAGACATACATGATATGATTGAATTAAAATCTTCTCATCTGGCAAAATCATTAAGGCATAGAAAACACAGAGGTAGCTAGATAATTAAGCACCAATCGAGTCTATGTTGCAGATGTATTCTCTCCTTATGAAGAATGAATGCAATTCATGGAGAACCTGATGCTTACATGATGCAGACAGGACAAGAACCAATCAATCTATCCTCCCCCTTTGACAAGATCACAAACAAACCTCCACCTTTAAAAAGTAATAAGTGCAGTCTAGACAAGACCTAACCTCTTCTTTAAAAATAATGCCATGCACCCTGATCTGAATGAAGCAAGGCTTTCAAGAGTGTAAGGTGAGGGATATGTCAAGAAGACATTCAGGAAGGATGACATGGCAATAAGATACTTATGTCATAAATCTGAATAAACGGATGGTTCAGACTCTTCCATTATAAGGGCTTATGAATTTTTATTTGAACATCATGGTTTAAATATGATATATACACAGTTTGTCAATAAAATTCTGTACTCATATATGAACATCAATGTTTAATAAAAGTGAACCAAGCCCTCATATTTATATCTTGATTAACCTCCCTTCATCTTACTCAGTCAATTTCAATGTCTTCTTTCGAAATTACAATCATTAGTATTGAGGCTAAACAACATGAAAGAATTCAAATTTGGTTCCTGAGGATCAGCCATACTTCTTCACATAATTTCAGATTTTTCTTTATGCACAGTACAAGATTTCATAGCAAGTTTACTAGGTGCAATTAAGTTCAGTACACACCTTGTGGCTAGATGATACACGTTGTTTGGACACCAATATCCCTAGGCACTTAGTATGACTAACTGTCGTGCTTCAGAGATAGTATTGACACCTCATGACATACTTCACCTTATTTCATTTATAAGTGAAGTATATTTCTCAGTATTCAAGCCATTGCTCTGCCTGGATTTTTAATGAATTTTATTTAGCAGAGTTAATTATGGCACTTCATGACACAGTCCTCTAGACTTCATGGTCAATGGACATGGTTTCTCAATGACCAAAATCATTGCTCTATCAGAATTTACCCTTAGGAACATTTCAGATTCATCAGATGTTTAAAAATAATACTGATTTCATATAATTCAACCAAATAAAGTCATGATATTAACATTTTCAGATTTCAGAAGATTTTACAAGATTCAACATGAAATAGTTGGTTAAAGTTTATTAAAAATGACTCAGATATTTTCAAGATATTCATATCCAAGCTCAATGAATACATTAGACTTAAACCAATCTGATCTTTTAGCCATTCATAAATCTTTATAATGGAGGATTCTTTAATGAATTGATTTTCAGATTTATGATCAAGGTATACGAATTGAACTCTTCTCAATTCTCTGAATTTTCAATGAGATTCAGCAGCATTCAAGTTGTGAACTGTACAAGAGTTTCAAGCATGTAACAAAGATGAGCACAACAATGAGGGTGTCGACATTTGACAAAGCATTTCAAAGATGATGTCGACTCACTATGTCGACACTTCCAATCATGACGATTAATAGGTGCAGCAAAGAATATATCATAGAGAATCATAGATATCCAGAGGTCCATCAGACAGATTTACTGAAGAAAGACTAGCTCAGAAGATTCAAAATCAAATCAAAGTCAAGTTCAGATACGTGAAATAGATGATCTCAAAATAAGGATGGGAGCTTTAGATGACTGATTGAAATAACAAAAAACTAGATGAATAGCCAGCAGAACACATTCTTATTATATACTCCCCCTTAATGAATGCAATCTTGTTATTTTCAATATGAGTGATGTGCAATGAATTCTGACATAAGTGTATGCATTTGACAACATGTATGCAATGCATTGACTCCCCCTAACTAAATGCATTGAATCATCATATATGTCATGAAGACAATGCATGGGACTTGATGTACGGGAAGTCATGAACTATGCTTATGGATGCATCGGGGGCATATGTAGTCCTATCTGATTTTCAGTGACTATGCAAGACACATGTGGCATGAAGACATGCAAGAGCTAGACAGACTCCCCCTGACTTTATGCAATATTTGCAATGAAGGCTGAACATATGATTTTATGACACATGCTCATTCAGACTGCCCTATTAAGTAATATGACCCATGGTACTAGGCGGAGAACTTGATCTAAATTACCATCTCACACATAGTAAGAATCTCCAGACATATTTCACCTACCTTTTAGTGGCTTACCATTTGATATACCATAGTGGTCATGCATGACAATGCAATACCAATAGTCCTAAGTGCATCAGATTTTCAATTACTATATGTCAAGTACATGTATATGCAATTCACATATATGCACAAATATGCAAACTGAGTTCATGAGTTTCTAACCTTCTGTATGTGCACAAACAGATGTCAAAACATTAATACATCCGATGAAAAATGAATTCAACATATCTTCAATGAGTATGTACACATACAGCTCAAAATATGAATGTATAAACTCATGTTGCTCAATGCACTTGTTAAAGCAAATAAAAGTGTATGCATGAGAATTTTGTTTAACAACTTAAGCATGAAATGCATCAAATGAGATTTCTGCATGGTTCAACTGAACAAGCCTAAAGAATGCAAGAATGTTACCTGACAATCTCAGAAGTGGGGTTTTCATACTACGGTGCCTTGGTTTATTTACCCCTTCTTTATTCCTCAGCTTCAAGGCACACCTGTAAAACATCAAACTATTTTGCACAGGCAGGTACCCAAGCAGTCTTGGGTCCTGAAGTGATAGTGGCACCTTTGAAGGGTGCACTCCACATTTTTTGAGCACTAAGATCATCAAGATCCATCAGCTTACAGTTGGACTTTGAATGTCCAAACTGACCACAGTAATAGCAAGTAACAGATATCAAGCTCTTTTTATGCACATTATTGTGATCATTGAATCTATGTGCATGAACATTAAAGTCTTTATTATTATGCACATGAAAGTTACTGTTTTTGAAACCTGCCAACTGGCACTGATTTGCTCTATGGCCAGGTTTTCCACATTCAAAATATGAAGAATTCATTCTGTTAAAATTCTCATAAAATGCATGTCTTTTTGTAGGGATTTTAGCAGGTTTGAAGTTAAGTGTTCTTCCCTTAATATGCCAACACTTTACAGCAATGTGGCCTAATTTGCCACAATCAAAGCAATGAAGTTTCCTTTTAGGAATTGCATGATATTTAGCATGGAGTTGGTTGTCATGCATTCCTACAGTAGCTAGGTCATCTAATTTCATGTGTCTACACTCATGCATGAGACGACCTATCTTATGACAGTAAAAGTAGTGAATTCTTTTCTTTTGAACAAAAGAAGGTTTCTTAGCATGAGAATTCCTAGCATGAATTCTACCAAATTTTAGATCATCCTTCTTCATAATAAAGCAATCAACCATCTCATGACCAAACTTTCCACAGTAAAAGCATTCGACATTCTTGATAAGAAATTTGTTGGCCTGAGCTTTCTCAGCATGGTTATTCTCATCAATCTTTTTCAATATTTTTATTTTCTGATTTGTTTTCTGATTCTCTTGAGTGGCAACTTGTTTTGAGGAGGAGGAGGCAGAAGCACTAGCTATGTTTGAGCTACTCACAAAAGTTGTGTACAGTTTATTTCTCATTTCCTGCTTGCTGCCTTTCTTGTTATTAAAATTTTTCTTTTTGAAAGCAGCTTTCATATTTTTACCTTTCTTTTCAATTTTCTGTGCAGTAAATTGAAATATAGATGGAACATGAATTTTGTTTTGCTCAGAACTTTTCACAAACACATTAGTCATTTTATTTCCATCTGTCCTTTTATTGACTGGATTGTAACACAGTCCCTCTTTCTGAAAGTTAGCATTTGTTCCGAAAAGAGTATTCAGATTGTCCTTTCCCTTAATAAATTTAGATAATAAGTTTTTCAGATCTTGAATCTCAGAATTCAAATCAACAGTGTTAGCTTAGTAACCAGCAATCTCAGTTTCACAGGAAATAACCTGCTGATGCAAAGCATCATTCAAGCTCTTTAAAGTAGAAATTTCCTATTTGAGCTCATGTTCCTTATTAACTTCTTCTTCCATTAGTACACATTTTCTTTTTTCCAATGTCAACCATTTATCTCCCATGACAGTATTTAATACCATGAGCTTCTTGTTTTGTTCCTTCAAATTTTTATTCTCTTCCATTAATGCACTCACTCTCTCAGACTCATCATCAGATATGCACTCTCCCTTTTCAAGCATTAGAAGCTTATCTGATATGGCTGTATTCGGATGCTTCAATTCTTCATTCTCTTGTTTTAGGTTTTATTCTATCTTTTCAATTTCTTTTTCATTGAGCAACATTTCTTCTTTTAATGAATCAATCAAGGTTTCTTTTAGGCTAAATCAGATTCCATGCTGTCACACAATTTTTTCAAAGATGAACAATCTTCACATGATCCTTCTTTATTTTTCAATTCTGATTTTAGATTTTCATTTTTAGCCTTTAGACTTGTGATTTCAACATTTTTATCTTTTCTTCATTTTCTCTTTTCTGATTTAACTCTTTCATATTTATCCAGTAGATGCTCATGCATGGCAACTAAATCATCATAGCTAATATCCTCGGTCTCAGAGTTTACCTGGGATGGAGACTCATCTGATTGATCACTCGGGTTGGCCATGAGGCAAACCCGTTCTTGCTTCTGATGAATGGCGATTATCTTATCCATGATCTCCTTTCCTGAATGACATCATGCAATACATTGAAACACTTCAGTGTCAACTACGTCTCTCAGAATATTCAGAACTCTAGCGTTCTCGTTGTGCTTAATTCTGTCCTCTATAGACCATCTGGTCTCATTCCGAGGTAATTTATGTGGGCCTTTTGATACAAGATTCTATAGATTTGGATCAATGGAATTCATGTGAACACATAGCCCGCCTAACCAGTTACTGAAGTTCAACCCATCGAAAACCAGAAGATGAGCCATTAACATATAACAAGCAAGTTCAACGCACACAGCAAACGATAAGTAATGCACCACCAAAAGTAATATAGCAGGATCTCTGTAGATCGCTGGATCTGATAAGTTAGAGACCCTCTCTGATACCAATTGATAGGTCAATATGATAGGTGCAGACAGATTTAGAGGGGGGTGAATGAATCCCTCTTAAAAAATTTGCTCCAAAAACTGAGTAGATAAAACTCAGATTAGATAACTATGCGGAAATAAAACTAATAGACTCGGTTGATAGAACGACCCACGGAATGACAAATTGTTGTCCTAAGAAGATGCTCGATAATAATTGTTCAAATAGCACACATGCAGTTGAATTGCAAACTGATCACGATCCACTCAACAGATATGCAATTAGATCATGATCTTAAGCATGCATCTAGCGAAATCAAAAGAACAAGCCAGCCACTGCATAGAAGATTTTTAGGTGGTTCGGTCCTCCAGACCTACATCCACCCCACACTCAAACCAGAGTGTGGATTCCGCTGCCAAACAACTTGAAAACCGCTGGGAGACACAGCTTGCCTACAAACCGCTGACTAACAGCTTGTGTTGAGCCTTACATTTTAGCCGACCGCTGACTAACAGCTTGACCACTGGGCATTACAGCTTCACCATCTGCTGGGCAATACAGCTTGGCCGTCTAGAGGAACCAATCCTCAGCTACCGCTGAGCGACACAGCTTACTCTGCTGACTAACAGCTTGAAGAAAGATTCAAAAGAAAACAAAAGACACGAAAACACAGTAACTAAAAGCTGTAAACTATATCAACACAGATGTGGCTCCCATGGAGCTGACTGGATTGGATTGGATCCAGATTCCAGTAGGGACAGATCTTCTGATGAAGCTTCTCTTCTTCTCCTCGAACTCTCTATCTCTCTCTATCCTTATTTCTCTTCTGCTGCCTCTCTTTCCTATCTCGAACTCTTGAACTCTCTTCTTTCTCTTCTGCTCTCACTTTCTTCTTCTTCTACTGGCTCTCTTACTCTTCTCTCTGGCTGCGCTCAGATGTCTTCTATTCAGCGTTACTCCCTTTGCACAGAAGAAAGGTCTTATATAAGGCTTCAGTCTGGGGCCCACTAGCTCACACCCTAGGCATGTGGAGAGAATGTTCCCGCCAGGAAGCTTCAGGAATCTTTCAGCCACGTGTCAAAATCTCCATCGTTTAGCTATCCACGTGGCAGCTTCTTAGAATAATGATCAGCCTTGGATCAAGTGCAATTTGATTGTTATGCTTATATCGCATGCTCCTGTTCTTCTTATCCTCGTAAGTAAGGTACTCAGGTGCACATAAGATGCCCGAAACATGGTTTTCCTCAATTGATCACTTGCGTGCTTAAGTTCCATATAAATGCATGCACCAACTTAGTTGGTTGTTCCTGGTCGTGCTGGCGAAGGCATTGCACCGACTTACTAGAGTAGTCGTGCTGGCAAAGACGTTGCATTGACTTGCTCATGCAGAGAAGGGATGCTTCGACTTTGAAGCTCATCCATATGAAAATCTGTTCACATAGTAGTCAAATGCATAGACTTAATAGGGCGTACAAGCTAGTGTGCACGAGCTTAGTAGGTGTTATTCAAGAGAGTATGCACAGACATAACCTGAATGCAGAGTTAAGAAATGCACAAACTGCACACACACACACATGCACAGACTCAGTGTTTACATGCAAGCATATGCACAGACTTGATTCCAGTACATGGCCAACAGATGCACTGACTATGAATATGCAGAGTACAAACATTGCACAGAGCTAATCGAGCCAGAGATGAAAGTTGCACCGACTTAGCTATGCACATGCACAGAACTCATGCGCTATGCAACATAAAGTGCCCAGAGTTATCTTGCATAGACTCTACGCGTGCATCAACAAAAGTTGCACCGACTACACCCCTGCACTGACCTAAATATGAACTCACATCAATATGCATCGAGGTCATATGATAGAACTTGCATCGACTATGTGCAAGCGTGCAGTAGTAAGAAGTGCACCGACCTTTTATTGCCTAAGACAAGACTTGCACCGACCGTGTAAGTGCAGGATGGCCTATACCTTATATGCAGGTGAACAGTGATATGCTCGGACCTCAACCATGCACATAGCTATATGCACAGACTCGAATGTGCACTAACTTGTGTGCAAAATGCTCACATATGCACCGACCTTGACCCTATTCTCACCATAGCTATATGCACAGACACGAATGTGCACTGACTTGTATGCAAAATGCTCACATATGCACCGACCTATATCCAGGTGACACAGACTTGAACATGTATGCACAGACCTTGTCTAAGCTGGCTATCATGAATGCACAGACCTTGTCTAGGCTGGCTATCATGAAGTGCACGGACCTTGAATGCATGCTATCTATACTAGCATTGACCTTGAACTGTTCAATGAAATGCCATGGACCCTGATGAAGTTGTACGCAATATAACATGCAAAAACCAGATGCTCATTCAATCATGCTCATTCAGTCTTTCATACAAACACAGTGTGACTTATAGTGTTTGCTATCATAAAAACCACAGGGGTATGACACAAGACACTAGATAACCACCTAAGAACTAGCAGTACCCACTAGTGCTTTTCCTATCAATCCGACACCCAGCATAATCTGCATCAGTGTAAGCTATTAGATCTAGCTCACACCTAGCAGGACACCAAAGGCCTAGTTCTAGGGTGCCTGACAGATATCTAAAAATCCTCTTTACAACACGAAGATGTGACTCTTTAGGACTAGCATGAAATCTGGCGCATAAACACACAACAAACTGTATATCAGGTCTAGATGCAGTAAGGTAAAGAAGGGATCCGATCATACCTCTGTACAACTTGGTATCAACCAATTTACCTTTTGGGTCATCATCAAGGCTAGTTGATGTACCCATTGGTGTTGTTATCTCTTTGAGGTTTTCCAATTTGAACTTCTTCAGTAGATCCCTTATATACTTGGACTGAGTGATGAAAGTTCCTTATTTGCTCTGTGTCACCTACAATCCAAGAAATAATTTTAGCTCACCCATGGAGATCATTTCAAACTCATGTGTCATTAGATCATAAAATTCTTTACACATTGTTGGGTTAGTTGAACCAAAAACTATATCATCCACATATATTTGTACAATGAGAATGGCTGGATGACATACCTTTGTGAACAAGGTTTGGTCAATCTCACCTCTTGTGAACTTCTTGTCTGAAAGAAATTTACTGAGCCTGTCATACCAAGCTCTGGGAGCTTGTTTCAGTCCATATAGAGCTTTATACAATTTATAAACATGATTAGGAAAGTCTATACATTCAAAACCAGGAGGCTATCTTACAAATACATCCTCTTTTATTTCTCCATTCAGAAATGCAGATTTTACATCCATCTGCTGAAGGGCGATTCCTAATGAGCATGCATAAGCTAGCAGAATTCTAATGGCCTCTAACCTAGCCACATGGGTAAATGACTCTTCAAAGTCAATGCCATACTCTTGATTGTATTCCTGAGCTACCAATCTGGCCTTATTCCTAACAATATTGCCCTGCTCATCGGTTTTATTCCTGAAAACCCATTTAGTCCCAATGACAGTCCCATGATCAGGAGATGGAACTAGGTGCCATGCCTCGTTCCTATCAAATTGATTTAATTCCTCGTGCATGGCATTGATCCAATGCACGTCACTAAGGGAACTCTCTATATTTTGGGGTTCTATCTGTGATACTAATGCAAAAGAGTTTAACTCATTCTGAGCTCTAAGATAAGATATGATCCTAGGGGGTTCATGCAAATTACCAATTATATTATCTATAGAATGATCTCTAAGAAATCTGACATTGATAACTTGATTACCTTGAACCTCATTTACCTCCCCCTGAGAACCAGGCTCCTATGCATCATTATCTTCAGATTGATCTGCAGGATTTTCATCTTTTAGAATTTCTCCATTATTCTGTTCCCTGCACAAGCCATTTTCAAGCTTAGTCATTGTTTCATCAAAGACCACATGTGGAGATTCTTCTACTATCTTAGAATTTAAATTGTATACCATATAGGCTCTAGATGTTTCTGAATATCCTAGAAAGATTCCGAGATCACTTTTAGGTTCAAATTTATCAAGATCTCTTTTAGCATTGACATGCACAAAACACTTACAACCAAAGACCTTGAAATAAGCTAGTGAAGGTTTCTTACCCTTGAGAATTTCATAAGGAGTTTTCTAGGTAAATGACCTTACCATGGCTCTGTTGACTACATGGCATGCAGTGTTGACTGCCTCAGCCAAAATTTCCTTGGTAGGTTACCTTCCACCAGCAGTGTTCGAGCCATCTCCACAAGGGTCCGGCTCCTCCCCTCTACTATACCATTTTGCTCTAGTGTCCTTGGAGATGAGAACCTATGAGTTATACCATTGTCCCGGCAGAAGTCATCAAATTGTGAGTTATCAAACTCACCACCATGATCAGACAAAATATTCTTAATGGAATTTTCATGATTCTATTTTATTTTTAAGTAGAACTCCGGAAATTCATTAAATGCTTCATTTTTGTGTGTGAGGAAAAACACCCAAGTAAAATTAGAGAAATCATCAACTAATACAAAACCATATCTTCTATTAGATAAACTAGCTGATCTAGTGGGTCCAAAGAGATCCATGTGAATCAGCTCATATAGTTTAGAAGATAGGTTTTCTGTTCGAGACTTGAATGATTTCCTAGTCTGTTTGGATTGAGTGCATGCCTCACATACAACATTATCAATTTTAAACGATATTTCAGGAAGTCCTCTGACCATGGAATGCTTATTAAGTTTGTGTAGCACTGTATAACTAGCATGACCTAGTCTACGATGCCAAAGATAGGCTAGGTCATCCTTGTTAGCAGTAAGGCACAGGTTTGATTGTGCTACATCATCTAGGTCAACTAGGTAAATGTTATTGACACTTTTATCAGAAAATTTAACATTATCAGAATTAGGCTCATAAATGTTGCAACTAGTAGAGTCAAACACTACCCTATGACCTTTATCACAAAGCTGGCTAATACTTAACAAATTATATGCAAGACCTTCTACCAGCATAACTTCATCAATACAACAGGTAGAGCACTTACCTACCTTTCTGATCCGACAATCTTACCCTTAGTATTGCCTCCAAAGGTGACAAGGCCTCCATTCTTTTCAACCAACATACAAAATTTGGCCCTGCCCCCCGTCATATGCCTGGAGCAGCCACTGTCCAAGTACCACAGATTTTGCTTGGCTGCCAGGCATACCTACATCAAGGATCAAGTAGAAAAGTTTGGAACCCAAAACTGTTTAGGACCCAAAACAACAGATGAATCATCAAAACAGGATAGCAAACATTTAGGTATCCACATTTATTTTGAAACATATTGCTTTGTGGATTTGTTTGTTTTCTTTTTGTTGTTCCTATTTTTGTTGTCATTCATAGTGTGGAAAACAGTTGGTGAGGCATACCCTGAGTTGGTCCTAGGCTGACCATATGAAGTGTGTTTCATTGGATTCCATGTCTTGGATTGCCTGAACCAATTTCTATCCCGAGGTCTGTAGTTCTGAGTAGGATTTGAATGGTATGTAGACCTGCCATAGCCTCTATCCCTTCCAGACCTACTAAACTGATATGGCTGTGCATAATGGTAAGTATGGTAGGTCTGATCTCTGGGATGGTTTCTGTTAGTCTCTGAACTCCTAACAGTTGTACATCAAAGTGCATGGTAGTGGGTTGTGTCTTCCAGTTGTTTTTCTGTGGAGACCTATTTGAATTATTCTGGGGTTTTAATGTTGCAGAAGTTTTACCCCTATTCTGGTGTTTGCCCTGAGGTGTAGACTTGTGTGAGCATGAATTGCTGAACACCTCCACCATTTGTTTGCCCTTGTCCTGAGCACTGGGTTTTTCTGTTTAGCAGTTTTTATAAAAAAAAATTGTCAACATTATTTCCACTGTACATTTTAATAAGAGGGGTGTTCTTTCCCTTTTCTGCTACAAATGAACCCGTTTTAAATTCAAAGCTCCTTTTTGCAGTGGGATTAAAACCAAGACCCTCTTTTTTGAAATTCACTTTTGTTCTTAAGAGAGCATTTAAATTTTCTGTACCTTGGGTCATGCTCTCAATAGTTTTCTATTTATTCTCATTTTCTTTCTCAAGATTTTCAATTGATTTTATTAATTCAACATTAACACTCAAAACAGCTTCATACTTTTCATTGACAATCTTCATTTCATTTTCATAATTTTGAAATTTCAACTTTAAATCATCAATCACATTTTTCAACATATCATTCTCCTTTCTAGCATCAATTAAAACAGATTTTATCTCATCAACTTCAGCAGCAGAATTTTTTAGACAGTTATTTTTTGTTTCAAGATATGCAATTTTGTCAGACATGGTAGTATCATTAATGAGAAAATTGACTTTTCTTTTTAACTATCTATTTTATTTTCTAACATCATCAACTTTATCTAACAATTCACCATAAGCATCTTCCCAATCAGTAAGAGTGTATTTTTCGAAGGGAGATGTTACCTCATCATTTTCTTCTTCTCTATCGCAGTCCCTGGCCATTAGGCATACTTGACTTTCTTCTCCTTCACTCTCTGAGGTGCAGCTGAGATTGCCCTCATCCTCATCGCTCCAAGTGCTTATCATAGCTTTGTTTCTATTCTTTGCTTTCTCCTTTAGTTTCTGGAGCTCCGGGCATTCTACCTTCATGTGGCCTGCTTTCCTGCAATGATAGCAAACAGTGGTGTCAGTCTTTTTAGCTGGATTAGTTTTATACCTTATATGTCTTCTGTCACTATGTTGTCTTCTTCCAATGTTTCTTCCCTCTTTTCGCATAAACCTTTTGAACTGTCGAGTCAGCATAGCGAGCTGATCACCTTTAATCTCTGACCCTGAGGAGCTGTGGTCGCTGGATGACCCACTTTTACAGGAGTTGGCCTTCAATGTATTGGGTCTCTTCTTCTTCTCTAGCTCATCTACCTTTGGCATGTTCATCTCATATGTCATGAGTGAACCGATTAACTCATCGACCTTGATGGTCTTTAAGTCCCTAGACTCCTCAATAACAGTTGCCTTTGTGTGCCAGATCGGAGTTAAGGAACACAAAATCTTTCTCACCAGCTCATATTCAGAGTACACTTTGCCAAGACTCCTGAGTCCATTGGTGATAATCATGAGGCGAGCATACATCTCTGTGATAGTCTCATTCGGCCTCATCCTAAATGCCTCATATTCAGAGACTAGCATGTTGGCTTTAGTCTCTCTCACATGGGATGTCCCTTTGTATATAACCTTTAATTTATCCAACATCTTTTGGGCTGATAAGCATGATGAGATCCTGGAGAACTGCGTTGGATGAAGGGCACACTAGATGGCATTGATAGCGCTCCAGTTAAGTGTTGATCTTCGGATCTGCTCTCGTGTCCATAAATCCTCATCCTCCGACAGTTCGAAGGGGCCTTTGCTAACAACTTTCCAGAGTTCAATGTAGCATCCTGAATTTTTTTAATATTAAATATCACCATATTATTTAATTATTTTTCTTAGCTCAATTTTTTAAATTCTATTAAATATGTAAAAATATGTATCTTATGTAAAATTCGATTTCAAGCAACTTTGTCTTCAGTAAGGAACCCAGAATAAAATTGGTTAAGGCCCAATTTCATGTTTTAAGATAAAAATCATTACTTTTTAAGAACAAACTAAACTTCCTTAATTAGACCTTAATTCTTGCCCAATTGGGCTCTGATTGGAGCCAAATCCTAGCCCAACTATAGAGGACCGATTCCTCTCCGAAAACCCTAACCTTAGACCCTTCATTTGGCAGTGGCGGTGGCAGATTAGATTACCCCCGATTTTCTCGCCATTTTTCCTCTTTGGACTCTTCACCCTGATTCGATCACTAGAAGCATCCATAGATCCTTTAAATAGAGGGCTTTTGATCCCTGAGAACCCTATTTGCTCCGGCGGCTGGTGGCATGGTCGATCGTGGCCGGATGTGGGCGTATTTCGACGTTCTAGGAGCGGCCTAATTAGGGTTTCGGTGACCTTTTTCTTCTTCCTTTTATATCAATTAAAGGTAGGTTTCTCTCAGGCTGAACTAAGAACAAAATATATCATCTTGTTCATATTTCTGAGCTCTTTCATTTGATACCAATTTACCCAAATTCCATGCACTATGTTGTTCTAATTTCATCGATTACTCGGAGGTATACCCGAAGGGTTACTTTCCAAGTTAGTATGTTTTATGTTTATTTAAATCACTCTAAACTCAAATTAAAGAATGATATCTTATGTGTCTTTGAATGCTCTTTCCAATAGTACCGTTTTTCCCAATTTACATTTATCGTATCGCTAGAAATCGGAGTTTTGATCATGGTGTGTCGAGGTTCGCCGTTGGCGAGTCTCGAGTAGGCAAGCGACCCTTCCAGCGACCGCTTGGTTCACAAACGGTCGCACGATAGACCGCTTGGCCACCTTGAGTTTTAAATATATATATATATATATATATATATATATATATATATATATATATATATATATGTATGTATAATGTTAAACGGCATAAAGTCAGACCGTTTGCCCCGTTAGGCGGCCTCCCTGTAGACCGTTTTGGCCTCTTGCAGAAAGATTTAAAAGCTTGTTTTTATATGTTTTTGGAATAAAGACTTACCCAAGTTAGCATGAAATTGTGACCAGTAGTGATGTAGAACGTAGTATTAACTTGGTATCATGAAATTGTAAATTCAATTTTCCACTATCTACATGAAAATCTCCCTTGATTATCACCGTTGGCCAACTATGTAAATTGGTAGAACAAACTTGGTTCTTAATTTCTTGATCCTAACGTTTTGCCACTTCTAAATCGTTAATATTATGGTTCTGATGTCATTGTTTGACAGTCATGCCACTCCGGTAGGATTGAGTGACCGCACCGTTCACGTTTTCCGTGTTTTAGATAGCCTCAATCTTGTAATAGTCGGGACTCTCCGTCGAATACTCCCTCCATCGGACTAGGACCACTATTATGAGACCTCCATAAGCCCCCGTGAGCCTGGGATTCCCACCAAGACGCCGAGCATGTTGTACGACCAAGACTAGAACCCACGGATTTGATTTGATTCATGTTTTAGGGGCAGTCCAATATTTGGATTATTCTAAACCTCTAGCAACCCTCTTGGAGACCGCTAAGCATCCCTTTGCAGCCCAGGGTTAGACCGCTAGGATTTTCTTGGCCTGGTTAGAAGCTGGCTTGGGTTAGTCAGATTATTCTTGAACCCAGTCAACTCTGACCTGACCAAAGAGTCGTTATTGACCTTGGCTTCGTTGGTTGAACCCTGGTTTGGACCCACTCTGCCTCAGGCTGAATTGAGGACCCCTTTTCGTCCACTTGAAAGCCTTGATATTACTCAATCTGGAAACGGTCTAGAACTAGACCGTTAGTCTCATCCTAGCGGTCCAGGTAATGATCGCAAACCTTAAGACTGAACGTGTTTTCCGTGATTTTGTTGTGATAGCAGTCGTGCCAAGGATGGCCTTGGACTGAGAAGTCTTGCCTTGGCTCATGGTCACTTTGGACTCTCGAGTCATTTCCTATGATATCTTATTCCAACTTTCCTTGGAATTTCTCTTGATCATAGAAGTAAGTTTCATAAGCTTAAACCTTGGAACTCTTGGCCATTCGATGTGGTAAATGTCTAGATTGGGATCTATGATCCAACCCTTCAATGCCAACACATCATAAAGGCCTCGGTCTGGTCCTGGGAGGAGCACCCGAAAGTACTTGTGCCCCGGGGAGTTTGTAATGACAAGGTGTGGCATTGCACCGATGTGCATGACTAGCGTGTTGGTCTATGACATTCTACTTCACTCAATCACTTGAAAATTCATGACGTGCGTGATTGTTATGGCCAGTTCACATTAAAACTTACTTGAAACCTCGTGGAAAGTTCTTGTTATACTTGTGCTTGTTCCTTACATGGAATCTGTCTTTCCTTTCTCTTATCTATTATTTATCGCTTGCCATTTGATTATTATCATTCTTTTATTGCATTGTTATACATGCCAAAAATGATTAATCACTTAAACTGCGCCTGGTGATAGAGATATAAAATCCTACTGAGCTTTCGCTCACCCCTTTATTTCCAATCCTTTTCAGGTAATACGGATGAGGACGTGCACACCGATAGGGATGGGAATGCGTGATTATGGAGGGAGCCTTCTAATTATGTTTTGAGTTAATGTCCTAGTTAGTCGTCAAATCCTAATAGTTCAGGGTCTATGTAATTTTTTTTCTTTCTTTTGGCTGATGTAAGTGTTAGTGAAAGTCCACAAGATGTCGTTGTAATAAGTACATTCCATCTTTATTATCAATAAGTTTGGTTATTTGCATTTTAATTTTTGGCCTTGATGTTTGGTCTCTTGTGACAATGTATGCTCTGATTGACATGAATGATATAACTACTGCGTTCCAATTTTTTCCACGTCGGGGCGTGACAGTTTTTGTGGTATCAGAGCCTAGGTTTTCTTTAGACCCTAGGTTTCTAGTAGTGTCATATAACCTGTGACATTAATAAAGTCAAATCCGACCTAGTGAGGTGGGATAGAGACTCAGGTTAAGTTAATTTACCAACTCTAAGAAAATGAATTCGGTAGAACATTCTTAATTAATTACCCTTTTACGCTGTAAGAATTTCCCGCAATGGCAGTTGAACGCGCGCAGTGGCGAGACATGCAACGGACGGTGCAGGGCCTGACCTAGGCCTTACAGCAGGTAGCTCAAGGCGGCGCACATCATGGAGCTAGCAATCTCCATCGGAATTTTCAAAGCTTGAATCCCCCTCGTTTTGGTGGATCCCCAGACCCAGATGAGGCCGAGAATTGGCTGAAGGAGATGGAGCGTATCTTCAGAGTTATGCAATGTGGTGATCAGGACCGAGTCCTTTTGGTGACTTTTCAACTTGAGCACGATGCACGAGCTTGGTGGGAAGTTGTGGAAGCCACGCTCGGTAATAGGCGAGCAACGTGGGACGAGTTTAAAGAGCATTTTAACAGCAAGTATTTCTCAGATCGTGTGCAAGAGAAGAAAGCGGCGGAGTTCGTTGCTCTCAAGTAGAGAAATTTATCTATTGTTGAGTATGAGGCGCAATTTTCCAGATTATCTTGCTATGCATCGCATCTGGTATCTACGGAGAAGATGAAGGCTAAGCGATTTTTGAATGGATTGAAACTTCAGTACATCAACCAACTAGCACCTTTGGAGATCCACACTTATTCTGAGATTGTGAGGAAGGCCCAAGTTCTCAAAGACACTATGGAGATGACAGACCGAATAAGAGGTCGAGATAAGAAGAGGGAGCAGACTTTTAGCTCCGGGAATTACAAACTCACCAATGGCAAAAAGTGGCCCAATGGCAGGTCAAGTTTTTCAAAGGACAAGAAACTTAAGGAAGGCGAGAAGAAGGCCGGATCGACTGCTCTATCTAAAGTAGTCTGCAAGTATTGTGACCACCCGGGTCACAAGATGGAAGAATGTTGGCGCAAGCTGGGCGCTTGTTTGAGATGTGGTACCAAGGACCATCGTATTCCTGAGTGTCCCCTCATTACCAAGCAGGCGGCATCAGACAAGCCGCAGGGGAGTCATAGGCGGCAGGGCAAGCTCTAAGCCCTCCAAGATGCAGAGACTGAGACCGAGGCTACCGAGGAAGGAGGTATTGTCGAAGATACCCTTACTATTCTTTCTAGGCCAGTGTTTGTACTTTTTGACACTAGAGCTACTCATTCTTTTATATCTCAGAAATTTGCTAAGACTTTATCTGTGAAACCAGTATTATTGGATTCTCATCTTGTGATTTCAACCCCTATTGGTTTGAGGTCAGAGATTAAATACTATTTCCCCTCTAGTGAAGTTTTGATTAATGATTGTAATTTATCTGCTGATTTAGTATGCATGAAGATGAAAAATTATGATCTGATTCTAGGAGCTGATTAGTTAGCTAGACATGGGGCTACTGCCCATTGTAAATCGGGAGTGGTATCTTTCTCTAGACGCCCTGAGCTTTTCTTTTCTGGATCTAGGCAATCTAAGCTTGTGCCACTTGTTTCGGCACTCCGGGCAGATAAGTTGTTAAGGAAAGGGTGTCACGCATTCTTGGCATTGATCTCTTTAACCGATAAAAAGGAAGTTGAGTTGAAGGATATCTCGGTTGTCCGGGATTTCCCAGAAGTGTTCCCTGATGAATTGCCATGTCTTCCTCCTGAGAGGGAGGTGGTTTTCTCCGTTGACTTAGTTCTGGGCGCTTCACCTGTTTCTAAAGCCCCATATCGTATGTCCCCTACTGAGTTAAGGGAATTGAAGGAGCAGTTGCTGGACTTGTTAGAAAAAGGGTTTATTCGTCCGAGTACTTCCCCGTGGGGTGCTCCCGTACTCTTCGTAATGAAGAAGGATGGTTCGTTGAGGCTATGCATTGATTAGCGCCAGCTAAACCAGCACACCGTGAAGAACAAGTATCCATTGCCAAGGATCGATGTGCTATTTGATCAGATAGCTGGAGCTCAATATTTCTCGAAGATCGATCCCAGATCGGGATATCACCAATTGAGGATAAAGGAAGAGGATATTTTTAAGATGGCATTCTGTAGCAGGTATGGGCATTTTGAATTTATTGTTATGCCGTTTGGACTAACAAATGCTCTTGCAGTTTTCATGCAGCTGATGAACAGTCTGTGTCATGTCCCAAACCGATAGCAGCAGGAAGCGATGCTCGGAACGTGGCACCGAAATAGTCATGATAATTAGAGCAGAAAATAAATAAACACAATAAATAATATTCAAACACATGGAGGCCATTAATTTGAGAAATATATGATTTTATTGATATTTGAAAGTTTAAATACAATGTGGACACAATAAAAGAAATAAAGAAGAGAAAATAGCAAGACGAATATACCACTAGACTCAAAAAAATAAAAAGACTCGGTCTCAAGGCTCCAAGTTCACTCGATCACGTTTAGGGGTGTAAACAAATCGGATCCGGATCAGATCCTGTGTGATCCGGATCCGGATCCGATATTATAAAATTCAGATCTGATCCGAATCCAAAATGAAACAGCATTTCGGATTCGGATTTGACGCGAATCCGAAGTTAACTTTTCGGATTCGGATCTTACCCGAAAATCATAATATATATATTTTATAATTAATGAGATAGGGAGATCTAAATTTATATATTTGGATCCAAAATTGAGATCCAATAGTTCTATTTTCGGATCCACATAACATACACCACTAGATAGTAAACACATATTACATTGACATTCGGATCCAGATAGTAAACATAGATTACATTGGAATTCAAAAGTTTCAATGATCTTCGGAAGAAGGATCTTCTGCTCCTTGCCTATACACTGAAGGCTACACGAATCATTCCCCCTGGCCTTCGGAAGAAGGGCCGAATGTACTCTTCCCTGGCCTTCTCCAACTCTTGTAAACTGAAGGATAAAACATGAAGATAGCAAAACCTTAAGTTTGTAAAGGTAACTATTTGCCTGATCTCACTGCCCTGTTTTCATTATAAACAATGTAACTGCATACAAAAGAGCATGACACAAACACCACATTCCACAATCAATAAAAATTTATTTTTTTGAAAGAGGATAGTACCACTAATGTATTAAATAAAAAAGGATATGCAAGTGTAAAAGATGAGAATATGAGGTTTATGTAAACTTAGAATGATGCAATCTACACAGACTAGCTCAATGATGATATCTGTTCTCTAAAATATTTTCATTAACCTAGCCACACACTCCCCAAAGATTTTATCAGCTTGGAGCAAGAAATGATGACATAAAAAACACATTTAGACACAAATTCAATGCTTCAAGCCTTCAACGACTAGAAACATATTCCTCCAGATGAATTGATGTTTCAGTCTTAAACAAGAAATAATTATCACAGAAGGTGTCCACCTGAATAGATGGAACTTTAGGATCAAATGTGTATATTCGCTGCTATCCATCACCTTGTCTAGAGGCAAGCTTAACATAATGTAACTTCATGGGCATGAATAATCAGAGTATCTTATGTTATCAAAGTCTAGCATGTAACAATAAAATCTTGTCAAGTGTTACACATTGCAAAAATGTTCATGAGACAGTAACACTAAAATATTGCCAGAGTGTTACACATTGCAAAAATCAGTATCTTATGTTATCAAAGCTCAACATATGTTCTTTCATAAGTCAAGCCAATGAAACTTGCAATGCAAATTGAATTTTGAGGTGAGTTGGTACCATATTCATTTGAGTTTTCCAAAGTCTCATTGGAACTCTCATTCAAATTAGTAAAATCCTGCAGTGCAATAGACTTAATGAAGTTAAAATCAATAACACCTGATGAGTTATATGTGGAAAGTTCATCTTACCAACTATCAGGCACGTGTAATGTGAGAGGTTAATCATATGCATGCTGAGGAAAGTAAGAAACCAATGATATAAATTAAAATAAAAAATCACTATATGACGCATTAAATTTTTTTACTCAGGAAGAGAAATACCCATTTTCCTGATTCTCCATCATCTCCTAAAGCTCTGAGTAGATATTGAACCCGAGATTGAGCAAGATCACGTTGCTGAATAAGTTCTTTTATCTCTTCCACCATCTGCAGATTGAACATCTATCTTTTAACAGCAAGTTCAGATGTATATATAGCTAATATATTATTAGAAAAATATTAAATGTTTGACATGATACACAGTGAAGAAATTTTAATAGATAGCTAAGCTCAACTTCCATAGTGTTCTTCAAACGGGTTTCACGCACTACATTTTAACAAGCTGAAGGCCACAGAATTACTTAGTGTAGTGGCTCAAATGTCATGCGACATACAAAATAGAGTATTACAGTCATGGCATGTATATTTAAGAAAAATTATAATGTCCATTGATGTAGAAAACTTTCGGATATTCATGCAGTTGATAACATCTAGGTATTCATGGCATTTCTACTGGTGGTTATTGCGTCTAATTGAACTAGGACAGTCAGCAAAATAGTAATAATAAGATGCCCTTGAAAATGAGTCCAGAGATCCATGCCTGATCATTTTTCCTAAGTATTAATGCAACTTTCACAAAATGAGTCAAGAGACAACCTTTAATCTCCCAAGGTGCTTCAAAAGGAATGTCTGTGAACTATTTTATCCTCTCAACTGAAAGATTCTGTAATCACAAGGGAAAAAACAAACATCAATGCACATGAGCCTCTGAAGATGGATGATACATGAGGTAAAAGACATTTCCATTATCTATACGTTTGCTTGAAAGCTAACAATCTTGTCCATTAACTATAATGCCGTAGCTGTCTACAAAAGATACCCCCATGTAAAAGCCAGACAAAAACATGATGAATGACAATTTTTAACTGTAAAAGTTTACTGAACTAGCAAACTTGGCTTCATTATGGACCTCCAATACATATTCACTATGGCCCATATTTCAAATCAAAATGACGCTATAATCTACACCATTTACAATAGAAAAAAATTCAGAGATAATTATCAAACACTTGGCAGAAATAAGGATGTACAACCATCAATCATAATATTCAGATTGTTAATCACATAACCTGGTACTCGGCTGAGGTTTGAGTCCAAGGACTCTCCTCACGCAAAGTGTGCCGCTGCACACCTTTTGATATACCAGTCACACAAAGCAAACCACTGAACTTCAAGAATCAAATCTGAACTGTACTAAACTTGATACACACAAATAAACAAATGACTAAAGAATGCTGAAGCAACCTAAAACAGAACTAGAAACTAAGGTTCTGCATGACAATTTGAAGAGATAAAACTCATATATTGAAGAAATACAAGGATTCAAATTTTACAGCTTAGAAAAACATGAAGACAGGAAACACAATAGAGAAATCTGATTGAAAGGAGAAACTAACACACATTATACACCACCTTGAAAGGGAAAGTTTAGCTCAAATTATCTGTGTAAACTCATAACATACATGACAAAAGCCAAAGCAGTTTCAGAATTTAAAATTTATAGAAGAAATTCATCAAGACATTCTCCAGTTTGGTAAACAAGATAAGAACTAATTAACTCGACCTCCTATTGCTGCTGAAATTACTAGTTCCTAACATCTAAAACCTACATTACTCCATAATGCTCATAATTTTTCATCAGATGTCATGAAGTTCTGCAATTTTAAATGTTTAGAAAGAAACTGATATTGTTTTATCTTCAACTAGACTTGGCTAGAAAGAGAAATTAGGATATTTTGGTCATTATCTCTCGAAATGATATTCAACATCATAATTTATGCATCATTTTAATGACATAGAGAAAGTGAACAATATGGGTATTTCATATTATCCACAAATAAAGAGGAAAAGTATCCACAAATTATCTTATGTGAGACTAAACATCTACGCTCTTAGTGCCCAACCCAAATGGTTATAAAATGTAGTAGGTTAATATTGAACAGGTGAAGCAGTCCAACATGTAAGTACAGATTTGGATATGGGACTATTCTATCCCTAGCAATAATAACATGTATAACCAAATACTCTACAATAGTAACATTAAGCTTCTTATATACCAAACTGGAGATGTTAATGATAGGAAACATGAATGAAACAAGAGCTAATGGACATAGCAAGTCATCCAAATCAATGTTCATCCAACCTTTTCCTTCCAATCAATTAACAAAGATGGATGGGTTATAAATACAATGAGCACATACACGCATGTCAATGGGCTGTCATATTTTGCCCTGTGATCTGTCAATGAACTCTGAACTGTACTGAACTTTAAGCAGAACTCAAAGAGATTTGACATCATTAAAGACCACACTGCCATGTGGGGGGGAAATGGGAAAACAACCCATAATATTCAGATTTCAAATTAATATTATATACATATATATATAATATATATATATATATATAATATACATACACACATACATACAAGGTATATATATAATATATACATACGCACATATATATTAAGGCTCGGCCTGCAGATAGAAGTTGTTCTTGTGAATACTTTCCCTAGATGTAATTCCTTTAGGGCGAAGCTTGAAAAGAAAATAGTCCAACAATATATATATATACGTTCTGCAAATCGAACAAGAGAGGACCAAAAAAGAACAACTTGGAGAACATCAACAGCTAGGGTAGGTGAAGGAAGCATACCAGAACTTCCCGACGATGGAGATGTGGAAGACTCTGCTTGGAGCAAATCCAAGGATACCCTCGAGAAACACAATCCCCAGAGAAGGCATTGTACAAGTGAGATAGAAGGAGCAGCACCCAGGCATCAAACTCTGAAATCGGAAAAAATCTTTTCTTTTTCAAAAGGTTGGAAGGATCAAACCCAGGTATCAGTCTCTGTACTATTCCTTAAGGTTTCACCAAGGTGGGGAAGGTTCAGAGATGTTGGGTTCTGTGTTTTGGTTGCATGCGAGTTGTAAAGAATCTGACTTGGGTTTTTTCTGACCTGGAAGCCATTGGTTAGCTCTTCCTCAATATTTCCATTTTCTTGTACGAGGCTTGTCAACAAACGTAATTGGGATCTGAAATTTCTACTTGGGGCTGGGAGGGCAGAGAAATCGGAAGATGTCGGCGAAGCTTCTAAATGCTTTCACAGATGAGAACCCTGATTTGCATGAGCAAATTGGGTGCATGACTGGGATCTTCTGAATGTTTGATCGACACCTTCTTCTAACCGGAAGGTGGCGACATGGGAAGGGGATTCCTTCAGGTACCCCAGTAGAAAGCCAAAAGAAGAGCCTAGCATGAGAGAGAGAGAGAGAGAGAGAGAGAGAGAGAGAGAGAGGAAGATGCACCTGAAATGAGGAGACGGGGATGGGATCAAACCCTAGTAGAGGGAGGCAGTGATGCGCCGATGATGGAGAAGGGGATCGCCACAACGATGCGGAGACGGGGAGAGGATCAAACCCTTGGAGACGGGGACAGGATCAAACCCTAGGAGATGGGGATCGCCACAGCGATGCGGAGACGGGGACGGGATGACGGGATAACCCTTGGAGATGGGGAACGCCACAGCGATGCGGAGACGGGGACAGGATCAAACCCTTGGAGAGGGAGGCCGCGATGCGCCAATGATGGAGATGGGGATCGCCACAGCGATGCGGAGAAGGGGACGGCCGGATGGGATCAAACCCTAGTAAAGGGAGGCCGCGATGCCCCGAAAGGAGAGGCTTTTTGGCGCCCCGATGGCGCCCCAATGACCGATCCGGAATCCCTGCTTTCGTATCAAAGATTTTCACCCCGATAACACACTTGCATCTCACTGCTAACAGCTCCGAATCCGAAAATAATTTCAGATTCGGGTCGGGTTTCGGATCCTAAGGATCCATTGACACTCCTAATCACGTTGACCCGATCCCAATTGCAAACGTTCCACCTACTGCGTTACCTGAAAAGGATGGAAATAAGGGGGGGGGGGTGAGCGAGAAGCTCAGTAGGAATTATACTCTATCATTAGGTAAATTTAAGTAATTAATCATTTTCATGAATGTATAAATAAAGCAAGAATTCAATAAAACAAGCTGGTAACCAACAAGATCAGAAGATAATTGATAGCTAAATGGAAAGGAACATTGCAAATCAAGATAGCAAAACAAATAACTAGAATTTTCCGTGAGTGGCCACATGCCAAGTCAAGTCAATACATCATGCACGATACTAAGTGAATGGCCATTTATCGAGTCAAGTCAAGTCGAGTCATGCAAGCAAGCACTTCCTACTTTCAAGCAAGTATAGCAAGTATCACAAGAGTGTGGAATGTCGAAGACCCAACACGCTAGATAGTACCGGTGCCAAATGCCACACCTAGTCATTCACCTCCCCGTGGATCAAGTACTTTTCGGGTGCACCTCTGAGGACCAGACTGGGCCCTTTAATGTGTTTGCCTTGGCATTGATTTGTTTGGATCATAGATCCCACGAAATCTAGACATCCACAATGTTTAATGGCCAAGAGTTCTAAGGTTTAAGCGATGTAACTTACCAACTAAGATCAAATGATATTTCAATAGAATTGGAATGGATATCAAGTGGAAGAATAATGATCAAGCATGATTTTGCAGTTCAAGGTCAACCTTGATATGACTGCTATCAGAACAACAAAACACAAAAAAATCATATTAAATCTCAATTTTAGCGGTCAATAACTGGGCCGCTAAGGTGATATTGACGGTCTAACCTTAGACCACTTACGGTTAAGTATAACATGCTCTTAAAGCGAACCCAAAAAGGTCCTCAATTTAGCCCAAATCAGAATGGGTCCAAACAAGAGTTCAGATCACGAAGCTAAAGTCAAATAGAACAGATTGGGCTAGGTTAGAATTGACTGGGCTCAAAAGATTCGGACTAAACCCAAGCCCATTACTTAACCTAGGCCAAGAGAGGGATAGCGGTCTAAACCTTGGCCGCCAAGGTCACGTAGCGGTCGCAAGATGGGCCACTACGGTCGCAGAGCAATCCAGATTTGGACTGGCCCAAACATGAATCAAAACACGTCCAGGGGTTCAAGTCTTGGGGGTACAACCCGCCCGGCGTCCTGGTGGGAATCCCAGGCTCACGGGGACTTACGGAGGTCTCATTATAGTGGTCCTATTCCGACAGAAGGAATATACGGCAGAGAGTCCCAACTATTACAAGATTGAGGCTATATGAAACACGGAAAATGAGACGGTGCGGTCAGTCAATCCCACCGGAGTGGCATGACTGTCAAACAATGATATCAGCAACATAATATGAGGAATGTATAACAGCATGGTGTGAGATTACAAGATTAATAAACAAGTTTTTATCAAGTTTCTTATGATCATTAACATATGATTGTCAAAGCAACTTTCATGTAAATAAATGGAAATTTATGTTTCTAACCATGATACTAGATTAATATTGCGTTCTGCATAGTTACAGGTCCAAATACCATGCTAGACAGGGTAAGTTTTCTAGTTAAAAATGCATAAAATAGAGTTTAGAACTTCCTGCCAGAAGCCATGAAACGGTCAATACAAAGGCCGCCTGAATGATAAAATGGTCTATATAAGGGCCGCCTGAAGGATAAAATGGTCTATCGTAGGGCCGTTTCTTGATTAGAAAGTAAATATGCATAAATTTTATTAAATTTGAAAATGCAAGGCTTGAAGCGGTCTATCGTACGACCGCTATATTACTAGCGGTCTATGAAAGGACGATTTCATTCAACCCGAACCAAGAACATAAAAATGCCAGACACTAGTCCAATGAAAGTAAGATTTAAACATGAATATAGTATGAAAATTAGGCTATTTGCTGTCAAAACGTAGGTAACTCAAAAACACACGTCGTGGTATAGTCAATTTAAAGATTCCACTATGATGACTTCATGTAAATCAAATAGAAAGAATGGGGGTAAAAACCCTAATTACATGAGATACAAAATATCATGAATACGCCCATTATAGACAGCCAAAATTGGGCAAATTGGACTCAAAAGAAAGCTAAGGAGGAGATCTATCTATCCATATTATTTAATTAGATTGGGCCTGAGAGAAACCTACCGATTTAGAAGAAGAAAGGGAAGACGCGCTAAAACCCTAATCGTGAACACGTCACCATTCTCGCCCTAATTCACCCTCGATCGACCACGATTGCTTGTGTCACCTGTTGAAAAAATAAAAGGAGGACTAGGGCTGCGAAAGCCCTCTACTTATATAGGTTGAGGAGGCTTCTAGAGATCGAATTAGCTAAGAGAGTCCAAAGGAGAAGAATCGGTGAAAAACTCGGCATGCCTACCTAATCCACGTCGTCGCCGTTGAGAGAGGCATCTAGAAGCTAGGGTTTCAGGGGCAAAATGATCTACTGGGGTTTATCTATCAAATGGGCCTGGTCTGGGCTCGAATGGTTGAGAAATGGGCTCGAATTTGGTCGATTAAGGATGGGCTATTAAGAACAACGATTTTGGACTAAAACATCTTTCATTTCGCCTTATAAAAATTTTATTAGGGGTCGGCCCAGTTAACAATATTGTTAAACGTTTTGTTCTCTATAAGAATATAAATTTTTCATATTTTTATATATTGGTCAAAACTTTAGTGAACGGCGAAAAATCAATTAATTGCATTATATATATATATATTAGATTATCGAGAAAAATTCAATTGCGTCTCAAAATATGAAATTTATTTTATGGTCATGATAGAAAAATAATTATCCCCTTTCCGTTTATAAAGTTTGGTCAAAATTAATTAATTATTTTAAGAAACATTATTGAAATCATTAATTAAGAAAATGTCTATTTACCTCTTTACTAACTCGACCTCACTCTCACATGATAATTAATCACACATTTTTCATTTATAACCATTTCTCACCTTTATTTCAATACATACTTCAAAATTAAAAATTTTATATTTTATTATTTAACTAGGGTGTTACATCCTCCCCCACTTCAAGGAATTTGATCCCCAAATTCGTCGATCGCCAAATAATTAAACTAAGATGATCTATTCAAAATACCATGGTAATCATATAACTAATGGAATGTAAAAGAATTTCAACTATAGTTAAGGATAAGAGAGAATGATACCTTATATAAATCTTCATATGATAAAAATCGGTTCCAATTCTCCTTATGTTTTTGCTTGTGGAAGTAGCTTAGGGCAATTAGCCGTTACATGATCTTTATTTTCGCAACGAAGACACGCTTTGCTCCTTCGCCAGCACTCCTTGATTAGATGACCAAATTTGTGACAGTGAAAACATTTCATTTACGAAAGATTATTCTATTTCTTCTTATTACTCTGAATTTTGTTTACGACGGACTCGCCACCTTCTAACGGAACTAGATTTTAGCTTACTCGTGGATCCTCTCGCTTTCATGTCAAAAGGAGTTTAGATATCTGCAAAAATAATTATAAGGTTAAAAATTTTATTACCCTTACACGTCATGCTACGCAATCTTATACATATTTTATTACTTAACCCGAAGCACTACCCATTCTCACCAGGTGACAAGAAGGGATGACAAGGATTACACGACCTATCACTTAGGGTAACCTTTACTTATAGACAAGAACCTAGGACTCAACAACCAAGGCTCTGATACCACTTCTGTCACGCCTCGAACCGATAGTAGCGAGAAGCGATGCTCGGAACGTGGCATCGAAACAGTCATGATAATTAGAGCAGAAAATAAATAAACATAATAAATAATATTCAAACACATGGAGGCCATTAATTTGAGAAAAATATGATTTTATTGATATTTGAAAGTTTAAATATAATGTGGACACAATAAAAGAAATAAAGAAGAGAAAATAGCAAGACCACTATATCACTAGACTCAAAATAATAAAAAGACTCGGTCTCAAGGCTCTAGGTTCACTCGATCACGTTGACCCGACCCCAATTGTAAACGTTTCACCTACCGCGTTACCTGAAAAGGATGGAAATAAGGGGGGGGGGGTGAGCGAGAAGCTCAGTAGGAATTATACTCTATCATCAGACAAATTTAAGTAATTAATCATTTTCATGAATGTATAAATAAAGTGAGAATTCAATAAAACAAGCTGGTAACCAACAAGATCAGAAGATAATTGATAGCTAAATGAAAAGGAACATTGCAAATCGAGATAGCAAAACAAATAACCAGAATTTCACGGGAGTGGCCGCATGCCAAGTCAAGTCAATACATCATGCACGATACTAAGTGAATGGCCATTTATCGAGTCAAGTCAAGTCGAGTCATGCAAGCAAGCACTTCCTGCTTTCAAGCAAGTATCACAAGAGTTTGGAATGTCGTAGACCCAACACGCTAGATAGTACCGGTGCCAAATGTCACACCGAGTCATTCACCTCCCCGTGGATCAAGTACTTTTCGGGTGCACCTCCCAGGACCATACTCGGCCCTTTAATGTGTTTGCCTTGGCATTGATTTGTTTGGATCATAGATCCCACGAAATCTAGACATCCACAATGTTTAATGGCCAAGAGTTCCAAGGTTTAAGCTATGTAACTTACCAACTAAGATCAAATGATATTTCAATAGAATTGGAATGGATATCAAGTAGAAGAACAAGGATCAAGCAAGATTTCGCAGTTCAAGGTTAACCTTGATATGACTACTATCACAACAACAAAACACGAAAAATCATATTAAATCTCAATTTTAGCGGTCAATAATTGGGCCGCTAAGGCGATATTGACGGTCTAACCTTAGACCGCGTACGGTTCAGTATAATAGGCTCTTAAAGCGAACCCAAAAAGGTCCTCAATTTAGCCCAAATCAGAATGGGTCCAAAAAAGAGTTCAGCCCACGAAGCTAAAGTCAAATAGAACGGATTGGGCTAGGTTAGAATTGATTGGGCTCAAAAGATTCAGACTAAACCCAAGCCCATTACTTAACCTTGGCGAAGAGAGGGATAGTGGTCTAACCTGGGCCACCAAGGTCGCTTAGCGGTCGCAAGTTGGGCCGCTACGGTCGCAGAGTACTCCAGATGTGGACTGGCCCAAACATGAATCAAAACACGTCCAGGGGTTCAGGTCTTGGGGGTACAACCCGCCCGGCGTCCTGATGGGAATTCCAAGCACACGAGGACTTACGTAGGTCTCATAATAGTGGTCCTAATCCGACGGAAAGAATATCCGGCGGAGAGTCCTAACTATTACAAGATTGAGGCTATATGAAACATGAAAAATGAGACGATGCGGTCAGTCAATCCCACCGGAGTGGCATGACTGTCAAACAATGATATCAGCAACATAATATGAGGAATGTATAACAGCATGGTGTGAGATTACAAGATTAATAACCAAGTTTTTATGAAGTTTCTTATGATCATTAACTTATTATTGTCAAAGCAACTTTCATGTAAATAAATGGAAATTTATGTTTCTAACCATGATACTAGATTAATATTACGTTCTGCATAGTTACAGGTCCAAATATCATGCTAGACAGGGTAAGTTTTCTAGTTAAAAATTCATAAAACAAAGTTTAGAACTTCCTGCCAGAAGCCATGAAACGGTCTATACAAGGGCCGCCTGAATGATAAAACGGTCTATATAAGGGCCGCCTGAAGGATAAAATGGTCTATCGTAGGGCCGTTTCTTCATTAGTAAGTAAAAATGCATAAATTTTATTAAATTTGAAAATGCAAGGCTTGAAGCGGTCTATCGTACAACCTCTATATTACTAGCGGTCTCTGAAAGGACCGTTTCATTCAACTCGAACCCAGAACATAAAAACGCCATACACCAGTCCAATGAAAGCAAGATTTAAAATGAATATAGCATGAAAATTAGGCTATTTGTTGTCAAAATGTAGGTAACTCAAAAATGCACGTCGTGGTATAGTCAATTTAAAGATTCCACTATGATGACTTCATGTAAATCAAATAGAAAGAATGGGGGTAAAAACCCGAATTACATGAGCGACAAAAAATCATGAATACACTCATTATAGATAGCCAAAATTGGGCAAATTGGACTCAAAAGAAAGCTAAGGAGGATATTTATCTATCCATATTATTTAATTAGATTGGGCCTGAGAGAAACCTACCGATTTGGAAGAAGAAAGGGAAGACGCTCTAAAACCCTAATCGCGAACACGTCACCGTTCTCACCCTAATTCGCCCTCGATCGACCACGATTGCTTGCGCCACCTGTTGGAAAAACAAAAGGAGGTCTAGGGCTGCGAAAGTCTTTTACTTATAGAGGTTGAGGAGGCTTCTAGAGATCGAATTGGTTAAGAGAGTCCAAAGGAGAAGAATCGACGAAAAACTCGGCATGCCTACCTAATCCACGTCGCCGCCGTTGAGAGAGGCATCTAGAAGCTAGGGTTTCAGGGGCAAAACGATCTACTAGAGTTTATCTATCAATTGGGCTTGGTCTGGGCTCGAATGGTTGAGAAATGGGCTCTCGAATTTGGTCGATTAAGGTTGGGCTATTAAGAACAACGATTTTGGACTAAAACCTCTTTAATTCGGCCTTATTAAAGTTTTATTAGGGGTCAGCCCAATTAACAACATTGTTAAACGTTTTGTTCTCTATACGAATATAATTTTTCCATATTTTTATAAATTGGTCAAAACTTTAGTGAACGGCGAAAAATCAATTAATTGCATTATATATATATATATATATATATATATATATATATATATATATATATATATATATATATATTATCGTGAAAAATTCAATTGCTTCTCAAAATATGAAATTTCTTTTATGGTCATGATAGAAAAATAAGTATCCCCTTTCCGTTTATATAGTTTGGTCAAAATCAATTAATTATTTTAAGAAACATTATTGAAATCATTAATTAAGAAAATGTCTATTTTACCCCTTTACTAACTCGACCTCACTCTCACACGATAATTAATCGCACATTTTTCATTTATAACCATTTGTCACCTTTATTTCAATACATACTTCAAAATTTAAAATTTTATATTTTATTATTTAATCGGGGTGTTACAGTGTGTTCCGACCCTACTTAGATATGTGGGTTGTAGTATTTATCGATGATATTCTTATATACTCCAAGAGCAAGGAGGAGCATGAAGAACACTTGAAGACGACGTTGCAAATGCTAAAGGATCATCAGTTATATGCCAAGTTCAGTAAGTGTGAGTTATGGCTACGAGAAGTATCTTTTCTAAGGCATATTATTTCTAAAAATGGAATTTCAGTAGACCCTTCAAAAGTGAAGGCAGTACATAATAGGGAAAGGCATGTAAATGCAACTGAGATCAGGAGTTTCTTAGGCCTAGCAGGCTACTATCGGAGGTTCATTAAGGATTTCTCCAAAATTACAGTGCCCTTGACTAGATTAACTCGTATGGAGAATCGATTCGAGTGGTCGGATGATTATGAGGAGAGTTTTCAATCTTTGAAGGAGTGCTTGACCACTGCCCCGATTTTAGCCTTGCCTTACCGAGAAGGAGGTTTCGAAGTATACACCGATGCTTCAGGAATCAGCTTAGGCTGTGTGTTGATGCAACGAGGGAAAATGATAGCTTATTCTTCCAGGCAGCTAAGAAAGCACGAGGAGAATTTCCCTGTTCATGACTTGGAGCTAGCGGCAGTTGTGTTTGCTTTGAAGATTTAGAGGCATTATCTATATGGAGAAACTTTCACAGTGTACTCAGATCACAAGAGCCTAAAGTACTTATTTTCTCAGAAGGAGCTGAATATGAGGCAGAGAAGGTGGCTCGAGTACTTAAAAGATTTTGACTTCTCTATTGAATATCATCCTGAGAAGGGGAATGTTGTGGCGGATGCTTTGAGTAGGAAGCCGATGGCTAGATTAGCGAGTTTGATGCTTCAAGAATGGAAGTTATTAGAACAGTTTGCAACCCTAGATCTTAATGTCACCGAGAAGGAAGATCGGGTTATGATTGCTCATATCCAGCTTCACTTAGAGTTGCCGGCAGAGATTAAGCAACTACAGGATAATGACCCGTTGCTAGTAGAAATTAAAGAGCAGATGGCTAGTCGACCAGATTTTGTGTTGGCTGATGATGGTAGATTATTGTTCCGAGGTAGAACTTGTGTTCCTGATTCTGCAGAAGTGAAGAAAAAGATTCTCGAGGAAGCTCATAAGTCCAAGTATACAATTCATCCAGGAGCTACGAAGATGTATCAAGACTTGAAGAGGTCTTTCTGGTGGCCGAACATGAAAAGAGAAGTGGCCGAATTTGTAAGGAAGTGTCTAGTTTGTCAGCAAGTTAAGGCCGGACATTTTAGGCCTGCTGGAAAGTTAAAGCCTCTCGAAATACCATAATGGAAGTGGGAGAGTGTCGGCATGGATTTTATTATGGGCTTACCTAGAACTCGTAGTAGTTTTGATGTAATTTGGGTGATTGTTGATCATCTGACAAAGTCCACGCACTTTTTGCCTATTAAATCTAAGTGGACTGTAGATGTTTTGGCTGCCCTGTATATGAAGGAAATAGTGAGGTTGAATGGAGTCCCTATATCCATCATATCTGACAGAGACCCCAGGTTTACCTCTCACTTTTGGAAAGGTCTACAAGCATCGTTGGGAACTCGTTTGAACTTCAGTACTGCTTTCCACCCTCAGACTGACGAGCAGACTGGGAGAACAAATCAGATTGTTGAAGAGATGTTGAGAGCTTGTATGATTGACTTTGGAGGTAGTTGACATTTACATTTACCTCTGATTGAGTTTGCCTAGAACAACAGTTACCAGTCCAGCATTCAGATGGCACCATTTGAGGCTTTATATGGAAGAAGTTGTAGATCCCCTCTTTGTTGGGAAGAGATCGGCGAGAAGCAATGGCTCGGACCAGATCTTGTTTCAGAGTCATCCAAGAACATTCAAGTCATTATAAACCGTTTGAAGATTGCTCAGTCCAGGCAGAAGAGCTATGCTGATAACAGAAGAAGGGATTTGGAGTTTTAGGTTGGAGAGCATGTGTTTCTGAAAGTTTCACCGTCAAGAGGAATTAGAAGATTTGAAATCCGAGGCAAGTTAAGCCCAAGGTTTGTTGGCCCGTTCGAAATCTTGGAGAGAGTAGGCGAAGTTGGCCTATAGACTGGCGTTACACCCACAGTTATCAGGTATTCATAATGTGTTCCATGTGCCTATCTTGTGGAAGTACGTATACGACCCTTCGCACACCATCCAACATACGGACCTGGAATTGAAAGAAGATTTATCTTACGAAGAGAAGCATGTCAAGATTTTGGACTACAAACAACAGCAACTCAGGAATCGATCCATTCCAATGGTCAACGTCCAGTGGAGTCGGCGCGGAACTGAAGAAGCCACGTGGGAGTCCGAAGAAGCAATTAGGAAGTTGTATCTCGATTTGTTTTAAGGTTGGTTTGTTCTTTTTCAATAAGATTCGGTGAATTTGGGGACCAAATTCCTTACAGCGGGGGAGGGTGTAGCATCCTAAATTTTTTAATATTAAATATCATCATATTATTTAATTATTCTTCTTAGCTCAATTTTTTTTAAATTCTATTAAATATGGAAAAATATGTATCTTATGTAAAATTCGATTTACAGCAACTTTATCTTCAGAAACAAACCAAGAATAAAATTGGTTAAGGCCCAATTTCATGTTTTAAGCAAAAAATCGTTGCTTTCTAAGAACAAACTAAACTTCCTTAATTGGAGCTTAATTCTTGCCCAATTGGGCTCTGATCGGAGCCAAATCCCAGCCCAACTATAGAGGACCGATTCCTCTCCAAAAACCCTAACCTTAGACCCTTCATTTGGCGGCGGCGGCGGTAGATTAGATTACCCCCGATTTTCTCGCCATTTTTCCTCTTTGGACTCTTCACCCTGATTCGATCACAAGAAGAATCCATAGATCCTTCAAATAGAGGGATTTCTATCCCTGAGAACCCTATTTGCTCTGGCGGCTGGTGGCGTGGTCGATCGTGGCCGGACGTGGGCATATTTCGGCATTCTAGGAGCGGCCTAATTAGGGTTCCGGTGACCTTTTTCTTCTTCCTTTTACATCAATTAAAGGTAGGTTTCTCTCAGGCTGAACTAAGAACAAAATATAGCACCTTGTTCATCTTTCTGAGCTCTTTCATTTGATACCAATTTACCCAAATTCCTTGCACTATGTTGTTCTAATTTCATTGATTACTTGGAGGTATACTCGAAGGGTTACTTTCCAAGTTAGTCTGTTTTATGTTTATTTAAATCACGATAAACTCAAATTAAAGCATGTCATCTTATGTGTCTTTGAATGCTCTATCCAATGGTACCATTTTGCCCAATTTATATTTATCGTATCGCTAGAAATCAGAGTTTTGATCATGGTGTGTTAGGGTTCGCCGTTGGCGAGTCTCGGGTAGGCAAGCGGCCCTTCCAGCGACCGCTTGGTTCCCAAACGGTCGCGCGATAGACCGCTTGGCCACCTTGAGTTTTCAATATATATAGATATATGTGTATATAATGTTAAACGCCCATAAGTCAGACCATTTGCCCCGTAGGCGGCCTCCCTGTAGACCATTTTAGCCTCTTGCAGAAAGATTTAAAAGCCTATTTTCATATGTTTTTGGAATAAAGACTTTCCCTGGTTAGCATGAAATTTTGACCAGTAGTGATGCAAAACGTAGTATTAACTTGGTATCATGAAATTGTAAATTCAATTTTCCACTATCTACATGAAAATCTCCCTTGATTATCACCGTTGGCCAACTATGTAAATTGGTAGAACAAACTTGGTTATTAATTTCTTGATCTTAACTTTTTGCCACTTCTAAATTGCTGATATTATGGTTCTGATGTCATTGTTTGACAGTCATGCCACTCCGGTGGGATTGACTGACCGCACCGTTCACGTTTTCCGTGCTTTAGACAGCCTCAATCTTGTAATAGTCGAGACTCTCCACCGGATACTCCTTCCGTCGGACTAGGACCACTATTATGAGACCTCTGTAAGCCCCCGTGAGCCTTGGATTCCCACCAAGACCCCGGGCAGGTTGTACCACTAAGACCAGAACCCACGGATTTGATTTTATTCACGTTTTAGGGGCAGTCCAATATCCGGATTGTTCTGAACCTCTAGCGGCCCTGTTGGAGACCGCCAAGCATCCCTTTCCGGCCTAGGGTTAGACCGCAAGGATTTCCTTGGCCTGGTTAGAAGCTGGCTTGGGTTTCATATTATTCTTGATCCCAGTCAACTCTGACCTGACCAAATAGTCGTTGTTGACCTTGGCTTCGTGGGCTGAACCCTTGTATGGACCCACTATGCCTCTGGCTGAATTGAGGACCCCTTTTCGTCCACTTGAAAGCATTGATATTACTCAATCTGGAAACGGTCTAGAACTAGACCATTAGTCTCATCCTAGCGGTCCATGTAATGACCGCAAACCTTAAGACTGAACGTGTTTTCTGTGATTTTGTTGTGATAGCAGTCGTGCCAAGGATGGCCTTAGACTGAGAAGCCTTGCCTTAGCTCATGGTCACTTTGGACTCTCGAGTCAATTCCTATGATATCTTATTCCAACTTTCCTTGGAATTTCTCTTGATCATAGAAGTAAGTTTCATAAGCTTAAACCTTGGAACTCTTGGCCATTCAATGTGGTGAATGTCTAGATTGGGACTTATGATCCAACCCTTCAATGCCAACGCATCATAAAGGGCCCGGTCTGGTCCTGGGAGGAGCGCTCGAAAGTACTTGTGCCCTGGGGAGTTTGTAATGACAACGTGTGGCATTGCACCGAAGTGCATGACTAGCGTGTTGGTCTATGAAATTCTACTTCACTCAATCACTTGAAAAATCGTGACGTGCGTGCTTGTTATGGCCAGTTCACATTAAAACTTACTTGAAACCTCGTGGAAAGTTCTTGTTATACTTGCGCTTGTTCCTTACATGGAATCTATCTTTCCTTTCTCTTATCTGTTATTTATCGCTTGCCATTTGATTATTATCGTTCTTTTATTGCATTGTTATACATGTCAAAAATGATTAATCACTTAAACTGTGCCTGGTGATAGAGATATAAAATCCTACTGAGCTTTCGCTCACCCCTTTATTTCCAATCCTTTTCAGGTAATATGAATGAGGACGTGCACACCGACGGGGACGGGGATGGGAACGAGTGATTATTGAGCAAGCCTTCTAATTATGTTTTGGGTCAATGTCTTAGTTAGTCGTCGAATCCTGATAGTTCAGGGTCTATGTAATTTTCTTTCTTTCTTTTGGCTGATGTAAGTGTTAGTGAAAGTCCACAAGATGTCGTTGTAATAAGTACATTCCATCCTTATTATCAATAAAGTTTGGTTATTTGCATTTTAATTATTGGCCTTCATGTTTGGTCTAATGTGGCAATGTATGCTCTGATTGACATGAATGATATAACTGCTACATTCCGATTTTATCCGCATCGGGGCGTGACATTCAAAATCTTTTGCCCTCAAGAAAACGTGCATACAGTTCTTCCAATATGCATAGTTTGAACCATCAAAGTATGGAGGCTTGGTCGTAGGTTGTCCTTCGACTGTCATTCCTTTAGCAGCCATGATGTCTATCTCTTCAGGATGTTAGTCCCTGCAGAAGAGTTAGGCTCTGATACCATGTGATATGGATCAAGAGGGGGGGTGAATAGATCTACCCCAAATTTAAAGTAAGATTAAGCAGATAAATGCGGAATTAAAATTTACTTAATCAGAACAGCCAATTTAGACACAGAGTTACTAGAGCGACTGAATTAACAGAAGACTTAGTCAAGTGTTATGTGAGAGCTATCAATAGAGAGAATGAGTATATTCAACTAGAAAATTGAAACACAACAGCAGCGAAACTGAATTGCAGAGAGATGAAATGTGAAGAGGTACTTGGCAGAGGTTGAACTCAAAGAGTGTCCTCACGCAAGATAAATCACTTTTCAGATAAGGCTAACTTATCCTTCGAGTGGTACCTATTGATATACCTTCTTAACTCTCTTGAATACTCAGTATATCAACCTAATGAAACACGATAACATCTAGATATATAGATCCAACAATCACAAACCATCAAGCATAGACACGCGATTTTTAGGTGGTTCGATCTCCTGCAGAGATCTGCGTCCACCCCACACTTAAATCAAGTGTGACTTCACTGCTGATTCACAACTTCCAATCCGCTGATCCACAACTTCGGGAAAAACTTCCCAACATACGCTGAGCCTTATAGCTTATGCTACCCAGAGGAATCCACCTCTACAGCTGGGCCTTATAGCTTGCCACCGCTGACTCACAGCTTGCTATAATCAAGAGTTCGAAATGAAAAACAGAAGCAATAGAAAAATAGAAAATAGTAAAACAATATGTAGCTCTTACAAAGAGCAGATCGACTATGGTTCTGAACCAAGAAGCTGGAAACAATGACCTACAGAAACTCAGACTCATACCCTTCAAACGACTCTATGCTTCTCTCTCAAATCTCTCTCAAAACTCTTTCAAAGCTCTCTCTGGATCTGCTGGAAGCCCCTCTTGACTTGGCTGCTGCTTTTCTCTCCCTAGCTTCGTTCTCGCTTCTGTATATTCTTTCTCTATATATCTTCTCTCACCTCTCGAGATTGGGTGATCTGCCCCCTTTTATAATAGCAGCTGATGGGCGCATGGAAACCACGTTTCTCGCCCAAAAGTTCGTTCAGATCTGAGCTTGGGATGGCCACGTGGCAGCAACTTAATTAGGTTACTTTCTACGTGTCACGATCATAACGCTTCACCTTTTTACCTTGGATCACGTTCCTTTTATCCTGGTACTTTAGTTGCTTGTGAGCAGGTAGTTGGGATACACGTCAGGTGCTTGATCATAAGTCTCACTTGTCATTTTAACGAACAAAATGTCAGTCACGTGTTGTGGACTTAGACAATTCACACGTCTATGGGTATAGGCACAGATGCAAAAAGAACTAGCATAGACTTGAAATACATATGCACCGACCTTAAGTGTGCATGAGATACTGTAGCACCCCAAAAAAATTTAAATATAAAATAAATAGAAATAACTATAAATATTAGATATAGAAAAGCATGGGAATTAAAATTTTGATAGAATAAAAATGATAATTTATCTAAAGTAGTTAAAAGGCCTAACACACATTTATAAAACATAAAATCCTATATTAATATAATTAGTGGGCCAATCCAAAATTACTAGGCTTTAATTAAAGAAGATCTATATATATAAAATATATATATACATGGATTTCTAGTTAGATAGTGGGCTTTAGCATATGGGCTTTAGAATTCTCAAAAGGTCTTTTAATGGATTTAAACAAATAATTCCAAGTATATCTATTTAAACCCTTTTACGTAGATGAGCCTCAATAAAAGAATTAAAATGTTAAGGAATCCAAAACCCCACAACCCTTTCAAACAAAACCCAACCCCAAAATATTCTAAGAAAATGGGCCTTAAACCCATAAACATAAAGTGAAAACTCACAAATCAATTATCCACCCACATGCATTTCCCCTGGGGCTTTTGGCCAGACCCAACACATATCTATAGGGGCTCATGATGGGTCAAGATAGCCAAAGACCAACCCACGTAGAAGGGATCACCCAAAACAACCCAAACTCTATATATATATAGATAAATATATGTGCATACAGCAACCCCAACCCACACGTGTGAGTAAACCAGTTTGAACACAACCCAAACCCATATACACATACGAAGGGTGATAGCTTTAGGGTTTTTCCTGTGAATAATGGCAGGCGGCTGAAAGTTTGGTAGGTGCGATGTTAACGGAGATACATATAGGAATATTGCTTCCTTTAAGACTTGCCACCCATGGTTAGGATTCCATCCCTATAAAATCAACCACATCGAGCGTGTAGAAGGCTGCTACTACTCGTTTCGTGAGGACCCTGCGTGCATCTTCCTTTTCTTCCCGTCGAAGTCGTGCGGAGGCCAGGCAGTGGCTCTGCGGGTTTGCTGCCGCTGTGGTGCCGTGCTGCTGCTGTTGTAGTTGCAGTGAAGAAGCAAGGCTTCTTCTTTATCTTCCTCTACTGTTTCTTTCTTCTTCTCGTCGGTTAAACACATCGAGGTAGGCAATCTCCCAAGTAAAATATTATATAATCATCATACTAGATCGTTAGAACAAGTAGGTTTTCTCAAGTTTCGTAGCCCAAACAATGTTAAAACATGATTTAAGGTCAACATTATAGATAAAAAAAAATCATCTTATATGATGCATTTTTATCATACATATGATTATCGGTGTGTTCTGAATTTTTACAGTAATTAACGACCCTTTCTAGGGCACTATTTCATTTTGACGCCCATCAAAACGGTCGTCAAAACCCATTTGGAATTGACGACTTCGCATATGTCGTGTTTTCTGGAATTGACGCCACTGTTAAGGGCGTTATAAGAGTAAAATGTGACAGCCGCAGTGTCGTCATTTATTGAAATTCAAAAAAAGTGATCAACGACAGTCGTCAATTATATATATGTTGGTTATGGTTTTCTTTCGCATTTATAGTTATACATGAGTATAGAAGTATCCTCTGGCCATGAAAATTTGTGGACATACTATTGGGATGGGGACCGAAGTAGTGGAAGTGGTTACACCGTTTTTCGTGCCCCCTATTGCAAGATCGCCTGTCTCTCATCGAAAAATTATTTTAAACATATGGTTAGGAAGAGTTTTTCGAGCCGGTCATTTCGGTATATTATAAGCCAGATTCCGACATCATTTAGTATAGAAACGAGAGGCTTGAAAAAAATAAATTTTTGAAATAACGACCCACGTACGGTCGTCAATTCAAGTTTGGACGCCACTGTTTATTGGCGTCAATTTTGACTAATATAAATATATATAAATATATATATATATATCCTATACGTGTATCTTTGAAAATTCATATTAATTAGAATATGTAACAGAAAATTATGAAAAATATATATTTGGAATCCTTGTATTTTTCTCCTAATTATCATATATTCTATTTCCTTAAATGATTTTAAATAAATCAATGTGCCTTTTATTGTATGTTTTTGAATTTATTCAATTAAATAGATATAAATGTGAATTCTTGTTAAATAAATTGAGTTAAAAATCATAAAAATTAACGTTCCCCAAGAGGATGCTAATTAATAAATGACGCCACCCACGGGTGTCAAATAATATAAGTTTATTTAATTATAGTTAATTATAGAATTGGAGTTACTTGAATTCTATAATTAACGCAATCATGTTCTCACCGTTTACTTCCGTCTTGACCCATACCGCGGGTCTTTTGGCACTCTCATCTCACGTCCGTAGATGGAGTCCTTGTTTCATGATTGGTTCACGTTATACACTCAACTCTCGGTGACATACGAGCCCTCCGTTGGACATTCCGTTCCTTCGGACTGGCAAGTTAGTCATTGAGACCTCCGTAAGTCTCCTCGTAGCCTTGGATTCCCTCAAGGTCGATTGAGCTGGTTGTACCTAATCACCCAGATTTCCAGAATGACATGGTTTTCATCTGGTTTATTGATATATCCTCCTTATTACAAATTCTATCCTTGAACTCTATGTTCCATGAAATCTATCTTAATGTTCTTACATGCTTGATCCTTGAAATTCTTGGCCATTAATATGGAATTAGTCTAGACTAAATGTCAGGGGCTATGGGTCCCACTAAAATGACATTTTAAATGCTACGGGTCCTGATCTGACCCTATTGGGCGAGGCAAAGTCCAAACGTTACCGGTGTACGATGATCGGGTGCAGGCATTCACCAACTCGGTTATTGGCATTTAGGGGCAATCATATAGTCGTGAGAACTCCTAAGTGTACGACCAAATACTAACTAGGGCTATTTTCCATGAGGGGTGGTCATATTGTCGTGATTTTCCCCTTAGTGCATTGGCCAATCCTATATAGTGCTAGATGTACAAACGCTCTCGTGATAGTGATGATCGGGAGTAACTGTCATCATAGTACATCATTCTACAACTTATTGTTCGTCATGAAAAGATCCTGATTTGCCTTATTGGAGGGGTTATCATATCATCGTGATATTCCCTTAGTGTCTTGGCAAATGCTATATAGTGTTCTTGAATTATCCTATTGATAGTACTCGTTATCTTGTCACAAAGATCCTTCACAATAAAGGATACATTGAAGCTCTCGTGATAGTGTTCGTCATAGAGAGATGCATGTTATATTTCCTCATGAATGCTCTTGACCTAACTTGAGAAAGTACTTGATTAGATCTTGTTATACCCTCTTGATTATCATTGTCCCTACTCTACATGAGTTTATCTAGCATCTTGCTTACTCGTTTGTTTATTATAGTGCTTGAATTTATCTCGTGTTATTACAGTTCTCGATTTCTATATCTTGCATGACCTGCATGAGCATGTTAAACTGTAATTGATTTAAAGCTAGCTTGGAATCATGAGATATTAAGTCCTACTGAGCGTTCGCTCACCCTGCGTTTTCCAATGTTTTTCAGGTAAAGACCTTAGTGACGACGAGACCAAACAGGATGGGCAAGGGCAAGAGTGAAGAAAACGCTGACATCTAGACGAACCACCTAGTTTTGCTATCCTGTGTCTTATGTTAAGTCGAGCCAAGAGTCTCCTTGTAATTTCTTTTATTGGGTCCTTTCGTTTATTATGGGCCCGAATATGTAAAAGAACTTATATTTGAAATGAAATTTGTTATTTGTCCAAATTGTGTTTTGTGGAAATGACTATGTTCTGATTGACATGACTGTTTAACTGCCACGTTCCGAGCAAACGACACGTTCCGCTGCTATCGGTTCGGGGCATGACAGAAGGTGGTATCAGAGCCTAGGCTTTCTAAATCCCTAGGTCATCAGGATCAAGTCCTAGATTGAGTCGTCCTTGTCAGTTATCCTATAGGAACCCTGTGAGATTTGGGTAGAGCTTTGGGGTTAAATGATAAAATATGTTACATTCGCGTTAGATACCTGCCGAGATATGAATATCATTAATCCAAACCTTATTCTTTTAGGCTAGAATGGCCGCTGAGAGAGCTCAATGGAGAGAAATGCAACGTACGGTTCAAGGGTTGACACAAGCATTACAACAGGTTGCACAAGGCAGGAACCAACATGGAGCTGGGGATCTGCATCGAAAATTTCAAAAGATAAATCCCCCTAAGTTTAGTGGGTCGACTGACCCGGATGAAGCGGAGAATTGGGTGCAAGAAATAGAGAGGACCTTTAAGGTGATGCAATGCACCGATGAGGAGAAGGTACTATTAGGAACATATCAATTAGAGAAGGATGCCCGAGTATGATGGGGATCCGTGGAAGCAATCTTGCCTAACGAACAAGTTACCTGGGACGAATTCTTAGAACACTTTAATGAAAAGTATTTCTCGGAAAGAATACGCGAGAAGAAAGCTATGGAATTTGTAGCTTTGAAGCAGCGTAGTCTGTCAGTCGCCGAGTATGAGGCGAGGTTTTCTAGATTGGCCCGATATGCACCACACTTGGTTTGCACGGAGAAGATGAGAGCAAGAAGATTTATGAATGGCTTAAAGGTGGAGCTTATTCCACAACTAGCTCCACTAGAAATTCAAACATATACGGAGATGGTTAGAAAAGCTCAACTCTTGGAAGATGCTATAGATATGATGGAAAGAATCAAAGGAAAGGCAGCCAAGAAGGACTTACCAAATGGACCCAAGAGCAAGGAAAACATGAACGACAAGAAGAGATTTAATGAAGGCAACAAATTCAATGAAAATAAGAAACCCCGGAATAAAGATCGAAAAATTATTCCGGCCAAGGGGAAATGCGAGCATTGCAAGAAGGGAAGGCACAATCCGGACGAGTGTTGGTATAAACTTGGAAGATGCATCCGTTGTGGAAGCAGAGACCACAAAATTACTTGATGTCCACTCTTAAAGGAAGAAGCACCGCAAGCGACGGAAGGTAACCCTATAAACCTATCTCATCTAAAACTTGCATGAATCGGATATGACCTTAAGTACTTAGCATGATATATGAATGATCTAGCCAGAATACATGCTTTAGATATGGTGATCTTACCCCACCAATTTTGGAAAGGAAACTATGTGAATTTGGGGGCCAAATTCTTTTAAGTGGGGGAGGTTGTAACACCCCAAAAAAATTTAAATATAAAAAAAAATAGAAATAACTATAATTATTAGATATAGAAAAGCATGGGAATTAAAATTTTGATAGAATAAAAATGATAATTTATCTAAAGTAGTTAAAAGGCCTAACACACATTTATAAAACATAAAATCCTATATTAATATAATTAGTGGGCCAATCCTAAATTACTAGGCTTTATTTAAAGAAGATCTATATATAAAAAATATATATATACATGGATTTCTAGTTAGATAGTGGGCTTTAGCATATGGGCTTTAGAATTCTCAAAAGGTCTTTTAATGGATTTAAACAAATAATTCCAAGTATATCTATTTAAACCCTTTTACGTAGATGAGCCTTAATAAAAGAATTAAAATGTTAAGGAATCCAAAACCCCACAACCCTTTCAAACAAAACCCAACCCCAAAATATTCTAAGAAAATGGGCCTTAAACCCATAAACATAAAGTGAAAACTCACAAATCAATTATCCACCCACATGCATTTCCCCTGGGGCTTTTGGCCAGACCCAACACATATCTATAGGGGCTCATGATGGGTCAAGATAGCCAAAGACCAACCCACATAGAAGGGATCACCCAAAACAACCCAAAGCCTATATATATATAGATAAATATATGCGCATACAGCAACCCCAACCCACACGTGTGAGTAAACCAGTTTGAACACAACCCAAACCCATATACACATACGAAGGGTGATAGCTTTAGGGTTTTTCCTGTGAATAATGGCAGGCGGCTGAAAGTTTGGCAGGTGCGATGTTAACGGAGATACATATAGGAATATTGCTTCCTTTAAGACTTGCCACCCATGGTTAGGATTCCATCCCTATAAAATCAACCACATCGAGCGTGTAGAAGGCTGCTACTGCTCGTTTCGTGAGGACCCTGCGTGCATCTTCCTTTTCTTCCCGTCGAAGTCGTGCGGAGGCCAGGCAGTGGCTCTGCGGGTTTGCTGCCGCTGTGGTGCCGTGCTGCTGCTGTTGTAGTTGCAGTGAAGAAGCAAGGCTTCTTCTTTATCTTCCTCTACTGTTTCTTTCTTCTTCTCGTCGGTTAAACACATCGAGGTAGGCAATCTCCCAAGTAAAATATTATATAATCATCATACTAGATCGTTAGAACAAGTAGGTTTTCTCAAGTTTCGTAGCCCAAACAATGTTAAAACATGATATAAGGCCAACATTATAGATAAAAAAAATCATCTTATATGATGCATTTTTATCATACATATGATTATCGGTGTGTTCTGAATTTTTACAGTAATTAACGACCCTTTCTAGGGCGCTATTTCATTTTGACGCCCATCAAAACGGTCGTCAAATCCCATTTGGAATTGACGACTTCGCATATGTCGTGTTTTCTGGAATTGACGCCACTGTTAAGGGCGTTATAAGAGTAAAACGTGACAGCCGCAGTGTCGTCATTTATTGAAATTCAAAAAAAGTGATCAACGACAGTCGTCAATTATATATATGTTGGTTATGGTTTTTTTTCGCATTTATAGTTATACATGGGTATAGAAGTATCCTCTGGCCATGAAAATTTGTGGACATACTATTGGGATGGGGACCGAAGTAGTGGAAGTGGTTACACCATTTTTCGTGCCCCCTATTGCAAGATCGCCTGTCTCTCATCGAAAAATTATTTTAAACATATGGTTAGGAAGAGTTTTTCGAGCCGGTCATTTCGGTATATTATAAGCCAGATTCCGACATCATTTAGTATAGAAACGAGAGGCTTGAAAAAAATAAATTTTTGAAATAACGACCCACGTACGGTCGTCAATTCAAGTTTGGACGCCACTGTTTATTGGCGTCAATTTTGACTAATATAAATATATATAAATATATATATATATATCCTATACGTGTATCTTTGAAAATTCATATTAATTAGAATATGTAACAGAAAATTATGAAAAATATATATTTGGAATCCTTATATTTTTCTCCTAATTATCATATATTCTATTTCCTTAAATGATTTTAAATAAATCAATGTGCCTTTTATTGTATGTTTTTGAATTTATTCAATTAAATAGATATAAATGTGAATTCTTGTTAAATAAATTGAGTTAAAAATCATAAAAATTAATGTTCCCCAAGAGGATGCTAATTAATAAATGACGCCACCCACGGGTGTCAAATAATATAAGTTTATTTAATTATAGTTAATTATAGAATTGGAGGGACTTGAATTCTATAATTAACGCAATCATGTTCTCACCGTTTACTTCCGTCTTGACCCATACCGTGGGCCTTTTGGCACTCTCATCTCACGTCCGTAGATAGAGTCCCTGTTTCATGATTGGTTCACGTTATACACTCAACTCTCGGTGACATACGAGCCCTCCGTTGGACATTCCGTTCCTTCGGACTGACAAGTTAGTCATTGAGACCTCCGTAAGTCTCCTCGTAGCCTTGGATTCCCTCAAGGCCGATTGAGTTGGTTGTACCTAATCACCCAGATTTCCAGAATGACATGGTTTTCATCTGGTTTATTGATATATCATCCTTATTACAAATTCTGTCCTTGAACTCTATGTTCCATGAAATCTATCTTAATGTTCTTACATGCTTGATCCTTGAAATTCTTGGCCATTAATATGGAATTAGTCTAGCCTAAATGTTAGGGGCTATGGGTCCCACTAAAATGACATTTTAAATGCTACGGGTCCTGATCTGACCCTATTGGGCGAGGTAAAGTCCAAACGTTACCGGTATACGATGATCGGGTGCAGGCATTCACCAACTCGGTTATTGGCATTTAGGGGCAATCATATAGTCGTGAGAACTCCTAAGTGTACGACCAAATACTAACTAGGGCTATTTTCCATGAGGGGTGGTCATATCGTCGTGATTTTCCCCTTAGTGCATTGGCCAATCCTATATAGTGCTAGATGTACAAACGCTCTCGTGATAGTGATGATCGGGAGTAACTGCCATCATAGTACATCCTTCTACAACTTATTGTTCGTCATGAAAAGATCCTGATTTGCCTTATTGGAGGGGTTATCATATCGTCGTGATATTCCCTTAGTGTCTTGGCAAATGCTATATAGTGTTCTTGAATTATCCTATTGATAGTACTCGTTATCTTGTCACAAAGATCCTTCACAATAAAGGATACATTGAAGCTCTCGTGATAGTGTTCGTCATAGAGAGATGAATGTTATATTTCCTCATGAATGCTCTTGACCTAACTTGAGAAAGTACTTGATTAGATCTTGCTATACCCTCTTGATTATCATTGTCCCTACTCTACATGAGTTTATCTAGCATCTTGCTTACTCGTTTGTTTATTATAGTGCTTGAATTTATCTCGTGTTATTACAGTTCTCGATTTCTATATCTTGCATGACCTGCATGAGCATGTTAAACTGTAATTGATTTAAAGCTAGCTTGGAATCATGAGATATTAAGTCCTACTGAGCGTTCGCTCACCCTGCTTTTTCCAATGTTTTTCAGGTAAAGACCTTAGTGACGAAGAGACCAAACAGGATGGGCAAGGGCAAGAGTGAAGAAAACGCTGACATCTAGACGAACCACCTAGTTTTGCTATCCTGTGTCTTATGTTAAGTCGAGCCAAGAGTCTCCTTGTAATTTCTTTTATTGGGTCCTTTCGTTATTTATGGGCCCGAATATGTAAAAGAACTTATATTTGAAATGAAATTTGTTATTTGTCCAAATTGTGTTATATGGAAATGACTATGCTCTGATTGACATGACTGTTTAACTGCCATGTTCCGAGCAAACGACATGTTCCGCTGCTATCGGTTCGGGGCGTGACAGATACTACATGTTATGATATGGAACAGAAAGTGCACTGACCATCTACACTCGTAAAGCATACAATGCACTGACATTGGTTATGCGGGATACAAGTGTGCACTGACCTTATTACGCATGTATGAAAACATTCACAGACCTCTATATGCATGAAGCAGACAGTGCACTAACCCTTTGCATGCGAATGGCACAAAGATGCACCGACCTATTATGTGTAAGGCAAAAAGTGCACAGACCTTATATGGTCATAGCGAACCTTGCACCGACCTCATATACTCCCAGCGAAACCTACACCGACTTATATGCTCACAACACAATCTGCACCGACCCTATGCTCACAATAAAACCTGCACCGACTTTATATGCTCACAACAAAAACCCTGCACCGACTCTATATGCTCATAACAAAACCTGCACCGACCCTATATACATAATGCGGACGCCGCACCGACTATGTATGCACATGGTAACTTGCATCGACCTCACTAAGTAAAGACGACGACTAGCACCGACCTGAGGTGTGCGAGCGGCACTACTTGCACCGACCTTATATGCTTTTCTTACACAAACATGCACCGACTAAATGCAAGTATAATGCAGACATGCACCGACCTTAGATTTAAAATAACAAAGTGTGCAGAAATGTTTTATGAAAAGGTCTGACATATAACCAATTCATCAAAATACATAATATTACCATTATCAATATAAAGTCATCAAAGTCAACTCCATAGTCAACAAAGTCAACTCTATTCAAAACCCAATCAATGCATAGCAGTCTTCACATTGCTAATCAACTCCAGAGAAGACCCAACAACTCTGCCATCCAGTCTTGCCCTAGACGGATATGAGAACCTGTTGAGTAAATAGTTCACCACGCTCCATCGAAATACTTAAAAGGTTTGGAAGTGCTATTTTCCCAGACCTGACGGTGGAACTCCACAAAAGCTCTATTTCCTTCAACAATAATCTCACCGGTTTTTAATAATGAATCAACAATAGACTGAGGAATATAATTATATGGTTGATATTTCTCAAGAAATATTGTAGCAGACTCATTGTTTGGTAGACGTACTTGAAAGCTAAAGACCATTGCTTGAAAGATTGTACCTCAGACCTCGATTTGATGGAACAAATCGATTCCTTCTTGCTCTGATACCAAATTGATGTGGGACCAGATGGACAAATTGCGGGCAGGTTAAGCAATCAAGTTGAAGATCTGAGCCTGGGCAGCCCGTGTGCTCGGTGCTGGCACAGCCAGCCTTGATCTGATGTAGAGCGTAGCCGATGTGCAGTGAGAAGGTTCAGTCAGAACTGACATCAAATAGGTGGTGGGCGGCAGCTCGGACCCATTGTCAGGAATGTTGCGGGCAGTAGTGTGTGGACCGTCGGAATCTGCTCCCCCGATGTGATCTAGTATTGAAACGAGACACCATATACAATGGCGTCTAAAAGACTCACCCGGGATCGTTCCTTTCTAAGGGTCCTCCCAGGTTTGCCGTAGAGGGTCCGGGGAGGGTCTGCAAGTGACCTCACGTCGCAGGTCATAGCCTGCCATAGCAGACTGGCGTAGTCCCATAGAAACGACCGCCACAACTAGCCCCGATATCCGATTGTGGCGGGTTAGCTCTTGCTATGAAGAGAATAGGCAGATGTATCTCCTCACCAAAAATTAGGCCTGATATCAACTCAAGGCGGTGTGGAGGAAGTTCCCAAGAGGAAGGATCATTTTAAAGCGAGCAGGTCTGGACGGACTGCACAGTCCGGTGAGAAATGCCACCATGGCCTGATACAACGTTCGATCGGGGCGAGTGGCCACTCGTTGGGAAGGGGACTAGATGAATCACATTGCTCCCAAAGATAATGTTCCATATCAAGACACAGCGATGTGGAGAGATTTCACAATAGGAAGGCCGTCCTCAGATCTGGTAGCAGGGATGGCTCTGCTTCGAGGGCAACATGGATGATGGTGACGGTGTCAGCTATCAGCATGGGCGATGGATATGGAAGAGGGATAAAGGCTGGGCGTCTCACCCAGATAGGTGCAGGGGCGTCTCACCTCTTGATCTTTTCCATATCAAGCGAACTCCAAGGAAGGAGCGGGGGCAACTGCTGCCAAGCTTCAAAATGTCAATGTTCATTGACCTAGAATTTGGGATTACAATGTTATTTATAGAAGATGGAACCCTAATGATCCTCCTCACAGACCAAATGACCAAAGATGACCCCTAAAAGCTAAAAATGGTGCAAAATCGCACCAAAAATTACATAAAAATAACAAGGCTCGATATTAGCTCTAAATTAGCCCAATAAACTATAAAAACTTAAAAATTAAATTCTACCACCTCATGACCTCTGAATTAGACACAAATAAAGTAAAAAAAAAACGTAAGAGAATTGAACATGACTGCGATACGACTCGGATCATCTGATGTCTCGAGTCTTGCTCCGCGTCATACTATCTAGATTGCGTTGGAACAATCGACATGTCGATCAGGCTGGTATTTTATATTTTGGACCCGCCATCCTGAGTTCTTTGATTTTAAACTAAGTTGGTTCAAAAAAGGATAATTTCAGCGCCGATCCTAAATTGTGTTTTCGATTTAGATTTCGTTAACTCTCCCAAGTCATTCTCACCACCCAGGTCATGTTGAAAGAATGAGTATGCCGATCAAACCAGTATTTTAGAATTTGGACCCCCAAGTTGAGTTTTTGGTTTGTATTAAACTAAGTCATAAGCGAGAATGCTATTTTGAGCGTCGAGCCCAAACTGGACATCTGATTTAGATTTCGTCAAATCTCCTAGGTCACTCTCATCTCCCAGGTCGTGCTGGAGCAGTCAACACACTAATTAGGCCAATATTTCAATTTTTGACCCCCCAACCAGAGTTCTTTGATTTTTAAACTAAGTTAATTCATAAAAGGGTACTTTGAGCATCAAGCCCAAACGGGGTATCCGATTTGGATTCCATTAGCTCTCCCGAGTCACTCTCACCACCCAAGTCGTACTGGAATAATCAACATGTCGATCAGGCTGGTATTTTAGATTTTGGACCCCCCAACCGGAGTTCAATCTCAAAATAATCTCAATACTAAATAACAATATTATAACTCTAAATAGTGGTATTATAACTCTAAATTCTGCGAGATTAAAGACTAGAACAAACACTCAAATGAGGGGGCTGTGTTGCGGTCGAGGGTGTTCCATGTGGTAAAATCCCCAACTGGGAGAGGAGGGCAAAGATGGCCTACATAAAGTGCACCTCGACGAATGACATCTGCACGTGGACGTTCTATGTAATCTTTGCTTGGATGCTCGACATTTGTGATTGGACGCTAAACGTAATCTGTGACTCCAAATGTGACATCTCCTCTCGAACGAAATTTTTGTTGTCGATCGAAGTACTACGACCGGCGGGGGGCATAGTGAAGGCACTGGTGCTGGTCGGGGCATAGCCTGAACTCACACAAGATGATATCACCCTACTGGTGTCCAGGCTTTGCCCAAAACTATACAGCCTGAGTTCGACATTGGCATCCTCTGAGACAATTTCAATCGGCTCCTCGAACTCATAATTAAACAAAAACCTTGCTTTAACCTTACAAATTGTCCACTAGTCTTTATTCTTGGACGATGAATAGCTTGAATAATACACTTGCTGGGCTTCTGCGGCCAAAATGAATGGCTCATATGTATTCAATTTGGACTTATTTTTGACATCGACAATCCAATAAGTTCTATCATTTCGAATAGAATTAGGATTAAACCATTGGCACTTAAACAGAAATATATGATTGTCTTGTCGCAGATACTATAATTCTATGACCTCCTCAAGAATACAATAGTAGTCAAATTCATTTTCATTGTATGTGCTACTTTTAATACATACACTGCTGTTCATCGTATACTTATTTCATCTATAATCTCTCGTGTGAAATCTATATCCTTTCACAATAAATTTTGGATAGGCATGCATGACTGTTGAGGGGCCATAACTTATCTCCCAAACTATTTCATCAGTAATAAAATCTTGTTCGACCTATAGACAAATTAGAATAGTTAAAAATTAGACATTTACCTCAAAGTACATCGTAAATTAGACACTTACTCGATATTTCAGCCACCTGGCAAAAGACTTCTCTTGTTCCATTACATTTTTTTTTCTTATGGAATGAGTCCTTTTGTCTTCGAAAAGGATAGTCACTTAGTATAAATTATCGATGGTAATCGAACCAGCATGATTTCGGGCCCTGTTTTAGTACAAATGATTTGGTATCATTTATATGATAAGGACACACCAACCTCCCATGTGTGCTCCAGCTAGATAGCATTCCATATATAGTGAGGTCACTTATCATCCACATTAGTGTAGCCTTCATAGTGAAATTTTATTTTCTGGATGCATCATAAGTAACAACTGCATCAGTCCATCATAATTTTAGCTCATCAATCAACGGTCTGAGATATATGTTTAAATTTTTTCCCAGATTTTTTAGACCAGGAATCACTAAGGATAAAAATAGATTCTCTCACTTCATGAACATCCCCGACGTAAGGTTGTCTAGTGCCATGAACATTGGCCAACAAGTGTAAGATGCCACTGAACCTCCAAATGGATTGAAGCAATCAGTGCATAAACCTAGCTTAACATTATGCGGCTCCCTTGAGAAAGCAGAATGAGCATGGCTGAAATGTGACCAAGCATCGCCATCAATAGGATGACTAATTATATCATCAGAACAATATACTCTTTTCACGTGTCATCTCATATGCTTAGCTATCTTTCAAGACATATACATCCACTGTAGTTTGGGCATGAGAGGAAAGTATTGCAATGACTCATAAGGTACATTCTTCTGCTTTGAATTGCTCCCTCTCTTAGGTTTGAATATATCATGCTAACAAATAGAACATCATCTCTTATTTACATCATATTTGTAATATAACATACAATGATTAGGGCATGCATCTATTTCCACATATTCAAGCCCTAGATCATTGACCATCTTCTTTGCACAATAAATTTTTTAAGGAAGTTTCCCATGTCGAGGTGACATACTCTTGATGAGGAGGAGGAGATAGTCAAAACAACTCTCATTGATGTGAAATTCAACTTTCAAGTTTAGCAATTGTGAGACCGCAAGCAACCGGGTGTGCTTTTGACAACCATCACACAGCCTCTCATCAACATCCCTAAGTTCTCGAAGATATTGATAAAAACTTGTAGCTATCTTCTTCAGTGACTTCTTCGTTATGCACATGTTCCTCATCAACATTAAAGTTGGGACCAACAACATCTACAACCTGTTGTGTCCCTGAGGTCATTTGAGTCATTCTGTGGTCACTTGGGTCATTCGACATCATTCTATGACATACGTGATGTTTTTATTCATGACAGATATGCCAATGAATGGACAAGGAATCAAGTGGCAATGGCCAAAGTGAAAGCTCATTGATCGCGCCCAAGCAAGGATGCAAATCTCATCTCTCTTACAAGCAAAAGTTGACATTTCATATTCGGCTCGTCACTCATCCAAGGTCAATGCACAAAGAAGTATAGCCAAGAGAATCCAAGGTTAAAGACTCAGTTGGTACCTTCTAGACTATCAAGGGTGATGCCACAAACATGCACGGGCTGCTAATGGAGTTGAACGACGGAGCTGAAGCGGATAACGGACCGACCCAGGCAAGCCCAGAATCAGCCCAGCTGGCGGTCGACCGCCAACACAGGGGCGGTCGACCGCCCAGCCAGCATCTGCTAGAATGTGTGTCTTTCAGTAGCGGTCGACCGCCAGCCATTAGCGGTCGACCGGAAATTCCAGGGACTAATCATCTACAGCGATTCTCAGTGGAGGTCGACCGCCAGAAGCCACAGGTCGACCGCCAGCCCCGATGCAGCCATGTTTGACTTCAAAATCCACCTCGTGGCCAGCCCCTTTCAATGGATTTGTTTAATCAAAACTCACCTAATCTCCCATGATTTGTGGATCTGGTCTGGGGGGTGTCCAAGGACCATTCAAGGTCTATAAAACCAACACATGAGGGGTTGGAAACCCTATCACTTCAAGGCTTCAAGATAGATCAAGGGAGGCCATTTTCGAGGTACTGTAGCACCTCCGTGAACAGTATTTCGTGAAGAACTCTTCATCCATTCCAAGGCATTCAAGTCCAGATCTGAAGCCATCTCAACCTCCAAGGAAGAAGAAGCAATCAAGACTCTCAAGGGTGATCTAAACTGCATCCTTATTCCTCTTCATCAATTCAAGAGGATCAAAAGGAAGATCAAAGCTACATCCAACACTCTCTCTATCAACTCAAGGTGATTCAAGTTCATATCTCAATCCTGCAACCTCCAAGGAAGAGTAGAAGCAAGAAAGGCTAATAAGGGAGATCAAAGAAGGCTGCAAGGGTGTGTTCAAGGGAGAGGAGTTCGAGTACTGTAGCTGTGAACAGTACTCCGGGAAGAAGTTCTTCATCAAATCTCTAAGTGATTCAAGCTACTTCAAAAGAAGTTTCAAGCCCCAGCAATCTCAGACAAGATCCTTTCTATTTGAGCATATTTCATATCTTGTTTGAGTGTTTTCATATCTTGTTCTTTTTCATTTCATTCAAACATTTGGAACTGAAGATCGTCCCTGTTGCATCCCTACGGTTTTGATGATGTCTCACACTATAAATCAATCCTCTATCTCTAGATTTATGCTGGTTCATCATGTAAGTGAGTACAGTTCATATGCTGTTTCATTATTTCATCTATCTACACTCTGCTTAGTTAGTATGAACAGTAGTGGGTCGACCCACCCTTGCTGATGTGTCGACCCATCAGAACACTGACTGTCTGGGTATCAAAGTCTGTATATCAGCTTGATCGAGTAAGTCTGTACAGCATGCCTTAGTGTTCATATCATTAAGTATGTACATTGGCATCTCTTCTTCAAGTCTGTACACCGGGCATCTTCTAATTGAAGTCTGTACAGCCAATGCACTTAACTGAAGTCTATACACTGGTTTGTCTAACTTCAACTCTATACATCCGATTACTGTTGCAGTGTTCACCAAGTCTATACATCGCCTTCAGACCTTCAACTCTATACACTGCTATAGGAACCAAGTCCATACACTCTCCCGTTCAAATCCTTCTAAGTATGTACATCGGTTTCGCTTCTCCAAGTCTATACACTGGACTTTGTTTCACCAAGTCTATACACTCCACATCTTTTCCTACGCTTGGCCAAGTCTATACACTCATACCTTTTCCTACGCTTGGCCAAGTCTATACACTCATACCTTTCCCTACGCTTTCCTGGCCAAGTCTATACATCGCTTAGTCTGTACATTGCATACTGCTCAAACGATCAAAGCCTAAAGTCTGTATAGCGTGAAGTCTATACATTAGCTCAGGGGCTTCAAGTCTATACATTGAACTGTTCTTCAAAGTCTGTAAAGTGGCTTCGAATCGGCAAGTCTGTACATCGGCTTCTCTCGTCAAGTCTATACATCCACAGTGGATCATCAAGTCCATACATCCACAGTGGAGCTTCCAAGTCTGTACAACGCTGAAGCCTTCACAAGTCTGTACACTGCTTGAGCCTCACCAAGTCTGTACATCGCTTCAAGCGACTCAAGTCTATACAGCCTGCCTTCACGATCAGAGTCTATACATCGTTCCTCAAAGGCTAAGTGTATACATCCTTCCAAGCTTCAAGTCTACACACTCGATTGTTAGGTCTTCAACCCTATACATTCAATGGTTAGGCCTAAGTCTATACACTCGATTGTTAGGTCTTCAACCCTATACATTCAATTGTTAGGCCTAAGTCTATACACTCGATTGTTAGACCTTCAACTATATACATTGGTTGAGTCTATTCACTGAAGACGCTGAAGACCTCCAAGTGTATACACTCTCACATGATACCCACTTGGTTAACTGTTGTGTCAAGTTTATACACTCGATTCCCTCATGCATTTCACAGAAGTCTTCATATTCTATCTTGCTATGAAAATACTTTCATCACAAGTCTGTACACTGTCTTTTACAAGCGTTCATACATTAAGTCTATACACTCACTCTCACGTTGTACACACTTGATCATTTGCTGCTTTAAAGTATGTACATTTGCTGATTAACAGTCTGAACTACCTAATTCGAATCATGTCTTCTGTCTCTGTCAGAAGATAAACACAGGTTAATGATCGGGCACGTGATCTGAGGATGATCCCTGGCACGTGATCTGAGGTGCTCTCTGGGTGGGAACCTGAAACCCACACGCCCATCATCTGCTATATATATGGAGCATCGTCCTTCAGTGAAAGAGAGATCGTGAAAAGAAAGAATAGAAGATATTCGAGTGAGGCTACACGATCCAGAAAAGAGAGAGAGCAGAGAGTCCCACATTGTCCAGATCCGAGAGGAATATGTTCGAGAGAGAGAGAGCAGCATCTGCGGTTTGATGAATTGCTTCCTTTGAAGCTACATTTGTATTGGTTTCAGAACCGACTGCGTCTTCGTTGGTCCTTGTTTCTATTTTGGGTTCTTTTTATTTGTTCATTCTTCTGATTCAAATTTGTTCCCCTCCAGTGTGTGGAGGAAGGGAGTGTAACTCCGGTTTCCCTCTGGGTTGCAGAGGAGGAGAGATCGGTGATCTCTGGTGTTGATAGTGATGGGTTGTCATTAGTAGTTTCCCTCTGGGATGGAGGAAGGAAGACTTGTCTTCGGTTCTGTTCTAGATGGTAGCTGGAACAGGTTTCAAGCTCTGTGGGTAGCAGAGTTTGGTTGAGGGATTTGTTTCCCTTGGGTATTCAAGCTGTGTGGCTGCAAGTTGTTCGCAGACTGAGTCTGCCGTGTTCTAGCAGTGACTAGTGGAATCCTCACTCTAGTTGGAGTGAGGGGTGGATGTAGATTGCGGACTGCAATCGAACCACCTAAAAATCCGATTGCCTATTCTGTGGTTTGCTGTTATTATCTGCGCTCTCCATATGCTTGTCTCTTTGCTTCCTTGTGATCAGCTCTTCAATCTCATCTACTTATACTGTCTTGATTGTTGACTACGTTAGCATTCTCATTGTGCGGGTTCAGGAGGAGTGTAAATAGTAGAATTAATTTTTAGCCGAAGTTTTTACAAATTGGGAGTGATCTATTCATCCCCCCCCTTTCTATATCACTCTTGATGCGCTAACATTTGGTGTCAGAGCAAGTTTACGCCATGTGGACGAACGGTCAAGGAAATGCCAATGGTGCTAGAACCTTCATGGCCGAAGGTCAATCCATTAGTCGCCCTCCGTTTTTTGATGGTAGTAACTATCTGTTTTGGAAGAACAGGATGGAAGTGTTTATCAGGGCTCAGAGCCATAAACTGTGGAGAGTAATTACTGTTGGGCCATATGATCTGCCACCAAACGAGGACGCTTGGACAGATGACCATGTCAAGCTATCTTCACTCAACTGGACGGCGCTGAACATCATCCAGTGTGCTGTTCATCCAGAGGAATATGCCCGTATATCTGCCTACAAGACTGCCAAGCGAATGTGGGATGAGCTGCAATTGATCTATGAAGGTACAGCTCAAGTGAAAGCCTCGAAGGTAAACCTCTACACTTCTAAGTATGAAATGTTTAGGATGAATGCAGAGGAGAATATAACTGAAATGTATGCCAGGTTGTCCTTGATCACAAACACACTTAAAGGGCTAGGGAAGGATCTTGCTAAGGCAGATATAGTCAGGAAAATTCTTAGATCTTTATCCCCAGCATGGCACACTAAGGCCATTGTGATTGAGGAGTCAAAAGATCTGACTATCTTGACTGTGAATGAACTCATAGGATCCCTTATGACCTATGAGATGAATTTCAAAGGAGGTGGAGAAGGAAGTGATAGGAAGGCTAAGAATGTGGCTCTAAGGGCATCCCGCAACAAGGGTAGCAACAGCGGGAACAGCAGCAGTAGCCCCGAGTCCGAGTCCGAGCTTGAAGGTTTTTCAAATCTCGACCAGGAGGAGCAGGCAATGCTCACTAGACAGTTCAGAAAATTTTTGAAGAAAAAGGGAAAGACCTTTAGGAAGAATAAGCCACACTCTTTTAACAAGAATGTTGAATTTCCCAGTTACAGGGATAGAAATCCTAAGAGACTGACTTGTTTTAATTGTAACAAACAGGGACACATGAAAGGCGAATGCCCAGACCTCCAGAAGAAGGGTCCCTATCTTCAGAAGAAGAACACAAAGGTGCAGAAGAAGAAGAAGCCACAGGCGATGGTCTGCACATGGAGCGAGGAAGAAGAAGATCCCGAAGACACTTCCTCAGAAGAATATGAAGATGGAATTTGCCTCATGGCAAACAGTGAAGAGGAGGTAATAAATGTTTTTGAAAATTACTCAATTATTGACTGGGAGGATGCTTATGGTGAATTGTTAGATAAATTTAATTCTCTTAGTAAAGAGCACAGAGTTCTGAAAAGAAAATTTAACATAAATGTTGAAGAACAAACTCTGGTCTGTGAGGAAAATCAGAAGCTGAAAGAGCAATTAAGAGAAATGACCTCACTAAGAAAAGAAAATGATAAGCTCAAGGGAGAAGTTCAAGAAAGTCAAAATCAGCTCAATGAACTCAACATTAAAATTGAAGAAAGAAGGAATGAAATTAGAGTGAACTCAAAGAAATATGAAGCTGTGAAGAAAGTAAATATTGAACTTCTAAAAAATTCTGAGTCCCTTCAAAAGGAGCTAGAAGACAAACAGAAAGTCCTAGAAAAGTTTATCCAAGGAAAAACTAGTTTAGATGCTATACTAGGGACTAGGGTCAATTTCAATAAGGAGGGTCTAGGCTATGACCCAACCAACAAGAGACCCTTGCAATTCAAGACCATCACCTTTTGCCCAGAGAAGGGAAAAGAGAAGCTGGACACACCATCCAGCTCAAACAGCACTAAGGGAATTCAAAGTCCTAAAGAAAACACAAAAACCAGTGCTTATCAACCATTTAAGATGGGAATGAATTGTATGAAGAATGTCACTAAGCTCACTCACCAGAACACTAATGGTAGATGGACCAAGAAAGTGAATCAGATTAAGAGCTGGAATTACAACAATCAGATGAGTCCAAACAGGAACTACTGGAGAAATAATGTTCATAGTCAAAAACATGTTAATCAACAAGCTTACAGGAAATTTCCTAGGGATAGGAAGACTAATGAATGGAATAGAACTCACTTCTCCAGACCAGCTGGATTCAACTTTAATAAACCAGAAAGGAAGGTGCCAGAGAAAACCATGCTGAAGCAAATCTGGATACCTAAACACTTGATCAGAGAGTTAAACAATGTCTTTGGACCCAACTCATCTTGGGTTCCAAATCACTCTGCTTGATGTATTTGTGTAGGTCGGCCTGGCAGCTGAAGATAACAAGTGGTACCTCAACAGTGGCTGCTCCAAGCATATGACAGGAGACCGATCTAAGTTTAGCAAGATAGAGATGAAGCCAGGGGGTCTGGTCAAGTTTGGAGGAAAGAACAAAGGTAAAATAATTGGAGTTGGTACAGTAGGTAAGTCTTCCACAAACTCCATTAAAAAGGTCTTACTTGTGGAAGGGCTTCAACACAACCTGATTAGCATTAGTCAGTTATATGACAGGGGTCACATAGTTGTATTTGATGATAGTTCATGCAAAATCCTTGAAATAAATTCTGATGTGGTTAAATTTGTAGCCAACAGGATTAGTAATGTCTACATTGTAGACTTAGATGAGGAATCTGAATCTACTATTTGCTTATCTGCCAACTCTGAAAATGATGCTTTTGAATGGCATAGACGTCTAGGTCATGCTAGCTTTACTACTTTAAATAAATTGGTCAAGCATGATTTAGTTAAAGGCATGCCTAGAATTAAATTCAATTCCATTTCAAAATCATGTGATGCCTGTGCTCTAGGCAAACAGACCAGGAATTCTTTCAAATTAAGATCTGAGCCATTGTCCTCTAGACCAATGGAACTTCTCCATATGGACCTTTTCGGTCCCACTAGATCTCAGAGTCTTAATGGGAACAGGTTTGGCTATGTCATCATAGATGACTTCTCTAGATATTCATGGATATTTTTCTTAGCAAATAAGAGTGATGCATTTCAAAAGTTTAATCTGTTTTTCAATAAGGTCAAACAAAAAGGGAAATACAAGGTCTGTTCTATTCAATCTGACCATGAAGGTGAGTTTGAAAACTCCATGTTTACTGATCTTTGTGAAAAAGAGGGACTAACTCACAGGTTTTCTTCTCCCAGGACACTTGAACAGAATGGGATTATGGAGAGAAGAAATAGAACTGTGGTGGAGATGGCCCGAACCATGTTGATTGAAAGTAAATTACCTAGAAGGTTTTGGGCAGAAGCGGCCAATACAGCAACTTACATAATCAACAGGGCCATGGTAAGACCCATTCACAAGAAAACACCCTATGAGCTTCTAAAAGGTAAGAAACCAAACTTGTTTCATTTCAGAATTTTTGGAGCAAAATGTTTTATTCATAACAATGATAAGAAAGATTTAGACAAGTTTGAAGCTAAAAGCTCCCCAGGAATATTATTGGGTTACTCTGAAATGTCAAGGGCATATAGGGTATTTAACATATCAGATCAGAAAGTGGAAGAGTCTCTACACATCCTTTTTAGTGAAAAGAAAGGTGTTTCTAACATTGAAAATTTTGACAGGGATTCCAATCACGATGGGGAATTCCTAGAAGACCAAGAAGAAGAAAAGACTCAGCCGAGTGGAACATCAAATCCTCCCAACCAGGAAGGGCCAAGAGAAACATGTGAGTCTTCAGTAAATGTTAGATTTCTTAAAGATCATCCGATAGATAATGTCATAGGCAATCCTGAAGATCCTCTTCGGACTAGGTCTCATTTTAGAAATGTGAATAATGATGACTTAATTACTTTAGTCTCACAAATTGAACCCAAAACAGTAGAAGAGGCCTTGGCTGATCAAGCTTGGGTCAATGCAATGTGTGAGGAATTAGGTCAGTTCGAAAGAAATAATGTCTGAGAGCTTGTCCCAAGACCAGATGGTGTCAATGTCATAGGAACCAAGTGGGTGTTCAAAAATAAGATGAATGAAGATGTCATCATCTCGAGGAATAAGGCCAGATTAGTAGCCAAAGGCTACTGTCAGGAATTCGGTGTAGACTTTGATGAATCCTATGCACCTGTTGCTAGGATGGAAGCTATAAGATTGTTGCTTGCCTTTGCTTGTTCAAAGAATATAAAACTCCAACAAATAGATGTTAAAAGTGCCTTTTTAAATGGAGTCATTAAAGAAGAAGTTTTTGTTGAACAACCTCCTGGATTTCAATTCTCTCCTTAACTTAACCAAGTTTTCAAGTTAAACAAAGCCTTGTATGGTCTAAAGCAGGCTCCAAGAGGATGGTATGAAAGATTGACTGAATTTCTGATCAGCAAGGGCTACAAAAGAGGTAAAGTTGATCAAACTTTATTTACCAAGGGCATAAATAGAGATCTCATCATAGTTCAGGTATATGTAGATGACATTGTATTTGGATCAACTAAGCATGAACTATGTGATGAATTTTCTACCATGATGTCTGCTGAATTTGAAATGAGCTTGGTTGGTGAACTAAAATATTTTCTTGGATTGCAGGTACAACAGCTAGAGGACGGGTGCTTCATCAACCAAACCAAATACATAATGGAACTGTTCAAGATGTTTGATATGGAAAACTTAAAGCACATTACAACACCCATGGGCACCAATACCTCACTAGATGCAGATGAGACAGGTAAAGAAGTAAATGCCAAACTTTATCGAGGTATGATTGGATCACTTCTTTACTTGATAGCCTCTAGACCTGATATACAATTCAGTGTAGGAATGTGTGCAAGGTATCAGTCTAGACCTACTGAATTACACTTAGCTGCAGTTAAAAGAATTTTCAGATATTTGTCAGCTACTCATTCTCTTGGTTTATGGTTTCCTGCATCACACACATTTAACTTAGTTGCATACACAGATGCTGATTATGCAGGCTGTAAACTATACAGGAAAAGCACTAGTGGTCATTGTGAATTTTGGGGTGGGTGTTTAGTGTCTTGGGGTTCCAAGAAATAACATTTTGTGGCCCTCTCCAATGCAGAAGCTGAATATGTGGCTGTAGGGAGTTGTGGAACACAAGTCATATGGATTAAACACCAGCTTCAGGACTACCAAGTAGACCTAGGGTGCACTCCAATCTACTGTGATAATACTAGTGCCATCAATATTGCTAAAAATCATGTTTTGCATTCACGAATCAAACACATAGAGATAAGACATCATTTTATAAGAGATGAGGTGTCTAAGAATAATTTTGAACTGATTCATGTAGGCACAGATAATCAGATTGCTGACATATTCACAAAACCTCTAGATAATGAAAAATTCACCACATTGAAAAGAGAATTAGGCTTATACAAATTGTCTTAATTATGAAGCCTATTCTTATTGTGAGGGGGAGTTGTGTTTATCTGATGTTTAGCCTTATGTCATGCTAGTTTAAGGGGGAGTTCTGAATGTCTGCTGGTTAGCTTTCAGGAATGCTTTGAGTGAGGGGAAGCTTTGAAAATTTGCTAGATTGTTTCATTGAAGAATGCTATGTCTTAGGGGGAGCTGAGTTGTAGTGTGAGAGGAGAAGTTCTTTGACAGATTCAAAAGGACTGTCCAGATGTGTAACTTTTCTGGTTTTGCATGACTGATCTAGTGTGGTTCTCTCAGACAGTAGAGTGTCACTTATTTCTTAAGTCTATAAGTCAGTGACTCTAAAATCCAGTTAGAATCTTTCCTTTGGTACTCCTTCAGAGATCTGGACTAATTGCATAAAGTATATCTTCCTACATTGTCATTGATTCTGGTTCAGGCCAAAACCTGTATGTCTTGATATCTGACCCAATCAGCTTGAAATCTAGACTTCAAGACTCAATTCAAGAAATAGTCCTTCTGGTTTTATTTTCAATCATTCTATCTCTTTAACTCAAGGGCTTAACTGAACAAACATGTCCTATTTTGATCACTGAGAAACTGGGAGCTTCATCAATGAAATGAATATTTCTTACATGTCATGAGGTGTCAAATGCTTAAAATGAATGAAAAGACATGACAGAGCAATGGTGACTTGCTGGTGAGTAACTGGGGACTCTGGCCTCTAATCAAGGTGTTTCCTCATGTCAAAAGCCACAGTTACTAACTCTGTTCCTTAATAAAAAAAAAAGGAAGGAAGTAATGAGGTACTCACTCTGAGTAACTAGGGATTCAGGCCTCTAATCAAGGTGTCTCCCTAATGTCAAAGGAGTGAACTACCAACTTACTCATTGATCTTCTTGAAAATTATCTGAAAAAGAAAAAATTCCTTGTTGTTATACAACTAATGGATTGCTTGTCCTCAATACCTTGAGAACACCTCTCTGATTTCGTCTCTTGCTGTCTTGTGGGATAGTTAAATGATCAGCCATTTCTGGCCATACTTGTTAACTCCTGCTATAAATCATACACTATGTATGCTGATAAACTTTTCTATCATTCTATTTCTCCATTGTGTACTGGAGTTTAAAGAATCTTCTCTTGAAATTAGAACCTCACTTATTCTCTTAAGACCTACTCGTGACTTTCTGCACTAAGAAGTTACCTCACTTCTTCTTCATGTTTCCAGCACTGTCATATATTCTGCATTTCCTTTTGCTGATGTCAAAGGGGGAGAGAGGTTCTGCAATATCAGTGAGTTAGAGGTTCTGCCATATCAGTGAGTCATGATCTATTTTGAGCTTTGGGGGAGATGAGAGTATGTTGTAGGGAATGTTTAATTCATATGCATGAGCATGCTTAGAATTTACTCTGTTTGTTGAAGCTGATTTGAATTACTTGTTAAACTTTGATATTGCTTGATTCATAGTGTTGCCATCATCAAAAAGGGGGAGATTGTTGCATCCCTACGGTTTTGATGATGTCTCACACTATAAATCAATCCTCTATCTCTAGATTTATGCTGGTTCATCATGTAAGTGAGTACAGTTCATATGCTGTTTCATTATTTCATCTATCTACACTCTGCTTAGTTAGTATGAACAGTAGTGGGTCAACCCACCCTTGCTGATGCGTCGACCCATCAGAACACTGACTGTCTGGGTATCAAAGTCTATACATCAGCTTGATCGAGTAAGTCTGTACAGCATGCCTTAGTGTTCATATCATTAAGTCTGTACATTGGCATCTCTTCTTCAAGTCTGTACACCGGGCATCTTCTAATTGAAGTCTGTACAGCCAATGCACTTAACTGAAGTCTATACACTGGTTTGTCTAACTTCAACTCTATACATCCGATTACTGTTGCAGTGTTCACCAAGTCTATACATCGCCTTCAGACCTTCAACTCTATACACTGCTACAGGAACCAAGTCCATACACTCTCCCATTCAAATCCTTCTAAGTCTGTACATCGGTTTCGCTTCTCCAAGTCTATACACTGGACTTTGTTTCACCAAGTCTGTACACTCCACATCTTTTCCTACGCTTGGCCAAGTCTATACACTCATACCTTTTCCTACGCTTGGCCAAGTCTATACACTCATACCTTTCCCTACGCTTTCCTGGCCAAGTCTATACATCGCTTAGTCTGTACATTGCATACTGCTCAAACGATCAAAGCCTAAAGTCTGTACAGCATGAAGTCTATACATTAGCTCAGGGGCTTCAAGTCTATACATTGAACTATTCTTCAAAGTCTGTAAAGTGGCTTCGAATCGGCAAGTCTGTACATCGGCTTCTCTCGTCAAGTCTATACATCCACAGTGGATCATCAAGTCCATACATCCACAGTGGAGCTTCCAAGTCTGTACAACGCTGAAGCCTTCACAAGTCTGTACACTGCTTGAGCCTCACCAAGTCTGTACATCGCTTCAAGCGACTCAAGTCTATACAGCCTGCCTTCACGATCAGAGTCTATACATCATTCCTCAAAGGCCAATGGAATACATCCTTCCAAGCTTCAAGTCTACACACTCGATGGTTAGGTCTTCAACCCTATACATTCAATGGTTAGGCCTAAGTCTATACACTCGATTGTTAGGTCTTCAACCCTATACATTTAATTGTTAGGCCTAAGTCTATACACTCGATTGTTAGACCTTCAACTATATACATTGGTTGAGTCTATTCACTGAAGACGCTGAAGACCTCCAAGTGTATACACTCTCACATGATACCCACTTGGTTAACTGTTGTGTCAAGTTTATACACTCGATTCCCTCATGCGTTTCACAGAAGTCTTCATATTCTATCTTGCTATGAAAATACTTTCATCACAAGTCTGTACACCGTCTTTTACATGCGTTCATACATTAAGTCTATACACTCACTCTCACGTTGTACACACTTGATCATTTGCTGCTTTAAAGTATGTACATTTACTGATTAACAGTCTGAACTACCTAATTCGAATCATGTCTTCTGTCTCTGTCAGAAGATAAACAAAGGTTAATGATCGGGCACGTGATCTGAGGATGATCCCTGGCACGTGATTCGAGGTGCTCTCTGGGCAGGAACCTGAAAGCCACACGCCCATCATCTGCTATATATATGGAGCATCGTCCTTCAGTGAAAGAGAGATCGTGAAAAGAAAGAATAGAAGATATTCGAGTGAGGCTGCACGATCCAGAAAAGAGAGAGAGCAGAGAGTCCCACATTGTCCAGATTCGAGAGGAATATGTTCGAGAGAGAGAGAGCAGTGTCTGCGGTTTGATGAATTGCTTCCTTTGAAGCTACATTTGTATTGGTTTCAGAACCGACTGCGTCTTCGTTGGTCCGTGTTTCTATTTTGTGTTCTTTTTATTTGTTCATTCTTCTGATTCGAATTTGTTCCCCTCCAGTGTGTGGAGGAAGGGAGTGTAACTCCGGTTTCCCTCTGGGTTGCAGAGGAGGAGAGATCGGTGATCTCTGGTGTTGCTAGTGACGAGTTGTCATTAGTAGTTTCCCTCCGGGTTGGAGGAAGGGAGACTTGTCTCCGGTTCTGTTCTAGCTGGTAGCTGGAATAGGTTTCAAGCTCTGTGGGTAGCAGAGTTTGGTTGGAATCCTCACTCTAGTTGGAGTGAGGGGTGGATGTAGATTGCAGACTGCAATCGAACCACCTAAAAATCCGATTGCCTATTCTGTGGTTTGCTATTATTATCTGCGCTCTCCATATGCTTGTCTCTTTGCTTCCTTGTGATCAGCTCTTCAATCTCATCTACTTATACTGTCTTGATTGTTGACTGAGTTAGCATTCTCATTGTGCGGGTTCAGGAGGAGTGTAAATAGTAGAATTAATTTTTAGCCGAAGTTTTTACAAATTGCGAGTGATCTATTCATCCCCCCTTTCTATATCACTCTTGCTGTGCTAACAGTCCCTACCGGTGGTTAGTGGGAAGGCAATCGGAAGCTGTCCGATCTGCGGTGTTGACGTCCCTACCGATAGTTAGTAGGAAGGCAATCGGTGGTCTTTCCGATTTGCGGTTCAGTGCGTGGCACAAGTGGAGCCTCACCGGATTTGGTGAGGGGTGGACGTAGGACTGGAAATTCAGTCCGAACCACCTTAAAATCTCGTGTGTTGTGGTTTGCTTGTGCGATTGCTTTATGTTAGATGCATGCTTAGGTTCAATATCTATATTGTGTAATCATCTTGCCAAGCAAATCATTTGTGTTCTTCGTCAAGCTAGTTATATTCCGCTGCTTATTTCATCATCTAGCTTTAAAGAGGGTTGCATTGTGAAAAGAGGGGCAGATCTATTCACCCCTCCCCTCTAGATCCGCTGTCCACTACACAACAAGTGGTATCCGAGCCTAATCTCTCATTATGGGGTCCAACGACCTTGAGGGAAATGGTGGATCAACGTCTAAGGGTTATTTACCTGAAGGACATTCTGTGAATAGGCCTCCTTATTTCACTGGATCTAATTATCCCTATTGGAAACATCGTATGCAGGTGTTCATTCGCGCCCAAGACTACGAACTTTGGCGAGTGATCAGCAAAGGTCCGTATGAGCTTACGGATAATGAGGACTTGTGGACCAAAGAACAGATAAGGCAATCCACTGTCAACTGGAGTGCCAAACACATCATGCAAAGCTCACTCCATCCAGTTGAATTCTCAAGAGTGGCTACCTGCGCATCTGCAAAACTAATGTGGGACAAGCTAGAGGTAATCTACGAAGGATCCTCTCAGGTACGAGAAACAAAAGCCAATATTTTAGTTTCTGAATATGAAATGTTCCGCATGAAGCCTGATGAATCAATTCAAGATATGTATGCTCGATTGACTGTGCTTACTAATAGTTTAACTGATTTAGGAAAGAAATATTCAGAGCAAAAATTGTAAGGAAAATTCTCAGATCGTTAACTCCAGCATGGCACACAAAGGCTACCGTGGTTGAAGAATCGAGAGATCTCGCAACTACCAAGGTAGATGAACTCATTGGGTTATTGATGACCTATGAGATCAACATCAAGAACAAAGAGGCTGAGGCACCTAAGAAGAAGTCCCTAGCTCTTAAAGCAGGACCCAGCGGTCATGGCACTTCTGATGAAGGTGAGGATTCGGCAAGTGAGCGAGAAGAGGATGACGTAGCCATGCTCACACGTAAGTTCAAAAAATTCCTGAGAAAGGAAGGTAAGAGCTTCATGAGAAGAAGGTCAAAGGTAAGAAATGGTTTCAAATCTAATTCTGAAAAATCTAAGAAATCTGACAAAATCATTTGTTATTCTTGCAACAAACCAGGGCATTTCAAGAATGATTGTCCCGACAGATTCAGAAAAGCTGACAAATGGAAGGGCAAGAAGAAGAATAAGGCTATGGTGTCCACATGGAGCGATGAAGAGGAAAGTGATGACGGAACCAGCTCCTCGGACAAAGAAAAATAAGATTTCTGCCTTATGGCCAAAGGTGATGAAGAAACTGAGGTAAATTCTCCATTTGAAGATTATACAATTGATGATTGGGAGGATGCATATATACAACTCATGAAAAAATATGAAATGTACAAAAAGGAGAATAAATCATTGAAAAAGAAAATTAACTCATTTGTGCATGATCATAATATGAATGATAAGAATGCTCTACCTAAGACTGAAATTGAAGATCTTAAGAAAATAATTGAGGATTTGGAGGAAGGAAGAAAAGAAATGGCTGACTTGGAAACTGAAAATGAGGATTTGAGAAATGAGATTGATAGCATGAAGCTCAAAATGCAAAGCTATGAAAAAGATAGTAAATTGAGCAATGAAAAGTATGAAGCTGTCAAACAAGTCAACATTCAACTTCTTCAAAATATTGAAAACCTACAAAAAGAGTTGAAGGATAAACAATAATCTTTAGAAAAGTTTGTGGATGGAAGAGAAAACCTAGATGCTTTGCTAGGTACCAGAATGAACTTCAACAAGGAAGGGTTGGGTTTTGAACCAACAAACAAAAGGCCAATTGGGCTCAAAACTGTCACATTTGTTTCATCTTCCGAAGCTTCCACCTCAAACACAACTCCCACACAAAACCAGTAAAAATAAAAGGAGAAAGGGAAAGAAAAGATTGAAGTGGCAGTCACCAACATTCCCAAAAAGCATGTCCAAAAACTTAAGAAATGTCGACCTTCCCCGCAGCATAGGTCAACACTTCCTTGGCCATTGCATGCTCAATCTTCCAAATATCACCAAAACTGGATTGCTCATTCATATAGGCCAACACCACCATACTTTCGAAGAAATTGTGATTCATGGGTTCATCAATCCTATAACTTTCAATCTCCTAGGTGGTAGAACAATCACTTTCAACCCAAAAATAACCAATGGCCACAATGGGTTAAGAAGCTAACTTCATCAAACTTTCACAAAATCCAACAAAGAGCCTCTAAACAAAAAGGAAATGTCAAGGCTGAAAAGAAAAACCAAATCCCTGCTTTAAGCAAACAAAACATGAATGTTAGAAAGGTTTGGATTCCAAAAGAAATGGTTTCATGTTTTGAAAATCTTAAGAGTTTGATGGGACCCAAAATTGGTTGGGTTCCAAATACAATTGCTTAATTGTTTGTGCAGGAATGTCTTGCAGCCATGCATAACATGTGGTATCTTGATAGCGGTTGTTCAAGACACATGACTGGAGACAAAACAAAATTTTGTCTCTTGGAGGAAAAGGAAGGACGATACATTATGTTTGGAGGGAATAACAAAAGAAAAATCATTGGAACATGTAATGTAGGTAAGAACCTCTCCAACTCCATTGGAAATGTGTTGCTAGTTGAAGGTTTGAAATATAACCTACTTAGCATAAGTCAATTGTGTGATAAAGGTCATAAAGTGTTGTTTGACTCTCATGAATGCAGAATTCTTGAACCAAAATCTGACAAGGTAAAATTTTCTGGTAAGAGAGTCAACAATGTTTACATGATTCACTTAGATGATCCTACTCATTTAAATCTTTGTCTTGCTGCACAAAAATCTAAAATTGCTTGGTTATGGCATCGTAGACTAGGACATGCTAGCTACAATGTCTTACATAAATTGTTAAAGTATTCAATGGTGAAAGGGTTGCCTGAATTATCATTTAAACAAGAAAATAAGTTGTGTGATGCATGTGCCCTAGGTAAACAAACAAGAAAATCTTTCAAAGGAAGATCTGAAAATACATCATCCAAACCACTCGAGCTAATTCATATGGACTTGTTTGGTCCAACCAGAACTGGTAGTTTAAGTGGTAGAAAATATGGATATGTCTTGGTAGATGACTTCTCTAGGTTCACATGGGTTTTCTTTCTCACACATAAAAATGATGCTTTTGATGAGTTTCAGGTGCTCTACATGAAGATAAAGCAGGACGGTGTGTTCAAGATCTCCAAGATTCAATCTGATCACGGTGGTGAATTTGAAAACCCTGACTTCTATAATCTTTGCAGGGCTGAAGGCATTTCACACCGATCCTCTTCACCAAGAACGCCGGAGTAAAATGGTGTAGTTGAAAGGAGAAACCGAACACTTGTAGAGATGGCAAGAACCATACTTGCTGAACGGCAACTTCCAAGGAGGTTTTGGGCCGAAGCGATAAACTCGGCATGTTACATTATCAACCGCTCTATGGTAAGGCCACACACCAAAAAGACTCCTTATGAGTTGCTGAAAGGTAAAAAGCCCTCTCTCTCACATATGAAAGTGTTTGGGTCAAAATGCCTCATCCACAACAATGACAAAAGAGACTTAGATAAATTCGAGCCCAAGAGCGATGAAGGTATATTCCTTAGATATTCTGATAGATCTAGGGCTTATAGAATTTTCAATATCAAAAGTCAAATTGTGGAAGAATCACCCCATGTTTCCTTTGATGAATATCATGATTCTAACAATGATAACTCTTGCAGGAAAAACGATGAAGATGGGGAATTCTTAAACATGAAGGACAAGAGTGATCCTCCATAAGAAGAAATAAAAGAAGATGGTGACCTAGCTGAATCAAGCAATGCAAGGGATCAAGCTCCAGGGGAAGGTAACGATTCTACAAATATTAGAATTCTTAAGGATCATCCCTTGGAAAATGTCATTGACAGCTTGAATGACCCACCTAGAATAAGGTCACATTTTAGAATTGTGGAAGAACTAGATCAACTTGGTCTTGTCTCTCAGCTTGAACCCAAAAACATTGATGAAGCATTAAAAGATGAAAACTAGATAAATTCAATGCAAGACGAGTTAAACCAGTTTGAAAGGAATAAAGTCTGGCATCTTGTTCCTAGACCTTCATCATAATCTGTCATAGGCAGTAAATGGGTCTTTAGGAACAAACTAAGTGAGGATGGCAGAATAATAAGAAACAAAGCTAGATTGGTGGCTCAAGGGTATAATCAAGAGTTTGGGATAGATTTTGATGAATCTTATGCCCCAGTTGCTAGACTCGAAGCCATCAGAATTTTACTTGCCTTTGCATGATCCCTTAGAATAAAGCTGTATCAAATGGATGTCAAAAGTGCTTTCTTGAATGGCTTGATCAAAGAAGAAGTCTATGTTGAGCAGCCCCCTGGCTTTGAGAATTCTAACAATGCAGATTTTGTATACAAGCTAGACAGGGCGCTTTATGGACTTAAGCAAGCACCAAGAGCTTGGTATGAGAGACTAAGCTCGTTCCTCATTGAAAAGGGGTACACACGAGGTAAGGTAGATCAAACACTTTTCACCAAGAAGTAAGGTAAGAACATCTTGATTGTTCAAATTTATGTTGATGACATTGTGTTTGGTTCTACAAAATCTGAAATGTGCGAGGAATTTGCTAACCTCATGACTAGCGAATTTGAGATGAGCCTAACGGGAGACCTTCAATTCTTTCTTGGTTTTCAGGTCAACCAAGGAGAAGATGGTTGCTTCATAAGCCAAGCCAAATACATCAAGGAGCTACTAAAAAGATTTGACATGGCAAACAGCAAAATCATTGCAACTCCGATGAGCACCTCAACTTCACTGGATTCGGATGAAAATGGTAAATTGGTGGATGCAAAGGTCTATAAAGGTATGATTGGTTCTTTGCTTTATTTGACTGCATCCCGACCAGATATCCAGTTTAGTGTATGCATTTGTGCTAGATTTCAAGCTAGTCCTAGAGAATCTCATTTGACTGCCGTCAAACGTATCCTTCGATATCTTGTCGGCACTCAAGATTTGGGATTGTGGTATCCGTCATCATGTGATTTATCTCTTATATCTTATTCTGATGCGGATTACGCTGGATGCAAGCTGGATCGTAAGAGTACTAGTGGCTATTGTCAGTTTCTAGGCGGGTGTTTAGTTTCTTGGGCCTCCAAGAAACAACACTCGGTTGCCCTCTCAACCGCGGAGGCAGAATATGTTGCTGCGGGGAGCTGTGGCACCCAAGTGTTGTGGATTAAACACCAACTCCAAGACTACTTGGTGGATCTTGGTTGTGTCCCGATTCTGTGTGATAACACTAGTGCTATCAACCTTGCAAAAAATCCAGTCCAGCACTCTAGGACTAGGCATATTGAGATTAGGCATCACTTCATTAGAGACGAGGTCAGTAAGAAAAATTTTGAACTGCATTTTGTTGATACTCTAAATTAAATTACTGATATTTTCACCAAGCCCTTGTGTAATGACAGGTTTTCAACACTCAGAAGGGAGCTTGGTCTTTGCTGACCTCAGGCCAATAAGAATTTGAAATGATGATAATGTTTAATTAGTTGTGTGTTTTGCACGTTGGTATTCATGCATTGTTTATATGTCAATATGTCTTTTTGCATATGGTGTCGCATTGCATGTAGTTGCATAATCAAGTTGAATCTATGTTCCCAATGCATTGCATGGTTTGTGTCGCATCATTCTTGTATGACCATGGTATATCAAATATTGATGTATGGAAGGGCAGGTTATGTTTGTCTCGAAGCACTCAATATGCGTGAGGTTTCACCTCCGCCAAGTACCATGTGTCAATGTCGCATATAGGCCATATAGTAAGGGGGAGTTGTCCTTGTGCAACATTCATGCATATATTTCATATTCATTCTGTGGCATTTAATAAGTGTACAACCATGCGTTGGGTCATACATTTCATTTCTGCCACCTTCATGAGTGACTAGGTCAACCTCCTTTGCCATTCCACTTGATTGCAAACATAACTCCTTCGTGCATCCATTGTATATCCTTAGGGGGAGTTTTGTTGATTCTTTTAACCTCTTGCAAACTGCACTTCAGTGGCTTACAGTCTAGTTTGAGTTCATGAGACAGACAGACATATGGTGTAAGAGCTTTCTATTATATACCCTAATGATTGTCCATTCAATGAAAATGGTTCAGATTTAATGATTTCCTTGTAGTTCTGATATATCTTGTTTGAAATCATCTATGTTCTGTAGTTTTAATAGACTTTCACTAAAGACTGCATGTTATGTCTTGAATGACTACCCTGAAATCTGAAAATCCAGACTTCATGACAATCTTGGTGATACTCTAGAGCTTAGTATTGTTTCTAAACATCTTGATGAGCTGAATTCTTGAAAATCAATTTGCAGAGCAATGATAGTGTTGCACGGAGAAATATGTCACGTCATCAAATCAAGTGACGAATGATATGTCATGATGTGCCTCTGTTATCTATGTCTTAATTCATTTGGACTCTAGGCAGAGCAATGGCATAATTGCTGAGAAACATATCTTCTCATCAATGAAATGAGTTTGGATATGTCATGACGTGACTTTGCTATCTCTGTTCATTCTGAAGCATAACCGTCAATCTTGCCAAATACCTAGGAATACTGGCGTCTAAACAACGTGTATTCTTACGGCTTGGAGGCATGTACTAGACTTGATTGCTCGTAAAATATGAGTCATGTGCCTTCAAATTCAAAAGATATTGAAAATCAAATTTGTTGAACTCATAAAATTCCATGCTTTAGTCATGATTGTTTAGCCTCAATACTCGTTTTTTGTGTTATTCCCTTTGTAGTTACTGAATATGGATATATAAGACAAGGGACGGTTAAACATTGCCATGATATGCACCTTTTGTTCATTTCTATTACATCTTGGATATAGCTGCTTTTCGAACTCTATTGATGAATTCGGATTTCATTAGCTTTGAACCATATATATTGCTCACGGTCTGTTTCAGGTTTGCATATAATGGCTTGCTCTTAACTCCTTTCAGCTCTGGTCTCACAGACATTTTACTATTATCACTCTTTTTTACTATTGGCAAAGGGGGAGAATTCTTTGTGTGAGTCCTTTGTAAGAGCTATATACGTTATCGCATTGTCAAAGGGGAGAGCTTATGTGCTTTATGAGTTGTCATGGGGATGTGTGAATGGTGTACGGGGAGAGTCCAAGGAGAGAATCCATTGTTCACTTTGCATCTCATATGTGTATGTGATGAGGTTTGCATAATTGCATAGCATTCATATCATAATTGCCATCACATGCTATTACTATCATGGATCTTGAGCTGCATATGTTGCATTTGTTATAACTTGTGCCATTTTAGACATTTCTATCACATAATGACTCACAGTGTTGCCATCATCAAAAAGGGGGAGAATGTTGTGTCCCTGAGGTCATTTGAGTCATTCTGTGGTCACTTGGGTCATTCGACATCATTCTATAGTCATATGAGTTCTGTGGTATTCTTGGTTTTGATAATGGCTAAACACTATTAGTCATTGATATCTTCCACTCTCATGTGATTGACATACGTGATGTTTTTATTCATGACAGATATACCAATGAATGGACAAGGAATCAAGTGGCAATGGCCAAAGTGAAAGCTCATTGATCGCGCCCAAACAAGGATGCAAATCTCATCTCTCTTATAAGCAAAAGTCGACATTTCATATTCGGCTCGTCACTCATCCAAGGTCAATGCACAAAGAAGTATAGCCAAGAGAATCCAAGGTTAAAGACTCAGTTGATACCTTCTAGACTATCAAGGGTGATGCCACAAACATGCACGGGCTGCTAATGGAGTTGAACGACGGAGCTGAAGCGGATAACGGACCGACCCGGGCAAGCCCAGAATCAGCCCAGCTAGCGATCGACCGCCAGCACAGGGGCGGTCGACCGCCCTGCCAGCATCCGCCAGAATGTGTGTCTTTCAGTAGCGGTCGACCGCCAGCCTTTAGCGGTCGACCGGAAATTCCAGGGACTAATCCTCTATAGCGATTCTCAATGGAGGTCGACCGCCAGAAGCCACAGGTCGACTGCCAGCCCCGATGCAGTCATGTTTGACTTCGAAATCCACCTCGTGGCCAGCCCCTTTCCATGGATTTGTTTAATCAAAACTCACCTAATCTCCCATGATTTGTGGATCTGGTCTGGGGGGTGTCCAAGGATCATTCAAGGTCTATAAAACCAACACATGAGGGGTTGGAAACCCTATCACTTCAAGGCTTCAAGGGAGATCAAGGGAGGCCATTTTCGAGGTACTGTAGCACCTCCGTGAACAGTGTTTCGTGAAGAACTCTTCATCCATTCCAAGGCATTCAAGTCCAGATCTGAAGCCATCTCAACCTCCAAGGAAGAAGAAGCAATCAAGACTCTCAAAGGTGATCTAAACTGCATCCTTCTTCCTCTTCATCAATTCAAGAGGATCAAAAGGAAGATCAAAGCTACATCCAACACTCTCTCCATCAACTCAAGGTGATTCAAGTTCATATCTCAATCTAGCAACCTCCAAGGAAGAGTAGAAGCAAGAAATGCTAATAAGGGAGATCAAAGAAGGCTGCAAGGGTGTGTTCAAGGGAGAGGAGTTCGAGTACTGTAGCTGTGAACAGTACTCCGGGAAGAAGTTCTTCATCAAATCTCCAAGTGATTCAAGCTACTTCAAAAGAAGATTCAAGCCCCAGCAATCTCAGACAAGATCCTTTCTCTTTGAGCATATTTCATATCTTGTTTGAGTGTTTTCATATCTTGTTCTTTTCCATTTCATTCAAACATTTGGAACTGAAGATCGTCCCTACCGGTGGTTAGTAGGAAGGTAATCGGAAGTTGTCCGATCTGCGGTGTTGACGTCCCTACCGGTGGTTAGTAGGAAGGCAATCGGTGGTCTTTCCGATTTGCGGTTCAGTGCGTGGCACTAGTGGAGCCTCACCGGATTTGGTGAGGGGTGGACGTAGGATTGAAAATTCAGTCTGAACCACCTTAAAATCTCATATGTTGTGGTTTGCTTGTGCGATTACTTTATGTTAGATGCATGCTTAGGTTCAATATCTATATTGCGTAATCATCTTGCCAAGCAAATCATTTGTGTTCTTCGTCAAGCTAGTTATATTCCGCTGCTTATTTCATCATCTAGCTTTAAAGAGGGTTGCATTACGAAAAGAGGGGCAGATCTATTCACCCCTCCCCTCTAGATCCGCTTTCCACTACACAACACAACCAAATCCATGTACATACTTGTGCCTACAACATTGACAGGTAATATGACCAGACATCCTCACCATGACAAGTCCAATTCATATAATCGTCCACAAACTCTTTCCTATATAAATGAAGTTACACCTCCCATGGTTAAATCCACATCAAGTTTCCACAAACTGAACAAAAACAGCAGATGTGACCCTTGTTGTCTACTACTCCACTTGAATTCCCCAATGCAAACTGAATGAAACTATCAACTCCATCTTTAAACTCTACACACACCACCCGATCAACTACTCTATGATACATCCATGGATGATGTACAGACATTTTGACTACACCTACAAAATGTTAACACACAGACAACTTTGAAATTATTACTCTAGAAAATAAACCCGACCCCCCTCTCACATTGTACGATTATCACTTTGAATAGAAATGGAGTGTTATTTAGATTATCACTTTTTAACCCATCCATGAAGGTTTGATCACACAATCACTTACCATATGTGTTGTACGATTTATTGAAAATTTTAGTAGTGTCTCCCCACACTTCTCCGGTATATAAAAATAATTTATTTGTTAAGAAATTTTTTTAAACACTTACTAGTAAGTGATTAATAAAGTACTCAAAATCAATAAAGGTATACTAGAGAAGAGTGAGAAGATGCAACATAAATTTTCAACCAACCATTGTGGGACATTTTTATTTCTTTTTATTTATAATTTTATTTATTATTATTATTAGCTTATTTTATTTTATGCACAAGTGTGCCAGTCACAAGGTGATAGTTTATTCAAACTCCAAAGATAGAAATGCTTGGAGTCGCTGATGTGTACGCGCCATCTAACAGACCATACAATGAGGGATATCGAGGCGGGACCTGAGACCTGCTGCACCGTAAAGGTTGCGACGTTAATTACATCTCTCCGGAGGGAAAAAAATTCTTAAATAATTTTCAAGAGAAAGGGCCATATATCCTGAAAATTGGATTAATCTATACACAGAAATGTGGGTCACTATTGATTTTAATTTCTTTAAATTTCTATTATTATTTCATTTATATCCTTTTTTTTAACTGAAAGTTATTCCCAGCGGGACTTCGTTGATTCGAAGTGGAAGAAATTTTACGCCGCTAACAAGTTTTTTACTATGACAGGGGTTAACATTCTTTTATTCTTACTCTTATTTATACGGGTATCCCACTTCCCTTTTTTTATTCTTTCCCTCTTTTATTTCTTTATCTTTTTCATACTTTATCACTAATTGTTAATATTTTTATTATTTATTATTTATTATTGTTTATTTCTTTTTTATTCATTTATTCTATTTTTTTGTAGAAATGGATGGAAAAGGGAAGAAAGGGGGTACCGGATTGCGGCACCCATGGGTGCCAGATCATGGCTACACTTCCTTTTTTTAGGTTGTTGTTTGAGTTTTATTTCATTATTGTTATTTTTCTAGTTATCAATATTATTATCATTAATTCATCACTTATTTCGTTATTAGCTCAGGGCTTTTGGGAAAATTCCGGTAGTATCTCCCCCATACCCGGGACATCTAGGGGTTAATAACATGGGTGCTCATCCGCGGAGAGTCCGAGATGGCCCCTTAAATATTCAAGTGCGCACGAGGCGACAACACACACGATCATCCACAACACCGTATCCCTGAGGGCCAGCCTACAAAGGGATCCACATTGGCTAGATATTCCATGGAGAATTCCAATCATATCAACGCACTTACTCGAGTGCATTGATCTAATCTGATCAACTGACTGCACTTCAGGCTGGGCAACCCAATGTAGATCTATTTAAAAATCCACTAAACAAAACACAAAACAATATGCATAGCGTAGGTTGCTAATGGAGGGTGATCGCCAGAGGACGCGGGGGGCCTCAAATAATATAATCAATAATAAAAGGAGGGATCGCGGAATACCTTTGAAGCGTGGAGATGTGAGTCGACTTCTTCTTGTCCTATCGGCCGGCCGATGGAGAGAGCTTCTCTTTAATTACCCTTGCAAAATATAAAGACAACGACCAATGAAATATGGAATTAGCAAACCAAGGTGCAGTATCAAATCCATAATATAAATATAATCATGAAAATATGGACTAGAACACACCTTGTGGGTGTTGTCCCCTTAAACCCCAATGCAAATGGAAGGATATAATATGATGAATGATATAAAAAAATAAAATAAGTGCAAGTGTTGCACTAGAGGAGGCTCAACGTGGTTGAGAAGGTGAAGTAACAGAATAAAAATGATGCATGCAAATGCAGTAAGAAGAATAGAGAAAAGTTTAAGAAAATTTAGGAAAGCCTGTGGATGTTCTTGGCTGTAGATCAACGTTCAGGAGGAAGGCTCAAACGGATGGAACTTGGACGCCGGGAGCCCTCCTCCTTGAGCCAACAGCCTAGCAGCACCTCCCTTGTAATGAAACAAAAAAAATCCCCCTTTCGACAGAGCTCCAGGGACTCTATTTATAGGGAAGATTGGAGTTTAAAATCCAAATACAATTAGGATTATCAATTTTGGAAAGAGATAACCTTGGAAAGAGTCCTCCCCTACTTTTAGAAAGTCATTAGAGTCCTTTCCGAAGTGGAAGAGGGCTCAAAATGGAGAAAGAACGGGGCTCGGTGAAATTCAGAAATCTGGAGGAAATGACGACTCTTCACACTGTCGTTATTTGAAGTAACAACCTCCCGAGTGTCGCGAATCAAAAAAAGCCAAAAAAGAAATAACGCCCCTCATTCGGGCGCCATTTAAATAACACCCGGATGAGAGGCGCTATTTGAAAATATCACAGAAAATTAATTTTAAGGCCATTTCTCATTATTATTTTCTCATTTTTTATGAGGACATGCATCTAACTGTACTGATTCCAATTCCTATTTTTCCGTATTTTTCTGTCGTCCGGAAGGCCACCAAAACACCCCTGAAAGAGGGCCAGAAATATAATATAAAATATTCCAAATTGACATTGACGTCTCTTGCAATGTCGTTATTTCTTTTTTTATTTATTAATATTTTTCTTTAAAATCAAATGACGCCCCCCCTCATGCCGTTAATTCTTGAAAAATTCATAAAAATGGAGAAAAATATCCAGAAAATCTATGAAAATGGAAAAAAAATAAGAAAAAAGAGAAAAAAGGGAAACAATCTAAGAAAAAATAGGAAAAACCACTCAAACAAAGTCAATTTTAGGGTCAACTTAGGGCATTACGAGGCAATATGAGATGTGCTCATAGCAATGTCAATTTTGGAGTGTCTACAGCTGTCCCGCATTGGCGTCTGCTTTGTAAGGGAATGGAGTGAACTGAAAAGTAGATGCCAAGGTGTGATGAGACACGCGATCAACATCACCTGATGAGAATTGAATCAAAAGCTCGAGATGAAGCAATCTCGAGAAATTCAATGAAATCAGCGATGTTTGGATAAAAGAGGGAGTGTGCACGCGGGCACGAGGGAGATAAAAGAAGACGATCAACTTCCAGCGTGGTGGAAGTACCCCAAGTCACAAACTTGTAGGTTTTGCCATCGGAGAGCAGTTACCAGCCAATGTGGACGTGCTGCAGCCAAGGCGGATCTAAGAAAAAAGAGCATGAAAATAGAGGATAGAAATCCAAACAAAGAGCTTTCGAGAAAACGACCCAAAACAGCGACAAGATAAACTGAGGATCTAATTCACAATGAATATCTCAAATCTGGAAAGATTAAGATCAATTTGACTCTCCAAATCAGCTTATCAGAATGATTTTCCAACGTTAATTCAAAGTCCTACATGAATGCATGCTGGGTTTAAAGGAAAAAATTAAAATAAATTAAAATATAAGATAATCAAGGATAATATTGCTAAACTGCCAAGACTAAGTCAAGAAACTAATTTCGCGAGCTGATACTGAGCCGAAGCCCGTTTATCCGCGCACCATCCCGCGAAAAGGGAACCATCGTCCCCAGTCTTGGATGGCTCAACGGCCTATCCGTGTGACTAAAATTCCTCTGGAATCATCATTATTTTTGATGAAGGGGAACTCAAATTCTAGATTTACCAAAGCCACAAGGTCCTTAATATAATCTAATAGCGTATGTAACATATAGTAGGAATGGATACAGGGAAGATGGTGATAGCAATAAGCATGAGGGAATTGAGATGAAATAATATGCAAACACCGTGGGACTTGGATGATGATGTCTAGACGGCGGGACCAAGAGCTTCTTTCCTGTGCTCAAAATTTATTAGCCAAGATATAAATGAAGCATAAGCAATGAATAAGGCATTTAAGCATTGCAACCATAGCAGGGATAGAATTCAAGCATGAAAGGATTGAATAGCATTGAATAACATGAAAATATAGAATGTATCAAAGCATCAATAGCATGTATGTATCATATCATGAATAGCATTCAAGCGTGTATAGCGTGAAAGACATGAATATCATTTAAGCAATCAACATAGATAGCATCATTAAAGCATAGATAGCATAGCATCATTGTCTGTTGTTTGTTACGAGGATGACAGCTTAGCTACTCACTTGAATGATCATGATTAAGTAATGCCCAGCGACAAGAGTGATCAAGTGAAATCAGCAGGAGTTGATTAAAAAGATTTGGAGATGAATAATCGGAGTAATGCCTAGCAAATCATGAAGATGTGATCATTGATGCCTAGCGTGGCATATCTTGAAGATATCAAAGAACATAGGGAAGAATCGAAAGATGGATAGCAACGAATGGAGAGGACTCATCCCGTGCTCTCGGTCCTGTGAGAGCTGTTGTCCCTGCAAAAGCACCATCAACAAAATATAATATTTTTTTTAGATTTTTGAAATATGCAAATTTTTATGGGTTTTGAAAAAGTATTCAAATTTTTATGGATTTTGGAAAATATTTGATTTTTTTGTTTAAAATCTTGAAAATATTCAATTTTTTTAGATTTTGATCAGGAAATATTCAACTTTTTTTTGAATTTTTTGCAAGAAATATTTAACTTTTTTTTTGAATTTTTGGTTTAGACACGGCTAAAACAGCATCAAAGGATGTTTAAACCACTGACTAAGGGTCCTTGTTCCTTCCCCTTTCGCTAAAAATTGCCCAAAGCCGGGCGTGCATTGAGGGTGGCGCCCTATGACCGACTACCCATGGTTAACGGTGCCCCCTACCAAGGCCATACCTGAGAAACACTCAGTCTTGGAGGGAGAAGAGAAGAGCAATTTGGGATAAGCTTGATGTGAGTTAAGAAGATATCGGGTTTGACTTCCGTCCATAGCACGACACCTAGAGACTCGGTCTGTTGCGCCGGGGCTTTGTGTCATATCATCGAACCTTAAATTCTCTTTTAGGCACGCATACGACCGGGCTCATGACGTCCCGCGGGGAAACTTTACTGCCCTCTTGCCATGCCAAATTCATCGATTTTTTCTTTTAATTTCATCATATATTTTCATTTGATCATCATTTTTCTTTTGTGTCCTTTGACTTGAGAGATATTGCAATTGAGACATGATATTTTGAGAATAAGGTCATAATAGACTACCCCTATTTGAGACTTCCTCTTCTCGGGGTGTGCTTAGGTTGGTTGTTTTTGCCCATGCTATCTCTATTCTCATATTTCAACCGAGTTAAGAAGAGAAAAAGACTTTGTGCCCTTAAGCATGGCCCAAGTAGCAACGATATTTTACTAAGGGAGATGGCTAAGGACACCGTGAAGTGTGTGGAATGCCCAACTAAGGGTTGCCCTTAATGAGCGGGGAGAGAACGCCGAACTCCCAGCGCGGGGTTCTTATTACCAAAGTGCTGCATAGTAAGCCTAAAGACTCTTTTGACAATGATTTAATTAAACAAAAGCCTAAGATAAAGGTCTAAAACACCACTTTTAATCATGTTAAGAAGCACTTCATTTGAAAACCGTGTATGAATAACGTGACGAGAATGCGTAAGAATACATACTTACACACCAATGTTACCTTGTAACCTTGTAGAAGTAGCAGCTTCCGGAGGCAATCTTGATAAACGTGAGATATGTCATCCTCTTTTGGCAGAAAGGAAAGGAAGCAAAGTTTTGAAAGTGTCTTAACAAGAAAGAGCGGTGCTTAGACCAGACTCAGACGAATATGGAGAAAAGGAAAAGAGGCGAGGGCTAGAACTCCCTCACTAAGGTGCAGAGACCCTGATCACATGGAAAGGTGTATAGAATGAAAGGAAAAATTAAGAGGTGGAGTGAGGACTAAAGCGTCGGAAGCAGTGGGAGAACGAGCAGATGCCCAGAGTAGTTGAGGTGGAAGAAGTCGGGTCACACCCGGGATCGGGAGGAATTAAGAGGAGAAACTGATAGATGGAAAGAGGTGGGTCTGGAGGAGGATCATGGTAGGAGGAATCCGGAGGAGGAGAATCCCGAGAGACGCGATGCCCTGGGAAAAGGTATGGAAAAAAGTGATTGAAGAGGAAGAAAAGAATGAAGGACACGATGTCCTGGAAGAGTAAGAAGACGAATCGGAAGAAATATGGAGGGTCTGAAGATTCCGGAGGAGGAGAATCCCGAGAGACGCGATGCCCTGGGAGAATCAGTGGGAAGCCCAGAAGATCCAGACGTGAGAGTGTGTAGGGGCGCGATGCCCAAAGAGGGAGATCAGGAGGTTCCGGAGGAGGAAGATAGAAAAGGGCGCGATGCCCTAAGAGAGGGGATAGAACATCTGGAGGTTCCAGGGAAATAGCAGGAAAGGGGACGCGATGCCCCAGGAGAATTAGGGGGAAAAATATGGAGGGACGCGATGCCCTGGGGAGAGTGGGTTAGAAGAGGGGGAAGGAGGGTCCGGAGGTTCCGGAGGGATAGTGAAAGAAGGGACGCAATGCCCTAGGAAGAGTGATAAGAAATCTGAAAGTTCCGAAGGAGGAAGACACCATGGGACGCGATGCCCAGGGAGGACGAGAGAGAAATCTGGAGGATCCGGACATGTGGGTGTATTGGGGCGTGATGCCTGGAGAGAGAGGTCCGAAGGTTCCGGAGGACTGAGACACCATGGGGCGTGATGCCCCAGGAGGACAAGAGAGAAATCCAGAGGGTCCGGATGCATGAGCTGGAAGGGGGCGCGATGCCTTGAGAGAAGATTGGAGGGTGCGCAATGCCCAGGAAGTGTAAGGGGACTTGGAGATCTCGAGGATAGAGATAGAGCAGATGAGGAATGCGGTGGATCTGGAGGTTCCGGAGGGCAAGGGAGATACGGGTCCGGAAACACGGGAAAGAACAAGTGCAAATGCATGCTGATGCAATGCAACAGATGCGATGGATGTATGGAATGCATGAGGTGCAAAGAACATGAAGGGCGAGAGGATGAGATCATCCTCCTTACCCCTGAAGTGACCCACGAAGAATTGGTGATAGACGGGAATATGGGTGGAGTTGAATAGAAGGTGGATAGGATAGAGGAAGGCCCCTTAGCACCAGGACAACCGCCCCTCCATAGCAGTGAAAGTGTATAGATAATCGGCCCAATAGATAAAGTAAAAGCCCGTGACGAAGCTTCAATAGTAAATGACAACTCCCTTGAAGAGTGAAGAGCAATAATGTGAGGGAATTGACAAATTGGAATAGGAAGTATCGTATTGCCTAGGGATTGCGACGTATAAATAGTTTTGAACAAAACGGGCATTCGCCCCTTGTAGGGAAGAATGGGTTCAAGATTGGAAAGTTGGAATAAGGGGTGCCCTGCCCGGCTCTTGGACATAGACTCATACGGCATCAACGCTTGACATTCTCTTCTGGCAAGCAGCGGCGGGGACTTGGCCTCTTCAACCATGCTCGGCACGAAAACACGGACTGGCATCCGGCAAACAAATTTTTGCATCTTGAATAGCACGACCGTGGCCAAATCCTTCTTGCTCGGCTCTTGATCATCTTCGGTACAAGTACTTGAAGAAGCACACCCATTCTGAGTGGTAAAGGAAGGTGAAGCGGAGGTAGAAGGCTCCATAGATGGTAGAGGTGTAATGGAAGATGTTGGAGCAAACACGTTGAGCTTCTCCCCCTGCTCAGGAGCAGTCGGGGTTGACTCGAGTGCGAAAAGGGGTGGATCTTGCTCAGGATTAGCAACAGGTAAGGGTGAAGGGTTAAGTGGTGGAATAGGGGTAATTGGGTTAGGGGTTAAAGGTGTAAAGGAGGGCCGAGGTGGCGGCAATGGGAGATTGATTGGAGGAGGTTTAGTGGTGGACACAGCGGATGCCGATGTTGTGGAGGCTAATGGTGTAGCTGATGGAGGTGTAATTGGTGGAGTTTTAGATGAAAGTTCGATGGGAGCCAATGTTATGGAGGCTGATGGTGAAGTAGATGGAGGTTTAGTGGAAGGCTCGGCGGAGGCTGGTGTTGTGGAGGCTAATGGTGAAGTTGATGGAGGTTTAGTGGAAGGCTTGGTATGGAGGAAACGCCGAATGGGGCGAGCGGTGTTTGGGGTAGAAGACATGTCTTGGTGCGTCGATGCGGGTAATTGGAGTATTGACCCATCATCATAACACCAATAAGTCTCAAAGGTGGGGGTTGGATTGGGGACAGTGGCTTTGTCCTGAGCGGGAGGTTCCTCTGATGGTTGTGGGGGTAGAGGAAAATGAAGGAAACTCGGTAGGTGTGCTCGCGGAGCTTCATCATGTGCCGTCTTGAATTCTTCAGTTGCCGACTCTTCATTAGCAGGCTCAAGTGGACGCCGTAATGGAGGCGTATATGTGGGTGGTGAAACGTAATGGTATTGCGGAGGATTTTTTGGGTGTAAGTGTGTATGTGTAAGCGGGGGCGGAGGGCCATATTGATGAGTAGGGTGAATGGGTGGAGGGCGGATGACGTCCACTTGAGCGTTGAAATCTGTCGACTTTTGCTCGCTTGAACTACTGATGTCGTAATCGTCTCTCCTATCCTTCCAATCTTTCTCCATCTTTGTAATGTCTTTCAGAACGGCGTGAAGGGGATTGATTGGAGAAGGAGGAGGAGGAGTAAGCCGCGGGCTTGTAACCCTCTTTAATTGTTCCTCCAACGAAGCGACTTTGTCAATGAGAACCTATTGGAGGGGTGTAACTCAAGCAATGGAGGGCTGGCACGATGGTCTTGAAGGAGGGGCCGCATAAGAAGGCTGTGGAGGAGGGTTATTGAGCTGACCCATAGAAGAACTCGGACGGACTCGGTTGCAAGGAATAAATGGGCCCTAGGGCCATGTTGGAGGAGGAATCGAAGGAGGCGGGTGATGGGCCACCCGAAGAGGGGTATATGTGCAAGGAGGAGGAGACGGGTGATGGGCCACCCGAATGGGAGCATGAACACGCGAGGGAGGCGGGTGATGGGCCACCCGAATGGGAGTATAAGAAGGATGAGAAGAATGAGGTGCACCCTCAACAGCGGCCTTAAGGGCCTGGATTTGTTGAGGGGTGAGATGATCTAATGCATGCAGAATCTGGGAGACCTTCTCATCATCGGGAGGAGACGATCCCGTAGGAGTAGTGGCTCGCAATTGAGGCGAGGGATCATGAGATTGGAAATTACCCATAGGTCAGGCAAAACCATAGGAAGGAGGATGTGGTCGCTTGGAAGAGTTGTGGTGAGCATTATGTAGTTAAGGGGAATAAGATGTTCTAAGTTGGTCACCCTCATGAATATTAATTGAATTAAACATGTTGTTTTTCTTATCAAGGTAATCCATTATGCAAGCAATTCAATGTGTAATCAAAACAATTCATAGAGATAGCAAACAAGTTGGAATGGTTACCCTTGATTTCTTTTATTTGAACCTTGGTGGATTAAGGATTTTTAACAAAGTTGATGTGATCACTAAAGGTCTTGGACCTAGTTTCAAATGTGATTTTCTCCGGTGCCAACTAGGTTGATTCTCACCACGTATTAGGCCAACTAAACCCGGGGCTTCAATGGTACAACATGCCCAAGCGTCCGTGAGGGAATCCACGGGTGCGGGGACTTATGGAGGCCTTGGTTTAGGAACTCCCGGTCCAAAGAGACGGAGTGCTTAATGGAGGGTCCTTCCTTAACCAAGAGAGAGGTGGGGCTCCTAGAAGTGTCGGGAGAGGAGGTCTCCCAAACCAATGCAATATGGATGCTAACGCAATAGAAGAGAAGAATCACACAGGATGATATGATGTAAATATGGTGAAGAGAGAAACTGAAACAAACAGAACAAAATGACATGGACTAATGCCAGCAGTGGATGCAATGTAATGTGACAAAGAATGTAGGGATAATGGACACGTGATATGCAATGATGTGAATATAGTGTGCAACAGAGAATGGGGATGAATGTGCAATAGGATGTGAGATGAGATATAGATATGATACGTAATGAAACAATAGAATAGGTGATGAATGCAACCATATATATATATATATATATATATATATATAAGATAAAAGACATGCAGTGAATGCCTCAAGGTATGAAGCAGGATGGGGATATGGAATGGGCACAAGTCACAGCACGAATCACTGAACGTGAGATTATGTGAAAACAAAGAATGGATGCCCGGAGGTATGGACGTTAATTTCTTTTAGAAATGGCCGGAGGTTTAATAGAATGCTGGAATGCCAATTGGACAAGAAGGGGATATGACAACACTCTCAAACTCCCACAGCAATCAGAACATCATGGCATGCTCAATTTTTTTTACAGGATAATAGAAGTGGAATTTTAACAAAACCTACCAAACTAGTCAATCAATGTGGGGGTGTACAGGTGGTGTGCAAAAGAATGAGAATGGAAGGGAAGGAGAGTGCACCGTGGGTGCAAAAGAGAGGTGGCACACGTGGGTGCCCAGTAGAGAAGGGTAATCAAAAGAAAAACATGGGAAGTCCCACCGTGATCGCCAATTTGTAGATCTATTTAAAAGTCCACTAAACAAAACATAAAATAATAAGCATAGCGTAGGATGCTAATGAAGGGTGATCGCCAGAGGACGCGAGGGGCCTCAAATAATATAATCAATTATAAAAGGAGGGATCGCGGAATACCTTGAAGCGTGGAGATGTGAGTCAACTTCCTTCTCGTCCTATCGGCCGGCCGATGGAGAGAGTTTCTCTTTAATTACCCTTGCAAAATACAAAGACAACAACCAATTAAATATGGAATTAGCAAACCAAGGTGCAGTATCAAATCCACAATATAAATATAATCATGAAAATATGGACTAGAACACACCTTGTGGGTGTTGTCCCCTTAAACCCCAATGCAAAGGGAAGGATATAATATGATGAATGATATAAAAAAATAAAATAAGTGCAAGTGTTGCACTAGAGGAGGCTCAACGTGGTTGAGAAGGTGAAGTAACAGAATAAAAATGATGCATGCAAATGCAGTAAGAAGAATAGAGAAAAGTTTAAGAAAATTTAGGAAAGCCTGTGGATGTTCTTGGCTGTAGATCAACGTTCAGGAGGAAGGCTCAAACGGATGGAACTTGGACGCCGGGAGCCCTCCTCCCTGAGCCAACAGCCTAGCAGCACCTCCACTGTAATGAAACAAAAAAAAATTCCCCTTTCGATAGAGCCGCAGGGACTCTATTTATAGGAAAGATTGGAGTTTAAAATCCAAATACAATTAGGATTATCAATTTTGGAAAGAGATAACCTTGGAAAGAGTCCTCCCCTACTTTCAGAAAGTCATTAGAGTCCTTTCCGAAGTGGAAGAGGGCTCAAAACGGAGAAAGAACGGGGCTCGGTGAAATTCAGAAATCTGGAGGAAATGACGACTCTTCGTGCTGTCGTTATTTGAAATAACGACCTCCCGAGTGTCGCGAATCAAAAAAAGTCAAAAAAGAAATAACGCCCCTCATTCGGGCGCCATTTAAATAACGCCCGGATGAGAGGCGCTATTTCAAAACATCACAGAAAACTAATTTTAAGGTCATTTTTCATTATTATTTTCTCATTTTTTAGGTGGACGTGCATCTAACTATGCTGATTCCAATTCCTATTTTTCCGTATTTTTCTGACACTCGGAAGGCCACCAAAACACCCCTGAAAGAGGGCCAGAAATATAATATAAAATATTCTAAATTGAAATTGACGTCTCTTGCAATGTCGTTATTTTCTTTTTTATTTATTAATATTTTTCTTTAAAATCAAACGAAGCTCTCTCTCATGCCGTTAATTCTTGAAACATTCATAAAAATGGAGAAAAATACCCAGAAAATTCAGAAAAATAAGAAAAAATAAGAAAAAAGGGAAAAAGGGAAAAAATCTAAGAAAAAATGGGAAAAATAACTCAAACAAAGTCAATTTGAGAGTCAACTTGGGGCATTATGAGGAAATATGATATGTGCTCATAGCAATGTCAATTTTGACGTGTCTACACCCAACACTCAAGGGAGATCCAGGTTAGTCAATAAAAGTGAGGAGAAAACCAAAACAACATAGTGCCGGTTCAAGGGGTGCTGGATCACTTGACGATAGAGACAGTGAAAGGGGTGTCGGATCACTTGCAAAGAAAAGAAAGGAAACATAGTGTATGCTCTAGTAGGGTATCGGAAAGCTAATTGTGGAGCTTTGCCATAAAAAGTGATAAGATGGATGGAATGGGTGGCCATTAAGGCTCAGCTTGCTAATAAGTCTCTTATCGGTGGTGGCTCATAGGGAGAACATGAAGGCCTTACATCCCTCTACAGATGGCCCTCAAAGTGGATTCTGAAATGACGAAGAGTGATACGGCATAGAGAGGGCTCTTGGTGAAGCAACTAACATCGACTTTCAACTCGGGATCATATCCATACTATAGGACAAACCACAAGCCTAAGCTCATACGGAGAAACGTAAATCTCCTTTCCCGGATCACCAGGCCACACTTGTTCCCACAAAGGGCCAATTGCAGCGTAGAAGGTGATAGAGAAAAAAAGAATTTGTAGTATTACGCTGGATCAATATTACAGGGGCATCGGCTAAAAATGATATCGTGAGGAAATGGACACTACAAGAAAACTAGCTTTTACCAACGACATCTACCTACGGTTTTGTAAGTCGTTGGTATTTATGGGCCTATACCTATGGTTTTTTAGGTTATTCTGTTACCTACTGTCACTATCGTAGGTATATGTCATACACTACTAACAGTTCGGTAGCACCGTAAGAATAGATAGCCATATTGAACTACTTACTGATAATGTTGTAGGTAAGTGCTATATCATACCTATGGTTTCAATTGAGCCGTAGGAATAGATAGCCATATTGAACTACCTACCGACAATGTCGTAGGTAATAGTATGTCTTACCTACGATTTCAGTTGAGTCGTAGGAATAGATAGCCATATTGAACTACATACCAACAATGCCGTAGGTAAGTGGTATGTCATACCACTATAGGAAAATATACTTTTACGTACGTTTTGAGAACGTAGGTATAGGGCCAAAAATCGTAGGTAAATCCTTTACCTATGTTTCTTTGCCACGCTTTCAAAACGTGGCGCTTGCTCGCGTGACTATAGGTTATACCTACGTTTCACTGAAATGTAGGTATAGATCAACATATACCTACACTTTAGAAGCGTAGGAATAGTCCAATAGAAGAGTAGGTAAAAGTCACCTACAAACACGTATATAAAAGGATATACTTGCGTTTCTGAAAACGTAAGTATTACATTTTGTCACATAGTAAAAGAAACGTACGAATATGGATTAACATCACATTTTAGAAAACGTAGGAAAATGGTTTAACATCGGTTAATAAAAAACATAGGAATAGGTTATCTTTTCTTTAAAAAAATCCTATTAATATATCTTCTCTCATCACCTATAATAGTGCATCCATTCATATCTTCACATTCATGGATTGTATCACTCACAACCATGTTGATCCACACAATTCTCATTCACATCTATTAACAATCCATTCACTAAAGATAATTTAGGAACATACATATATAATCCATTGACTGAACAATCCAGTCATACCAAATTACAATCCTTCATTTCTTAAAAACTAAGGTTCGACTAACGAAAAAACTATCAAACTTCCGACAATATTTCATGGACAGAACCCCATCCCTATACCCCCGACCAAAAAAAAAATCCATTAGCACTTACACTTACAAATCAATCATAGGAGAAATGATATATTGAGATGAAACTGGAAAAGTAAAAGATACCAATGAGAAAAAGATAGATTCTAGATAGTGAACCTTCATATAGTTCAAATTTATGGCAATTTTTTTTGTTTCATAAATGTACAACTTCTTATCTTCTTAGTGCACACAAGGATGGGCATGTTCCTCAACAATCACCTTAACAAGAATTATTGAAGCATTTTAAAACACTAAAGTCTTCACATCAGAAAATCTATCAAATTTCCAATGATATCCAATGTACAGAATCATAGATCTACAGATGATAGGATAAAAATACATTGAGACATTATATGAAATTACATTTCTAAGGTTGTCTTTCCAAAAATGAATCATAAGCAGAGCATATCAATTGTACTCTTGTGTGTATTATGACGCACTTACATGTAATTCACAAAGATGCATGATGAAAACTCAACAAGCACAATTAAATCATCTCAGAAATTATCAAACTTCAAATATAATTCCCAAAAATAGTCTTGAATAGGAGTAAGCATGGTTGGGTTGATATAGCAAATGCTAGCATCAAAGTAACATTTATCTACAAATACATAAATGTGGACTTCATTGCCCAAGAAAAAATAAATACCTAACCATTGTGCCCACTGAGCAATCAGTTGGGAGAAAAGAAATGTGCATGAGTTCCTTATTTTTATCATCATCCCAGAATCTTGTTCGTTCCCTGAGCATATCCCTACAGGCAAAATAGAACTAGATAATCAGACATGAGTTAATGAACTGTTCTAACTTCATGCCCCTTTGTAGACACAAGTGAATATTAGAAGATTACCTCAAATTAGTCTTCATAGTGTCTAAAGTCTTGAACAAGAGGCTCATTTAAGGAGTCTAATTTTGGAGCTTCTACATGCTCATTTCTTCATCCATAAACATCTTTGTGATGGAGTCTTATTCTTATAGTTTTTGATGCCATGGTGCGAATCTGCACAAAGCCAGTTGTAGTGGCAGAAAAATGGTTCCTAGGCCACGTACCACCTTCTCTATTTATTTGTTGGGGAAGTCGTCTCGCGCCCATGGAGGCCTGCAAATACCAAGAAACCAAAGAGGCATCAGAAGGAGTCCCGGGTGTTATCCCAGGGGACAACCCTTCGATGCTTAAGTCAGCAAAGGATCAATGAGCAATAGAGAAGAGCGAAGTGAGAGAGAAGTAGAGTTCATAGTAGCTGATCGGAGAGGCGTGTATGTCTTCTGCACTCGTGCTCGTCGCTCCCAGTGGGTACTCGAAGAGTGCTCGCTGGGTGGTAAGGCCATGCAGGAGGAGGTTTCTCTCTAGGCGTAGCGGGTAGCCTCTTTGTTGTTGTGGTAGGACTGATTGCTCTATTCTCATGAGGAAGCTCTTATTGCAGAAGTATTCACTGTCTCCATCCTCCTTTGTTGATGTCCCTTATATATGGGTTGTCTTGGAGCGAGGGGCCTCGTCCCTTGAGAGGGAAGGGTCCGCTTAGTAGAGTAACGTTCCCCCGCTACATTGGCGGGAGTTTCCCGTTGGGGGGCGATAGCCTCGGCGCCGGCCGGTCCTTGGGCGAGTCTTACGGCGCTCATGGGGCGTGCTCCCCCATTTCAGGGTCAAGGCCGACGTCGTGGGGGCAACGGTCGGTCATCGGAGTGTTCTCTGGTGAGAACTATGCTTCCCCTTACCATAGATTCCAATGTCGGGTCGGATTGGGCCACTCCTGGACGGGCCGCATATGTCGGTCACTTCTTGGGCACGCTTAGCGAGAGCTCTTTGGCATGGGCCGATCGTTACTGGGCCGAATGTGGGCCAGACTGGATTTACCCTCCTCACTTCCCCCCTACTCTCAGTCGCCGAGCACTCTATAGGGGGCTGAGGGTAGTCCAAGAGAGGGATTTCTGGAGTGTAAGATCCGAAGATGATTTCCTCATACAACGGGAGTTGGTGGCTTCGAGAGCCTGCTTGGTGTGCAAGGTGCCTCTGACGGTGGCAGAAGCCACGCTGGTAATCATGACCCTTAGTCTTGTCTCGTTCTGGGAGCGTGGGTTGCGAATGGGCGTCTGGCGTTGGTAGTCGTACCGCCGTAGCAGTAAGTGTCCTTTCATCTGCTCCCCTTGGGGACAGTACTTAACCCGCCATGGGTGGTTATAAGAACTATCTGCATAATTTTCTCGCAGACTCCATCTGTGCCTCGCTCGTCTTTCAGGCTTCGTCGTAGGCATCTTCTCCGCCCATCCGGTGAGGATCTTCTTCTGCCCTCGGGTCTTCCGTCTTCTGTAGTCATGCCTCCGCATAGGAGAATCCTCAGCGTCGACTCTTCCTCTTCTGAGGGAGTATCTCACGATCGAGGCGGTGTGTCGAGCACCTCGGGTGCGGGTACTGGTCGACCTAGTTCCCCATCATTAGTGTCATATAGGGTGGTTAATGGGCTCCGAGAAGCCTTCCAGGTTCCCCCCGACTTCGACATCATCTTCCCCACCGTCGATGATGACATGATGAGTCTTCCTCTGGGTGGGATATGGTCCCAGTAGCCTCCTTCCAGGCGGACTTCCGCCTCCCAATCCGTCCCTTCATTACGTCGATTCTCCACCACTACGGGTGGCACCCTGGGGAGATAACCCCCAATTCTCACACCGTCCTCTACGGGTTTATATACGCGTGTCAAAGGGTGTCGGTGGAGCCAAGCATCCACCTTTACCAGTAGCTCTAACTTCTTCAGAGTTGCCCGTTTGACACATTCTACGCCTATTTCAAAGCTCGTTCCCACCAGAATCTTATCCAAGTCTCCCATATTGCGGCTAACTGCAAGGGTTGGTCGCAAGGATATGTATATATCACTAAGTCGGAGGGCCGCAAAGTCTCTGATAGTTGGATGCGCCGGGGCATCCATAATACCTGGCGTGATAGTAAGCCCCCCGTCAGGGCTGAGGATCGCCCGAAGTTGAAGGCTATTACAGTATCCTCTCGCTAATGCGGACTTCGCGCTGACTCCGGCGCGGCTCCGGGAGTTGGGGCTGAGTCTCCCACTACCGCTGGGTACTGGCTTTATTTTTCCGTCGAGTTGTGTCACTGATGAATGATATTCAGACAACCTTGTTCTGGTTTCAGGTGCGCCTAAGGTTCCGGTGTGGAGCTACGAGGTCGTCAAGTTGCCACGGTTTGCCCCCCGCCCTGTGGACCACGTTTCTCCGGGTACCGGTCAGGTGTCGATCGTCGCCCCACAGATCGAGGTTGCGTTCACCCCAGGAAGGCTGCCGTACCCCGTTCCGGTCGACATTCCTCTAATACGCTCACCTAAAGCATCCATGGCTAGCGGAGGGCCTAGTCTTCGGTGGAGTTCTACCGAAGTCACCTCTAGTGCAGTTGGTGAAAAGCTTGCCATGGCTGGCGGTAGTCGAACCCTGCTGACTAATGACGAGTTGGTGGAGATGGACAGTCGCCGCCGGTCGAGGAAGAGAGGGAGAGGTTCTACCCCTGTCAGGAGTCGTGTCCCGCCTCCTTCTTCATCTAAGGCGCCTCCCTCTAACGCTCCTCTACCGCCATCATCTGAAGCGTCGGCAGCCCCTGTTCTGATGCACGCCTCCGGAGGGCGGGGGCGCGAAAGAGGCAAAGCTCCTGCTACTGTCGAAGTTGGTTCTCTTCCCCCACCGAGGGTCCCTTCACGTGGTCAGTCCTCACAGCTTGAGGACTTGACGGCAGCGCTTCCTGGGGTCACGACTGTCATTGACCTCATGGTGCATAGTGCTCGCTGGCACGAGCATGTTGGGGAGTTTGGTCCCGAGACTACAAAGGAGTTGACGACTGTCGCAGCGAGGAGCGCGTGTCTGGTCGTCAGTGCCTTCGGGTTGTGGAGGCACCACTTCATCGATCTCGCCCGTGAGTTGGAGGCCAGCCGGGCCCTTCAGGCATGAGCCGAAGAGCGTTTGAAGGGGTCTGAGGCTACTAACGCCGAACTCCAAGGGCAGCTGGCTCAATTAGAGTTAGCTCTTGCCGGCATGGAGCACGATCGGGACTCCTTTCGGGAGCGGGCCGACACAGCCGGGGAGCGAGCAGCCAAGTCGGAGGTGGAGGTTTGATCCATGGAGGCCCATGTCCAGGAGGCCGAGGCAGAGCTCACCAAGCTGCATTCGTCCCTGTCCTCGGCTGGCGAGGAAGATGTGGAGAACTTCCTCTTCTCTTCAGCTTACCGAGACGAGCTGACGAAGGCGGCCTTGGAATTTCACCTACTGGCCTGTGACCGTGGCTTTCGGGAGGGCTGGAGTGCCGCTGTGAAGGCCACCGTGGAAAATCTTGGTCTCGTGGCCCCGGTCGTCCCTCCTCCTTCAACTCCTTACGGATCGGATGCTGATGACGGCGAGGAGGGGGCTGACACCGTAGAGGCGGGCGCCGAGAGGTCGATGTCGAGTGCGGGTGAGCGAGCACCCGCTAACGTTGTCGTGGTGGACTTGGTTGACGAGCTACCTTCTCCTAGCGCTGCTACTGCACGTGGGCCAGCAGAACCCAGGGCACGTGATGATGTAACTGGGGCCGGTCCCTGAGAGGGCGCCCCTTGCTGCCTTTTCTTTTACTACCTTTTATCTGCATTTTCCAAGGCGATAGTCTTCTTTTGTAATTTCCTTACTTCGAAATGGAAGCCTTCCCTTTGTTTGTAAACCTTGAGATTTCTTCCGTGTACTTCCCTCTTTCTGAACTGTCGTGAGATTCCCTAGGGATACGAAGCGGTGTCTTTGATGGGGACTCTGAAAGGGAGTGACTTTCGGGATCCGTCGCTTCGATTTCCATGGATTTGATTGAGGCGGTAGGAGTCCTCATTCTTCTGGGAACTTCACTTCCTCTTATAAATAGTGACCCCCCAGTGTGTTTACGTCCATCTCGTGCTGGGTGAGTTGTGAGGAGTGAGGCCTTCTACGAGATGTCATCTGGTGAGTCTGGTACTTCGTCGGATGACGAACTTCCACAAGCTCACCATCAACCTCTGGTCCTTCGGAGGGACCCTGCCCTGGCCCCATGGCGGCCGTGGCCTGCGCCTGGAGAGGGTGGCCCTGCCTCTGAGTAGTAAAAGCTTGTGTACCTGGATGGTTGGCGCGAGGCCTTATGATGCGGAACGAAAGTGGGGGGTCTTCTTCTTTCTACCCATAGTCGCGCTATAGCCTCCTAGCGCCTTCTTTAAGAACGCGCTATATCGTCCTAGCGCGTTCTCAGACAGCAGGCAGAACGACGAACCTTGACATTGGGGCGCCCGTGGATGTCTTCAGGGGAATGAATCACAAGGGGAGAACACATAGGAGTGTGGGTAATACACGAGGGGTCCTAAACAAACACATGGGGGACCCTAAACCGGGACTAAACTAACCTAATACTAGCTAGGATAACTTGGTGAAGGTGGATGTGGGGTGAGCAGTGAGGGAAGGAAGGTGGATGTAGATGATGTTAGGGCCGTGAGGAAGCTTGACTGGGGCCTCTCGCCCGGACCCATCGCAGGACCGGTGCAACCGAGCTCCATCCTGACCTTAGCAGCATCTTTGGCGGTGGTGGAGGGCGGCGAACATCGGTGGAGGAAGAACGAAGCTCCAAATGGAGCCTCACACTCGACCCCGTCTCAGAGCCGGTGCATCCGGGGCTTCGATCGTCCTCCATTGAAGGGGAAAAGAGAGAGGATCAGTAGAAGATGAATGGGCATCGCACCCGTAGAGGGGAGGAGGAAGGAAGTTTCCAAAGATTGGGGGAGATAGCCATGGCTACACTCATAAAACTTTCATAGATTCATTACTTCATTCCCTAATCAAACAAGATGGGATACATATATAGGGGAAGGGGAAGACAAAACGACGCTAAAACATCGATTACAACCATAGAAAATAGTGCACATTGAAGACTTTTGGAGTTCCAAGCGCCAAAAAGTTGGACCGTCAGCAACTACGTTTCTGGCTGAGATCGCGCTAGGGACACCTAGCGCCTTCTTCCAGGTCACGCTACCCAAAAGTAGCGCGTTCATCTTCGGCCTAGCAGCTTCCACAATCAGCTTTGGCCTGGCAGCTTGCTTGATTCCCATCAAACCCCTCCACTTTGGAAGGTTCGTCCTCGAACCTTGTAGCTCAAGATCCCAATATGTGAGAACAGCCTGGTTTCCTAAGCTCTGATACCATTTGATGCGGAACGAATGTGGGGGGTCTTCTTCTTTCTGCCCATAGTCGCGCTATAGCCTCCTAGCGCCTTCTTTAAGAACGCGCTATATCGTCCTAGCGCGTTCTCAGACAGCAGGCAGAACGACGAACCTTGACGTTGGGGCACCCGTGGATGTCTTCGGGGGAATGAATCACAAGGGGAGAACATATAGGAGGGTGGGTAATACACGAGGGGTCCTAAACAAACACATGGGGGACCCTAAACCGGGATTAAACTAACCTAATACTAGCTATGATAACTTGGTGAAGGTGGATGTGGGGTGAGCGGTGAGGGAAGGAAGGTGGATGTAGATGATGTTAGGGCCGTGAAGAAGCTTGACTGGGGCCTCTCGCCCGAACGCATCGCAGGACCGGTGCAACCGAGCTCCATCCTGACCTTAGCAGCATCTTTGGCGGTGGTAGAGGGCGGCGAACGTCGTTGGAGGAAGAACGAAGCTCTGAATGGAGCCTCACACTCGACCCCATCTTAGAGCCGGTGCATCCGGGGCTTCGATCGTCCTCCATTGAAGGGGAAAAGAGAGAGGATCAGTAGAAGATGAATGGGCATCGCACCCGAAGAGGGGAGGAGGAAGGAAGTTTCCAAAGATTAGGGGAGATAGCCATGGCTACACTCATAAAACTTTCATAGATTCATTGCTTCATTCCCTAATCAAACGAGATGGGATACATATATAGGGGAAGGGGAAGACAAAACGACGCTAAAACATCAATTTTTTTTTCTCAAAAAGCCTTGCCTAGTGTTGGATGGGAAAGTAGTGCACATTGAAGACTTTTGGAGTTCCAAGTGCCGAAAAGTTGGACCGTCAGCAACTGTGTTTCTGGCTGGGATCGCGCTAGGAACACCTAGCGCCTTCTTCCAGGTCGCACTACCCAAAGGTAGCGCGTTCATCTTCGGCCCAGCAGCTTCCACGATCAGCTTTGGCCTGGCAGCTTGCTTGATTCCCATCACCTTGGCTGAGGTCAATCGCTTGTATGCCGACAGGGGGGTCCTGCTCCTTGAACCGGCTAGGTTTCGTCCCTAGGGGGACGAGAGATTTCCCTGTACTTTCCTTTCCTGCTAGCTGGCCTTGACTCCTCTATTGTTTATCTTGCCCTTGTGGTACATGACTGCTTCTCCTTTGCTCACAAGTGCGCGATGAATTGTTTCCCGTTGTTGGAACATTTTCCTTCTGGCGGGACGGAGGGTGTAAAAGCGCGGGAGCTGTTTTCCCTTCTTCCACTCGGCGGGCCGGGGTGGAAGCATCCTCCCGAGCTGAGAGGAAGACTCTTCCGCTTGAAGATGGCTACAGGCGAGGTAGCAAGGCCTGCTTGCCAGTTTGCAGGCATGGCCAATGCATTACACCGGCCTCCGTAATGTGGGAGCCTCATTGCTCTAGTGCCCGCCGTTGGTGGGGTTGCGTAGGCCTGCTGGTTCCCTGTAATGGGTGGGCCTTGTTGCTCCACTGCCCCCCGTTCAACCAGGGGTGGTCGGAGTAACCGGCCCAGTTTTCCTGGTGCAAGTTTTCTACCAGTGAAGCCCTTTGTCGGTCTAGGGGATTTTGTCCCTCTTCTCTGGCATAGGTGGCTTCACTGTTGGCACCCTTCCACAAAACAAAAAAGGGTGCTAGGTGTCCGCCCAGGGGCTCATCATGGTTGTTGGTAGAAGACGGTGCCTGGGAAGTGAACTGCTGGAGTTGTACATCACCATGATCGGGCATGTTTTGTCTCTCCATGTACTTGTATATTGCCCGCGTGAGGGTTACTTGCCGATTTCTGGCAGCTTGTATCTTGACTAAAGAAATATAAATTCTTTATCTTGAGTCGATACTGTTATATACCTTTCAATGGGAGCTTTTCGCATGACATGTTTCTGGTCGCCCTCCTATCCCCACATCCTTGCCATGCTCGTGCCCTCCATTTTGTTGCTGCCATCATTTTCAAGGGGAGCGGTGCTCGCCTGTAGGAAACCCTTAGGCTACCTTCTTATTTTCGAGGGGAGCGGTGCTCACCTCGAGAAAATCCTTAGGCTACCTTCTCATTTTCGAGGGGAGCATTGCTCACCTCTAGGAAACCCTAAGGCTACCTTCTCATTTTCAAGGGGAGCCATGCTACCTTCTCTTTTTCGAGGGGAGCCGTGCTCGCCTCTAGGAAACCCTTAGGCTACCTTATCATTTTCGAGGGAGCCGTGCTCGCCTCTAGGAAACCCTTAGGCTACCTCTTCGGGGTATGTGGACAGCTTGCCTCAGTGGAGTACACCTGGTGACAGTTTTACTGAAAGAATTTCCTGAGGTTGATGGAGTTCCACGTCTGGGGTACCTCTGCCCCACCCCAGCGTTACTAGCCAGTACTCTCCTTTACCGAGTGTTTCTGCTACTCTATACGGACCTTCCCAATTTGGTGCGAGTTTTCCCGCGGCGCCCCTTGGGTCAGCCACGCTGGCTCACCGTAAAACCAAATCTCCTAGGAAGAAGTGTCATTCCGTGACCCGAGCATTGTAGTATTGGGCCAGCTTCTGTTGGTACGCCGCGAGCTTTACTTGAGCACGCGTTCTATCTTCTTCGAGCAGGTCCAAGTTCTCCCGCATCACTTGGTTGTTCCTAGCCTCATCAAAGTGTCCCACTCATAGTGAGGGGTTGGATATCTCCACCGGAACCACTGCCTCAGCTCCGTAGGCATGATGAAAAGGTGTCTCTCTGGTGGCAGCTCTAGCGGTGGTCCGGTGGGCCTATAGAATGCTAGGGATCGAGTCGATCCATGAGTCACCTGTTTGGTCCACGCGGGTCTTGATGCTGTGGAGTAGGGTTCGGTTGGCATTTTCCACCAATCCATTGGCTTGGGGGTGCCCCACCGAAGTGTAGTGGTTCCAGATCCCCAACCCCGAGCACTTTTCCTTAAAGGCAGTGCTCGCGAACTGTCAGCCGTTGTCGGTTGTGTGAACCCTTGGGATCCCGAATCAGCAGATGATGCTTCACAACACGAACTTTCAAGCTGCTTCGCTTGTTATCTTCCCCAATGGTTCAGCCTCGACCCACTTGGTGAACTAGTCGATGGCAACTATGAGGAACTTCTTCCTCCCTTGTGCTTCAGGGAAATGTCCCAGTATGTCAATTCCCTACCGAGCAAATGGGCGAGGCTCCGTCAAAGCGTGGAGCTGCGTAGTTGGTTGGTGGTGCCGGTGGGAATATTTCTGGCATTGGGGACACCTCCGAACATAGTTGAGACAGTCTTGCTGCAATGTGGGCCACCAACACCCTTGCCAGATCAGCGTCCGTGCGAGTGCTCGCCCTCCCACATGGATTTCGCAAAGTCCTTCATGGACTTCTTGGATAGCCTGGTTGGCCTCCGTGGGGAAGAGGCACTTGAGTAGAGGGGCTGAGAGGGACCAGTAATATAACCGGCAGACCACCATGGTGAAGTGGGCTGCTCTTGCCCGCGTGCGCCGTGCCTCGGCATGGTCGCTCGGGAGTTGTTGCCGAAGGAGGAAGTCGAGGAGAGGATCCATCCAGGAGAGTACGTAGTCGATGGCGTTCACCTGGGGCGTCAGATCATCTATGCTCAGCGCCGATAATTCCTCTATCAGGACCGACCTCGAACTGGAGACTATGGTGGCTGACTCTAGGCTGGAGAGAGCGTCTGCTCGGACGTTCTCTTCACGTGGGATGTGGACCACCTCAAAGAGGGCGAATTTGCTCGCCGCTGCCTTGGCCTTCTCTAAGTACTTCATCATGGAGGGATCGCGGGCCTCGAACTCTTCCTTGACATGGTTGGCGATGAGCATGGAATCGTTGTACGATCGCACACTTGATGCCCCCAGGTGTTTTGCCAAGCGTAGCCCAGAGAGGAGTGCCTCATACTCGGCCACATTATTTGTGGTTGGGAAGTTGAAATGTAGGGCATACTATAGCTTCAACCCTTCTGGAGAGAGTAAAACCAACCCTACAGCACTGCCCGTAGCGCAAGAAGATCCGTCGATGTACAGCTCCCAGGTGGGCCCCGAGGACTGCTCGGGTGACTCCTCGATGGTTAGGGTGCACTCAGCGATGAAGTCGGCGAGAGCTTGGGCTTTGATCGTTGTTCTTGGTCAGAACTTGATGTCGAATTCTCCCAACTCGATGGCCCACTTGACCAGCCTTCCGGAAGCATCAGGGTTCTGATTGGTGAGGACAATGATCGGTGAGCCAGGAAGTATGGTCGTAACTTGCGAGCAGCCGTAATCAGCGCGAGGGTGAACTTTTCAGTCTGCGAATATCGGAACTCTGGTCCTTGTAGTGCTCGGCTAACGTAGTAGGCGTGCTTCATGACTCTTGCTTCCTCCTGTGCGAGCACGGCTATCACGCCCCGAGCCTTTATTACAGCAGAAGTCTTGCTCGAGGAACACGAACAGCCGGCATGGTAAGTCTCTTGCAAGCAAGAACGATCAGAGCGCAAGGCAATCACACATAAGAATGCAATCACACAATATTTACTCAACATCAACTTTCATTAATAATCAAATCCAATATTCGAATACAACCACTAATTCAACTTCCATCATGCTAGACACAAGAAATAAGAAATTATATAGACTCGATCTAAACAATATAAACTTCCTAAGTCTTCGCTCATTCTTTATTCACTCTCGGATCCGCTACTTGAACATTCCGAATTCGAACCCGACTCACCTCCATTTCCTGAAAAAGAATGAAAATAGGTAATGAGCACACTTACCCAGCAGGTATCTTCGCATCAACATGAAGGCATCATTAAAGTAATTAACGTTTTTGCTCTAGAGGAATAAGGTAAAATCATGCGAATGCGATCAATCATGCGATTAAACCAAAGTATGTAAGATAGAATGAGAGCAATTGTGAACTAGTAAGAATGTTATAAGAACATGATATGGTCTTTCATGAACAAGAATGTAACGAGAATGTACTAGCAAGCCACATAATCATCACTCCAATATCTTTTGCTTATGAGCAAGTACTTCGTGAATTTCTATGGAATATCAAGAAAGTCATGTATAAGTATCAATCATGCTGTATCGTGTTGTGGATTTTCACTTATTTATAAAGAAAGTACTCCTAGTGCAATGCGATGCCAGTAGCATCATACCCCATGGTTTATAATAATATGTTTCTGACAATCAGCCGAGGGGACTAGCATAGAGCCCTTGAACACAATCAGTGCTCGATCGCATCTTCAAGTATAAATCAAGCTTTTTCCACGCATGTAACAATAAAGTATGGCCAAGAATGTACAATTCCAACAAGCTCTTGATAATAATAATTCAATGAATGAATGCTTTAATAAGAATCATGAGAAATCAAGAATGACTTATACTATGTTATGCTTATAGAAATAAATCGGTAGCATAACGGTACATTCTTTATCTTCCATTCATTATATTAGGTTTTTTGATCAATATGATCAGTTCTAGATCATCAAGAGTCCATTTGGAAACCTTGGAATATCAACCCTTGGTCAAACCTCGGGTTAAAATACTCAAGCAGGGTAACGGTCGTGTACTGGACCGTTACATGATGTGACGCTCCAGTATTGGGCCGTTACATTAGTCTGAATCTAGAACCAAGAAATCGGACTCAGTTGGATGTGACGGTCGTATATTGGGCCGTTACATGTGCTTGACGGTCTAATATAGATCCGTTACACTACTGATAACCAGAAACCTCAATAGTGTAATCTAATCAACTGGGTTTTAATGGTACAACTAACTCGGCGTCCTAGTGGGAATCCCAGGCTCGCAGAGAATTACAGAGGCCTTGCAACAAGATTTCCTAGTCCATTGGAGGGAATATCCAATAGAGAGGTCCTCATGTCCAAGAATAATATTCCTATAGTGCAAAGTGAACTAATGGACATATACCTGAATATATGCCATGTACTTAGAGAAATGACTCTATTGATAGAGAGGATGTGTAACAATAGGAAATCATGATAAAACTCCGTCAATACATCTTTCGAAAATCATGATTTAGATACAAAATTATTTAATTTTGGCACATGAAATTAACATAACTTAAAATAACTTAAGATACCTAAATTATGCAATTTCTATCATGAATCAGTAAATAATCTTAAAGACATGAAATCAGGTCAAAACTTAGATAACTAGGCTTACTTATAAGTTAAATTAACTAGTTTCTCATTCTGTCTACAGTTACCCTGACAGTCTAGAATGGGTGCATCACAGTGACTGTGACGGTTTATCGTGAGGCCGTTACAGTAATGTAACGCTCCATAGATGGTGCGTCAGAGACAACAGATAACTTCAAACACTAAAGAAGGTGTGACGGATTATCGTAAGGCCGTTATATCATTGTGACGGTCTTACCTTGATGCGCCAGATCGTTTGTTGGCAGTAAAATAAAGAAAAAGTTTATGAAAACATAACATGTCTGGAAATCAAAACTACAATTATTCTAGGCATGATAAACGAGGTATGGGCCAACTACATGCATGGGTTTTAGTGAATAGACAAGATAATATCTTTGATCCCACTAAAACATGGAATTCATGATTCATGGTGCATGAAATCAAGCACAATCAGAGGGCTTTATCCCTAACAAGATATTTTTGCCAATCATGAGATAACCTACCTCTTAACTAGGCTTTAAGCTTCTAATTTAAATCTGAAAATCGAGCCCTAGCTCTCTTTCTCGGTGATTTTCCAGCAACTTCCTGCTGCTCTATCTCTCCAACCTCTTATCCTAAATATGTGAAATTTTGAGGGTAAGAATATGAAACTAAGGTGATCAAAAAGTTCTAAAGGATTGAATTCTAATTACCTCATTTAGACATCCTAATCTCTTGATCTTCAGAGGTCCTTTGCTCTGAATCCTGAGTTACTATGGTCAAACTAGCAACTTTGGAAGTTTCAATCTCCTTGGTTGCTTGATCTCCTAACATGTAATTTGGAGAACTATTAGTATAAAGTATGCTAAACAAAATCTTCTAAAGAACTTACCCGAAATTATATCTCCTTACCTTGATTCTTCACGAGCTAAAAGTAAGGGTCGCTCAGTTCAGAACTAGGTCCTATTTATTGGGTTTTGAAGATTAGATCGATTCTAGAGTCCTTAATTTACCAGAACCTAATCCCTAAGAGTCCTTAGTAATGTTATAAACTCTCCCAAGTCGATCTCTTGTAGATAAGATCCTAAAGTTCTAATCTTTTTACTCTTTCTTTCTTTCACGGAACTGTCAGGGTGTAACGCATCAGTCTAGGTGCGTTACATGCATGTGGCGGTCGTTCGATAGACTGTTACATCCCACGTGGGTAGAATTTTAAATTAATAAAACTCTTTTATTCGTTTATCCAATATAATTATCTAAAAAAATAGTATTTATCTCTAAAATACGTGAATCGGTTAAATAACCTTCTAGAATATGGGCCAAACTTAATGGGCTTGGTCCTTAGACCTTTTGGATCTTATTTAAATAGGCTAGGTTAATTATTTGACACAATTGGGCCTTATAAATTCTAAAAAAATTCTATAAATAATCCAGAAATTATTACATAAATTCTGGGGCACTACACCCTCCCCCACTTAGAAGAATTTGATCCCCAAATTCAATACATGGATTATGAAGAGTGTACATACAGTTGAATAATTCTGGAATTCTTTTTCGCATGGCTGCTTCGGTTTCCCATGTTACTTCATATTGTCATGTTTTCTTCCATTGAATCTTGACCATAGGAATAACTTTATTTTTTAGTTGATGCACTTCCCGTTCCAGAATCTTTATTGGCGTTTGCTCGTACATCATATCCTTCTGAATCTCTAGATTGTCATAAGTGATAATATGGTCAGGATCATATACATATTTCTTTAGCATAGAGACGTGAAATATATCATGAACTCCTGCTAATTGTGAAGGTAAAGTCAATCTATAAGTCACTTCACCGACCCTTTCGAGAATTTCAAACGGACCAATGAACTTTGGAGTTAGTTTGCCCTTAATGCCAAATCTCCAAATACCACGACCTGGAGAAACCTTGAGATACACATGGTCTCCTACTTGAAATTCTAAGTCGCGTCTACGATTATCAACATAAGACTTTTGCCTATCTTGTGCCATCTTTATTCTCTCTTGAATAAGCTTGATCTTCTCTGTAGAATCTCTGATAATATCGGGGCCTAGGAATTATCTTTCCCCTATTTCACTCTAACATATTGGTGATCGATAACTTTTTTCATATAGAGCTTCAAAAGGTGCCATTTGTATGCTGGCCTGGTAACTGTTATTATATGCAAATTCTACCAGAGACAGGTGATCATGCCAACTACCTCCAAAATCAATAACATAAGCCCTGAGCATGTCTTCTACCACCTGATTTGTTCTTTCTGTCTGATCATCAGTTTGTGGATGAAAGGTTGTGCTGAAATTCAATCTAGTCCCTAGTGACTGTTGTAGACCCTTCCAAAACTGTGATGTGAATCGAGGATCTCTATCAGATATAATAGTGACTGGGACACCATGTAATTTAACAATTTCCCTTATGTATAATGCTGCCAGGATATCCACAAACCATTGACTTTTGATTGGTATGAAATGTACAGATTTAGTTAATCGGTCTATGATTACCCATATACCATCGTGTCCACCTCTTGTCTTAGGTAACCCCATAATGAAATCCATCCCTATACTCTCCCATTTCCATTCGAGAATATTCAAGGGATGCATTTACCTGCGGGTCTAAAATGCTCTGCCTTTACTTGTTGACAAGTGAGACAGCGAGACACGAAATCAGCTATTTCTCTCTTCATGTTGGGCCACCAGAAATTTCTTTTGAGATCTTGATACATTTTTGTACTACATGGGTGAATGGTGTACTTGGAATTATGTGCTTCTTCTAGGATCAATTTCTTCGTATCCTCATGATCTGGTACACACACTCGGCCCTTGAATAGTAATCTTCCATTCTCCGTAATAGAGAAATCCGGCCGTTGTTCAATATTAGCTTTAATTTCTAGTAACACGAGATCATCATTTTGCAACTTGACTAGATCCTCTATTAAGGTAGGTTGAGCCCGGATATTAGCCATGAAGCAATCTTCTTCCTTCATGTCAATATCTAAGTTCAATTGAGCAAATTGAGGAATAAGATTAGTCATACTAATAATAAGACTTGATAGCATACCCATTGGTTTTCTGCTGAGTGCATCTGCAACAGCATTAGCCTTGCTAGGATAATATTGAATAGCAAAATCAAAATCCTTGAGATACTCCAACCATCTTCTCTGCCTCATATTTAGCTCTTTTTGAGAAAATAAATATTTCAAGCTCTTGTGGTCCAAGTAGACCGTAAACTTTTCTCCATAGAGATAATGACGCTAAATTTTAAAGGCGAAAATGACAGCTGCTAATTCCAAATCTTGCACAGGATAATTTTCCTCGTGACGTTTCAATTGTCTTGAAGAATAACAGATTACTTTTCCATTTTGCATGAGGACACACCCTAAGCTAATACCTGATGCATCTGTATATACTTCGAATCCACCACCTTCCATCGGTAGTGATAGAATAGGAGCTGTGGTAAGATGATTTTTAAGAGTTTGGAAACTCTTCTCACATTCCTTGGACCAGACAAAAGGATTTTCTTTTCTCGTGAGTCTAGTTAAAGGAACTGTAATCTTTGAAAAATCTTTAATGAATCTTCTATAATAACCAGCTAGACCCAGAAAACTTCGTACTTCTGACACGGTCGTTGGCCGGCTCCAATTCTTGACAGCTTCTACCTTAGAAGGATCCACCGTAATACCTTCTTTTGAAATAATGTGGCCTAGGAATGAAACTTCCTTGAGCCAAATTTCACATTTATGTAGCTTGGCATAGAGTTTATGTTCTTTAATTGTTTGCAAAGCTATTTTCAAATGTTCTTCATGTTCCTCCTTTGTTTTGGAATATATCAAGATATCATCAATGAAGATGACAATAAACTGGTTCAGATATGGCTGAAAGACACTGTTCATAAGTTACATGAATGATGCCGGGGCATTAGTTAATCCGAATGGCATTACCACGAATTCATAGTGGCCATAACGACTTCGAAAAGACGATTTATAAATGTCTTCTTCTTTAATTCTAAGCTGATGATAACCTGATCTGAGGTCAATCTTAGAGAAATATTCTGCTCCTGAAAGTTGATCGAAGAGCTCATCAATACGCGACAACGGATACTTGTTTTTAATTGTGAGTTGATTCAGTCGCCGATAATCGATGCATAGCCTGAGAGAACCATCTTTTTTCTTGACAAATAGAACCGGCGCACCCCAAGGGGATGTGCTAGGTCTGATGAAGCCTTTGCTAGTAATTCATGCAACTGCCTTTTTAATTCCTTGAGTTCTGTGGGGGACATCTTGTAAGGGGCTATAGAAATAGGTGCTACTCCTGGAATGAGTTTAATAGTGAAGTTTACTTCCCTCTTGGGTGGTAAACTGGGTAATTCGGACGGGAACACATCGGGGAACTCACTTACAATAGGAATGTCTGCTAAGATAATCTCCTTGGATTCGGTAACAATGACAGAAGCAAGAAAAGCTTCACATCCTTGCGAGATAAGTTTGCAAGCGTTAAGAGAAGATATGATAGTAGGATGCTTCTTGTACTTGATACCAAGAAAAGAGAATCTTGGAAGACCGGGCTTTCGAAAGGATATAATCCTATTTCGGCAATTGATATAAGCATCATGATCTACAAGCCAATCTACCCCTAAAATGGCATCATAACCTTTCATGTCAAGGCATACTAAGTTTGCGGGGAGATTGTGACCTTCTACTATCACTTGCTATCAGGATAATAGTCGGTAAGCTTTGTTCCAGAACCTAAGGGTGTGGTAATAGCGAGATCTGAAGATAGGGGAACTGATGCAATTGATAATTTTTTTGCAAAAGTAGTGGAGATAAAAGAATGAGAGACACCAGTGTCAAATAGCACAAATGCAGGATGAGAACAAATTTGAAGAGTACCTTCAATAAGCCCACCATCCCTGGGCGCTTCCTCTTCTTCTAGAACGGTATTGAGGCAAGCCTGCCTCCTACGTCCTCCACCAGACGATTGGTCTTTCATAAGGGGGCAATCTGGCATGCGATGCTCCCTGCTTCCACAACATAAACAAGCACCAAGGCGCTTCCAACACTCCTCAGCTGAATGGCCGAATTTTTCACAAAATGTGCAAGCTGTATCAACTTGCTCCTTCTCCTCCTTGACTTTCTTTTGCTTATAGGAACTTCCACCATTCCCATTCCTGGATCTTTTCTTATTATCACGGCTCTTGTAGGGCTCCGTGATGCTGAACTTGTCTTTCTTATAACGCCGATCTGAGTGTCGGCTAGACTCTTCTCCTTTCCCTTTTAATTTCTTGACCTTCTCTAAGGTCCTTTCACACAAATACACTCGTTGAACCATTTCCGCATAAGTACGGATGTTTTGGGTCCCGAGCTACTGAATGAAATCGGGCCGTAACCCGTCCATGAACCGATTTGCCTTCAATAAATCGGTGCTGATAAGATGTGGTGCGTAAGGTGCAAGCCTTGAGAATTGTAGTTCATATTCGGCAACCGTCATCATTCCTTTCTGAAGAGCGGCGAACTCCATAGCCTTTCGTTCCTTTACGTGCTCAGAAAAGTACATGGCACGGAATAGGGTAAGAAAACCATTACATGTATGAGGTGCATCGGCCGGAGGTGTCGGAACCGACTTCCACCATGTACGGGCATCTTTGTTGAGTTGAAAGGTTGCGAGACGCACCTTCTCTTGATCGGTGCATTGAATAGCATCAAAGATACGATTCTTTTCGTCTATCCAGTTCTCCGCTTCGTCCGGATTAGAAGAACCATAGAAACACGGAGGATTTAAGCTTCGAAAGTTGTATTGTAAATCACCAGCCCTTGCTCCTGCGCCAGCTTACGCCATGGTTTGTAATGCCTGAGTGAGGCCAGCAACTATTTGTTGCATGCCATCTCAATTTACGCGATGAGCCATGGTAATGATAGGGTACCTGAGAGAAAAATAACAACTTGTTTTTTCTCGTGGAATTGGAAGGAAAATCAATCTTAAAGCTAATTAACTATCTTATCCCGGGCTCTACCCAATTCTCACATGGATGTGAAAATTTCTTCCTTAGTTCATAGGTAGGGGTCCTTAAACCTTGGACTTATCCTATGACATAACTCTTCTCCATAAGTCCTGAGACTTGGGCTCTGATACCAACTTAACTGTCACGCTACGAGCCTTTATTACAGTGGAAGACTTGCTCGAGGAACGTGAACAGCCGACATGGTAAGCCTCTTGCAAGCAAGAACGATCAGAGCGCAAGGCAATCACACATAAGAATGCAATCGCATAATATTTACTCAACTTCAACTTTCATTAATAATCAAATCCAATATTCGAATACAACCACTAATTCAACTTCCATCATGCTAGACTCAAGAAATAAGAAATTACATAGACTCGATCTAAACAATGTAAACTTCCTAAGTCTTCGCTCATTCTTTATTCACTCTCGGATCCGCTACTTGAACATTCCGAATCCAAACCCGACTCACTTCCATTTCTTGAAAAAGAATGGAAATAGATAATGAGCACACTTGCCCAGTAGGTATCTTCGCATCAACATGAAGGCATCATTAAAGTAATTAACATTTTTGCTCTAGAGGAATAAGGTAAAATCATGCGAATGCTATCAATCATGCGATTAAACCAAAGTATGTAAGATAGAATGAGAGCAAGTATGAACTAGCAAGAATGTTATAAGAACATGATATGGCCTTTCATGAACAAGAATGTAACGAGAATGTACTAGCAAGCCACATAATCATCACTCCAGTATCTTTTACTTATGAGCAAGTACTTCGTGAATTTCTGTGGATCATCAAGAAAGTCATGTATAAGTATCAATCATGCTGTATCGTGTTGTGAATTTTCACTTATTTATAAAAAAATTACTCCTAGTGCAATGCGACGCCAGTAACATCATACCCCATAGTTTATAATATTATGTTATCGACAATCATCCGAGGGGACTAGCATAGAGCCCTTGAACACAATCAGTGCTCGATCGTATCTTCAAGTATAAATCAAACTTTTTTCACACATGTAATAATAAAGTATGGCCAAGAATGTACAATTCCAACAAGCTCTTGATAACAATAATTCAATGAATGAATGCTTTAATAAGAATCATGAGAAATCAAGAATGACTTATACTATGTTATGCTTATGGAAATAAATCGGTAGCATAACAGTACATTCTTTATCTTCCATTCATTATATTAGGTTTCTTGATCAATATGATAAGTTCTAGATCATCAAGAGTCCATTTGGAAACCTTGCAATATCAACCCTTGGTCAAACCTCGGGTTAAAATACTCAAGCAGGGTGACGGTCGTGTGCTGGGCCGTTACATGATGTGACACTCCAGTGTTGCGCCGTTACATTAGTCTGAATCCAGAACCAAGAAATCAGACTCTGTTGGATGTGACGGTCGTATATTGGGCCGTTACATGTGCCTGACAGTCAAATATTGATCCGTTACACTACTGATAACTAGAAATCTCAATAGTGTAATCTAATCAATTGGGTTTTAATGGTACAACCAACTCGGCGTCTTAGTGGGAATCCCAGGCTCGCGGAGAATTACGGAGGCCTTGCAACAAGATTTCCTAGTCCATTGGAAGGAATATCCAATAGAGAGGTCCTCATCTCCAAGAATAATGTTTCTATAGTGTAATGTGAACTAATGGACATATACCTAAATATATGCCATGTACTTAGAGAAATGACTCTATTGATAGAGAGGATGTGTAACAATAGGAAATCATGATAAAACTCCGTCAATACATCTTTGGAAAATCATGATTTAGATACAAAACTATAGAATTTTGGCGCATGAAATTAACATAACTTAAAATAACTTAAGATACCTAAATTATGTAATTTCTATCATGAATCAGTAAATAATATTAAAGACATGAAATCAGGTCAAAACTTAGATAACTAGGCTTATTTATAAGTTAAATTAACTAGTTTCCCATTCTGTCTACAGTTACCCTGACGGTCTAGAATGGGTGTGTCACAGTGACTGTGACGGTTTATCGTGAGGCCGTTACAGTAATGTAACGCTCCATAGATGGTGCGTCAAAGACAACAGATAACTTCAAACACTAAAGAAGGTGTGACGGCTTATCATAAGGCCGTTATATCATTGTGACGGTCTTACCTTGATGCGTCAGATCGTCCGCTGGCAGTAAAATAAAGAAAAAGTTTATGAAAACATAACATGCCTGGAAATCAAAATACTACAACTATTCTAGGCATGATAAACGAAGTAAGGGCCAACTACATGCATGGGTTTTAGTGAATAGACAAGATAATATCTTTGATCTTTGATTAGGGCTAAAGATATGTATGTATACATGAACCCACTAAAACATGGAATTCATGATTCATGATGCATGAAATCAAGCACAATCAGAGGGCTTTTATCCCTAACAAGATGTTTTTGCCAATCATGAGATAACCTACCTCTTAACTATGCTTTAAGCTTCTAATTTGAATCTGAAAATCGAGCCCTAGCTCTCCTTTCCCAGCGATTTTCCAGCAACTTCCTGCTGCTCTATCTCTCCAACCTCTTGTCCTAAAGATGTGAAATTTTGAGGGTAAGAATATGAAACTAAGGTGATCAAAAAGTTCTAAAGGATTGAATTCTAATTACCTCGTTTAGACGTCCTAATCTCTTGATCTTCAGGGGTCCTTTGCTCTGAATCCTGAGTTACTATGGTCGAACCAGCAACTTTGGAAGCCTCAATCTGCTTGGTTGCTTGATCTCCTAACATGAAATTTGGAGAACTATTAGTCTAAAGTATACTAAATAAAATCTTCTAAAGAACTTACCCAAAATTATATCTCCTTACCTTGATTCTTCACGAGCCAAAAGTAAGGGTCGCTCAGTTCAGAACTAGGTCCTATTTATAGGGTTTTGAAGATTAGATCGATTCTAGAGTCCTTAATTTGCCAGAACCTAGTCCCTAAGAGTCCTTAGTAATGTTATAAACTCTCCCAAGTCAATCTCTTCTAGATAAGATCTCAAAGTTCTAATCTTTTTGCTCGTTCTTTCTTTCACGGAACTGTCAGGGTGTAACGCATCAGTCTAGGTGCGTTATATGCATGCGACGGTCGTTCGATAGACCGTTACATCCCACGTGGGCGGAATTTCAAATTAATAAAACTCTTTTATTCGTTTATCCAATATAATTATCTAAAAAAATAGTATTTATCCTTAAAATACGTGAATAGGCTAAATAACCTTCTAGAATATGGGCCAAATTTAATGGGCTTGGTCCTTAGACCTTTTGAATCTTATTTAAATAGGCTATGTTAATTATTTGACACAATTGGGCCTTATAAATTCCAAAAAAAATCTATAAATAATCCAAAAATTATTACATAAATTTTGGGACACTACAACGGCGCTCATGGTGCTAGATGTCATGGACAGGTACAAGAGTAGCTGCTCTCCCCTTTGGGGTTTGGCGAGGACGGGAGGGGTCGTCAGGTAGCATTTCAATTCTTCGAACGCCTACTCACACTCTTGGTCCCAGTCGATCCATCCCTTCTTTTTTGGTGCCAGGTTGGCTTGCTTGATCAGTCGGAAGAAGGGGAGACATCGCTCGACGGCTCGGGATAGGAACCCAGCTACGGCGGCGATGCGTCCGGTGAGGCATTGTATGTCCCTCACCCACCTTGTTCGCTTCATCTCCAACACTGCTCGGATCTGGTCGGGGTTGGCCTCGATTCCCCGGTGGGTGGCAAGAAAACCTAGAAATTTTCCCGACCGCACCCCAAATGCACATTTAGCAGGGTTGAGTTTCATGTTGTACCTTCTGAGTGTGGCGAAGGTCTCTGCCAGGTCGCGCAAGTGTTCGGCTCCTCGGAGGCTTTTTACAAGAATGTCGTCGATGTAGACCTCCATGGTGCGGCCAATCTGCGAGTCAAACATATGGTTGACGAGGCGTTGATATGTAGCTCCAACGTTCTGCAGTCCAAACGGCATGCTAGTGCATCAATATAGACCATGGTTGGTGACGAACGTAGTCTTGTCTTGGTCGGGTTTGTGCATGCTGATCTGACGGTACCCATAATAGGCGTCGAGGAAGCTCAGCATCTCTTGCCCGGCCATAGCGTCGACCAGCTGGTCGATCCGCGGCATGGGGAAGCTATCTTTGGGCGTGGCCTTGTTGAGGTCGGTGTAGTCCATGCACATCCGCCACTTCCCTTTGCTCTTGGGCTCTAGGACCATGTTGGCCACCCAGTCTGGATATTGGGTAGGCCAGAGTAGCCCTGATCGTAACTTTTCTCCTACTTGCTCCCTGATGATGGCCTGCCGCTCGGGGTTGCAGCGCCTTCGGCGTTGCTGCACCGGGCGATAGGTGGGGTCCAATCTAAGTTGTTGCGTGATGACCTCCTGAGGAATTCCGGGGAGTTCATCCTCGGACCAAGCGAACACATCCTGGTTGGCTGTGAGGAAGCTCGCGTATGCTCGCTTATCGTGCTCGACCAGGGTAGCGCCGATCTTCAATGTTCTGTTTGGGTCGTCCCCAATTTTAATGAGGTATAAGTCCTCAGCCTGCGCGCTCGTGCTCGGACTTGGGTCTTCGGTCCTCGCCTTCTTCTCCGATGGCACTTCTTCGGGACGTCGATCATGGGTGGAGATAAGGTAGCACCTTCTGGATTCTCTCCGATCACCTCGGACTTCCCCTACCCCTCGGGGGGTGGGGAACTTAAGCTTCTTGTGGTAGGAAGAAGGGATGCCCCGAAGCGTGCCAAGGATCCCTCGACCGATGATAGCATTGTACCCTAACATTGCACGAACACCGGTAAAGTCGGCGAGGAAGGTCACCTCTTTCGGCGTAGTTCCGAACGTGATCGAGAGCAAGATACGCCCTTCCGGGCGGATAGTCGTGCCGGAGAACCCACACATCGGTGTGTGCAATGGCGCGAGTTGTGACACATCCACACCCATGAGTATAAGACAGGTGTACGCAATAACGTCGGGTCCGCTTCCATTATCTACCAGAATGCGATGCATAGTACATTGGTTGATGGTGGCAGAAACCACCAGAGCATCAGAATGGGGCATGGTGATGCCTTCCAGGTCATCCTCAGAGAAAACTATGGGGTCTCCAAGATGAACCGAGGGGGAGAGCTCTGTAGGGTGCCATCACTGTGGTCCGCCGTGTTGATGGCCGTTGCGTACCGTCACCTTCTGCTCATTCTATCACCCCCCACGACGGGCCCCCCAGATATCATCATGATCTCCTTTCTGTTGGGTCGATTGTCGATCGAGGGAGGTGTCTTCTATCACCTTTCGACAGCTTTGGCGAGGAACTTGTCGAGGAGCCCTCTGCGGACGAGGTCCTCGATGGCATCTCTCAGGTTGATGCAGTCGGTGGTGTCATGACCGTGGTCTCAATGGTAGTGGCAGTACTTCTTCTTGTTGCTTGAATTCGGATCCGACTTCATCCGCGGGGGCCACTTGAGAAATGGCTCCTCACGGATCTCCATCAAGATTTGGTCGGGTGGGGCCGTCAGGGGCGTATAATGGCGGTAGCCACCCCTCTCCTTCTCAGAGTGGTCACGGCGGTCCCCGTCGCGTCGCTCTCGCTTACTCTGACCCTCTCGTGGTGGGTCGGCGGTTCTCTTTCGGTTGGGCTGGCCAGTCCCGGCTGCGCGGCGCAAGGCCGTGGTGTTCTCCTCGCAGTGTGTGTGCTTCTGGGCTAGCGCGAGGAGGTCTGGAAGGGTCCTAGGGGCTTTGACTCCGAGCGCGCGCCGGAGCATGTGGTCCTGCATCCCCTAGGTGAGTGCCGTGGTGGTGATGCCGATGTCGAGGTGGGGAATGCGGAGTGCCTCCGCGTGGAAGCGGGAGATGAAGTCCCACAACGTCTCTTCTCTCCCTTGCTTGAGAGCGAGCATGGTTACAGCAGACTTGGCAACCTTTCGGCAGCCCACAAAGTTTTCCTTGAATAGCTTTTTGAGCTGTTGGAAGGAGGAGATCGTCCTGGTCGGCAAGGACTAGAACCATGCTCGGGCATTCTCCCGGAGGGTCGTGACGAACGCCAAGCATTTTACAGTATCTGAGGCCTGGTGAAACACCAAGTGGGACTCAGAGCCGTGCAAGTGGTCAGCCAGGTCGGTGGTGCCATCGTAGGAGGCGAATGACGGCAGCTGGAGCTTTGGCGGGATGGGGGCTTCCATGATTACCCTAGAGAAGGGAGCATGGAAGTCCAAGTCGTCATCGATGAGGCCGCGATTCTTGGCAGCCAGGAGGACGTCACCTAGGTATCAGACCTTGTCCTCTATCTCTTCGAACCGTTGGAGACGGCGGTCCATATCTGGGTTGGAATGGAGTGGGTTGCGTACCTTTGGTGCAGGTACACTGTGTGACCGTCGGGTCCTTGCGACGGAGGCATGGGACGCCTCTCGTACTTGCTGGAGGTTTTCTCCGGTCTGGCCTCTTTCGCCCTCACGTCGTTCGGGTGGGGCATACTGGGGCCTCACCCTCTGGTCCCGAAGTTCTCGACAGAATTCTGCCAAGGCCCGGACCTCTTGGCAGAGCTCATCTAGGTCACCTAGGGTGACCTCTTGTTGGGGGTGAGCGGAGGAAGCTTCCTGCGATCCCCGGCGCGAGTTGGGTCCCCGGTGGGAGCCCCGCCCCCGGTTGCTGGCGTTGCGGAGGCTTCCACGAGGCGCCATAGCCTTTTGCTCTACTTCCCATAGATGACACCAATAAGTGTAGCGACAGGAAAATGGTTCCTAGGCCACGTACCACCTTCTCTATTTATTTGTTGGGGAAGTCGTCTCGCGCCCGTGGAGGCCTGCAAACATCAAGAAACCGAAGAGGCTTCAGAAGAAGTCTCGGGTGTTATCCCAGGGGACAACCCTCCGATGCTTAAGTCAGCAAGGGATCAATGAGCAATAGAGAAGAGCGAAGTGAGAGAGAAGTAGAGTTCGTTGTAGCTGATCCGAGAGGCGTGTAGGTCCTCTGCACGCGTGCTCGCCGCTGCCAGTGGGTACTCGGAGAGTGCTCACTGGGTGGTAAGGCCGTGCAGGAGGAGGTTTCTCTCTAGACGTAGCGGGTAGCTTCTATGTTGTTGTGGTAGGTCTAATTGCTCTATTTTCAGTAGGAAGCTCTTATGGCAGAATTATCCACCATCTCCGTCCTCCTCTATTGATGTCCCTTTTATATGGGCTATCCTGGAGTAAGGGGCCTCGTACCTTGTGAGGGAAGGGTCCGCTTAGTAGAGTAACGTTCCCCCGCTACATTGGCGGGAGTTTCCCATTGGGGGATGATAGCCTCGGCGCCGGTCGATCCTTAGGCGAGTCTTACGGCGCTCATGGGACGTGCTCGCCCGTTACGGGGTCAAGGCCGACGTCGTGGGGGTAACAGTCGGTCTCGGAGTGTTCTCCGGCAAGAACTGCACTTCCCCTTATTGTAGAATCCAACGTCGGGTCAGATTGGGCCGCTCCTTGGCGGGCCGCATATGTCGGTCACTTCTTGGGCACGCTTAGCGAGAGCTCTTTGGCATGGGCCGATCGTTACTAGGCCGAATGTGCGCCAGATCGGATTTACCCTCCTCACCAGTCAATTAATATATAACCATTTTAGAAGTAGTGATAGAAAAATCATTGAGAGAATTACTAACATTGTTGGAAATCAAACCTAATTTGTGTTGCACACACCTAAACTTGTAGACCGTAAATAACAAAGTAACATCAAACATATATGCCAAAGTGTATAACATTCAATGTCGTGAAAACAATATATTAGGCTCTGCGTAGTCGAATTACCATTTGGTGCAGATCTTCACTAAAGTAAATTCACTCAACTACTCATGTGAACTAATAACATGAGGTGGAAAGATTGAAAATGTCTAACAGGTGGTCAGCAATAGAGAATAAGAAAAGGATCCATACTTTGAAGACTAGCATTTCTAGATATACCATTCATGTGACATCAAGGGTTCATGTAGTGTCAGGCACTATTGTAGCCCATAGTTCTGGGAAGAGGCTATACCTGGAGCATAGACTGCATCAGAATCTGGTCTTTTCATAAACCTTTTCTGCTTATGCAACAATATAGGCGGCTACAGCTTGGGTGTGCACCTCTGAAAGCTCGACTCCCAACTCTGCAAAAAGCCAAAGTGATGACTGCATAGATATTCCATGGGTTTACCTGTTAAGCATCCCATCTCATAGAGCCATAACATGAAGAAAGTCTTCTAGACCATAAACTTTTCTCAGGCCACTAGGAAATTGAGTACCCAGCAATGGCACACCATCTGGGATTCAGTAAAGCAACAGCAAGGTGCTCATCTACCTCCTCAAAGATGTCAGCTATCCATATCTCAACATCAAGGCCCTTACTATGGACAAGATCCTCAAACACTGTAATACCCTAGAATCTTCGGATCGGAATCGGAGAGCTTTCGGAGCGCTTTTGTGGGTACTGAAACGTGTTTTATGATGCACTCGGGTTTTTCCCCTGTATAACTTGAAGAACCCCGTGGAGAGTTAACAGTTGAGTTTTGAGACACCGGGACACCACAGGTGTGTTGTGTTCTTTCCGAGGATCATGAAGACTATTTTTTCATATTTTCTAAATTTATCAAATTTTGTGCCAAAAAATCAAATTTTAGGAAACATTGCTAATTTCCTATTTTCTTTTCCTTTTAACCCTCTCTCTCCCTGTTGGGTTCTGTGCGCCCCTCCTTGTCTTTGACAATGGTTTTGATGACTCCAATATATTGTGTGTTTTATGTTAAATGGCATCTTGATGATAAACAAGCTAACATGATGATATCTTACTTTGTAGGTTGAAATTTTATGATCCTTCACGAATACAATTCTGATGTTGCCTCATGCGTGTTGTGCATGAGACTTTGGAACTAACTTGTGAAAACATTGTGTTTTGGTAACTCTGTATTTTTGGTGCTTTCATGCATATCCTATATGGGTTTTTAATGAACTGACATAAATGCTTGACATTTTGCTGTCCATGGTTGTGAAGGTTCAGTTTGCACTCGACTGAATTAGTAATCCATGTGGATCTTGATGATATGATTCTTCATGTTATTTTAAATGGTCTTGAATGATTTGTGTTCACTGGCTTGAACTGCACTTTCAATATCTATGTGATTATATTGAGTTCAGTTTTTATTGGACTGGACTTAGGTTGTATGCATTGAATTGTATGAATTCTCTATTCATATTGCTGAAAATTAAGTCATTAATTTGTAGTTATGCAGTGGTAATCATGTGTGCTTCATGTGTTCAGACCTTGGCCTAATATGCATAGACCTTGGCTGAACTTGCATTGATCTTGCCTCTTGGTTTCTCATGTGCATAGACTTGACTCTCAAACTTGGACTGACATGATCTTGTGTTTCAAGATATTGCAGATTCAATATGTAAATTTTTCTCATCAATGGTAAGAATCTAGGGTTGAAAATGGCTTCTTGAACTACTTTGACTTATAATTCTCATGAATTTGAATTGCTTTAAGGTTGTCTTGACTATTTTACTAACACCAAGTGTAGGTTCTATTTTGCTCTCCAAACTTTGGAGACATGGTAAGAATCCATTTTCTGATTTAATCCATGTGTCTAGATTGGGCTTGATTCATGTATTATGGTATTGGGGTTTGATGTCCTTGGACTTGAATTCATTTTGTTAAGTCCATGGTCATGGGTCGACCTCTGGGTTCTTATTTTCTCATGGGTTCGGGTTTCCTTCTACAAGACGTGAGGGTCAAACCCAAGGGTCGACCCCTGGGCGTTTCTTTCTCAAAACCCCACGGGTCTAGGCTTGGCTGTCACATGGGTCAACCTTAAGGGTCGACCCCTGGGTGGTTTTTGTTCTTGCATCGACTGTGTTTTACATCTTAAGAACTTGCACCGACCCTTTCATACCATAGCCTACATAATATTTGCATCGACCTTATTGCATGCACCGACTGTCATTTTGGCATGTTTCAAAAACTTGCACCGACCCTGTTCTTTGTAAAACTTGCACCGAGTCTACTTTGCAAAAACCTTGTTTATAACATTGCACGGACCTTGTCATAGTTGCACCAACCTTAGCTATGGGTTTTACACTATATGCACTGACCTTGCCCATTTGTGCACCGATGCTCTATTCTTTAGCTACGTTTATACAATGTGCACAGACCTTGTGCTATTATGCACAGACCCTGTGCTATGCATAGACTCTGGGCATGTTTGTGCTACATGCACAGACCTTGTTCTACGTTGTTTTAAAATATGCTTAGACTTTGCACTTTGCACCGTCATTTTCTTCAAAGCTTGCACCGACATGCTCTTGTGCACTAACCGTACTTAACTGCATGTCTATAGGTCCAATTCACAAAAGTGCACCGACTTTACCATCTTTGCATTGACCTATATCCTTGCTTTGCAAAACTTGCATCGAACCATTGTTTGCACCGACTTTGGAGTTAATGCAATGATAAGGCTTTTGAGTTGATCGGGTTTTCGGTTTTCACTGCGAACCCTTTTATCTAAGGTCCGATTGATCTTGCTATTTTACCATATTACCCTTAGGGATTCTCCCATCTATTGGGTGTGTTTTTAAAGGGTTTTTAGAAGGGCTTTTGAGGTCTTTTGTTCTATATACTTGCCCTATTTATATCCTGCGATCTCCATCGAAGGAAAAAATCCTGCGGCCTTATTGTTCCATATTGTTTTACAGGTGAAGAAGAACGAGGAGGAGGCGTGCTCATCTGGAGGCGGAGGAAGAAGAAGATCAGGAGATCATCGTCTGCAAACCATGCCGATTTGAATCCTTTACCTTGGGCTTCTCCTGCGTGCTTGGCTAGCTTCCACTCCGAGAATGATCTCCAACGCACCCTACCTCTTCTATAAATGGGCTTCACTGCAGATTTGAGGGGGATCTTTCTTCTCTCATCTCTATTTGTCTATTTCAGCATAGATAGTTGTTTGGGGGTTTATTGTATATCTTCTCTTTTCATTAAACCGAGAATACGTTGTGTGTGGGCGGAGCTGTATCTCCGCGTGTGTGGTTATATTGTGGGGAAAGTTTTCCCGTGGTTGGTCGTGTGTAGACGGAGCTGCGCCTCCATGTGATTTTAGTGTCCGGGGTGTGTTCCCCGACGTTGTGTGTGTGTGTGTGCTGCAGTGGCAGCATTTTGAGGCAACGCCTCGTGACGTCGTGCGTGTATTGCTGCGGAAGCAGCGTGTGTGTAGTTGGGGTTCGTCCCCATCTTGCTACGCAAGTAGCGTGTAGTGAATGCTCACTGGGTTTCGGTGAGGGGTGGATGCAGGTAGTCCGTCGTAGTCCCGAACCACCTAAAAATCTTTGTCTCGTGCGATTGCCTGTGTGATTGACCATTTCTTCTATCTCCCTTCATAGGTCCATTGAATAGATTTTTACTCACTGCACCACTGCACATTGGTATATCTGCTATCCGTGTTTGGATTGATTGTTAATCGTTCTGTGCTTAGAATTTTTTGTGTGAGATCGGAGAGATCGAGAGAACTCTTTTAATCTCACTTGAGTTTGGGCTAATCAACATAGTTAATTTTACTTCAGTTGTAATTGTGTTAGAAAGTTTTTAAAATTCGCCATCTCAGCAGGGGGACAATTCAACCCCCCTTCTTGTCTGCCATCTCTCTGGGCCAACAATTGGTATCAGAGCACAGTCTCTAATTTTTTATTAGCGGACCTTGCGGTCTAGAAGAAAAGATCGTTTCATGATGGCTAGCGTGAACGTGCTTCCTGTCTTTGATGGTTTTGATTTTGCATCATTTCCAGGAAAGTTGTGTGTTTGGATTTCTAGTACTAATCTGAGGCTTTTGAACTTAATGACTCACGGTCCTCATGTTCTACCAAAAGATAAGTCAAAATGGACCGATGAGCACAAGAAAAAGGATTCTGACAATCTTTTTGTTTTGAATACTCTTAAGGCTGTAGTGAACACTAACGTTTATCCTTTTATTTTATCTTGTAGGTCAGCCAAAGATGTCTTGGATGGGCTAAGCGAGGCCCAAAAAGAAAGATGCAACAATGGTTAGTGCCTCGTGGCAAAGAAAGAAAATGAGCGTCAAAGCAAGGTGAGTTCGAGGGTAAACTCTAACTCCGACTCTGATGATGATGATGAGATTAGCTATGATAAACTTGTGATTGCTTATGATGAACTATTTGAAAATACAAAATGATGAAATATGAAAACAAAAGATTGAAAAGGAAGCATGACAACTCTTCATGTGCAAAATGCAACGAGCTTGAAAGGTTAGTTGAGTCTCACATGCTTTATGATGAAGAACTCAAAGAAATGATTGCAGACCTTAGATCTGAAAACAAATCCTTGTTGGATAAAATTTCAGAACTTCAACATATGACAAAAGATAATGAAAATCTGAAAGAATTGAATGGTGCTATGTCTAAAAAACCGCTTGTCCTTGAAAAAGAAAAATGTATGTCTGTTGACAAATCTGAATGGTTAAGGGAGCTAAGACATGAAATAGAAAGCTTTAAGAACGTGAATGATAAATTCGAATGCAATGAAAGCATGAATAATATGGTTGATGAAAATGTGCATTTTCAAATGAAAGAACTTCAACACAATTCCATGAACAAAAATTCATTTGACAAACTCCAAAATGAAAACAGTGCTTTGTCAATTCAAATTTCATTGCTTGAAAGTAAATTGAGAAGTTTTGAAAAGGTTGAGAAAGGAAAATGTGTGATCATTGATGATTGTGACAAATTACAAATTCTTGAACAAGAAATTGAAAGTCACAAAACTGTTAATTCCTTGTTGAATGAGAAAACTACATCATGTGAAGAAGAGATTGCTAACTCTCATTTGTAAATCTTGAATCTACAAAATAAAATCAAGAGCTTAAATGAATCTTTGTATTCGTGTGATAAAGAAAATGAAAAATAAAAAGATGTTGTTGAATGCTCTTGTGTGCATGAAAAAATTTCAACTGTTAAACATGATCATGCAACAAGTAAAAGAAGGAATGTTTCATGCTATTATTGTGGACAATATGGTCATGACATGTATGACTGCCTCCTGATAAAATCTGATGATGAACAAGCATTGCAGTCACAAATGAAAATTGTTGATGAGTTCAAAAATCTTGAAAAACCCATAAAGAAAAGATTCAACAATCATTGCTTCTATTGTGGGTTACATGGACATATTTTTGAAAATTATTTCACAAAGCAAAATGATGATGAATGGTTTGTCAACAAGAATTTTTCATGTTATTATTGTGGTGAACATGGACACATGATGAATAATTACTTTTTAATGAACAATGATGAAAAATGGTCCATGAGAAGAAAATCTTCTCACTGTTTTTACTGTGGCCTGAATGGACACTCAATGGACAATTGTACCATGATGAGGGCTGATGATAAATGGTATGAGAAGAAAAATAAGAAGAATACACTTGCTCATGTTAGAACTAACCCCTCGGGACCCAAGATGGCTTGGGTACCCAAATCACCAAAATGAGAATCTGTTTTGCAGGGGCGTCTTGAGACCAAAGAAAGTCAATAAATAAAGGACTCTCAAGGCGAGAGAGAAAAATGGTTTATTTTTGAAGATCATTTTGCTTAAGTTCATTTTGAAATATCTGAGAAGGTAAAATTTGAGCTTTGATGAAAAATGATTGAATTCAAACATTTACATTCTTGCTTTATTGATTAAGGCAATTTCTGAAGTGTTGAGATCTATATGTTAAATGATTAGGTGATGAAGTTAGCTTTGCATATTCTCTATTTCACATCGTGTGAATAATCTTATTTTTTGAATGCTTAATGTTGGACATAATGTTCTTCACACTTTTACTCACTTTTTGTAAATAATAGTTCACTAGTGCATACATAGAACACATACTAAGTTGCATGAAACATATTGCACATATCATACACATCTTTGCATACTTGTGAATTGAAATAATTTTTCAATCATCTTTTCAAGTTACATGTATACACTTGCATATCATTGCATACTTCTGTGATTGAATGCCATGATTATTCGGTATATAAAATGGTGTTAGTGGAAGGTTGGATTATATTCAGTCGGAAGCTTTCACTACGCGTGAGGTGGTCTTTGGACCTACGTTCTCCGCCAAGTGCCGACAAGCAATCTGCTTGAAGTCATTGGAAAATCTCTGGTTGAATGCATGTATATACTTTACACAACCACCTTTTGACTCCTTCTATGACTCATCCCTTGCTAAATGAAATTGTACTGATTTAGACATGTTTGCTACATGGCATATATTAAGGGGGAGATCTTTTTATAACCGTGCATACATTTAGGGGGAGACATTACTGTGATGAGACTAATTCATCTTTTACATTTAATACAACCACCCACGCAAAATAAACATTTTTGCGATAATGATTCAATCTAATAAGGATTACTATTTTCTACTCTACACTTTTGAGGACTATTGATTCTCTACATGGAAATCACATGTCTCGTGAGGAAAGAGTTGTTCACCCCATCAAAAGTCGTATAAGTGGAAAGTGGATCCGAGTAGTCGGGAATCCCCCCTGAAATAAAGGAGGAAACTCGCGTCGAAAGGAGAAACTAATCCACATTAAAATAAGTGTGATTTGCCACCAAGTAGCCGGGAAGTGTCCCTGAGACAAAGGATACAACTCACGTCGAAAAGTGACAATATCCATAGTTAAGATAAGTGTCGAAACTGAGTAACCGAGAAGTGTCCCTGAGACAAAGGATACAACTCGTGTAAAAAGGCTAGTCACACCACTTTTAGTAATTAAAAAATTAGGGTCATATGTAGCTACCAATATTCGAGCATTGTGTATGAAAGTGTATGGATGATAAGTTCTTTTTAGTGTTCTTTAGAAGATCTATTTTTCCATATTGATTTGAACCTCATTGCTCAATCTTCACATATGCACCTTGGGTTTGATTGTTTGAATGTTCTTTATGAATTAGTCGTCGTTCATGGTTAATGTAGTACTTCATTTATGTAAGCATGACCTTCTTAGTATTGTTCATGATCATCATGCTCAACAATCAATTGCATTGTCCTTACACCCGTCCCGAAGGGACATGCATGAGTCTATATCTTTTTATGCTTGCTTGAGTGCTTGAATGCTTGATCCGTCTTGTTCATAACATACTTCATATCATGCAGATGCATCTTTAGGTTATACTTGTAAATATCAGGTTAAATAACCCATTATCAGTTGATTTTTGTTCTTGACAATAGGGGAAAATAGTGTGCTTTTTAGCATAATCCATTCTGTGCATAACTTAGTCTTACACTCTGCATATAGTTTCTTTATACTACTTATGCATAATTAGTCATACATATAGCAAAAACTTACAAAAATTGAGCATTTACATTTATATCACACATCTACTAATTGGACATAAAATCTCAAATTCGTGCTTGGTTTTGGTCTCCACACCTTCCCTTCATGGGAGGTTAATTGCTGGATTCGTGCACCGTCTATTCTATCTCATTCGGTTTAACCATTTCACATTTGTTTACCTCATCCCCCACTTTTTGATAATGTCAAAGGGAGAGAGAGTTTTGGTGGTCATAATATATTGTCATCTTCAAAAAGGGGGAGATTGTTAGGTTCTGTGCGCCCATCCTTGTCTTTGACAATGGTTTTGATGACTCCAATATATTATGTGTTTTATGTTAAATGACATCTTGATGATAAACAAGCCAACATGATGATATCTTGCTTTGCAGGTTAAAATTTTATGATCCTTCACGAATACAATTTTGATGTTGCCTCATGCGTGCTGTGCATGAGACTTTGGAACTAACTTGTGAAAACATTGTGTTTTGGTAGCTTTGTATTTTTGGTGCTTTCATGCATATCCTATATGGGTTTTTAATGAACTGGCCTAAATGCTTGATATTTTGATGTCCATGGTTGTGAAGGTTCAGTTCGCACTGGACTGAATTAGTAATCCATGTGGATCTTCATGATATAATTCTTCATGTTATTTTAAATGGTCTGAATGATTTGTGTTCACTTGATTGAACTGCACTTTCAATATCTATGTGATTAGATTGAGTTCAATTTTTATTGGACTGAACTTAGGTTGTATGCATTGAATTGTGTGAATTATCTATTCATATTGTTGAAAATTAAGTCATTAATTTGCAGTTATGCAGTGGTAATCATGTGTGCTTCATGTGTTCAGACCTTGGCCTAATATGCATAGACCTTGGCTGAACTTGCATTGATCTCGCCTCTTGATTTTTCATGTGCATAGACTTGACTCTCAAACTTGGACTGACATGATCTTGTGTTTCAAGATATTGCAGATTCAATATGTAAATTGCTCTCATCAATATATGGTAAGAATATAGGGTTGAAAATGGCTTCTTGAACTGCTTTAACTTATAATTCTCATGAATTTGAATTGCTTTAAGATTGTCTTGACTATTTTACTAACACCAAGTGTAGGTTCCATTTTGCTCTCCAAACTTTGGAGACATGGTAAGAATCCATTTTCTGATTTAATCCATGTGCCTAGATTAGGCTTGATTCATGTATTATGGTATTGGGGTTTGATGTTCTTGGACTTGAATTCATTTTGTTAAGTCCATGGTCATGGGTCGCCCCTGGATTTTTATATTCTCCTGGGTTCAGGTTTTCTTCTACAAGACACGAGGGTCGACCCCAAGGGTCGACCCCTGGGCGTTTCTTTCTCAAAACCCCACGGGTCTAGGCTTTGCTATCACGTGGGTCAATCCTAAGGGTCGACCCCTGGGTGGTTTATGTTCTTGCATCGACTGTGTTTTGCATCTTAAGAACTTGCACCGACCCTTTCATACTATATCCTACATAATATTTGCACCGACCTTATTGCATGCACCGACTGTCATTTTGGCAAGTTTCAAAAACTTGCACCAACCCTGTTCTTTGTAAAACTTGCACCGAGTCTACTTTGCACAGACCTTGTTTATAACATTGCACGAACCTTGTCATAGTTGCACCAACCTTAGCTATGGGTTTTACACTATATGCACTGACCTTGCCCATTTATGCACCGATGCTCTGTGCTTTACCTACGTTTATACAATGTGCATAGACCTTGTGCTATTATGCATAGACCCTGTGCTATGCATAGACTTTTGGCATCTTTGTGCTACATGCACAGACCTTGTTCTGCGTTGTTTTAAAATATGCTTAGACTTTGCACTTTGCACCGTCATTTTCTTCAAAACTTGCACTGACTTGCTCATGTGCACTGACCGTACTTAACTGCATGTCTATTGGTCCAATTCACAAAAGTGCACCGACTTTACCATCTTCGCACTGACCTATATCCTTGCCTTGCAAAACTTGCACCGAACCATTGTTTGCACCGACTTTGGAGTTAATGCAATCATAATGCTTTTGAGTTGATCGGGTTTTTAGTTTTCAATGTGAACCCTTTTATCTAAGGTCCGATTGATCTAGCTATTTTACCATATTACCCTTAGGGATTCTCCCATCTATTGGGTGTGTTTTTAAAGGGTTTTTAGAAGGGCTTTTGAGGTCTTTTGTTCTATATACTTGCCCTATTTATATCATGCGATCTCCATCGAAGGAAAAAATCCTGCGGCCTTATTGTTCCATATTGTTTTACAGGTGAAGAAGAACGAGGAGGAGGCGTGCTCATCTGGAGGCGGAGGAAGAAGAAGATCAGGAGATCATCGTCTGCAAACCATGCCGATTTGAATCCTTTACCTTGGGCTTCTCCTGCGTGCTTGGCTAGCTTCCACTCCGAGAATGATCTCCAACGCACCCTACCTCTTCTATAAATGGGCTTCACTGCAGATTTGAGGGGGATCTTTCTTCTCTCATCTCTATTTGTCTATTTCAGCATAGATAGTTGTTTGGGGGTTTATTGTATATCTTCTCTTTTCATTAAACCGAGAATATGTTATGTGTGGCCGGAACTGTATCGCCGTGTGTGTGGTTATATTGTGGGGAAAGTTTCCCCGTGGTTGGTCGTGTGTAGACGGAGCTGTGTCTCTGTGTGATTTTAGTGTCCGGGGTGTGTTCCCCTGACATTGTGTGTGTGTGTGTGCTACATTTTCAGCGTTTTGAGGCAACGTCTCGTGCCGTCGTGCGTGTATTGCTGCGGAAGCCGCGTGTGTGTGGTTGGGGTTCGTCCCCGTGTTGCTACGCAAGTAGCGTGTAGTGAAGCCTCATCGGGTTTCGGTGAGGGGTAGATGTAGGGAGCCCGTCGTGGTCTCGAACCACCTAAAAATCTTTGTGTCTCGTGCGATTGCCTGTGTGATTGACCATTTCTTCTATCTCCCTTCACAGGTCCATTGAATAGATTTTTACTCACTACACCACTGCACATTGCTATGTCCGCTATCCATGTTTGTATTGATTGTTAATCGTTCTGTGCTTAGAATTATTCATGTGAGATCGGAAAGATCGAGAGAACTCTTTTAATCTCACTTGAGTTTGGGCTAATCAACGTAGTTAATTTTACTTCAGTGGTAATTGTGTTAGAAAGTTTTTAAAATTCACCATCTCGGCAAGGGGACAATTCAACCCCCCTTCTTGTCTGTCATCTCTCTGGGCCAACACTCCCCTCTCTCCTACCGCACGATCTCTCACTACTCTCCCTCTGTTCTCTCTCCTCTCTTCTCCTCTCCCCCGGGGCGTACGACCGTGGCAGAGCTAGACGAGGTGGTGATGGCGAGGAGCTGACCTGGAGCGTGACAGTGCGAGAATCAGAGCCTGGTGCTGGTGCGATCCCATTCGTGGATTCGAAGCCGGCGTGGGTTGTTCGTGTGATGGTTTTCGGAGTTATTTGGCCATTTCAGCACGCGAGATCTTCGGTGGAGGTAGGGGGATGGATACCCTACTCTTTTTCTACTTCCTCTCGTGATTTGGAGCCGAATGGTGTGAGTTTGATCGGGTTTTCCAACTTTTAGGGTGAAATCATGTTTCAGGTGTGTGAGCCATGTTCTCCGTTCCAGGCGATGGTTTTCACATTAAATGGTAAAATATGAACCCATGGCATGTTGGGATTCGATTCTCGCCAGTTTAACTCTGTTTGGTTGTGATTTAGGGCCGGTATGAGCCGTTTGTCCATGTGACTCATTTTGGGTCGATTCGTGGGAATCGCCCATTTTTAGTTGTTTTATGGATGGTTTGTCCCCTTCCGAATTTTGGAAGGTTGGCTTTATGGTTATGGATGTTTCCCCGTCGTTTAGGAGCGATTGGGGAGTGGAAAGAACGGGATTTTGTAGGTTTCTACGGTTTTCGGACCAGAGGAATAGTAGCGGTCCACCAAAAACCGCGTTCATTGCTCGGGGGTAGTAGCGGTCTAGTCTAGACCGCTTTACCTTTTAAGTTTGGTTACTAGACGCGGTCGTCTACCCGACCGCGTTAGGTAGACGTGGTCATCTGTAAAATCACGTTTATGTAGAAGCGGCGTTGGTCAACCGCGTTCTGGTTTCTTCGATCGGTCCTAAGTCGGTTCGCAAGTCGCGGTCGTGCGACACACTGCCTCTATTAGTAGCGGTCAGTGGGAGACCGTCTCTTGCTTGGGTCAAGCGTCTGGGTGAACGCGGTCGTTCACCTGGCCGCATTTATATAGTCGCTGTCGTTTGGGTAATGACGTTTCGCCTGGTTCTTCGAGTAGCAGTCCTAGTGAGATTGTCACTTTGTTGGGCTCCTAAGTAGCGGCCATGGGCCGACTGCTACTTGTTCTTGGTATCTCTTTCACGTTGGTTTGGCTTCCGGTGGGCTTGACTTTGACCCCTTGGTTAGCCCATTGTTCCGTGGATGTCTTGGACGTCGTATCCGGGCTATGACCGTGTTATACGATGTCTGGGAGTGGCATAATACCGAGTAGTGTGCCGTATTTTTTCGAGACTCAATATGGTTTCTGGTCAACCCGGTTGTAACCCAATGGTTGACATGTGACCTCGTGAGTGTCTCATCTATCCTGTGAGAATCGAGACATGATTTTGGATGCTTAGAGGTATCGTCATACCTCGATATACGTGTCCATGTGATCTGAGGGTTTTGGTGATCCCTCATGTTCCGTGCTTCGTGTTATGTAGAATTGTGAGTCCGTTGTGCGGCCTAGGGGCCGAGGACTCATTATTATTGTCATTGTGCATCCGGCTGTTCTGGGCCGCTTCCATAATGTGTTTTACCATGATTTTGGCTTAGAGACTCGGCTGATTAACGGCGTGTTATCGTGATGTGCGACGATCTTGACCAGAGTCTCGTGACTCAAGGATCGTTGTGAGTAGGTCTAGTTGTCTGTCCTGAGTCTGGCGGTAGTTCTGTGTGCTACCTTGTGCTTTGTGGTACTTGTGATGGGTACGTCTGTGACCTATCCGTACTTCACTGTTTTGAGTCTCTATGTCTAGTAAGCCTCCACTAGTCGTAGCCTGACGACACTTTTCGTGTGTCGGCCCACATGGGAGTAGTGGCGGGGTGTGTTCCCGGTTGAGATGGTTTGTAGGCTAGTTATCGTGGGCCCCTTTGTCTTGCCGTGAGAGTGCTACGGGAGGGGAAACCCAGCTAGAGGCCTGGCTCAAGACATTGAGTTTGTGTGTGCATACGTGGTGAGGGGCGTTGGACGTACGCCGACTAGCGTGACCCTGACTAGTCACTCGTTACTTGGTACTCGATTTGGTGTATAATTTACTGCCATTCTAGGCGACTGGGAGATGCTTGAGACGCAGTATAAGACGTCAGTGGACGCATCTGGCTATTCTTCAAGTGAGGAGCTACTTCTGTCACATGACACCATGACTTTTGGCTTTCGTGACTGGTTTCCGTCATGGTTGATGTGACTTGTCCGGTAGTCTGTGTTCGGCTGCACCCGAGGTCAGTCTAGTGTACACAACAGTGGGATCGTGTATGTCTTATGTTTTTAGACCGTGTGGTCTTGAGTTGGGCTTTTGTCTCTGAGGACGAGCCTGCACGACTGAGGTCTCATGACGTGTCTTGGCTGTGTATCCAGAGGTTTTTTATATCGGTTCGGTGATTCCTGACTGTGAGTACGGGAATTGGTGTTCCACCGATAGGAGTAGTTTTAGAGGGCCGAGATTCCTTCGGCTGCCGTGTTTCTGTTCAATACAGCTTTCCTCTTTACTTTTACTGTTGTTCCTGCTCTTGCTATTACTACTTTGCTATAGTTGTTTAGCACTGCTGTTTAACGCTTTTGTTTCGTGGTGGGGATCCACAGGACCCCTACTGAGCCAGTGAGACGAGGCTCACCCCTGACTTTTCAGGGGTAGCTGTTCTTCCTCATGTTTGGAGGGGCAGTGTGTGGTTCTTAGTTGCCATCGTTTGCCAGTGTCGGGCTTCCCCCGACTTGAGAGTACGTTCTCTTTCCTATTGTACTGTACTTTAGTTGGACTGGACTCTGCTAGTTTTAATTGTTATAGAAAATGTAATTTTATTTCTGCTATTTTAGCAATCTTGATCATAGAAATTTAATTGCTTACTGCTTTATCTGGAAGTTCAATGTACTTCACGCACTCCTTTTATCCCTTTGGAGCTTTTCTGCTCTTGGGAGGCCTCTTAGAATCCAAGTGGTGTCGGGTTTACCCGGTATCCGGAGTCTGGGTCATCACAACTGGTTTCAGAGCATATGTTTGTGAAAGTACATGAGAATTTGAGATATTACAGTGCTCAGGGTCCATAAGGTCCAGTATAGTCGGCAGCTGGCAAAGGTTTTGTGCTCTTTTACCGCTTTGCTTCTTGCATGAGAGCTTGTGCGCGCTGTGTTGGCACTGTGTGAAGGTGGTTTTGCTCTCGTCAGGATCTGATGGAGCGCCCTTCTTTTGTCATGGTGTTGGTCTCGTTTGTGCTGCACTGGGCAGAGTTTACAGGCATGCGTGAATCTGTAGTTCGGTGTTCAAGATTTTTCCGTGGCTTGTTCAGGTGGCTGATGGGTTTGTCGTTGGTGTGATGGTCGTGCATGTTCTCCTGCGGAGATTAATGTTGTTTTGGCCTTCTCAGCTTGAGGTTTATTCAGCCCCTGAGGTGTTAAGGTTGTGCTTTGAGGTGGTTGTTTGGATGCCTTGGTTAAGAGAGTGCTCAGGCGAGCCTAGGATTTCCTTCCTGGTGAGCTGTTGTTAGTCGAGATTGATCTTTCTCATCTTGTCTTGTCACATCTTTTCAAGGTAAACTTTAGAAGTGCTATCTCTGTGAAGCCTTTGTCATGTGTCTGCTTATGTGTGGACTGTGTTAGTTCTGAACCTGATTTGCTCTTGTTTCGGCGGTGGCTTGGATTTGGACCCAAATTAAGGATTTGGGGGCCATTGTGCACTGTGTTCGACGTGCCGTGTTTGGCGTCTATTGTGCTGTGAAGGTCCAATGATTGTTTCAGGACAAGAGGATAAGATGAGGCAAGCGTCCTTTGCGGCATGTGCTGTGGCCCTTGGCACGATGGTTTGCACTATGGCCAGTTGTGATCGGCTATTAGCAGGATCGGTACTCGCGGCGTGGTACATTACAGTTTCATGAATTGCGATGGCGCCGAGAGGTGTGCTAAGATGCGAATGCCGAGTTGTCTGTGATGCATGTGTGTGTTGTGTTTAGTGTGCATCGGAAGCGTGTGGGCTTATAACCCACTAGTCGATGATCATTTGGTTGGAAGATTATGACCGGTCGAGAGGATTGTTTCCTCGGTGTATCATCGTCTTGGCTATGGGTGCCTTCATGTTGTTGGTTGCCGTACCGTTGCTTGAGGCATTGTGGTTGTTGGCACTGGTAGGTTTGAGAATTGGGGGAAATCTATCGGCGAATATGCTGGTTGAGTACCCTTTCTTCTTCTGTATTTCTTGGAAGTTGTGCTCTAGGACGGATCGTGTTCCTAGAGATGCATTCTCTGAGAGGTGTTTATGGGTCCTTGTTGGTAAGCTGCGAGCGGCTAGTATATTTTAGCCGTGCGTTCAGCTGTAATTTTTCCTTGATGTGACCCAGCTTGCTGTTGTCGTGTGTTTCTATGTTGAGAACGGAGTCGGGGATTTTGCAGGTGTTGGTGTTTGGTGGTTTGTGCTTGTGTTTAGCTTGGGAGGAGTTCCCTGTGAGTCTGAGTTTGGCATTTTGTGGACTGTGATCTTGTTGGTTGGTTTTGATATACTCTTCTATCGTGGTAGAGTTGGCGTGGAACTCGAATCAGATGTAATGTCTGAGTGAGGACTGACTTGATTGTGTTTTGGTCTAGTGCTGTCATTGGCATTCTGCGTGACAGTTTCATTGTTGTTCATGGCACGGAAGCCGATGGGCGGAGTAGTCAACTGAGATATCTATCCTTCTCATGAGAGCTGATGCTTGTGTTTTGTTTGTCGAGGCATGTGTTTTGTCGGTGGCTGTTTTGTGGCATGGGTTGTGTCTCCTTACTTTGTGAGATGAAAGCGATGATGCCCAGATTCGGAGGTGCCAGACTTGTGTTCCTTTGTGTGCCATGCTCGTTCTATGGATCGATATGCCTTGAGATCCGAAGCGTGTGCCTATGATTGTTGTCTGGTAGTGTTCCTTTGAATTATGTTTTTCGAGGATTATGTTATCGTGTTTTATGTTCGAGGTTTGGCTGGTGCTTGGAGAGCATAACCAACTGTTTGGGGTTGTTCTTCCCTTTTCCTTGTTGACTCCTTAAATTTCGAGGCCAAAATTTCTTAAAGGAGGGGAGGCTGTAATACCCTAGATTCTTTGGATCGGAATTAGAGAGCTTTCGGAGCGCTTTCGTGGGTCCTGAAACATGTTTTACGATCCACTCAGGTTTTCCCCCTGTATAACTTGCAGAACCCTGTGGAGAGTTAACCGTTGAGTTTTGAGACTCTGGGATGCCACAGGTGCGTACTGTTCTTTCCGAGGATCGCAGATACTATTTTATTATATTTTTCTAAATTTATGGAATTTTGTGCCAGAAAATCAGATTTTAGGAAATATTACTAATTTCCTATTTTTTCCCTTTTAACCCTCTCTCTCTCCTCTCTCCTCCCTCACGATCTCTCACTTCTCTCCCTCCATTCTCTCTCCTCTCTTCTCATCTCCCCCGAGGCGTACGACAGTGGCGGAGCTGGATGAGGTTGTGATGGCGTGGAGCTGACCTGGAGCGTGACGGTGCGAGAATCGGAGCGTGGTGTTGGCGCGATCCCATTCATGGATTCGAAGTCGGCGTGGGTTGTTCGTGTGAAGGTTTTCGGCGTGATTTGGCCGTTTCGGTGCGCGAGATCTTTGGTGGAGGTAGGGGGATGGATACCCTACTCTTTTCCTGCTTCCTCTCGTGATTTGGATCCAAACGGTGTGAGTTTGAGCGGGTTTTCCATCTTTAAGGGCGAAATCATGTTTCTGGGGTGTCAACCGTGTTCGCCGTTCCAGGCGATGGTTTTCACATTAAATGGTAAAATATGAATCCCTGGCATGTTGGGATTCGATTCTCGCCAGTTTAACTCTGTTGGATGTGATTTGGGGCCAGTATGAGCCCGTTTTTCCATGTGACTCGTTTTGGGTCGATTCATGGGAGTCACCCGTTTTTAGTAGTTTTATGGATGGTTTGGCCCCTTCCGGCTTGTGGAAGGTTGGCATTGTGGTTATGGATGTTTTCCCGTCGTTTAGGAGCGATTGGGGCGTAGAAAGATCAGGTTTTGTAGGTTTCACAGGTTTTCGGACCGGAGGAATAGTCACGGTCCACCAGAAACCGCGTTCATCGCTCGGGGGTAGTAGCGGTCTAGTCTGGACCGCTTTACCTTTTAAGGTCGGTTAGTAGATGCAGTCGTCTACCCGACCGCGTTAGGTAGATGCGGTCGTCTGTAAAATAGCATTTATGTAGAAGCGGCTATTGGTCAACTGCGTCCTGGTTTCTTCGATCGGTCTAAGTCGGTTCGCAGGTCGCAGTCATCTACCCGACCGCGTTAGGTAGACGCGGTTGTCTGTAAAACCAGGTTTATGTAGAAGCGGCTGTTGGTCAACCGCGTTCTGGTTTCTTCGATCGGTCTAAGTCGGTTCGAAAGTTGCGATCGTGTGACTGACCACCTCTATCAGTAGAGGTCAGTGGGAGACCGTCTCTTGCTCGGATCAAGCGTCTGGGTGAACACGGTCGTTCACTTGGCCGCGTTTATATAGTCACGATCGTTTGGGTAACTGCGTTTCGCCTAGTTCTTCGAGTAGCGTTCATAATGAGATTGTCACTTTGCTGGGCTGCTAAGTAGCGGCCATGGGCCAACGGCTACTTGTTCTAGGTATCTCTTTTGCGTTGGTTTGGCTTCTGGTGGGCTTGACTTCGACCCCTTGGTTAGCCCATTGTTCTGTGGATGTCTTGGACGCCCTATGAGGGCTGTGACCGTGTTATAGTGTGTCTAGGAGTGCCGTAATATCGAGTAGTGTGCCGTATTGTTTCGAGAGTCATTATAGTTCCTGCTCTACCCGGTTGTGACCCAGTGGTTGACATGTGACCTCGTGAGTGTCTCGTCTATCCTGTGAGGATCAAGACATGGTTTTGGATGCTTGGAGGTATCGTCGTACCTCAATTTGCGTGTCCATGTGATCTGAGATTTTTTGTGATCCCTCATGTTCCGTGCTTCATGTTATGCGAAATTGTCAGTCCGTTGTGCCGCCTAGGGGTCGAGCACTCATTATTATTTTTGTTGTGGATCCAGCTGTTCTATGTCGCTTCCATAATGTGTTTTACCATGATTTTGGCTTAGGGACTAAGCTGATTAATAGCGTGTTGCCGTGATGTGCGACGATGTTGACCCAAGTCTCATGACTCAAGGATCATTGTGAGCATGTCTAGTTGTTTATCCTGAGTCTGGCGGCAGTTCCGTGTGTTGCCTTGTGGTTCATGGTACTTGTGACAGGTACGTCTGTGACTTGTCCGTACTTCGCTGTTTTGAGTCTCTGTGTCTAGTGAGCCTCCACTAGTCGTAGGCTGACGACACTTTCCATGTGTCGGCCCACCTGAGAGTGGGGGCGGGGCGTGTTCCCGGTTGAGACAGTTTGTAGGCTGGTTGCCGTGGACCCCTTTGTCTTGCCGTGAGAGTCCTACGGGAGAGGAAAACCCGCTAGAGGCCTGGCTCAAGACATTGAGCTTGTGTGTGCACACGTGGTCAGGGGCGTTGGACGAGCGCCGACGGGTGTGACCCCGACTAGTCACTCGTTACTTGGTACTCAGTTTGGTGTCCCAGTTACTGCCATTCCAGGCGAGTGGGAGACGCTTGAGGCGTAGTATAAGATGTCAGTGGACGCATCTGACTGTTCTTCTAGTTAGGAGGTGCTTCTGTCACATGACATGATGACTTGTGACTTTTGTGACTGGTTTCCGTAATGGTTGACATGACTTGTCGGGAGTCTGTGTTCCGCTTCACCCGAGGTCAGTGTAGCGTACACGACAGTGGCATCGTGTATTAATAAGTGCTCAATTATCTATTCTTATTCATATCGCACACATCATTTTTGGGCATTAATGAAGTTAATTATGCATTTTCTTACATGATAATCTTGGTCTCACATAAAATGAAGATTTTTCTATAAGTAATGGGATTTGAGGTATCTTTAAAAATAAAAAAATACATAATTAAATCATAAAAAAACTTTTCTATAATCAATTGTTATAAAAATTTATTTTGAATGAACAGAATAGGAGGACAAAAGACAAAATATAAAATTTCTTGTTTGAGGGGTTTTTGTATTATATATATATATATATATTAAACCTTGTGAACAAGAGCTTGTCCCCTCCGGACGTGTTGATGAGCAGGCCGACATGTAGGCTCCCACTCGGTAGCAAGCTCGCGTGGCCGGCTGGGTAGCAGTGTTCGCCGGCGTTGGCATAGCAAGGAACGACAGCTCGCATGTGTCCTCCGGTAGCATGTGCAGGTGGGTGCTGGTAGGGCTCACGCAGGCATGCGCACGGCAATGACATCCCCTCACGGCGGTAGCTCTGGCACGGCAACATGGCCGAACTTGCGTGTGAAGCCGCTGGCTTGCATGAAGGCTGGCAGGGGAGCAGCGACGTTCACAATTGCAGCCAATGGCAGGTGATGACAGGCGATCTTGGGCAGTGGCCCCTCAGACGGCAGCAAGCTTCGATGGCATGGGCCACCTTGCGTTTGGGCAGCTGCTTGAGCTCTGCATGGGCTTCCTGGTTTGCATGGCAGTGAGCAAACTAGGCAGCACCTTCGGCACGGCAGCAGGCGAGCGGCAGCCAGAATGCACAGCAGGCATGGGCATGCGGAGATGGCCAAACGCTAGCGTGCTCCGGGATGGCACGCAGTGCAAGCAGGCGTGTACAGGTGACGTGGAGGGACAGGCTCTTATAAACCCAAAAGCCACCCGTCTTGCGGGAAGCCCTCTCTCTCTCTCCTTCTCCCCCTCTTCCTCTCCTCTTCTTTCCCTTCTTTCCCTTCCCCTTCTCTTCTCCTTCCCACTCTCTTCCCTCTCTACTGCACACACCACCGCCGATCCCTTCATCCCCCCTCTAGCTTCCTCTCTTCTCTCCCTCTCGCCCTCACAACTCTCTTCTCTCTCCCGCTGCAACTCTCTCCCTCTCTTTGCTCTCTCTCTCGCCCTCACACCCAGCCCACACCTGCACCGCAAGTGCTCAATATCCCTCAGCCTCTCTCACCTCTCCCTCTCTAAAACTCTGACCTGTAGTCCTCAAACCCGTATTCCCCCTTCGCTTCCCCTTCTCTCTGCTATCTCCTTCTTTCCCTTCTCTCTCACACACACCTGCTTCACCACTCCCCGTTCTCCATACTTCCCACTCTGCACACACTCGCTCCAGCCACAACGCGGCGACCTCACTATAGAGCCCTCCCTCTCCCTCTTCCACACTCTCTGCTTGACCTTCCCACTCTATTCCCTCTCTACTGCACACACCACCGCACTCTTCCCCTCTGCCATACTCCCACACACACACTGCTATTTCTTTCACACATCACCCACACACACACCTCACGTAAGGCAGATCTCGCTTACAGACATATCGCAGCCTCCCCCTCTTCACCTGCGCACGTCCCTTTGCTTCTCCCCCCTCATAACTTCTCACACACTTCACACGGTTTGTATTTTTTTCTTTTCTATTCTATTTAAACTCCACCCTTCTCTTTCTCTCTCTCTCTCCATCTCTCCCTATTTTCTCTCTCTCTAAATTCCTCTCTCTAAGTCTCTCTCACGGCGGCGTCTTCTCCAAGGTTGGGTGGCTCTCCAAGGTCCAAGGGTGTGGGCGACGGTGTTTCTCGATGGCTATTTCTTCACCTTATTTCTTTATGTTTAGTCTAGTAAGAGTTATTTGTGGTTGTAATTTTCTATTTTCTTGTTGTCTTGTAAATGTTTAATTTTTGAGTACTGAAATTAGTTTAGTATTATTCTCTCTTTCTCTCCTTTACCCCTCCATGTTTCTTTAGATAGATGTTAATTTTGTGCTATTTCAATTGTTTCCCATAAAAAAAATCTTTCCATAACTTCTTTTGCTTTGGTTAGAAATAAAAGAGAAATGAGATTTTCAACTTCAAACTATTAGCCTCCTCGTGGGATCGACCTGTATTCATCACTATACTTAAAACCTTTATTTTATGTGAGTACGGAAATTTGAAATTGAGTGCGCGGGTTTTTAACGACAAGATTCGCGTTCGATCAATTTTTGGCGCTGTTGCCGGGGTGACTTATGATTTTTCAGTTGAAAATTTTATTTCTCGTGTGTATATATTTGTACTAATCTATCTTATTTTTCTTGTTTTTGTAGGAAAACAAAAAAAGGAAAAAAGAGAAAGCTAAAAAAAGGAGAGAAATGTGAGATGAGTTTTCCTTTTCCAAATAAAAATAAAAATAAACAAGCAAACATTTTAGACGAGAGATTGCGCATCAAGTAAGTCTTCAAACTTATCCCTCTCATTTTTTCTGTTAGTACATTTTTATGGTTAGATAGGAGCCACAAAAAAAGTTGAACTCAATTAAATCTTCATCTCAAGATTAGAAACCACACCATCCATGTTTTAGGTCATGCATCATTTAGGATAGAATTTAATTTTTGTCAATTACATTTTGGAGATCGCGAGTGACAAGGTACGTTCTACTTATCCTATCTTGAACATACATTATTGCATAAGAACCCCTTGTTTTGAAATTGTGGTGAGCATTTCATTTTGAAAATATTCTAAGGGCAACACCGATAATCATAAAAGGTGAGATTTGATCACTCTTCCTTGGCCTACAAATCACATTTCCCTTACATTTTTGCATGTCCTAAGCCTTAATTAAAATTTAGTGGACATTGGCCGTAGGTTCACACTGTGGTTCTTGTGCTATTTAGGCTTACCCTCTTGTGGAAATCGAAGTCTAAGGTAAGATGGTCAGACGACAAACGCCTTAAGCGGGTTAGTGGTTCTCTAATTAGGTCCCCACGAAAGTAGGCGGAGTCTCCCACTACCCCACCCCTTACCTGGCCGGTAGAAATATTGAGAGTGAACTAAAGTTACACTTTAGCCATTTTGTGAAACCCCATTTGTAGGTCTATGTCTCATCTAGGTCATTAGGTAATTTGTTTGTTAACTTGTTTGTGTTTGCATAAAAATAAAAAAAATAAAAAAATCCTCTTGTTCTCTCTCTTCATCCTAGTTAGTGTTAGAAAATAAACAAAAAAAAGAAAAAAATTGATATATATGGATCGGGTTTTTAATCAAACTAATTGCTTGACCCAAAATCAATTCAATCCTATGGGCCCAAGCTCCTTTATACCACCTACCTTTCAAGATGATCACACATGGGCCCGACCGGCCCATTATGTCGGTGAGTACCAGACCCAATATCCATCTCTCACCCAATTTTACCGACCTTCAATGAAAGCTCATATCGTTGGTCGGCCCAACAAGAGAACTCCACACCCATGGAAGCCCAATATCCTTATCTTCCCCACAACCTAGACCAATTTGCTCAATCTTATTTAGGGGAACAAATGTCATTCCTTCCTCGTGAACATGCTTCAACATGTCAAAACCTCCCTACACCTTCTTGCACCCCTATCTGTGAGTGGGGAGATCAAAAAAATTTCTCTTGGAAAGATCCTCAATATCAAGCTCTATGCCCTCCCAAGCCAAATTTCCAAACCCAAATAGATGAAAATCAATATGGAGGGCATGACACATACTTCCCTTATCAATACGATCCTCAACACATCCATTCCACCCTCTATACAATGGTCCCAACAATGAATAAAAACTCAACCAATTGATTCAAATCATCTTGAATAATCAACAAAGCATTGGCTCCCTCCAAACCAAATTGGACCAACTTATAAGAGCCATATATGAATTGACGATGGACCAACTGTCTAACCCCATTGATGCAAACCTTGAAGATCAATTCCCTCAATTTATCCAACACACTTATTCTTGCCAACAACCCATGGTTACCCTGCCGAACAGAACTCTTGACCTAGGTAATGACGAATTGTGGAAGAATCATATCAAAGAGAATTTGGGGTGATTAGTAAGGTGTCTTATGTGATTAAGGAGTCCACACCCATCTATGAGGAGAGCCACAATGAGTCGGTTGAAATCAAGTTGGGGGGGTGAATTAACTGATGTGTAAAATGGTGTCATTCAAAATTATGAAAACGAGAATATCAATGTCCCAATTGAGGAAGAATGTAGAAAAGAGGATTGTCTAGCTGAAAATGATGATAACAAAGTAATGGAATGTGACCCTCCTCACTTGGACAAATATCATGAAAGGATAACATTGGAAGATTTCTCATTTCATCTCACGGTCCCACAATTAGAAAAATTGATTGACATTCTCCCCATGTTATAATAATGTGAACACTTTGGCATGGAGAGTGTCAACATTAACTCATGTGAGGAAAAGCATCAACAAGAGGATAGTGTTGACATTGCAGAAAGGTTGAATGATAACCCTCATGAGGAAAAGAATGGTGAAGGCCCTTTGAGTGAAAAAATCATCTCTCATTTAGATGCCCCACTTGTGGAAGAAGATAATTGATAATCTCATTTTGATAGAAGATATTGATAACGGGGCATCACTTGAAGAAATTGAAAGCATCACTCCAAACACGAAAGGCCCATTTGAGGATATACATGAAGAGGAGGATTGCTTTGTGGATAATAATCTTGTTGTTTTAATGAAGATTAATTCTGAATATCCTCCTCCTCTTGAGGAATGTGATGAAAGGGCCCTATTAGAGAATTTCACATTTGATATGACCTATGGTGAAGGGGCCGAGTTGGAAAAATTTACATTCAATCTTCCCACCCCATTAGTGGAAAGTTTGATTGATAAACTTCATTCGAATGATGAGCTTGATGAAGGAGCCTTCTTAGAAAAGTTCACATTTGATTTGACCCCTGAACCCTACCCCATAAAGTTTGAATCATTAGATGGGTTAGATTCTGGGCTCACACCCCCTTCCAATTTGATTCCCTTCCAATTTGACACTCTCAGACCTGAGGGGGATGTGCTAGCTGTATTTACCTTTGATTTGACTCTCCATCAAGAAGACCAGTTGAGTAATGCTCTTGATCTGCATGAGGCTATTTTTGAGGGAAAGGTGGCCAATAACGTTGATCTCATTCATAGGCTACTTGTGCCTGACCAAGTTTCTTTGGAGGAAGTTCTCACTAAAGGGGTAGTCAGGTGGGTAGATACAGGGCAAGGGAATCAATGGATTGATACTGAGCGGTGGTTTCACCCCAATTTTGAAAGACTAATGGTCATTGATTGTCACATGATCCATAAAGAAGAGAAGTGACTCACACATATTGCTAATGTTAAAATCAATAATGTTCGAGACCAGCATATTTTTGGGCCACATGCACACACATATCATCTTGTCCTCCAGTGGCATAAGAGATGGATTTTGAAGGAGGATGAGATCACATGGTGGCTAATCATGAAATAAACTTTTTGGTTATTGGGCCTCATTGTGTCCGGCTGAAGATGTTAAACTTAGCGCTTGTTGGGAGGCAACCCAACGTTTCCTCTTCTATGTTTCAATAAGTAATTTCCATTTTTATGTTTGTAGGGTCATGGTGGAATGATTTTTATTTTCTTTATTTATATTTATTTATTTGGTTTGTTTATTTGGTTATTAATTAGGCGTGCCAGTCACTGTCGTGACAATTTATTATGCACTCATCTGTCTGATCAGATAATTATGGGTGATCGTGTCAGGACCCAAAACCCGTCGTACCATAAATGCTACGACGTTAATTACGCCCCTCCAAAAGAGGGACAACCTTTGATTAATCGCCAAAATAAAGACCATGGGACCCATATAATTAAAGATGGAATTACATGCAAGCACACAATATAGTAGTACTTATTTATTAAATCGACTCTCGGTACGAGGCAGAGAACTTAGGTCCGAGGACCACCATCATGCATAGTGATAGCTTCCGGTCGGGCGTAGCCCAGCTTTCCGCTAATCACCATTTAATATACCGAAGAATCGGATCATGCAAGCATGCAAGATAACAATATTCAGTATTATCGTTTATTATGTGTCTGATCATTTATTTATAACTTCGAGAGAGATTTTGGCAGCGCCACCCTGCTCCGAGGGGCATCAGGGCCTTCTTATTTTGAAGTTGTGCATAACATTACGGTGCACACACATGGACCCATGAGGTGAGCCGAGTGTGACCGTATTCGGGCAAGCGCATATTATTGGGGCAATGTATGCTAGGGTACGGAAAATTTGTTGTTTAGGAACCGTAGGAACACAGTTGAAACCCGATCGAAACAAATCAAATTCAGTGAATTATCGGCCCGTGACAAAGTCGTGCTTTGACTAAAATGGGGGGAGTCCCGAGAACCAGGCGCGACTTGTCGGAGTGACATTAATATTTCATACCCGGGGTCTAGGGAAGGTAAGGGCTCCGAAGTAAGCACAGTCATGCTCATTGTTCTTTATTTATCTTTGTTATTGCATGAATACTTTTGTTCTCATTTTATTTATGTCCTCCTTTTTCATTACTCATTTATTATTTATTTATGATTTATTTGATTTATATCTTCTTATTTTGCATGCATGCACCTTTTAATTTCCTTTATTGGTATTTGTTTTGACAATCATTCATTTATTCATTATTTTTATTTATCATTTTTTGTTATTTTGTTATTGTCATTCATTTGGCCATTATTTACTTATTGTGTATTTATTATTATTATTATCTCCCTATTTCACTCATTTTTTTATTTCATTTCATTATCATTTATCTTATTTTATTAGTATTTTTTAATTTATGTATATATATATATTATTATTATTATTAAATACACATGAAGTGATTGTGCATGAGAAAGAGTGTTTTCTTTAGTTGTTTTCTTTAGTTTTAGTTTTAGTTTTATATACATGTGCATATATAATAAGGGGTTAGGTGGGGTTTTGGACGTATGTGTTGTATTATTATTTTTATCTTTTAGTTAATGAATGCATATAATATAAGGTAAGTGTATGTGTGAGTGTATATGAGTGTTGATGGGGTGTGTAACGTAAGGTGTTAGTACAATGTGGTTATCTTTTTTTATGCAAGGGGATTGTATGCCGATGGGAGAATGGCGCAGATGGGATATGGCGCCGATGGGAGATTGGTGCCGATGGGATATGGCGTCGACGGGTTGTGTTGGCTTTGTTTTCTATTATTATTATTTTTTATGTTTATACAACAAATGGGGGTTGGGTGGTGGCGTCGATGGACACTTCTCGGCGTGCATTTGTTGGTTTTGCGTTTTGTTGTCTCTCTCTTTTTTTATATGCATAAATATGGAACGGGTGCCACCGAGGAGCAATGGCACAGAGGGGAGCCCCCCGTCGATTCTCGTTTTGTACTTTGTTTAACATTTTATTTACTTATTATTATTATTATATATTTATTTATTTATTTATTTCATTCTGTTTGTTTGTTTTATTTTATTTTTTTTATTAACAGTTCGACAGTTAGTCTGCACGTCTGGCAAAAATCTGACAACATCTCCCCTGTACCCGGAATATGCCAGTGGTCCATAGGAAACCATCCACGGAGTGCCGAGACAGAGTCTGTAATAAACGGGCATATCGGAGCCCAAGAGCCGAAGGGCCGGAGATCCGGTGGGGCAATGTTCGTCGTAAGACGTTTTATTTAATATTCCCGGAATGGGGGCCATGCATATATATTATATTACCCACAGAAACATACGGAAAATGGGTGGATATATATTTGAAATATACGTAAGCCATATATATACGTACTATGTATGTTTATTCATATATATACATACATAAATGAATGAAATACCTTATCAGCATGGCTGAAGTGCCAATCGGCACGATTGCTATAGTAGCCCATGTATCGGCGGCTAAACAAATGGCAGGCATGGTTTTGCATCTTGGCGGCCAGAGAAAAAGGAAATCGGCACACGAGCAATCGGCGCATGAGGGCCCGCGCCGAGAAGCATCTCGCACCTGGATTCAAAGGCGTCGTTAGGAGACGGGCCAGGCCGAGCAGGGGTTCTCAACATAGAGGAAAAACTCAAGAAAATAGAGTATCGAAAATCGAAGGAAATAGTGCAATCATGTTCCCATTTAAAGCAGACGAAGGACCATGAGATGGCCTGTCTCAAGCCTCCGTCATGCACAGCAGGGACTATCGTCGCAATTTCTAAACATCAAGAACAACTAAAAGAAAGATGTGAGGATGTGGCCCCACGACGTCGGAATGGAGGATGCAAACAATGAGAGCTCCAGCAGAAATGAATACATATTCGCAACATCCAATGTTCGGCAAAGCAGAGGTCTGCCGGTAGGGAAGATCTTTCTCACAGAAGCAAACATATGGAGGGTTTTGATGAAAGAGAATCACAGGTTTCACCCCACTATGAGCCAACGAGATTCAAGCAAAGAGATAAACGCACAACAAATTTATGACGAGGGATAATTAGATAAGAGAATACACAACATACTCATATGCAAATGCACTAGAGCAAGGTGTTTTAATTTCGAAGTACAGCAATCGTATACATTTCATGGGCCGAAAAAGGCCATGGAGGCTACATATGTGAATAACATCGGGAAAATAAAAATAAGACAATCAAATGCATGGAAAATAAAGAATCTGGGATAGGAAGAATATAGCACCATTGGGGCGATGGCCACCGATGGCGGGGACACCCACCTGAGATGTAGCCGGCTAACCCTTCCCCTCTTTTTCTTCTTCTCTTAGCTACCCTCGCTATTCTCTCTTTTGCTGCTCGCTCTCCCCACTCTATCTTGCTTAGGGAGGCTCTCTCTCTCTTTTTCTTTTGCCGACACCGGCTTCTTTCACTCTTGGTGTTGCCCTCTCTATTGCTCGCCAGGGGCGTCTTCTTGTGCTCGAAGCAAGGTTTTATAGGGGATGGTAAGGGCATTCGGATCCCATGGAGCCGCCGAATCCCACTGGGTCGCCAGACCCCATTGGGCGGTCGGGGCACACACATGTGATGGCCCATGTCTTTCTCTTGAGCCCATTTGAATATTCTCTATCTTTTCCTTCGTCTTTTCTTTCCTTTTCATTTCCTGGCAAATAAAAGTGAGCAGAAATAAGATGTTTCTGCAAGAACAAAATATTGTAGCCTTATTATTATAATGTTATCATTTTTTGTTTTTTGTTATTATTATTATTTTGTTGTTATTATTTTTATTATTATATATTATTATTTATTTCATTATTATCTTACTTATTATTTCTTCTTCTTCTTTTATTATATTTTTATGTATATATGTTTTAATTTATTGTTATTGTTATTACTTTTAATGTGTCAACAAATGCCCCCCACCCGTAGATAAGGGACGAGTAAGCGGGACCTGCTGGTGCAGCTCTATCTAACAACGTGTATTTTTATTCTTTTATTCTTTATTCATGCAAGCATGTAGACATCCATCGATCGCACGCATAAAGCTAGATGTTTATAGAATAGCTCCCCTACATTAGAGATAGGATAAGGACATCGCCCATGATTCACGGACGGAGTGCAGCTCACGAAGCATAGCTAAGAGCGATATGCATACATAAAAGGGGACATTGCATAGAACATATACGTAGTATCGATCACAATCTGCTCCCAGGACTATTCCTCCATAGTGTGAAGGTGCAATTATATGAGTAGTGAACCCTAGGTATAGGGACGTGCAGACGTTCTAAGTAACACTGGAGGATTACTTCATCGCCAACTCATACGTTCGGGACTCTCGATTTTGGGTAGCTTCACATAACCCCCTCATTTATTCTTAATCTTAGACTTCACTGTTCGGCGGGAGTCTCCTCATGTGTCTCAATGGGGATTCCCGACTACTAGGATTCATCCTTCATAGTGATTTTATTACGGATTGCACCGTTCGGCGTGAGTCTCCTCATGTGTCTCAATGGAGATTCCCGACTACTAGGATTCATCCCTTACAGTAATTTTATTACGGACTTCACCGTTCGACGCGAGTTTCCTCATGTGTCTCAATGGGGATTCCCGGCTACTATGATTCATCCATCAAAATAATTTTATTACGAACTTCACTGTTCGGCACGAGTTTCCTCATGTGTCTTAATGGTGATTCCCGGTTACTAGGATTCATCCATCAAAACAATTTTATTACGGACTTCACTGTTCGGCGCGAGTTTCCTCATGTGTCTCAATGGGGATTCTCGGCTACTAGGATTCATCCTTCATAGCAATTTTATTACGGACTTCACCGTTCGGCGTGAGTTTCCTCATGTGTCTCAATGGAGATTCCCGGCTACTAGGATTCATCCTCATTCTCATCATTTTTTCTTTTTTTCTTCTTTTTTTTTCTTCTTTTTTAAGGGGATAGGCGACTCTTTCCTCACGATTACCCTTCACATGAGCGTAGGGATTTAAGTTTCCATGAAGTGTTAAAAAGAATTTACGGTGTCCCTATAGCTAAGGGCCATTACTCATATTGTGCATAAGGTGTAGGAGTTTCGTCGAGGGTGTATCTTGCGGGTTGTGCTAGCAACATAGCTACGTCTCTTCCCCTTGACGTATGCACTCATCGAGAATCGACTTTTCATCCTTTAGCATATGCCGTGGCTCACACATTTCTGGAATCGGGCAGCTTTATTTAGGAAGGGAATGTGGTCTTAGAAATCTGAAGGAAGGTGTGTTAATAAGACACTGCAGGCAAACATGCACGTGGAACAGGCAGGCATGCAAATCATATCATTTTCCTCTCTTTTTTGTCTCTCTTTTTTGTTTTCTCTTTCTTTTCCTCTTTTTTTCTTCTTCTTTTTTTCTTCTTTTTTTTTCTATCTCTATTTTTTATCTCTTTTTGTCTCTTTTTATCTTTTTGTCTCTTTTTTTTCTTTTTATATATATATTTTTTTATTTTAAGGGCTTAATAAGTACCCCCGCAGGATGGCCGTCTTAAGAGTGGGTGGCTGACACTACAGTGATGAAGAAAAGGTATTATATGTTGTGGTAAGTCCCCGGAGGGGTCAAGGATTAGTGTAAGACCAAGGGGGCTTTTTCTTCATTGGTTTGAATGGCAGTTCTGGGCCAATGGTAAGAGGGTTGTTGGCTTAGACCGAATGTCATGATGCTGAATGACTTGACTTAGACGTATGGTCATGACGCCAAGGGAGGAGACTTTAAACCGGCTTAGGCGGAAGGCCATGACGTCGAACAACTTGGCTTAGGCGGAGGGCCATGATGCCAAAGTAGAATATTTTATCGGCTTAGGCGGAAGGCCATGATGCCAGATAGCTTGGCTTAAGCGGAAGGCCATGACGCCAAGGTAGAAATTTTAAATGGCTTAGGCGAATTGCCATGACGCCATACAGCTCGGCTTAGGCGGAAGGCCATGACGCCAAGGTAAAATTTTTAACCGGCTTAGGCGGAGAGCCATGACGCCGGACAGCTTGGCTTAGGTAGAAGGCCATGACGCCAAGGCAGAATTTTTAACCGGCTTAGGCGGAGAGCCATGACGCCGGACAACTTGGCTTAGGCAGAAGGCCATGACGCCAATGCAGAATGTTAAACGGCTTAGGCGAATTGCCATGATGCCGTACAGCTTTGCTTAGGCAGAAGGTCATGACGCCAAGGTAGAATTTTTAAACGGCTTAGGCGAATTGCCATGACGCCGTACAGCTTGGCTTAGGCGGAAGGCCATGACGCCAAGGTAGAATAAAATTTTTAAACGACTTAGGCGAATTGCCATGACGCCGTACAGCTTGGCTTAGGCGGAAGGCCGTGACGCCAAGGCAGAATATTAAATGGCTTAGGCGAATTGCCATGATGCCGTACAGCTTGGAGATTTTTATTGGTTTGTTTGTTTAGATTGGTTGGGGTTCATTGAATTTGATGAGTTTATTGAATTGACTGATTTTATTAGGGTTTATTTAGTTTGTTGAGTTTATTGGAGTTTGTTGGATTCTTTTTTTTGGTTTTGTTGAGTTTATTAGGTTTATTTGGTTTATTGAGTTCATTAGTTGCTTGAATTTATTAGGGTTTATTTGGTTTGATTTTTTTTGTTGAGCCCATTGGATTGATTAGTTTTTTTTAATTTTTTTATTGATGATGATTATTTTTATTTCGTTAGATTTATTCAGTTTATTGGATTTTTTGATTTTTTGAGTTTTTATTATTTTTCTCTTTTTTTGTTTTTTGTTTTGTTTTTTATTTATTTTTATTTCTTTGTTTTTTTAGATCATCATTTTTATTTCATCGTTCATTTCTTATTCTTCCATTTCATTTTTTTGTATGTTTATTATCATTATAATAATTATTACTATTTTTATTTTTAGCCCCATGGTGCAGACTCATTTACGATGCAGGGTATTTTATTCGGTGGGACAATTCATGAATTTGATTGCTTATTGCACCTGTGGTGCTGGGGTTAATTTTAGAGCTTGGCAAGGGCAGAATGTCTCAGGCCAAGGGGCAAGAATTTTATGAACTCGGCCTAGTGGGATAAAAGAGTAATTTTTAGAGCTCAGCACGGGCGGAGTGCCTCAGGCCAAGGAAAAAGATTTTATGAACCTAGTCCGGTAGGACGAAGGGTATTTTTATGGCTCGGCATGAGCGGAGTGCCTCATGCCAAGGAAAAGGATTTTATGGACCCAGCCCGATGGGACAAAGGATAATTTTGGGGCTCGGCACGAGCAGAGTGCCTCATGCCAAGGAAAAAGGATTTTATGGACCCAGCCTGATAGGACAAAGGATAATTTTGGGCTTGGCTATAGTGGAGTGCCCTAGGCCAAGGAAAAAGAATTTTATGGACCCAGCCTGATGGGACAAAGGGTAATTTGGGGCTTGGCTAGGGCGGAGTGTCCTAGGCCAAGGAAAAAGGTTTTATGGTCACAACCCGGCGGGACTGCTGGGCAAAATTCTTGAGCTCGACAAGGGCGGAGTGCTCATGCCAAGGAAAAGGGGGATTGATGAGCCAACGTTGAGCTAGGAGTCCAAACCAGCAGTGGCGGGAGAGCCCTTTGGGACGAATATGGCATTTGTTGGTGTAGTTGGGTGATTGTTGGTTGAATACCGAAGGGCAATGAGAATGCATTAGCCGGGGGCACGTGACCCATACCAAGGGTAGAAGGTCAGTTCCGGTGGGACAAATGGGCAACATCCCTGTAGGATGGGAAGACAGCAAGGCACCATGCATCCCAGTGGGCCATCTTATGTTGATAGTTGTAATGACGAAGTCCTCTTGGTTTCCGCAGATGGGACAGTTATTTTATTCTCCCTTAAGCACCCATCATGTAGTGCTGTCAAGAATCCTCTTGCTCATGGAAAAGGGTAAAAATGCCATACTCGCCCCAGGATTTTTTGTTTATTTTTTTTTGTCTTCTTCCTTTCTCTTCCTTTTTTTTTTTACTTTTTTTCTCTCTTTTTTATATTTTGAACAGACCTAGGCGGGGGCATAGGAGAGCGCTCACCTCCTCAGTGAGGGGATGAGTAGTTCGCTCCACCACATAAATCTCACGATGGTAGTTTTATCTGGTACAAACCAGGATATTAAGGGAGTGTCCATTCCCTCAACGGATATGGCCATCAGGATCTTTTCATCTTCTCTCTCTTTTTTTTTGGCTTATTAGTGCCTGCCCTAGAATAGGGTTTTTTTTCCTTCTTCTTCTTTTTTTCCTCTTTTTTTTTCTTTTTTTTTGCAAATATCTACAATCAAGCATGTGGGATGATACTTAGATGTTGGCTTTAGCAGTATTTGTGAGGAACAGTTGAGGCAGTGATGTCGCGCGGGGCTGCTTGCCTGAAGACAGGCATTTGATGTGGACGTGATAGATCCACCTTGTATTCGCCCATTTGTAATTCACCTTTCTTGATTAGGCCTTCAATGATGTCCTTGAACACGTAGCAATCCTCGATATGATGTCCCGCTACTTGGTGATAAGGACAGAAGTGCGGATTATCTTTTCTTATGGAGTTGCCTGGTCTCTTCGGCTCCGAAAGCACCACTTTATCGCATTCCAGGGCCCACTCAAAGAGAGTCGAGGTCTTATCTTTTGGGAAGGAATAGGGCTTCATCATTTTACCCCTTAATGAGGACCTTTGTGTTTCTGACTTGGCGGAAGCAAGGTTAGCCACCTCTTTTATTTTCTTCTTTTGCTATTCAAAAACTTCAATATTTGAGGTGTAACCTTCTTCTTGTGCTGGTTGTTTGCTGCCTGGCTTATTCTTTCGGCCCGAGCTTTTGGAGGCTGGGCAAAGCCTTGAAAGGATTGCTTCTACTTCTGTTGCAATGTCACTTAGGTATTCAATGGTTGTGACTTCAAAGTCAATGACCCATTGTAGAATTTCCATTTTCAGTTTCTCTTTGCAGATTTGGACGGAATCCTTGTAACTAGGCGGGTGCCTACATCTCTCACGAAGGCTTCTCCATCTGCTTATGTAGTCCCTGACGGACTCATTGTCCTTTTGTTTGGCTGCTTGTAATTCGGCCTCAGTGACTTCTTCTTCAGCCGTCTTTGTATTCATTATTAGTTTTGCCTTTGGCTTGTGCATTGTGGCTAGACCCGCTGATCTCAGGTGTAGGGCAGTTGACTGCATATGCGGCCTGATCGACGTCATTGTCGGAGATGTTTTAGCTGCCCCCTGACTTACCCATGGGACTGTGGGTTGGAATTGCTAAAGGAGGATGCCCCCTGAATGATCATGTATTGTTTGGGGCATTGTTGGCCGCGTTGAAGCTTCAGAAGAGCTAGCACTATCTTGGGTTGTCTCATATAGATGTCTTATCAATTGTGGCGTATATGGCTTTATGTTCATTTCATTTAGCTGCCTTTGTAGCATTTCAATCTCCTGCTGCTTCTTGTGTAGTAGTGTCATTATGGCAGGGTCTTGTAAGAAAGGGCCAGGAGTGCTACTGCCTTCCGCCTCTTATTTCTGCAAGATGAATGGCCTCCCGCCATCATTGTCGGCTGTAGCTAGCTCCTTCAAGATAGACTCCCTTTGTTCTATGCCTTTGGGTGTAGGAGGAATGTGACATTGAGCCTTCTTATTAGCTGGTGAGCGCTGCTTTGACATTCTCCCAGACCTGGTAGCAAGGTGACAGGCAGGAGTTTTGATTGGAATGGCTTCCTTAGGTATAAAGCAGATTTCTTCATCATCTTCATCAGCTGTTTGCGCCCCGCTGGAAGATGCTGACAATGTGTTGCAGGAGAAAATAAGATTCCTCCTTTTAGCCTTTACACTCTTCTTTTTCTTTCCCTTCATGGTCGGCACCTGCCCCCACAGTGGGCTATTTGATGCATTCAGCTTTTCTGCTTTTTCTTCAGTTCTTTTTGTTAACCCGTGGGACTCATTGCATCCTTGAGGGGCATGCTTTTTGAGCTGCATAGGCTGGTTCTTTGGCTGCTCATGGTTATCAGGCCCATTTGTAATGGCTTGTAGCCGTTCTATGGCTGAGTTGGCTTCTTCTTATGCCCACGATGGGGTTTGTTTCTTCTTACTATCCGTTAGCCTTTTAATGATTATCGGTGGTGTTGTTTGATGGCAGATAGCAACTGTAAGGAGCGGAGTGGGATGGGCCATGACTCCATAAACCCGGATCTCCGGGGCCACGGGAGGTGCCGATCTTGTTGTCTTCCTTGCTGGCATTGCTTGCCAGTCTCTTTGCTCCTTTTCATGCGGCGAGACGTCACCTCCATACGTGTGCCGGGTGCAAGCCTCTGGCACTTCTTCAGGTAGTTGTCGGCATATAGATATCATATTGACTGAGGCCCTTGGCACATGCATTTCATGCGGGCGTGGGGGATCAACTTTGTACTACCCTCTTTTTATTAAGCCTTGGACGATGTCCTTGAATATCTGGCAATCTTCAATAGGATGCCCAAGAATTTGATGGTAAGGGCAGAAATAAGAATCGTCTCTTCGCCTGAGATCATCAGGTCTCTTTGGCTTTGGCAGAGTAATCTTGTTATACTTGATAGCTCACTCGAACAATGCTCGAGTCTTGTTCCTTGGGAAGGCATAGAGTTTCTTTTCTTTATTTTGCTGAGGAGGCCTTTCTTGACATTCAACAGGTGCATTGAGAGGAGGATTGTGCACCCACTTGCGCCTTTTTGTCCCGAGGCTAATAGCATGGACGGCTTTCAGCATCGGCCGTTTATTAACTTGCCTGGCCTGATGATTTGAGTTGACAGAAATGGGGGGATATCTTGCGAAGAAGTCTTCAATCTCCGTGGTGAGATCAATTAGTCGGTCAAAAGACCAGATCTCTTTTCTAATTATCTTCTCCAGGACTTCTTTCTTCAGATTTTGTTTACATATCTGCATTGCGTCTTCTAGATGTGGGGGGCACCAGCATCTCATACTAAGATCCCTCCATCTCTTGATATATTCTGCAGCAACTTCATCATCTTTTTGCTTGGTTGCTAATAGCTCAGCCATGGTCACCTCTGCCTCGGCGACATGGAATCTTTCTGTGAATTTTCGTTACATATCTGGCCAGTCGTCAATAGATCCAGCCGGTAAGCTAGAATACCATTCAAAGGCAGGTCCAGTTAGAGAAGACCCGAAGAACTTCAACAGGTACGACTCGTCTGCCGCCAAGTCGCCCATGACTGCCACATAGTGTGCAATGTGTTATTTTGGGGAGCCTTGCCCACTGAATTTGTCAAATTTAGGCAGTTTGTTGACGCCAGGTGGCAATCTTTTAGTAGCATGGTAGGCTGGATATGGCACTTCATATATGTCAAAGGAGGCGTAATCAGCAGCACCCCTCTTTGCTAGCCTTTCTTCGATCATCTTCTCCACCATTGATTTATTCACTGTAACTGGCACCACTGGTTAAGGGCAGAGGTGGGCGGGTTGCATTACTTGTGTGGCTGGAGTTGCAATATGAGATGGCAAAGGCTCCGATAGGGGAGCCTGCCACTACATTTGAAGAGGCTTTAGTTGTGCTGGCTGGGGTGACTGGGAATAATTTTGGGGAGCAACCCAACTCTGATCATCAGTTTGCAGAATGGCCTGTGAAAGAGCATTAGTGGGGTTGGAAACTCCCCGTGACGGCTCGGCTCGTGCCCCCGGTTTCTCGGGTGCCACAGCATGCTCAGTCTTATCTTTTAATTGCTTCCTCAGCAGTTCTACCTCCTGTTGATACCTTTACAGCGTCATTAAGACAGCGTGGTCCATACCTATTTTACTACTGATGCCCTCAAGTGTTTCACCAAAGGCGCATCTAGGTAGGGGTACCCCTTCTTCTTCAGATGCCATTGTTTTGGTATTAAGAGTAGTGTTGTCTTCATCAGGAACCCACTTGCCCTTAGCAACTTGCAGTAGCTCAGCCTCGGTTTTGCCTCGTCTTGTCACCGGGTCTTCTCTTTCGGCAACCTCGGCCAGCTCTTCTTGTTCATTTAGCAGGGCGCCATGCCCGCTCATCACCCCTGTCATATTAATTTGCATTCTTCTACTATACTTTCTGACACCCCTTCAGCCCCGACTAGAGAGAATCGGCCCTTCATTTGTTGAAATTCTTTTCATCTTTTCATTTTGTGGAGGAATTTCAAGGCTTCTAGCCCCGGCTTGCTTCTCTTTTTCATTCGCCCCTATGGGTGACATTTTGTCTTTTCCTTTTCCTTCGGCCTTGACGGCACAGAGTGACCTCTGTCGGCCAATGACGGGTCTCCCGGGGCTGTGGAAATATTCCCGGACTACATTAATCTTGTCTTCTTGACTGTGCTTTGTAGAGATAGCGGGAGGCAGCGTCCAGTCCCAGACAGATGGCATATATGATAGATGTATCAGTTTAGTAGCTTGATTGGAATTCCTTGAGTATTTGAGGATATCAGTCTGCCTCGCACGGGTGTTGGCATTGAATGGAGAAGTTGTAGCTGCAGCCTCCTTTACATGCATGATTTTGTTGCTCCCCCTTCTAGGGACATCAGTAAAATTGCTGTAGTCCCGCAGTGCTGATCCAGTGCCTCGGGTTTTTTTGGGAACCCACATTTGCTTGAATTTTGATAATTTTGGGTTTGGCCTCCCTTGCTTGTTCTCATCAAGGTTCGCCCTCCGGCTAGCCAACACTTGGATGGTGTTGTGGGTAGGGACAGTTGGGATGACCCGATCCGGTAGAACTCTGGCATTGCGGCCGTTGAAGTAGACTCGGATGCCCTCAATCATCATGGACTTCCCAGATGCGGAGAGTCGGCATTGGGAAGTAGCAGTGACTCTTCTTCTTCTGAAGTTTTCTTTGTTGCCACCAACGGGCCTCTTCTGATATGCCCTAGTCGAGTAGGTAATATGGTGAACGTGGCAGCTCACGATCACCGGGCTCTTTAGCAAAGTTTTCATGATTTGACCCTCACTTTGTCGGGCCGCAGGTTTGTTGTTCGTTGTCAGCTTCACAGATTTCGGGCTCTCCTCACCCAGAAGATCCACGAATGCGACTCCCAGGAAGTTGGGGAAGCCAACGACCGGAGGAAAGTTGTCGGAGGTAGTTGGCACGGCAAGATAGTGCTGTACAGCATGGTCGACTATGATTTGGGTGCCAAAGACAAGCCAGGATAGTCCGTTCGCCATCGCTTCAACCGGTAAAGGGGAAAGACAAGACGAACGAGTAGTTAGGGGTTGAAGTAGTTGAGTGAGGACCCCATGGTCCATTTATTTTGGCGAGAAGATGAAGGGAGGTTGGGTCCCACCGGGTATGCCAATTTGGTGGAATGATTTTTATTTTCTTTGTTTATATTTATTTATTTGATTTATTTATTTGGTTATTAATTAGGCGTGCCAGTCACTGTCGTGACAATTTATTATGCGCTCATCTGACTGATCAGATAATTATGGGTGATCGTGTCGGGACCCAAAACCCGTCGTACCATAAATGTATGACGTTAATTACGCTCCTCCGAAAGAGGGACAACCTTTGATTAATCGCCAAAATAAAGACCATGGGACCTATATAATTAAAGATGCAATTGCATGCATGCACACAATACAGTAGTACTTATTTATTAATCGACTCCCGGTACGAGGCAGAGAACTTAGGTCCGAGGACCACCATCATGCATAGTGATACCTTCCGGTCGGGCGTAGCCCGGCTTTCCGCTAATCACCATTTAATATACCGGAGAATCGGATCATGCAAGCATGCAAGATAACAATATTCAGTATTATTGTTTATTATTTGTTTGATCATATATTTATAACTTCGAGAGAGATTTTGACATCGCCACCCTGCTCCGAGGGGCATCAGGGCCTTCTTATTTTGAAGATGTGCATAACATTACGGTGCACACACATGGACCCATGAGGTGAGCCGAGTGTGACCGTATTCGGGAAAGCGCATATTATTGGGGCAATGTATGCCGGGGTACGGCAAATTTGCTGTTCAGGAACCGTAGGAACACGGTTGAAACCCGATCGAAACAAATCAAATTCAGTGAATTATCGGCCCGTGACAAAGTCGTGCTTTGGCTAAAATGGGGGGAGTCCCGAGAACCAGGCGCTACTTGTCGGAGCGGCATTAATATTTCATACTCGGGGTCTAGGGAAGGTAAGGGCTCCGAAGTAAACACAGTCATGCTCATTGTTCTTTATTTATCTTTATTATTGCATGAATACTTTTGTTCTCATTTTATTTATGTCCTCCTTTTTCATTACACATTTATTATTTATTTACGGTTTATTTGCTTTATATCTCCTTATTTTGCATGCATGCACCTTTTAATTTCCTTTATTGGTATTTGTTTTGACAATCATACATTTATTCATTATTTTTATTTATCACTTTTTTGTTATTTTTTTATCGTCATTCATTTGGCCATTATTTACTTATTGTGTATTTCTTATTATTATTATTATTATCTCTCCCTTTGACTCATTTTTTTCATTTCATTATCATTTATCTTATTTTATTATTATTTTTTTTAATTTATGTATATATATTTTTTATTAAATACACATGAAGTGTTTGTGCAAGAGAACGAGTGTTTTCTTTAGTTGGTTTTTTTTTGTTTTAGTTTTATATACATGTGCACATATAATAAGGGGTTAGGTGGGGTTTTGGACGTATGTGTTGTATTATTATTTTTATCTTTTAGTTAATGAATGCATATAATATAAGGTAGGTGTATGTGTGAGTGTATATGAGTGTTGATGGGGTGTGTAACGTAAGGTGTTAGTATAACGTGGTTATCTTTTTTTATGCAAGGGGATTGTATGCCGATGGGAGAATGGCGCAGATGGGATATGGCGCCGATGGGTTGTGTTGGCTTTGTTTTCTATTATTACTTTTTTTTTACGCTTATACAAAAAATGGGGGGTTGGGTGGTGGCGTCGATGGACACTTCTCGGCGTGCATTTGTTGGTTTTGCGTTTTGTTGTCTCTCTCTCTATTTTTTTTATGCATAAATACGGAACGGATGCCGCCGAGGAGCAATGGCACAGAGGGGAGCCCCCCCGCCGATTCTCGTTTTGTGCTTTGTTTAGCATTTTATTTACTTATTGTTATTATTATTATATATATATATATTTATTTATTTCATTCTGTTTGTTTGTTTATTTGTTTGTTTTGTTTTTTTTTTTTATTAGCAATTCGACAGTTAGTCTACACGTCTGGCAAAAATCCGACAGCATCTCTCTTGTACCCCGAATATGCAAGGGGTACATAGGAAACCGTCCACAGAGAGCCGACACAGAGTCCGTAATAAATGGGCATATCGGAGCCCAAGAGCCGAAGGGCCAGAGATCCGGTGGGGCAATGTTCGCCGTAAGACGGTTTATTTAATATTCCCGGAATGGGGGCCATGCATATATATTATATTACCCACAGACACATACGGAAACAAATGGGTGGATATATATTTGAAATATACGTAAGCCATATATATACGTACTACATATGTTTATTCATATATATACATACATAAATGAATGAAATCACCCTATCAGCATGGCTGAAGTGCCAATCGGCACGGTTGTTGTAGTAGCTCATGTATCGGCGGCTAAACAAATGGCTGGCTGGGTTTTGCATCTCGACGGCCAGAGAAAAAGGAAATCGACACGCAAGCAATCGGCGCGTGAGGGCTCGCGCCGAGAAGCATCTCGCGCCGGGCTTCAAAGGTGTCGTTAGGAGACGAGCCAGGCCGAGGAGGGGTTCTCAAAACAGAGGAAAAACTCAGGAAAACATAGTATCAGAAATCGAAGGAAATCGTGCAATCATGTTCCCATTTAAAGCGGACGAAGGAGCATGAGATGGCCTTTCTCAGGCCTCCGTCACGCACAGCAAGGACTATCGCCGCAATTTCTAAACAGCAAGAACAACTAAAAGGAAGATGTGAGGATGTGGCCCCATGACGTCGGAATGGAGGATGCAAACAATGAGAGCTCCAGCAGAAATGAATACATATTCGCAATATCCAATGTTCGGCAAAGTAGAGGTATGCCGGTAGGGAAGATCTTTACACAACATACTCATATGCAAATGCACTAGAGCAAGGTGTTTTAATTTCGAAGTACAGTAATCGTATACATTTCATGGGCCAAAAAAGGCCATGAAGGCTACATCTGTGAATAACATCGGGAAAATAAAAAAAAAGACAATCAAATGCATGGAAAATAAAGAATCGGGGATGGGAAGAATATAGCCCCATTGGGGCGATGGCCACCGACGGCGAGGACACCCACCTGAGGTGCAGCCGGCTAACCCTTCCCCTCCTTTTCTTCTTCTCTTAGCTACCCTCGCTATTCTCTCTTTTGCTGCTCACTCTCCCCACTCTCTCTTGCTCGGGGAGGCTCTCTCTCTCTTTTTCTTTCGCCGACACCGGCTGTAGCCACCCAAGATCCGGATACCGGGAAAGGAACCCGATACCATTCGAATCCTGGCCCGCCACCCACGAGCCGAGGCTCGGAAGGGCTAAAAGGAGTGTGGAGGTACAAAGAAATAGGAAAAAAAGTAGGATAATTCAACAATTAACAGAAATAAATAAATAACTACAACAGCAGAGTCCAGTCCAACAGAAAGTATAGTCTAAGGCAGAAGAATGTACCCAACGCCAAGTGAACACTCGGCCCGGCAAGCTGGTAACTAAGAACCTCCGTACAGCACCCTCGAACCTCGAGGAAGAACCGCCGCACCTAAAAAGTAGGTGTGAGCCTCCTGTCACTGGCTCAGTAGGGGTCCCGCAGAACCCCAACTGTAAAGAGCGATAGCACGGAAAGCAGCAACAGCAAGAACAACAGTAAACACGGTGGCCGGTAAAAACTCGGCACTATCGCTACTCCTACCGAAACGAAACTCAACACCCCGATCCCATAGTAGGGGACGACCAGACAACGAACCACCCTAGTCACGCTACTAGGAAAATGGCCACCCATCGAGAAGTCAACACTGTCTAGGGGAAAGCCCTTGGTGACACTCAACAGAACCCCTAGACCTCGACATTGAAAGACACTCGGAACTCCACGCAACACCACGTCTCGCAGACGTGAAGTGGAACTCGACTCACAAGGAAACTCACGTCACGTGACGGGAGTACCTACCCACCAGAAGCAAGGCCAGATGCCTCCACTAACGACTTAGTCCACAGCCTCAAGTGTCTCGCTGCAATGTCCCAGGTGGAGACAAAGACACAGTACAGTAACCAGGAACACAAAACAAGGACTAGCTGGGGTCGCGCTCATCAGCGCGGGTCCAACAGCCCCCAACTAAGTGTGCTAGTTTGGACAATTGCATCTGCTCTAGGTTAGGTCCTCTAGCTGGTTTTCCCCCCAATCGGACTCAGGCTGCAAAGACGAGGGGCCCTACGGAAACCAGCCTCAAAACCGTCTCTCTTAGGTAAGCCACTTCACCACTCCCGGGTGGGTCAGCACACGCGTGCCGTAAGAAGGCTACGACCAGTGGGAGGTCACTAAACGTGAACACGGAAAGCCACTCACGCACCCATCGCGAGTAACACGGAGTAACAGGTGGCACGACACCACCAGACTCTGGACAACCCACTAGACCTACTAAATCCAACGGTCTTTGAGTCACAAGACTCAGGGTCAAGACCATTGTACAATGATAGCTCAACACCGTCAATCTGGCCTATCTCTAGGTCTAAAATCATGGTAACACGGTTCCCAAGGTAGCCCACAAGCCGTCGGGTTACTCCCTCATCCAAGGGACACGCGGGAAACCTCCAACCCCAGGCTGGTTAATTAGACCCATAGTCCAAGGCCATACACCTGGCTCACGCGGAAACCACCTTCCGGAGAAACCCACGACATGCGGGAAGACCCCACCACACTCATACCTATACACGGTGACTCGATCTAACGAAAACTTGATGGCCCGAAACACATGGGGTCACCCTGACCCTCCAACCCATGGGCACGCTAATCGAGATAATACGGTACCTCCGGACACCCAAAAACATAGACACAGAACCCACGTGGTGTTCGGGACACTCACGAGACCGAAGGTCGACCACTGGGTCACAACCGAGTCGACCAGAGGCTGACACAACGCAAAACGGACACTGCGAACACGAAGAATCGCCTAGCGGTCCTCTCTGGACCGTTAGGGAGCCTAGCGGTCTACCCTTGGACCGCAAGGCCCAGCCTAGCGATCTAGGCGGGATCGCAAGGGCCGACGTCGAACCAAAAACCCAAGCGGTCACTACGGGACCACCAGGAAGGGTCGCAGTCGTCCCCCTGACCGCTAGGCGTAGCTTAGCGGTCAGTCACGAGACCGCTACCCCACCGATCTCGACTGACCCAAAACACGGACAAACGGTCACCCATGCACCGTAAAGCATAGCCTAGCGGTCTTCACCAGACCGCTAAGGAACCCTGGTGGTCTATCGCCAGACCGCAAGGCTCGAACCGACATGAGGGGGGCCCTAGCGATCTCTTCATGACCGCTTGGCACCCTAGCGGTCACTGGAACGACCGCTAGGTCGTCCCACGCACAAAAACGGCGGGAACCGAGGGAAAACCCATTCCACGCCCCGTTCACACCCATGTGAAGGGGAAAACAAGGGGAAACTAGTCTCCAACCTCTCTAGCACCAAGAGGACCCATTTAAACCCCAAAAATGCGATCAAAACACTAGATCGGGCTCACACCCTAAAATCATGTATTTTCTCCAAAACACTCAAATAAGCCCGCTCGGCTCACCACGGCCTACCAAAATCATGGGAAATGAAGTACACGAGCTGAGGGTCCATCTCCCTACCTCCACCGAAGATTTGAAGCGCTGTGGACGCCGATCCACGAAGAAAACGCCGTTAAACCCTCGTCGGGACACGAATTCGCACCCAAGCTTCCACGTGCCTCCACCGCCTCGATCCTCACCCATCCTCGCCCGTTCCTCACCCGCGTCATCCCTGCCTCACCCGTGCCCCGCTCCGTCGGCTGTCGGAGAGAGAGGGAGAGAGGAGAGAGCATGAGAGAGGTGAGAGTGAGAGAGTGAGAGAATGAGAGATGGGGAGAGAGAAAAAGGAGGTTAATATATATAGAAAAACACAAAAATTCTAAAAATTTAGAAAATTATGAAAAACTACCTGTGTGATTCTCGGGAAGAGCACAACGCGTTGGTCACGTCCCGGGGTCGGAGAACGTCACGGTTCACCCTGTACAGAGTTCCGAAGGCTCATCAGAGAAACATACACGTAAATATCCGAAAAAATCCAGGGCATTACACCGGCTTCTTTCAATATTGGTGCCGACCTCTCTATTGCCCGCCAGGGGCATCTTCTTGTGCTCGAAGCAAGTTTTTATAGGGGATGGCAAGGGCATTCGGACCCCATGGTGTGACGACCCGGGATCCGAGTACCGGAAAGGAACCGGCGCGTCTCGAATCTCGGCCCGCCAACCCACGAGCCTGAAGACTCAAAAGGGTAAAAAGGGATGGTATGGGAGTACAAGAGAAGCTGAAGCAACTACAGAGATAGCACAATAATCTAAATTAAAATGCACAGCATAATATAAATAAATAAACTGCTACAAGGTCCACAGAGTCTCATGTCCAAATCAAGTACAGTCAACAGAAGGAAAAGTACAACTACACGGGGCATCCCCCGGCGTACAACTACACGGGGCATCCCCCGGCTCTGGCAGACTGGCGACTAACCCAGACTAGAAGGACCACGCTGAAACTCAACCGCGCCTCCCGACGATCCCGCCTCACCTGAAAAGCAGGGGTGAGCCTCATTTCATTGGCCCAGAAGGGATCCCCCGGACCCCCACCGCACGACGAGAAAAACGACAGCAAGGCGCAAACAACCACGGGAGGTAACCCTACCTAGCAAAAGTACGGCAGGGATGATAAGCAGCAATAAATAAACGGAAAAGCTATCTAACAACCACGCCGTATATCCGAACCTTAGTCCAACAAAACTTGAGTCTATTCCTGACAGCAACCAGGAGCACCACCCACTAGAAGAACGACCGGATGCATCCCCTGACGTCTTACACCGCGCCACAAGTGTCTAGCTACAACGCCCCGGGCGCGAGACTCAGACACACACAAGAACCAGTACCACAAAACAAGGACTAGCTGAGGTCGCGCTCGTCAGCGCGGGTCTGAACCCTCAGCCTCGTGTGCACACTCAGACCATACGCCCTAGGCCTGTCCTCTAGCTGGTAATTCCCCCTAAGCCCGGACTCGGCCGTACGTGGGGGCCCTACGGTAACCAGCCTACTCACCGTCTATCTCGGGTCAGCCGCTCCACCACTCCCAGGTGGGTCAGCACACGCGTGCCGTAAGAAGGCTACGACTAGTGGACGTGTCACCGGGGTAAGACTCGACTTACGGAAACCATCGACCAGAACACTGACACAGACTCTCGGTGACCAAACGGTAGGCACGGATGCCGGGGCACGCACGAGGTCCGACCGTCCCTCAAGTCACGCGGCACCCCTACCGAGGTAACTGATTCTCCAGGGACCCCCGAGCGCCCCTATGGCTTTCACTGGGTGCCCACGGCAACCCTCGGGCCACACGCCCCTACTGGATCCAAAACTCACCCAACCGGAGGCTAAACTACCCAAAGGAACACGGTTCAGGGGAGGGGGAAGGTCGCACTAGGCTCCCCTAGCGCGACTCCGAAGAACGCGCTAGCAATGGCTAGCACGATCTGCCAGATCGCGCTATCCATCGCTAGCGCGTTCACACAAGAACGCGCTAGCCCAGGCTAGCGCGATCATCAGATCGCGTCACCCATACCTGGCGCGTTACGAACCGCCAGACCGTCATCCCTTTCGATGAACGTGCCCGGACGACACGGCGCGTTCATTACAAACGCGCCACTAGACTATAGTGCGATAACGGGCCGAGCCCGGTTCGCGTAAAACGCCCGAAAAATTCAAAACCACGCCCATCCACCCCCCTTGGTGAAGGGAAAACAACGGGGAATCACCCCCAGACGTCCTAGCATGCATCTAGAGCCCCAAATCGATCAAAAAAACTCCGAAAACGATGGATCCGACGCTCAAACCCCAAGCATGAGAATAACCCTCCCGGCATGAATCAAGCCCATCTCGGCCTCTCCACGGCCTAGAAATCACGAGGAATGCTGTAAAGAGGTCAAGGATCCGTCCCCCTACCTCAATGAAGCTTGAAATCCACCGGGAAGTCGCCGATCTCCGAATCTAGCTCGAACACAAACTCCACCCACGCGCCACGAAAAAGGGCACCGCCACGATCCTCTCGCCGCCGCCGCCGCCGTCACCGCGCCGTCACCGTCGTCCACCACCCGTCGCCGGAGGAGGAAGGGCGCCGCGAAGTCCAACGGGCAAGAGGGGGGGAAAGTGGCCGTTGCGCTCACGGGAGGAAGAAAGGAGAAGAAGAAAAGAAGAAAAAGGGAAAAAGAAAAGGGAAAAATAGGGGGGTATTTATGGAAAATCCAAAAAATGCCAAAAATACCGAAAAATAGAAAAATACATATTCTCGATCCTCGGGACGTACCGATCACAACGGTACTACCCTCGCCTAGGTGAACGACCCGGTTCGCCCGCCGCGAGGTTCCGAAGGGATTGCCAAAACACACACCGGAAATCGGAAAACACAAGCGGAAAAGCCGCGGACACACTCCGGGCCTCCGAAACAACTCCGGATCGCACCGATCTGAACACGAAAGATGTCCGAAACAAAATTTCGGACACAACGGAGCCAGACGCTCCGAGGAACCAGATCCGGGACCCGAAAAACTCGGGACATCACAACCCTCCCCCCTTAAATGAATTTCGTCCTCGAAATTAGGGACAGGGCACAGGGACAGGGGAGGAGACTCACCCGAACAAATAAGGATACAGCTGCCGCATCTCATCCTCACGCTCCCACGATGCCTCACCACCAGAGTGACGCTGCCAGACCACCTTAACCAGAGGAATAACCTTGTTCCGCAGGCGCTGCTCACGCCGATCCTCAATACGGATGGGGTATTCTGGAAGGGACAAGTTTGGGGTCACCTCAGGCCAAACAGCATCCTCCAGGACATGGGAATCATCGGGCATATACCTCCGAAGCATAGACACGTGAAACACATCATGCACAGAAGATAGCTCCGGGGGCAACTGCAACCGATAGGCAACCTCACCGACACGCTCGACAATGAGGAAAGGACCAATGTAGCGGGGACTCAGCTTTCCACGCCTGCCGAAGCGCATCACACCCTTCATGGGAGAAACTCGCAAAAACACCCGATCACCTACAGCAAAACTGAGGGGTCGCCTCCTCCGATCGGCATAGCTCTTCTGCCGACTCTGCGCAGCCAACATCATCTGTTGGATCAGATGCACCACCTCAGTGCACTGCTGCACCAAATCGGGTCCTGTCAGGACACGCTCTCCCACTTCGAACCAATCAAGCGGAGTCCGACAAGGTCGCCCGTACAACGCCTCGTACGGTGCCATACCAATGCTCAAATAATAGCCATTGTTGTAGGTAAACTCCACTAACGGTAAATGGTGGATCCAACTCCCTTGCCACTCCAGGCAACACGACCTCAACATGTCCTCCAAAGTCTGGATGGTCCTCTCAGACTGACCGTCCGACTGAGGATGATACGTCGAGCTAAATGCCAACTCGGTGCCTAGAGCCTTCTGGAAGCTCCTCCAGAACCCAGAAGTAAAGCGAGGATCACGATCAGACACAATGGAGATGGGAACTCCATGCAATGGAACGATCCGCTCCACATACAAACGAGCCAAACGATGCACGCTCCAACTGACCTTGACCGGCAGCAACCGCGCCGTCTTAGTCAGTCTATCCACCAACACCCAGATACTATCCTGCCCACTGGATGTCCTCGGTAATCCCACCATGAAATCAGTGGTTACGTGGTCGCACTTCCATGCAGGAATATCCAAGGGCTGAAGTGTACCCCCCGGTCGTTGGTGCTCAGCCTTCACCTGCTGACAAATCAGGCACCTGGCCACGAACTTCGCAACATCTCTCTTCATACCAGGCCACCAAAATTGCCTCCTTAGGTTCTGGTACATCTTCGCTGATCCGTGATCTACGGCATACCAGCTCCCATGAGCCTCTCGCAACACCGCGCATCTCGTCTGCTCCTCGGCTGGGACGTACAACCTACCTCGGAACCTCACGGCTCCATCCTCACCAAACTCCACCTCGGCCAATGACAAAATCCGGGGTAGCTCGGGGTCCGCATGCTGAGCCTCAGTCACCAGACGATGAATAGCTGGCGTGACAGTCAAGCTCGCAAGAACCGCCGAACCCTGATCACGAGGGATCTTGAGCCTAAAAGTCATGGCCGGAACCTGCTCCTATAACCTCCACTTCCTCAACAACATCTGACTGACCACCACCTTCCTGCTTAAGGCATCAGCCACGACATTCATCCTGCCAGGCTGATACGACAGAGTAAAATCATAATCCTTCATATACTCCATCCATCTCCTATGCCTGAGGTTAAGATCCTTCTGGGTAAACACATACCTCAAACTCTGATGGTCAGTGAACATCTCAAACTTCTCACCATACAGATAGTGCCTCCAGAGCTTCAGAGCGAAAATCACCGCCACCAACTCAAGATCATGAGTAAGGTAGTTCTCCTCATGTGGCTTCAACTGCCGGGATGCATACGCCACAACTCCACCGTGCTACATCAGCACAGCACCCAAACCTACCCTGGAAGCGTCTGTACACACCACAAAGCCTCTGGATCCCGAAGGCAACACCAACACCGGAGCAGTCGTGAGCAATCTCTTCAGCTCCATGAAGCTCTGCTCACACTCCTCCGTCCAGACGAATGGTACATCCTTCCGCGTAAGCCTGGTCATCGGGGTCGCAATACGAGAAAAATGCTGGATGAACCTCTGATAATAGCCTGCGAGCCCCAAGAAGCTCCGAATCTCCGTGACAGAACTCGGCCTCGGCCACTGCACCACAGCCTCGACCTTAGCCGGGTCCACGGAAACACCATCACCAGAAATCACGTGCCCCAAAAAGTGCACCTCACGGAGCCAAAACTCACACTTGCTGAGTTTGGCATACAACTGGTGATCACGAAGGGTCTGCAACACCACTCTCAAATGATGCACATGCTCCTCTGCAGACCGCGAATACACAAGGATATCATCCACGAACACGACCACGAACTGGTCTAGATATGGACGGAACACCCTGTGCATTAAATCCATAAATGCCGCGGGGGCATTGGTGAGCCCAAAGGGCATCACCAAGAATTCATAATGCCCATACCTCGAGCGAAACACCGTCTTCTCCACATCCGACCCTCGAATCCGCAGCTGGTGATACCCCGATCTCAAATCAATCCGTGAAAACACCCGGGCCGACTGAAGCTGATCAAACAAGTCATCGATCCGAGGCAACGGATACTTGTTCTTAACAGTCGCCTGGTTCAACTGCCGGTAGTCGATACACAGCCTCAAACTACCATCCTTCTTCTTCACAAACAACACCGGCGCACCCCAAGGGGAGAAGCTAGGACGAATGTACCCCTTGGCCAGCAACTCCTGTAATTGCGCCCTCAGCTACCTCAACTCCGCCGGCGCCATCCGGTAAGGGGCCTTCGACATAGGCACCGTACCAGGTACCACCTCAATCACGAAGTCAATCTCTCGCTGCGGTGGCAACCCTGGCAACTCCTCGGGAAAAACATCAGAAAACTCACACACAACAGGGATGTCCTCCACGCCCGGACACTGCCGATCGACCAAAACCACAGAAGTGAGAAAACCTTGACAACCCGTGCCAAGCAGTCTACGAGCCCTAATAGCCAAAATAAGAAAATGGGAGGAGGAAGACCGGATACCTTGGAAATAAAAGGTGGGTCCACGAAGCTGCCGGAAGTAGACCCTCTTCGAGCCGCAATCCACCAAGGCATGATGGGCCTCAAGCCAATCCATACCCAAAATCACATCAAAGTCCTGAAGTGGCAACGCATAAAGCCTGGCCGGTAAGTTCCGCCCATCCACCCACACAGGCACCTTCTCGAAGAAGTACGGGGTGAGCATGAAGTCACCGGTAGGCAACTCTACTGCCAGATCACAGGACACCTCAGTCGCCGACTCCTCGGCACTCTGAGCAAACTCCTCCGAAATAAACGAATGAGATGCACCGGAATCGAACAAAACTCGAGCCGTGCAACCAAGAATCGGAATAGTACCTTCCACCAACTGGGACGCCTCAGCCTCTGCTCTGGTAATGTGGGTAACTCTGCCTCGGACTCTCTGCCTCCCTGTGGTAGCTGACCGAGTCAACTGAGGATACTGGCCCTACTGCTGGTACTGCTGCGGCTGCGACGACATCTGCTGGGGTGGAAACTGCTGCTGCTGAAACTCGTGCGGCTGACGCGGTCTCTGCGGACAGTCACGCGCCATATGCCTTGGCTGGTCACACCTAAAGCAAATCACGGGCGCCGTGCACTGCCTGCCTGGGTGAGAATCGCCGCACCGAGGACACCCGCCCTGAGAACCACTCACTGAACCCTGACGCTGGAACTGGGTAGGCTGCTGAACACTACCCACCGACTGCTGCGCCTGATCTCCGCGACCACGGCGCCTCCTGCCAAAACCAGCTTCCTTGAGCAACTTCTTGAGCTTCGATCCTAGATATGATGAATCTGCTGCCGACGCCCCGGACGGGGACGTCTCTGAGCCACCTGCTGAAATCTGGACAGAACTCTGCTGCTGTACGGCCGCTGGCTGACCGAAACTCATCTGCATCTGGCCCGCACTGCCCTGACCGCGAACCTTCTGCATGTCTCTCTCTAATGCCGATGCTGCTCTGCAAGCCGCATCCACATTGGTCAACCCTGACGCTAGCAAAGGATGCCTCAGCTCCAACCTCAGACCCCCAATGAACTGATCGGTCCGCACCATCTCGTCGGCCACAATATGCGGTGCATAACGGCCCAACTCAACGAACCTGGACCTGTACTGCACCACAGTCATGTCACCCTGGACCAGGTCCAAAAACTCACGCAGCTTCTGTGACCTGAGAAAAGATGGACAAAAAGCACGCTCGAAAGCCGGGACGAACTCCTGCCACGAGATCTGCCGAAGGGGACGGGACTGAAACACTGCTCCCCACTCTGATGTCCACCAAGTCCGGGCTGGCCCCTGCAATAGATACGTAGCCAACACCACCCTCTCCTCCACAGGGCACTCCATGGAACTGAACACTTGCTCCATGTCATCTAACCACTCTCTGGCCACCTCTGAATCCGGCTGCCCGCTGAAAGTAGACGGCTGATACTGCAAGAAATCTCTCAGCGCGCGGTTACCCCGAGAGGATGAGCCCTCACCAGCATCACCGCCTTGCTGCTGCTGCGGTGGCTGCTGATGCTACTGCTGCTGAATAACATACTAGTACATGCCCCGGAAGAACTCCTCTGGTCCGGGAACTCTCGCCCCCTCAGCTGCATCTGCTGGGAGCTCTGCTCTGCTCTGCACTTCCTGGCCCCCACCCGACTCTCCCTGCTGGGAACGAGTCGCTCTCCTGGGCGCCATAACACCTGTTAACAAAATAATCAACGATGTTAACAAAAACACGCGGAGCCCTATGCCAGTCTCCAACTGTACATGACATTCATGGACCTTTGGACCACTGCAATCGTTTCAAGTTCTGATGTACCTCCACAACCTACGCTCTGATACCAACTGTGACGACCCGGGATCCGAGTACCGGAAAGGAACCGGCGCGTCTCGAATCTCGGCCCGCCAACCCACGAGCCCGAAGACTCGAAAGGGTAAAAAGGGATGGTGTGGGAGTACAAGAGAAGCTGAAGCAACTACAGAGATAGCACAATAATCTAAATTAAAATGCACAGCATAATATAAATAAATAAATTGCTACAAGGTCCACAGAGTCTCATGTCCAAATCAAGTACAGTCAACAGAAGGAAAAGTACAACTACAAGGGGCATCCCCCGGCGTACAACTACACGGGGCATCCCCCGGCTCTGGCCGACTGGCGACTAACCCAGACTAGAAGGACCACGGTGAAACTCGACCGCGCCTCCCGACGACCCCGCCTCACCTGAAAAGTAGGGGTGAGCCTCATTTCATTGGCCCAGTAGGGATCCCCCGGACCCCCACCGCACGACGAGAAAAATGACAGCAAGGCGCAAACAACCACGAGAGGTAACCCTACCTAGCAAAAGTACGGCAGGGACGATAAGCAGCAATAAATAAACGGAAAAGCTGTCTAACAACCACGCCGTATATCCGAACCTTAGTCCGACAAAACTTGAGTCTATTCCTGACAGCAACCAGGAGCACCACCCACTAGAAGAACGACCGGATGCATCCCCTGACGTCTTACACTGCGCCACAAGTGTCTAGCTACAACGCCCCGGGCGCGAGACTCAGACACACACAGGAACCAGTACCACAAAATAAGGACTAGCTGAGGTCACGCTCGTCAGCGTGAGTCCGAACCCTCAGCCTCGTGTGCACACTCAGACCATACGCCCTAGGCTTGTCCTCTAGCTGGTAATTCCCCCTAAGCCCGGACTCGGCCGTACGTGGGGGCCCTACGGTAACCAGCCTACTCACCGTCTCTCTCGGGTCAGCCACTCCACCACTCCCAGGTGGGTCAGCACACGCGTGCCGTAAGAAGGCTACGACTAGTGGACGTGTCACTGGGGTAAGACTCGACTTACGGAAACCATCGACCAGAACACTGACACAGACTCTCGGTGACCAAACGGTAGGCACGGATGCCGGGGCACGCACGAGGTCCGACCGTCCCTCAAGTCACGCGGCACCCCTACCGAGGTAACTGATTCTCCGGGGACCCCCGAGCACCCCTGTGGCTTTCACTGGGTGCCCACGGCAACCCTCGGGCCACACGCCCCTACTGGATCCAAAACTCACCCAACCGGAGGCTAAACTACCCAAAGGAACACGGTTCGGGGGAGGGGGAAGGTCGCGCTAGGCTCCCCTAGAGCGACTCCGAAGAACGCGCTAGCAATGGCTAGCGCGATCTGCCAGATCGCGCTATCCATCGCTAGCGCGTTCACACAAGAACGCGCTAGCCCAGGCTAGCGCGATCATCAGATCGCGCCACCCATCCCTGGCGCGTTACGGACCGCTAGACCGTCATCCCTTCCGATGAACGTGCCCGGACGACACGGCGCGTTCATTACGAACGCGCCACCGGACTATAGCGCGATAACGGGCCGAGCCCGGTTCGCGTAAAATGCCCCGGAAAATTCAAAACCACGCCCATCCACCCCCCTTGGTGAAGGGAAAACAACGGGGAATCACCCCCAGACGTCCTAGCATGCATCTAGAGCCCCAAATCAATCAAAAAAACTCCGAAAATGATGGATCCGGCGCTCAAACCCCAAGCATGAGAATAACCCTCCCGGCATGAATCAAGCCCCTCTCGGCCTCTCCACGGCCTAGAAATCACGAGGAATGCTGTAAAGAGGTCAAGGATCCGTCCCCCTACCTCAATGAAGCTTGAAATCCACCGGGAAGTCGCCGATCTCCGAATCTAGCTCGAACACAAACTCCACCCACACGCCACGAAAAAGGGCACCGCCAAGATCCTCTCGCCGCCGCCGCCGTCACCGCGCCGTCACCGTCGTCCACCACCCGTCATCGGAGGAGGAAAGGCGCCGCGAAGTCCAACGGGCAAGAGGGGGGAAAGTGGCCGTTGCGCTCACGGGAGGAAGAAAGGAGAAGAAGAAAAGAAAAAAAAGGGAAAAAGAAAAGGAAAAAATAGGGGGGTATTTATAGAAAATCCGAAAAATACCAAAAATATCGAAAAATAGAAAAATACATATTCTCGATCCTCGGGACGTACCGATCGCAACGGTACTACCCTCGCCTAGGTGAACGATCCGGTTCGCCCGCCGCGAGGTTCCGAAGGGATTGCCGAAACACACACCGGAAATCGGAAAACACAAGCGGAAAAGCCGCGGACACACTCCGGGCCTCCGAAACAACTCCGGATCGCACCGATCCGAACACGAAAGATGTCCGAAACAAAATTTTGGACACAACGGAGCCAGACGCTCCGAGAAACCAGATCCGGGACCCGAAAAAGAAGGACCCGAAAAACTTGGGACATCACACATGGAGCCGCCGGATCCCACTGGGTCGCCAGACCCCATTGGGCCGTCGGGCCACACACATGTGATGGCTCATGTCTTTCTCTTGAGCCCATTTGAACATTCTCCTTTTCCTTCTTCTTCTCTTTCCTTTTCATTTCCTGGCAAATAAAAGAGAGCAGAAATAAGATGTTTCTACAAGAACAAAATATTGTAGCCTTATTATTATTATGTTATCATTTTTTTGTTTTTTTTGTTATTATTATTTTGTTGTTGTTATTATTTTTATTATTATATATTTTTATTTGTTTTATTATTATCTTACTTATTATTTCTTCTTCTACTTTTATTATATTTTTATGTATATATGTTTTAATTTATTGTTATTATTGTTATTACTTTTAATGTGTCAACAGGTCAACAGTAGGACAAGGAGGATGTTCGACTAGAACCACGTCTGCACGTCCCAAGTTGTACCTTTCCTTCCCAAGCATTCATGTGCATTGTTCTATTCTTATTTTATTCATATCATCAGAGACGATGTTATTCAAGTTGGGGGGTAAGGGTAATCATTGTAAAAATCTCAAGCAACATGCTGCCGCATTTTCATAAAAAAGGTGTCCCAACTGAGTTTTCATGATTCATGCTTTCATAAAAGAGACTCTGGAATGGAAAAGACTATGGCGATGGATAATGAAATGATTTTTTGTGTCTAGTCATGTGAGCCAAATTAAAATCTCCTAAGGTCTCTTAGCATAAAAAAAAAATATCACTTGCACACTAATGAAACAGGTAGGACAAGCCTTCTGTCATTTGGTATGGTGTCTGATACTCTGATTTTCCTAGGGAAGAGTTAGATTTTAAAAAAAATTATGGAAATGCCCCTAATCTTAGTAACCGGGCCTGCTTCTCTTAAGGCAAGAGTTGAGATTCACGTCAAACGGTGCAGGGTTGTGTAATACCATGCGTTTTAAAAAAAAAGAAAAATCATGAAAAATGCCCCTAATCTTAGTAACCCTACTTCTCCTAAGGCAAGAGTTGAAGTTTGCGTCAAATGGTGAAGGGTTATGCAGCCATGTGTTAAAAAAGTGAAGGTTACTGTGATCAAAGCTCTGATCTGGGAGGTAGAGTTGAAAGACACCTAGCTAAAATGGCAACATGGAGGATGCAATTGTCCAAACTGTGGATTTAGATTCCATGAGCACAAGCGCCATGAGACCTTAGGAGTATTCTGAGCTTCATTTTCTAATCTTTTGGCTAGTTTGCTTTAAAAATTCCAAAGTCCTAATCCTTAGTCAATTCTATGAATGATGATCTTGACTGGAGGCATGAAATCTTTTAAACTCTTGTTGGTCCCTATTCTTTAACCTGTTTGCATTCCTAAGAGACTAGCTATTTCAAGATCTAACGATCTTCAGAGTGATCCCTTAGTGAGCTTCTTATTAGCATCATGTCTAACACTTGTTTGTCTTCTTCTCCTCTATGTTTTAATAGTTCAAATTTTAATGATTGGCTTAGACACTTGAGTCAGTATGTTAAAACTATTGATCCTAAACTCTTGGATTTAGGTAAGCATGACTCATATGGAATGCCTAGTGATGAGTCTAAGTGGACTGTGGAGCATGTGAAGAGATACAAAGACAATGCTAAGCTTTTACATATTTTTAGAAGTTCAATTGATCTTCACAAATTTTCACTTATTTCATCATGCAAGATGGCTAGGGAGATATTGAAGTGCTTGATCGAGAACTACAAAGAACTATAAAGGAAAGAACAAAAGCGAGTGCTTGATGGCCGGCAAGCACGATAAATAAAGTCAGGAAAGCTCCAAGCTAGATTAGGAAGGTGAGGGAATCTCTTTCGACGAGCTTATGGAGTTGTATGATGAATTGGTTGAAAAGTATAAGAAGGTTAAATCTGAACATAGAAAACTTAAAAAGAAATCTGAACATGCTTTTCATGATAATGCTTCTTGTGATAAGTGTTCTGAAATTGAAGAACTGAAAAAGGAAAATAGTGCTTTGTTAATTCAAAACTCTTTACTTGAAAGCAATGTGAAACATCTTGAAAAATCTCTTCTTGAAAATTCTTCATGTGATAAATGCTTAGAATTCAAAACTGAAAATGAGTCCTTATTTATTGATATCAAAAAGTATGAAGAAATCATTTAGTGTATGAGAGAAGAAAATGAAAAGCTGAAACATTTGAATACAGCATTGTTTGATAAGTTGCTTGCTTTTGAAAAAGGGAAATCTGTAACTGTCAATGTTGATGAATGTGAAAAATTGCATGTGCTAGAACAAGAGCTTGAAAGTTATAAAACTGTAAATAGAGTATTGAATGAATGGAATTGAAAATCTTGAAAACTTTGTTGACTATTGAATATTATTCAATCTGAATTGCTTGAACAAATTTGAGCTTAATTGAGTATCTAGTATATCAAATGCTGAGTAGTGAAAAGGTGGGTTACGTCCACTTGGAAACTCTCACTATGCGTGAGTTGGTCTTTGGACCTAAGTTCTCTTCCTCGTACTAGAACTCGAAGAAATCGAATGTTTGGCTTTGAATGAATTTTCTGATGCCATTCTGTGCTCCTTTGTTAGCTAGCCCCATGTCATTAGAGAACACATTGCACTTTCACTGAATTTTTTGAAATTCATGTATTTATCAAGGGGCAGTCTTGCTAGCTAAACAACTTGAAATGAATGATGTTTCATTTTCTATTGACTGAGTGACCTACAATTGTAACATGCAACATGCTTATGATGAATTTCTTCAAATTTTCTGAAATTGATACTCGATGACGTGAAAAGTTCTGCAATAGAAATGTCAATTCCTGAATGACTTGTGAATGACTTCAAAACTTTTGAAAAGTGATTGAAAATCTATTCTTGAATAATTTCTGAAAATAAATGGATTGCATTACATGCTTCAAATGATTTCTGCACCCTTATATATAAAGGTCATGTGATGAAAAATGTCCCATGCTTATCTTTCAAATCTGATTACTTTCTTGTAAATTGTGTCATAATGCATCTTGCACTGTATTTTCATATAGGTGATATGTTGCATTGCTTGATTTTGATCATATTTGCACCCTTGTTCATAAAGGCTATGTCATGGAGAATGTTTATTGTTTATCATTTGAATGTAAATACTTTCATGTGTAATTTACCATGATAGTCTGAAAATCAAACTCTTGGATCTTACTTTTGCATTACATTAGAGTTCATGCATTAGGTGCATTAAGTTCATTCAAATGAAAAAGTAAAACTTTGCATTTGGCACCCACATTAAATTTAACAATGTGTTTAGAAGTTTTAAATGAAAATCTAAAATCTTAGATCGCATTACATATTTGCATATCTTGTCATTTTCCATTGCATATTTGCATATATTCCCATTCTGTGCTTGCATATTTATATATGCTATTCACCCCCATCCTTAGAATTTCTATGGCCTTATGCTTTCTTACTAAAATAATGTTACATTTGAGTCATCACTGGAGTGTTTGATGTCATACACTCAAGGGGAGTAAAAAATTTGATAAGTGCATCTAGATAGGGAGAGTTGCATTGTTGTGTGTTCATGTATTTTTGGTATACATGCTGAATCAAATTCACACACTTCATGCACTAAATATGAAAATGAGTGTTAAACATAAGGATATAGGAATTTTTTTTCAATAACCTAGAGATTTTAAACTTGTTGCATGAATGTTAAAGAGGTAGTTGAGGAAAAAGATGTCTGCCTAAATTTTGGAAAAGAATGTGAAATGAAAGGCAGAGCAATGCTTAGTCTCACTTAGTAAACTTGATACACGTCACCTGAGACGTGATGTGGTTCATTTCTGAAAGGTGTTTGACTAAAGTACCTATGTTCAAAATGTAGTGAAATGGTTCAATATTCTGAGTAACCGGAGATTCTAACATGAGCTCCATGTGTCTCCTCGTGTAAAAAGGAATTATTTGAACATGATCATTCTTAGAAAAATTCTGATTATCTTTGTGAAATCATTGAAAAATTTGATGTGAAAAAATTATTGAGGTAGAGCGTAGCCTCCGATACGCTATTCTCATATATTGAAATGTAGTCTGTATGATCTCTCATTGTGTTGATCTAAAAATCTGAATATCCATATTGCAACAATCTATTTTCATGTTATTCACTTACACATATTGAAATTTAATTTAATATGTATTCAGAAAATTGATTAATTATATTGACTATTGCATGATTTTATTATATGATTGCATAACATCCTAGGTGCTATAAATGAACATTCTGGTTGTCATGACTCTCATGCACCTTTCTTATACTCATTCCCTTCTTAAATAAGTAAGGGGGAGCTGTGTTGCATGTACATATATATAAATATCTGCTTGGTTGCATGATGTGCATCTCATTTCTCATCATTAGTATACATTTAGCTTCATGCATTCTGAAAGTAAATTAAAAAATCTAAAACCCATGAAAATCCAAATATGTGACCCTCACATAGAAATGATCAATAATTTTTGAGTTCAACAATTGGCTTAGTTTGTTTTTCATTGGCATATCTATTTAGTCGCATTGCATACATTCATAGTGTCATCATATGTTTGAATTGAGTTTTTACACGTTTCAAAAGAAAACTAAAAATCTAAAAATTTAAAAATCAATGAAACACATTTGATATGTCATCTTGCCCATGCTTTGCTATTGCATCATCTGAAAATCTTAACTGAGCTTTCATTGATTCATGATGCCATCTTGTTTGTCTCGTTGAAATTTGAACTTCACTACTTTCATCCCCACTTTTTGATAATGCCAAAGGGGGAGAAAAGCTTGGATTGAGATTGTTGAGATTGATGCCACAATATTTTGCCATCATCAAAAAGGGGGAGATTGTTGGGTTCGTTGTGCTCCCTCTTAGTTTTGATTTTGATGATAACAAAATATTGTGTGTGTATATGAAGAACTTCATGCATGCTTTCATTTGTTTTTATGCTTGCGTATGTTTTTGATGATAGTGTACATTGCATGGTTTTAACACACATGATCATTTCTATGCTTGCATGTATTCAATTGAGCCATTGTGTTCTTGATTGCTAATGGCTAAGGTTGTAAAGTGTTTGTGGTCTAGCTTGATGTTCATGTTAAGCTTGGTAAAATTGGTTAAATGGTGCTCAATCTTTTTCTTATGCATAGCTATATGATCTTGATCTTTAGTTATGCATGATAAGGTTTTCATGTGCGTGATTCATGGTTATGCTACTTGGGGTTATTGAGCTAGCAATTGATTAAGTGTGATTGGTCTTTCATGGTTCATACATGTTTAAGTATTTCTATACCACTCATGTGAATTTGGTTTATCATGCTCATTCTAAGTGCAAAAATTTCATGGCTATATGATCTTCATATTGGGTTGTGGTTGCTATGTTTCCCAAAGTACTTTTATGCATATTGAACATGGATTTTTCATGAAGGGTTTCTAAATGATGAAAACAAGTTTAAGGTTCTGAAAAAAACATTGTTTGTGTTTTGGCATCATGTTGAGCATTCATGTGAGTTAAGAACTTGGGAAATTGATCCTACTTTTTGGTGAGCAAAAATGTTGGTTTCAATGGTTTTCATATTACTTGAATGATCCTTGACAATTGGGTTTTCATGTATGTACTTCATGCATTTATCATATAGATTATTGAGCTAAAGTTCTAATCATTTTTCTTATAGTTTTACAGGTTAGATCCTTTGTATAAACCCTCCAAGATCAAAGGAGTTTGATCCCACAGAGTTTGGATGGGTTGCAATGGAGTTTGGGGCTGAAATCTGAAAATCTGTAAAATTGTAATTTTTAGTCGACTGCCCCTGGGGTTTCGGTCGACCGTAATCCCCAGAGTTGGGCAGGTTTCTGTCTATGATTTTTAGGTCGACCGCCCCGTTCTGTAGGTCGATCGTTTACGGTGAAAACCCAATAACGGGAATCTGAAACCCATCTAAACCCAATCCATTTGTGCTTAAACTTTACCTATTTGCCCCGAGAGTTATTATACATATGATGGGGCATGTTCCAAAGGGTTTTGTGAAGGGTTTTATGGTCTTTTCATGCATCTCTTGTTGCCTTATATATGAGTTACGAATTTGGAGAGAAATAGGGCTAATGAGCTTATCTTTCTATCTTGTAGGTGAAGAAAGCCAAGGAGGAGAAAAGAAGAGCTTGGGAGAAGGATTTGATCTACTCCAATGTATTTTTGGAGATCGTCGAAGAAGAAGAAAAGGAGCGGATCGACGAGAGGAATAAGAGGACGTTCACATCGACTACATCCGTCTTCCCTCCGACTTGTGATTCAAGGAATATCTTCATCTGGCTATTGGAGATCAAGAGAGATTGTTTCTACATGCTTTCTATGTTATTTGTGATATGCTTCATGATGTATTTCTTGGGTTAAGCATATTTTAATTGTTTGTGCTTATTTTCTGAACCATTGACTCTGTGTGTGGAGAACCATCTGCGTACGGTTGTGGTTATAGTCTGTCGCGGTTGTTGCGGTTTGTGTGTGTGTGTTTCATTCGTTGTCGGATCGTGTTGGAGACCATGTCTCCGTGTGTGTGTGTGTGTGTGTGTGTGTGTGTGTGTGTGTGTGTGTGTGTGTGTGTGTGTGTGTGTGTGTGTGTGTGCGGGCATCATCCCGTGTGTTTTTGGAGTGTCGTCTCCATTTTGGGGATTTATCCCCGAGTGAAGCCTCACCAGTTCGGTGAGGGGTAGACGTAGGGAGCCTGTCGTGGTCCCGAACCACCATAAAAATCTTTGAGCATTGTGGTGTGCTTTATGGCTTGCTTATTTGTGGTTTAAATCTATGCATGTGTGATCGGTGAGCAAGAGTGTGTAGTTTACATGTTATATTCGTTTGTGTGATCGTGAGTGAACGAAGAGATTGAGAGATTTTAGTTACATTGTTTAGTTAATTTCCTCAATCTAATTAAAAGGTGTTAATTCCGCTGCATAGGTTTTTAATTTGCCATCTAATGTGGAGGATAATTCAACCCCCATTCTTGTCCGCTCGCCTACCTTGGGGACTCAACAATGAGTAAGTTGGGGGGTGTGATAAGTGCTTAATTATCTATTCTTATTCATATCGCACACATCATTTTTTAGCATTAATGAAGTTAATTATGCATTTTCTTACATGATAATCTCAATCTCACATAAAATGAAGATTTTTCTATAAGTAATGAGATTTAAGGAATCTTTAAAAATAAAAAAAATTGCATAATTAAATCATAAAAAAACTTTTATTTAATCAATTTGTATAAAAATTTATTTTGAATGAACAGAATAGGAGGACAAATGACAAAATATACAATCTGTTGTTTGAGGGGTTTTTGTATAACATATATATATTAAACCTTGTGAACAGGAGCTTGTCCCCTCCGGACGTGTTGATGAGCAGGCCGACATGCAGGCTCCCGCTCGGTAGCAGGCTCGCGTGGCCGACTGGGCAGTAGTGTTCACAAGTGTTGGCGCAGCAGGGAACGACAGCTCGCGTGCGTCCTCCAACAGCATGTGCAGGTGGGTGCTGGCAGGGCTCTCGCAGGCACGTGCACCTCAACGACATCCCCTCACGGCAGCAGCTCCGGCACGGCAACATGGCAGGGCTTGCGTGTGTGACCGCTTGCTTGCATGAAGGCTGGCAGGGGAGCAGCGACGTGCACAATGGCAGGCAATGGCAAGTGATGATAGGTGATCTTGCGTAGTGGCCCCCTCAGATGGGAGCAAGCTTCGATGGCATGTGCCACCTTGCGTTTGGGCAGTTGTCGGAGCTTTGCATGGGCTTCCTGGCTTGCATGGCAGCAAGCGGACTAGGTAGCCCCTTCGGCACGGCAGCAGGCAAGCGACAGCCGGCATGCACAGCAGGCATGGGCGTGCAGAGATGGGCAAACGCTGGCATGCTTCGGGATGGCACCCAACGTAGGTAGGCGTGTACATGCAACGTGGACGGACGGGCTCCTATAAACCCAGGTGCCACCCCTCTTGCGGGAAGCTCTCTCTCTCTCTCTGGTGCGAACACCAGAGCGAGCAAGAAGCACGAACCGGCAAGCCGTCGGTACCGTACGCGGAGCACCACTCGAGCTACATCAGCTTCTCTTTGGCTCGGAGATAGTCTGGAGTCTCCGCCATGAATTTGGACACTTTTTTTACATTTATTTACATTGTATTTGGGCTTGTAATGTGTGTTTTTATTTGGGTTTTCATGTTGGGCTCTTTCTAAGGCTCTTAATAAGCCATTTGGATTAAGCCCTTTAGAGTCCATTAAGAAGTGTGGCCATATTGGACCACTAGACTTCATAATGGGTCTTTAAATGACTTAAGGCCCAATTGGGCTTCTCTCTTTCTCATGGGTTTTCTTGATTGGAAGGCCCTATTGGCTGGTCTATGGCCCAACTTGGACCAACCCTCTCTTGTTGACCAAGGGAGACAAAGTGGGGAGAAAAGCCCACTTTCTCTCCTTAAAATAAGGGGGCTGCCCCCCTCTTTTGGCCTCATTAGGCTAAACTTATTTAATTAGGCTTGACCACATGGGGGAAATAGCATTTGGCATCTCTTCTACTCAAACCAAGATCCATGGGTTTCATATAAAAGGGTTGTATTTCCTATTTTCAAGAATTAATGAAGAGAAAAATCTGAATTTTGTTGGAGCAAGCAAGGGCTGCCCCCTATCTCTCTCCTCTCCCCGTCCCCTTCTGCAGCTGGGAAGGCTGTGAATCAGAGGTGTGAAGCCTCTTCTATCAGGTGTGAAGATCCTCGTCGCCACCGCCATCGTGTCGCCATCGCACCACCGCCATCGTCGCCGGAGTTCTATCCATCCCGGACAGCCCCTTCTTCCATGAATTTCTGCTCCTAGCCCTGAGATCTTCTTGAGCCCAAACTTTCAGGGTGAGTTCCAGGGGTATCACCATGTCCTAAAAAAATTGGTGGAGCTTCTAGTTTTTATTTCCCATTTTTCCATTTTCATTCTCCACCTTCCTTCAGATCTGCCTGCAGTCTATCCAGATTTCTAGATCCCAAATAGGTCATCCATGAACCCACCTTCTATTGCTCCAAATGACTTGAAATGTTTATTGGAGGTTCTGTCCACCTAATACACCATCCACAAATTTTCTTGTGAATTTAGAATCTCGTTCATATTTTCTAAAAATTCACTTAAGATCCCAACTCAATTCTGTCTGCCACTATCCAGATCCGACCCCCAGTCAGTATAAAATCCCCAACAAATCGAAACCTCCACCAAACCCTTCATAAAAATTATTTCCATTTTTCTCTCTCTTCCCTCTACAACTGTCCTGAAGGGCTCAAAGTCTGAATCGGAGGTCTACTTTGCAGTCAACACCAACTCTCAGGAAACTTTCTTTCTGCCCGGTAAGATCTGAAACAGAGATCAATCCGGTTCATAAATCTGCCAACAAAATTACAGTCCCCACGAATTTTATGGAGTCACAGAGAGTCAAAGGATTTCGAGAGAGCTTTCCAACAATACCTCTTGTGCATCGATATGACGTCGGGAGTGATCGCAGCGACAGATCTCGTCGGATCGTGCACAGTAAAACAGAAGCAGCAGATCCGTGGGCAACAACTCCAAGACTTGGAGATCGGAGCCGATCAGTTCCAGCCCAGCCGCCGTCCAGGGGAGCACACCACCAGGTGTCACCATCACAACAGGACCCACCCCGTCAGGTCCGGAGGACTGAGCAGCACGTGGGCCCCACGGACCCGCAGATCGCGCTGTCCGGACAGCACTAAAATGCGAGTTTCGGCACCGTCGGAGCGACATCAAGATGCTGCCCGTCAACCCAATTCCCACTACTCTCGGGCCCCACATGTGATCTGTTGCCTCCCTGCGTAGAGTGGGTCAAAATTTTGTACCGCTGTAAAAAATTGTTAACTAAGAGTACAGATTTGGCCGGGGTTGTCTTCCCCACGTCGGGTGCGTGGAGGTACGGTTTTAACTTCTTGGCATTACGCTTGCTTAGCTAATATATGGTCATATGCCGCTGTGAGTGTGTTAGGATTCTAGCCCGTGAGTTCATGTCACCGCTATGAGCGAGAGAGTGACCCGTCCCGTGGCTCGATCCAAGCACGGAAGTGAGTCGACCACCCTTGACTCTGCCGGTTTCTCAACCGCGCGGATCCGCGTTTCCCCTCACCTGGGACAACTAGTGAGCTTGCATTTCTGTTAGCGACGTATAGCCTATAATAACTCTTAGTGTCGGGCCGAAGTGTCGTTCCTACTCGTATGTTGCTGGTCACGTCTCCATCTAGAGTCTGAGGTCCGCATCACGTAGAGTCGGTCCCCCGTGTCCGTCCCTCATTAGTTTGGTATCAGAGCGTCAGTTGAGTCTAGGGTGTTTAAAAACAAAAAAAAAGAAGTGTCTAAGTCTCAGGGTACATTTGCATACCATTGATCGGTATATCAAAAGGTGTTATTCGAACGTTAGGCTACGCCTATCGGGAAGGCCGCACACTTGCGCGAGTGATCTTCGGATTGATTAACTCCGCCACGTACCGAGTCTTGGTTTAAGTCTAGGGTCCTTAGTGTGTATTAGTTAGTGCATTCCAACCTTGCATAGTCGTGTCTAGTGTCTTATCCAAGTGTCAGCATGTTCGTCTTGTAGTTCCCCATTTCCAATGGAATGTCGATCACCCAGGCGATATGACCGTTGGCACACCCATGGACTTGGCAACCACCCTCTCCACTTCCGTAGACCCGAAGCCTCGGATTTTTATGGCTCCAATGACCCGGGCGACTACCTCAAGTGGGAGGCCGCCATAGACACATACTTTGATTGTTATACCATGTCCGAAGCCGGTCAATTCTATTTCGCCAAGGAGAGGCTTCTACACGAGGCCGCTGAAAAGTGGGACCACATTGGGCGCTTGAGAGAGGTTAGAAGGCAATGGCCCATTGAGTCATGGTGGGACATGAAGAGAGAGCTTAGAAGGGTCTACCTTCCCCATCCGGTCCCTTCCAACCCGTCCCACCCATTTACTTCTAACCACTTGGGTCATACATCTTGCCGACCCCACCAACTCACTTCCAACCAAGTGGGTCCTCCCCGGAGGCAAGAAGCCCCTCATGTCCCCAAGCCTAGGCCGGTTGATTACGGGCGAGTCCACCGCGATACCCCTGCTCCAACCCACACCGTTGCCGAACTCGTGCAAATGATTTCAGATCGGGTGGATAGGAGATGTGCTTATTTTGAGTCGTTGGTCTCCCCTTGCCCACCTCCGAGTCCGAACATAGCCATACTCGAGCCTAGGGAGGTCATGGCTGGTAGTCCCAACCCGGCTCCACCTACGGGGTCCCAAGGGCCTCTTCCCCTCCTAGTGGACAGCCCTTCTCCTAGTGCTCCTTTGCCACCCATTTTCGATCCTCACCCGGAGCCATTTCATTTGGAGTCATCTCAGCCAGAGTTACCCGTGTTTCTAACGGGAAAGCTACTCATAGCCAAGCCACTCTTTAGCTGGCTTAGGACAGGTTTGGTCCCTGCCCCATCTTACTACCCATCCATGGACCCCGCACTACAAGTAGTGCCCGTCAACTCCTTCCACACAACGTTTCGGTCTAGTCACCACATAGATACCTTGGAAGACCTTCTCCTGGGATTAGACTGCTAATGGAAGTTGACGCATATGTTGGCCCCAGGCTTCGACCGACCCTTAGGTCGTAGATTCACCCATTCCGCTTTGGGGTCCATTACCTCCGTGTACACCGTGGGCCATATCACCACGGAGGTTCTTTTGTTCCTTCCCCTGCCGCCCGAGCCTCACTTTAGTCCATTTGTCCCAAGGGAGGAATCTTATATCCTATACACCGTCCCATCTCCTTTCATGGATGAAGGAGATCAATAACACCTTCTAGACTTCCACACATGGGACCTTGAGATGAGGGAATCTATATCGAGGGGTCACACATTCTTTGATCCCTTCGATCCCTTTCTTAGTGGGCCCCTTGGTCCACAATCTCCATTCCACCTCTTTAGGGGAGTCCACCATTATACCCCTACCCCACGGGCCGGGCCATCGACACCCACCGAGTCCGTTCACGGGCGAGAGAGACCCAACCCTCCTGGCCCACCCAAACCTCCCAAATCTAAAGGACCATCTTATGATTGTACCGACATTCGGTCACACCTAGGGTATGCATGGCAAACATTCAGATGTCATGAACCACCTTGCATATGATTGGGTCGCACTAACCGTAGGGTTGTTTAGGGTCGTGTGTGCATCCGTGTGTTTTTCTTTTGCTAAGCATGTTAGGAGTCTGCATGACGACGTCCGTTGTCACATTGAGGCCAGTAATGCACGGTATAAGGAGCTAGCCGATGCCCATAGACACCACCGTGAGTTCCAAGAGGGTGAATATGTCATGATCAGGGTAAGACTTGACCGGTTTCCCTCAAGAACCGTAAAGAAATTGCAAGCTCGCGGAGGCGGTCCATTTAGAGTGTTGAAATGCGTTGGATCCAATGCGTATGTTGTGGACCTGCCCGAGGAATATGGTATAAGCTCAACTTTCAATGTGTCGGATCTAGCTACATATAGGGACCCAGCGGTGATCCCTAGTGAGCCTTTCGAGCCATCTCCTCCCATTGAGAGTGATCCCACACTTGAGTGTCCACTACCAGCCACATTTCCACAGCAGCGAGAGCATATCGATCATATACTAGATGAGCAGGTGACAGTTACTAGGAGTGGATCCTACCCGCACTACCTAGTGCGTTGGAGAGGGCGACCCGCCACTGAGGATACTTGGATCACCCGTGGAGAGTTGCAGCGGATAGATCCGGACCTACTAGAGTGCTACCAGAGCGATGCAGACCCTTACTCGACAGGGTCGAGTTTCTCCCACCCGGGGAGAATTGGTGCGGACACCAGAGCGAGCGAAAAGCATGAACCGGCAAGTCGTCGGTACCGTACACGGAGCACCACTCGAGCTACATCAGTTTCTCTTTGACTCGGAGATAGTCTGGAGTCTCCGCCATGAGTTTGGACACTTTTTTTGCATTTATTTGCATTGTATTTGGGCTTGTAATGTGTGTTTTTATTTGGGTTTTCATGTTGGGCTCTTTGTAAGGCTCTTAATAAGCCATTTGGATTAAGCCCTTTAGAGTCCATTAAGAAGTGTGGCCATATTGGACCACTAGACTTCATAATGGGTCTTTAAATGACTTAAGGCCCAATTGGGCTTCTATCTTTCTCATGAGTTTCCTAGATTGGAAGGCTCAATTGGCTGGTCTATGGCCCAACTTGGACCAAGTCTCTCTTATTGACCAAGGGAGACAAAGTGAGAAGAAAAGCCCACTTTCTCTCCTTAGAATAAGGGGGTTGCCCCCCTCTTTTGGCCTCATTAGGCTAAACTTATTTAATTAGGCTTGACCACACGGGGGAAATAGCATTTGGCATCTCCTCTACGTAAACCAAGATTCATGGGTTTCATATAAAAGGGTTGTATTTTCTATTTTCAAGAATTAATGAAGAGAAAAATCTGAATTTTGTTGGAGAAAGCAAGGGCTGCCCCCTGTCTCTCTCCTCTCCCCCCCACTTCTGCAGCTGGGTAGGCTGTGAATCAGAGGTGTGAAGCCTCTTCTATCAGGTGTGAAGATCCTCGTCGCCGCCGCCGCCGCCATCGTGCCGCCATCGCACCACCGCCATCGTCGCCGGAGTTCTATCCATCCAGGACAGCCCCTTCTTCCATGAATTTCTACTCCTAGCCCCGAGATCTTCTTGAGCCCAAACTTTCAAGGTGAGTTCCAGGGGTCATCACCACGTCCTAAAAAAATTGGTGGAGCTTCTAGTTTTTATTTCCCATTTTTCCATTTTCGTTCTCCCCCTTCCTTCAGATCTGCCTGCAGTCTGTCCAGATTTCCAGATCCCAAATAGGTCGTCCATGAACCCACCTTCCAGTAATCCAAATGACTTGAAATTTTTATTGGAGGTTCTGTCCACCTAATACACAATCCAAAAATTTTCTTGTGAATTTAGAATCTCGTTCATATTTTCTAAAATTTCACTTCAGATCCCAACTCAATTCTATCTGCCACTGTTCAGATCCGACCCCCAATCAGTATAAAATCTCCAAAAAATCGAAACCTCCACCAAACCCTTCATAAAAATTATTGCCGTTTTCCTCTCTCTCCCCTCTACAACTTTCCTGAAGAGCTCAAGTCTGAATCGGAGGTCTACTTCGCGGTTAACGCCAACTCTATGGAAAGTTTCTTTCTGCCTAGCCAGATCTGAAACAGAGATCAGTTCGGTTCATAAATCTACCAACAAAAGTACAGTCCCTACGAATTTTATGGAGTCACAGAGGGTCGAAGGATTTTAAGAGAGCTTTCCAACGATACCTCTTGTACGTCGATCCGACGTCGGGAGTGATCGCAGTGACAGATCTCGCCGGATCGCGTGCGGCAAAACAGAAGCAGCAGATCCGTGGGCAGCAACTCCAAGACTTGGAGATCAGAGCCGATCGGCCTCCGACCGGTGTTCCAGCCCAGCCGCACTCCGGGGGAGCGCACCACCAGGTGTCACCATCACAGCGGGACCCACCCCGTCAGGTCTGGAGGACTGAGCAGCATGTGGGCCCCACGGACCCGCAGATCGCGCCGTCTGGACAACACTAAAACGTGGTTTTTGACACCATCGGAGCGACATCAAGATGCTGCCCATCAACCCCATTCCCGCTACTCTCAGGCCTCACATGTGACCTGTTACCTCCCTGCGTGGAGTGGGTCAAAACTTTGTACCGCTGTAAAAATTTGTTAACCGGGAGTACGGATTTGGCCGGGGTTGTCTTCCCCACGCCGGGTGCGTGGAGGTACAGTTTTAACATCTTGGCATTAAGCTTGCTTAGCTAGTATATGGTCATATGCCGCTGTGAGTGTGTTAGGGTTCTAGTCCATAGGTTCATGTCACCGCTGTGAGCGAGAGAGTGACTCGTACCGTGGCTCGATCCGAGCACGGAAGTGAATCGACCACCCTTGACTCTGCCGGTTTCACAACCGTGTGGATCTGCGTTTCCTCTCACCTGGGACGACGAGTGAGCTTGCGTTTCTATTAGCGACGCATATCCCATAGGAACTCTTAGTGTTGGGCCGAAGTGTCGTTCCTACTCGTATGTTGATGGTCGCGTCTCCATCTAGAGTCCGAGGTCTGCATCATGTAGAGTCGGTCCCCCGTGTCCGTCCCGCATCACTCTCCTTCTCCCCCTCTTCTTCTCCTCTTCTTTCCCTTCCCCTTCTCTTCTCCTCCCCACTCTCTTCCCTCTCTACTGCACACACCACCTCCGGTCCCTTCATCCCCCCTCTAGCTTCCTTTCTTCTCTCCCTCTTGCCCCCACAACTCTCTTCTCTCTCCCGCTGCAACTCTCTCCCTCTCTTTGCTCTCTCTCTCGCCCTCACACACAGCCCACATCGGCACCGCAAGTGCTCAATATCCCTCAGCCTCTCTCAGCTCTCCCTCTCCAAAACTCCGACCAGCAGTCCTCAAACCCGTCTCCCCCCTTTGCTCCCCCTCTCTCTGCTATCTCCTTCTTTCCCTTCTCTCTCATACACGCCTGCTTCACCACTCCCCATTCTCCTCACTTCCCACACTGCACACACTCGCTCCGGCCACACGGCGTCATCCTCACTATAGAGGCCTCCCTCTTCCTCTTCCACACTGTCTGCTAGACCTTCCCACTCTATTCCCTCTCCACTACACACACCACCGCGCTCTTCCCCACTGCCATACTCCAACACACACACTGCTATCTCCTTCACACACCACCCACACACACTGTCACACACACACACACCTCACGTAAGGCAGCTCTCACCTGTAGACGCACCGCAGCCTCCCCCCCTTCACCTGCACACGTCCCTTTGCTCCTCCCCCCTCATCACTTCTCAGACACTTCACATAGTTTGTATTTTTTTCTTTTCTATTCTATTTAAACTCCACCCTTCTCTATTTCTCTCTCTCTCTCCCCATCTCTTCCTATTTTCTCTCTCTAAATTCCTCTCTCTAAGTCTCTCTCATGGTGGCGTCTTCTCCAAGGTTGGGCGGCTCTCCAAGGTCCAAGGGCGTGGGCGACGGCGTTTCTCGATGGCTATTTCTTCACCTTATTTCTTTATGTTTAGTCTAGTTAGAATTATTTAGGGTTGTAATTTTCTATTTTCTTGTTGTCTTGTAAATGTTTAATTTTTGAGCATTGAAATTAATTTAGTATTATTCTCTGTTTCTTTCTCTTCCTATTTCTCTCCTTTACCCCTCCATGTTTCTTTAGATAGATGTTAATCTTGTGCTATTTCAATTGTTTCCCATAAAAAAATCTTTCCATAACTACTTTTGCTTTTGTTAGAAATAAAAGAGAAATGGGATTTTCAACTTCAAACTATTAGCCTCCTCATGGGATCGACCTGTATTCATCATTGTACTTAAAACCATATTTTTATGTGAGTACGGAATTTTGAAATTGAGTGCGCGGTTTTTAACGACGAGCTTCGCGTTCGATCATGTATGTCTTGTGCGTTTAGACTGTGTGGTATTGAGTTGGGATTTTGTCCCTGAGGACAATCCTACACGACTGAGGTATCGTGACGTGTCCTGGCAGTGTAGCCAGAGTTTCTTTATATCGGTTCGGTGATTCCCGACTGAGTACGGGACTTGGTGTTTCACCGATCGTTGTAGTTTTGGAGGGTCGAGGTTCCTTCAGCTGCCGTGTTTCTATTTAGTACGACTTTCCTCTTTACTTTTACTGTTGTTCCTGCTCCTACTATTACTGCTTTGCTATAGTTGTTTAGCATTACTGTTTAACGCTTTTGTTTTGTGGAGGTGATCCGCGAGACCCCTACTAAGCCAGTGAGACGAGGCTCACCCCTGACTTTTCAGGTGTAGCTATTCTTCCTCGTGCTTGGAGGTGCAGTGCGTGGTTCTTAGTTGCCAGCATTTGCCAGTGTTGGGTTTCCCCCGACTTGAGAGTACTTTCTCTTTCCTGTTGTACTGTACTTTAGTTGGATTGGACTCTGCTAGTTTTAATTGTTATAGAAAATATAATTTTATTTTTGCTATTTTAGCAATCTTGATCATAGAAATTTAATTGCTTACTGCTTTATCTGGAAGTTCAATATACTTCACGCACTCCTTTTATCCCTTCGAAGCTTTTCTGCTCTTGGGAGGCCTCTCAAAATCCAAGTGGTATCAGATTTACCCGGTATCTGGAGTCTAGGTCATCACAAACATAGTCCTTTTCTCAAGGAGAATGCTTTCATCTTCTGAAATGATCCGCAAGGTCAACACCTGCAATGCTTCCGGTGCTGTGTTATGAAAATCATGCTTTACATATTCAGAGAATACATAATTACAAGTTGCTGGATCGGGCTGGATTTTTCGTTGATGCATCTACTCAACTACATACTCAATTATGTCAATATGACCCTGGAAGTTCATGTCATTACCATCAAAGCAAGTGGTTTCCAAGAAGTAATATCATAAAAATTCAACAAGTTTAACACTTTCTATGAGGAATACCTTATTATCTGCTTCTAGAAGAATAATGTTATATAGCAGAACATCGGATTCAATTCCTTCAGATATTGACTTATCAAAGAGATTTAGTGCTGCATCAAAATTTTCATTGGCCAATAGAATCTAGAAAGCAGAAGTGGAAAAGGTAATGGGTATATGGATAATGAGATATATCCAATGTAAGAATTATCTGAACCTATATGAACCATCCACATATCGGACAGAAAGCATCTGGAGATCAACCTATGCTAACTATTGTTACAGAAACATTTCATGAGACGCACCAATGAGTACTGTGACAACATCTTTATCTTTACAATGTGAACATGTGCAGACACAACCTAGGTCTAACTGAACTATGCCTTGGACATATGATTCTACGCACTCCCCGGGCCTCGGCTATTAATTAATTGATGGTAGCTACATATGTTGAAGAAATCTACATGGCGATTGATGCACGTGAAAGAACTATAAGTACAAGTGAAAGCCAACAAAGTCAACAAGACAAAGGAAGCCGCTAACAAAGGAGCATCCTTCATAATCAAAATTAAAATTATCATGTCCTTAACATGAATAGTAGAGCTATTAATTTAAAATGACGATGTGAAGTAGGCATTTGGAATTTTGCACAGACCAGAAGAACTAGAGTGCACAAAACATGCCAAATGAGATTTTAACTAGAATACCATAAAATATGCATAACCTTGAAAAAAACAATTACAAGAGAACTGTGCTACTGTGGGTAGTGGGGATAAGCTTCATACTATCAGGTTATATCAACATGGTTCAATAACTGACTACATTACAACTTTTGATACAAAACCATGCATATTTTTTGCAATTTCTTTTCTGACTACATTACTACATTCTTTTGTGTAGTAAGATTCTAATTTCTTTTCTTTATATTGTCTGCAATTTATTGTGTTTCTTTGGTGCATATCCATGCACCGGTCCATGAAAAGAATGTTCCACACATTTTAGTACTAGTATACAAGTTAATGCCGATCTAGAAACAAATAAGAATGTATTCCTCAGGTCGCTTCAATGTTTCATGCCCTCATACCAATGTTGATTAAGGTAAAACTAAACATAAGCAAGCAGTATGTTTCCTCATACTCTCCCACTTGTGATTTCATACTTCAATGTAGTTAGATTCTATTTTTTCTTTTACTAGGGCTGCCCTTAGATACACTGAAGGAGTAATTCCTAAAGGCATATATAGAGAAAATGTCCATTAAATCTTTCTGGCACTTGATCACTGAACAAGAATATGTGTATCTTTTAAAAGCAAGGCATTATTTCTGAAACACTTCCAAGGTATCATATTTTCAGATCATCCCAATTTATGACTCTGACAGAACAAAGCAAAGTCAGCAAAGTCAAAAAATACAAGAAAACAACAAAAAGATGCAAAACTAATCACACAACACCTCTAGCAAACAAAGAACTGCCTTCTTCAAAGAAAATAATATGTTTATTCATACTACAAACGAAGAACTGCCATATGATAACATATATGTCCCAAAGCTATAAGCATTCGAAATCACTTACTAAATAACCCAAAATAATCAACAGCTCCTAAAGGTTTGTCACATAGATCTTCAAATGGGAAATATGCACATCCATCAACTCCCAAAGGGACCACAAGACCACAAGGTTTGTCATATAATTCCCTGCATTGTCATTTGTAAGTCTTTGTCAGCAGAAATACCACAGGACTGAGTTTCAAAAATCTTGCAACAAAGAAAAGTAAATGAGTTTAAATCCTATTTAGCAAAATAGAAAACTTGCTAATTCAGTCGATGACACTGATTTTTTCATGTTGAGCAAGACTAATTTTTTCAGTCGATGACATTGAATACCATGCATCTTATCAACAACAATAATAACTTTAAGAGAAGCAATTGCAAACTCGACCTTCTGTAAGACCTGGTCAACATACATCTTGTTTGCAAATAAGCCTCCATACTTATAAATGACAATTTAGGATAGTAAATCACCAGCAGATAGAATACCTATGGCATCTCATTAGAAACAACCCTCTCAGATACCTTGCTATCACCTGCTTGAAGCATGCCAATCCACCCATTAGTTAAATTGCAGGTTGCAGTCAGATTTACAATCATTGCATGGCATTTTCGAGAAACTAGAAAATGACTAACGAGAAACTAGAAAATGACTAACTTGCAACTAGAAAATGACAAACTTCATGGATTCCCAAAACAAGTGCTGTCACAAGGGCTCCGGGAAGACCATCCGTCAACAAGCAAATATTGTCAAATGTGGATCTAGAACATCAAAAGTGCATATAGTAAGTTGTACTACATGTGTAGGTTTCTCAGAAAAATACTTTGATATAAACCAGAATTAAAATAATCATAACCTAAGTATTTCAAAGTTCAAACCAGAAATAGCAAAGAATAGGAAATGATACAGGTAGTTTACTGACTGTTGATTGATTATGAGATGAACGGATGAAAGGGCAGAATAAACATACAATAAATTTGATTGCAATGCAGGTACATTTCATAGTAGTAAGGTGAAAATAGTAACTAGTCCAAATGCAGCAGTTGCAAACCATTTTGGTACAACTGTAGATCCACATCAAGACAAATCTTAGGCAAGAGAAGCCCAACAGCAAACCATCAAGTGATCATTTCTATAACAATTTCTTCTTACTAGGTACATAAAATGCTATCTAGGATTATTTGAAAAAATAAAGGTTATCGAGGATTATTTGCAAAAAGAATCAACAACTTTATACCAACTGATTCAGGGTGAACTATTTGTCTAGGAACCACCACTGCGACAGGTTTATCATCCTCTCGATTGATGAGAAGGAAACAATTCTATTGATCACCAAAGTTACCCTGTGAATTAAATGTCCTGGAAATTACACAAAACTATGCCTGAATAATTGAGCCTCTTCACTATACAAATTAGAGAAGCAAAACATGAATCACCTGCATCCACTTCGCATTCTTTTCATAGCTTTTAGCTGCATGTCCACATAGATTACCTTTGAACAACACCCTCCTCTGTCTAGAAACGGTTTGAAAAATTAAAATCAACAATTTGGAGAAACAGAATAAGTTTTTGAACAATCACTCACGCCTAAAATTAATGGTTTTTTCCTCAGGGCTCGCTAAGAATATAAGCAATCATGAGATAGCAGCTAATATCATCAGAAAATCAATGACCATATGGTTATCTCTACTATTTGCAACTAAAGAAAATTACATAGTCGGAGGCGTTACCTCCTCCCCTTCGTCCCCATCTAGCCGAGGGCACATCAACCTCCACTTCCGCGATCTCGATATGGAGGTCCTTGGGGTCCTTGCTATCAATGGTCCCATGATTGAAGATTGATATGTTCATGTACTCCTAGAGAAGAGAGAAAATTTTCTCTTAATGGTCCATTAATTGTCAAAAGAAATGGTACTCACAAAGAAAGGTAGATACAAAAAGGAAAGAGTATACAAAGGGGACTTATCTTAACAACCTCTTGCAGTTGCAATAAAATAAATGAAGTTAAAACCTCAATTATCGATTATTCCTACTTAGTACCATTCATAAGCTAACTGGGAAAGAGTTTAAAAGGCTTGAGAAGTTGTATGTAGAAACACAAAACTTATGAAAGAGTATAAAGGAAATTACAAAAGAATCACCATTCCTGCAACAACAAAATAGGGAACTTATCTTAACATAGTAGTGTAGGACAACATTATGAGAATGTCAGCCACTAGAATGAGATAAGATGCCATATGACCCACAAAATGAAATGGTTTCATTTTGCCTGCTTAATCAGAGATAACCAATGAAATTAAAAAAGAATCACCATTCCTGCAATAGCACGATAGGGAACTAATCTTAACACAGTAGTGTAGGACAACATTATGAGAATGTTAGCAAGTAGAATGAGATAAGATGCCATATGACCCAGAAAATTAAATGGTTCCATTTTGCCTGCTTAATCTCTGATAACCAATAAATCTCTAAAAAATGTGACGGGAAAGACATTAGAATGTTAAGAAGAATGTAATATATGGTCCCGTGATTGAAAATTGAGATGTTCATGTACTCCTAGAGAAGAAAGAAATCTCTCTTTTAATGGTCAATTAATTGTCAAAAGAAATGGTGATACTCACAAAGAAAGGTAGATACAAAAAGGAAAGAGTATATAGAGGGGACTGATCTTAACAACCTCTTGCAGCTGCAGTAAAAATAAATGAAGTTAAACCCTCAATTATTGATTATTTCTGCTTAGTACCATTCATAAGCTAACTGGGAAAGTTTAAAAGGCTTGAGAAGTTGTACGTAGAAAAACAAAACTAAGGAAAGAGTATACAGGAAATTACAAAAGAATCACCATTCCTGCAACAGCACCATAGGGGAGTGATCTTAACACAATAGTGTAGGACAACATTATGAGAATGTCAATAACTAGAATGAGATAAGATGCCATATGACCCACAAAATTAAATGGTTCCATTTTGCCTACTTAATCAGAGATAACCAATGGAATCACATCTTTCAAATTATGCTGCGTCTTTTTCTTTTTTAAATTACAAAGCTCCTACTAATATATTTCACAAGCCTTAATGCCAATTCAGGGAATTTGGGCACTTTACATTGCCAGGACGGATGAAGAGTGGAAATTGGGGAGTATTTACTACCAATGGTCATCCCAAAGGCAAGTTCCTCGGTTAAGGTCTATTGGCATGGTCATTCTATGATTGTAAAAGTGCAAAATTTGTGGTTGGGACCAATTCGCCAAATTGAGAAAAGGAAACCTGGGACTTATTCTGTAAATCAAGATTTTCTGGTTTACCTTAGGATCTGCAGATACTGATCCCAAGTCGGAAAAGAAAAAGATATGGGATAAAACCACCGAATTGTTTGATCTGATATGGGACTAGCTGATTACAAACCAATCATTTTGGTTTAGGGCTGACATTCTGGAATTGTGGGTGTGCTAGGGGAGGCTGGGAGGGTGTCCTATCTTTCATGCACTCCTAGTCTAGCCATTTGCTGGTGAAATACATCCAAAGGCTTTTGCATGCACTCGGCTGGTGCATGAAAGTCAAGCAGTTCTTGGAACTTGGAAGTGATTTATGGGTGAGGGAAAGGGCAGTAGTATCTAGTGGTGTTCCGTGATCACGTCCGCCTGCTTTATGTGGCTTTGACGAATTCTTTGCCTGCCAAAACTGGAGACCAACCGGATCTTCTGGTATCTAGTCTTGTTTCATAAGAATTCAGCAGGCTTGCCAATTCTCATAGAATGTTTGTTGGCAATGTTTCCAGATGGCAATTAGGGAATAGGCATCTGGAGCATAATCTGGTATCTAGGCTGGCTTTTTACAAATAGAACAAATTCATAGGCCATTGTTTGTCCCTTCTGCATCTGCTGGCCCGATTTCTGCAGAGGAACCTGTCTCTGAAATGTTTGGTTGGAGAACCTTTTTTTTGTCATTTCATTGAATTAATCAGGTCGACTAACATCCTTTTTTGCATTTGACCATCTTAATTACCATCAGCACCTTGAAATGGGAATCTGATCTAGTCTAAGCATCCAAATACAGATTGCATCTACTAATGAAGGTGTATACTCTGGTAAGAAATCACACCACATACTCTTTCTGTTAACTTTTTATCATATTGTTCCTTATTGATTGAACTATAATTTGCTTAGTAAAGTTGAAAGGTGAAGGGTTGGCAAGACTACGTTGTTAATGAATGGAATCTATATGTTGAAGTCTGCATTTTACTCACTATTCCCCCTTTTTCCATACAATTGTTATACCGCTTGATAAAGCCACACATTGCCAGAGGTGCAGCCAGTGGAATATTATCACAAAGTTTCCTCACATCAGAGATGGAAAAGGTAATATATGAAGATTTACCCCCATCAAAATTCTATAGTGTGAAGGAGGTTCTAGGACCAGCAAGACAACCTAACTCCATGAATCCATATGTTGGCATGGTATTAAATGCACATAGGATGAAAATGTAGGTGAATATAAATCACGGTATACTATGGTTTGGCTAGGATCCAGGACACATAATGTAGGTGTGGGAATCCTCGGAGGAAGGAGACGAAAAGGTGTCGAGATTTGAATATGTAATGGATTTCACATACTAGAGCAGTTCTCTCAGATTCTTGAACATAAATTCCCCACCGCCAATGCCCCCCGCGATAGCCATGAACTGCCAGACATATTTCAGTATCATCAAATTAGATAAGAAATAATATTAGCACTTACCTTCCACTAGCTATATATTCTTGGAGAAATCAAAATCAAATGAGGGTGCAACAACAATCCCAGAACCACGAAGAACCAATCGTTCACAGAGAGTATCTCCACAGTAAAACATGAGGTCCTCGTTTCCCCCCCGTTCCTGCTCCTGGTTCATCCCATTTCCCGCCCGCGGTCGGGTTGGCCTCCCGCCATGGCCGGGGGGGGGGGGGGGGGAATGCGCCTCCCCGCCGGATCGGTCCTGGTGCTTCTTCGCCTCCGCTGACCCCCGTCCGGTTTGGTGCCCTTGAGCCAGCCGTTGCGCTCTCCTCCTCCGCTGCAGGGGGTGCCTGTACGGGCGCCTCCCTGCCTACTCCACCGGCTGCTGCGGGAGGCTTTGGGGCAGTGCCCTCCAGTCATGGGTCTTCTCCTAGCCCTACTCATTCCTCTGGCGGTGCCCTTGTCTCCGGTGGTGCCTTTGTCTCTATTGATGTGCCCTCCGCTCCCACTGCTCGACACGTCTGCATGGACGCTGCCTTCCCTCTTACGCCACCTGCTACGAGAGGCTCTGCGGCTGTGCCCTCCTGCCCTAGGTCATCTTCTGGCCCTCCTGCCTCCTCTGGTGGTCTGAGCACTAGCCATGGTGCTCCCTCACACCCAGCCGGTGTTCTGCCCGGGAGTGGATCTTTAAGCTCTACTGGTCTTTTGCCCTCGCCCGCCTCTGCTGATGGACATGCTGGTCCTGCCTTCTCGCCTGCTCCCTCCCTTGCACCGGTTGTGTTGCCGCTTACCACTACTCCTGGCCTTGTTGGCGGCCGCGCTACTGGGCCTGCTTCGTCTTCTCCCCTGCTACCTGGTGTTGGGTCAGCATCGGCCTTTGCCTTGCTTTCTAGTGTGGCTGACCTGCCCGTTGTGGTTTCCCCCCCAATCGCTCCGACTGGCAGTTCCACGCCGGCCAACCCTTGGGCTGGAGGTGCCCGTCGGTTGGTGGGGGTGGCAACGTCTGGCCTTTTATGGGAGCGCTGGCTGCTCACCCTCCTACTGCAGTTGGACCTTCTTTCACCCAGGTGGTGCTTCAGTCTCTAGCCCCCTAGTCTCTTCCTATGTTTGCTCACATCCCCGCCTCCACTGACTCTGGGGAACCTGTGGCCTTCTTCTCCCTTGATGAGGTTAAGGTGTCATGCCAGCCACTACAGTTTGCTATCATTACCAGGACCCCACAGGGCAGTCCGCCATTCCAGGAGATCAGATCCCATTTGGCACAGCGGTTCCAATTTCATCAAGACTTCATCATCAGCGCCTTGGACAGGCACCATCTGTTGCTCCGGTGCCAAAACAAGGATGACTACTTGCAGGTCTTGCTCAAGGAATCGCTCATTGTCAAGGCAAGACCATTTTGGTTTTTCAAATGGATAATGGATTTTTACCCTGATGAAGACTCTCCTCTTTTTCCTGTCTGGCTTGAGATGCCAGGGCTCCCAGCAAACTTCTACCATGAAGCTATGATCCTTTCCATTGCGGGGAGCATTGGCCCGACACTGAAGGTGGATCAGAACACGCTTTGCCTCACCCGTTCGTACGCTACCCGCGTCTGTGTCCAGCTAGACGTCTCCAAGAAGCTTCCTCACCGGGTTTGGGAAGGCATTGGGCCAGGTGGCTTCTAGAAACCTCTGGTATACCTAAACCCCCCTGTTCTGTCCCTCATGCAGGCGTCTTGGCCACCCCGCCATCAAGTGCAAGAAGGCTCCTGCTAGGCAGTCTGTGGATGGTCTGCATAGGATAGCTCTGGATCAGCCAGTGGCCAATCGCCAGTGGTGTCCTGTTCAGGATGTTGTGGTGGCTTCTGCCCAGCCCAGCCCAGCCCAGCTGCTGCAGTCCCTACCAAGCACCAGGCTCCTACTCTGGTCCTTCAGACCTCCCCTATCGTGCCCTTGGGCTTTGAGTGTGGTTCGCTGCCCAGCTTGGGCCTGGGTCCTTCCTCTCCATGTCTACCAGCTACCGTGGAGCCCACTGCCGTGCTTGTTCGCACGCCTACTGATCCCCATGTTTCATTCATGCCTGCTGCCTTGGAGCCTGTTGGTGCTCCTCCTCCTCTTGGGGTCGATGCCTGCCTCCCCCTTCCAGCGTGTTCTTCCTCTCATGGAGTCGACCCTCCTTCGCTAGGGGTTGACGCAGGGATCTCTGCATTTCTTGGTGGTCTCCGTCAAGCAGGGGCTCATGTGTCTGTTGTGAATCTTGGTCATCCCACTGCTGTGGCTGTGGGGCAGGCTCCCTATCCTCCTCTTGGCTTCGACGCTCTTCATAGCCTCAACGCTACCTCCATCTACCCTCCTCATGGCGTCGACGCTACCTCCATCTTCCCTTCACCTGGCGTCGATGCCCCATCCAGTTGTGCTCCTCATCGCGTCGATGCCCTCTCCCCGGGGGTGGTCAACCCAAGCTCTCCTGCACTTGTTCTTGGTCTCTGTCCGCACGGGGCAGATGTGTATGCTGGTGGTGGGACATTCCTGGCCGGTGCTGCTACTGCGGTGGGAGCTTTGCCTCCTGGTTGCCCGCCTGGCCCGCCCTTGGCTGTTGCGCCCGTCTTAGTTGCTTCTGAACATGGGTTGCTTCCTACGGGTCCGTCCGATGTCTCTCCTATGGGTCCATCCACTGTGGTTGATGTCCAAACATCCGGCCTAGCTGCTCCTAAACATGTTGCTAAAGGAAATTTGCTAAATGTTGCTGCTCCCTCGTGGTCTCCTTGTATCACCCCCTCCGTCTGCTTGGACCCCATCCAGATGATGTTGTTGTCTTTTCAACAGCGACTGATGCCCATGCCACTGGAGACACAGCTCATCAGTCTTCTCCTACTGCTTCGCCTATTGCTCGCCGTCTCTCCTTTGTTCAAGCTGTGCGTCCGGTCGTTAAATCATCAGACCGTGGTGCGCCCAACACCTATCTCCCTAGTGCTCATCTGGCTACGGGTAGCTCCCTTCATTCCTCTTTGGCCGACTCTTCCCCTTCCTTTGTACTGCCCTTCCAAGTGATAGCTCTCCCTTCGATGGAACCAGTCTCTCATATGAAGGATCTCATTGCTGCCCAAGTAAACTTTGTGGGTAAGGGGGGCCTCTGGTGTCACTACTCGTAGTGGCATGCACAGGAGCGCTTCGGCTAGCCTCACCGACCTCCACAACAAATGAAGGCTCATCTATGCTTTTTATAATTATATCTTTGTAGGCGGGCATGCTGGCTGGTCTTGGGTGTTTTTGTTGTCTCTTGCTTATTAGACTTTTTGGGCCGAGCTTCCCACTGCTGTAACATGCCCCTATCATCTTGATAAGATAGGGTGCCTCTCCCTCAGGACCTAGCGATCTGTTGTACTCCCTCTTTTTGCTATATCTCTATAAAAATTTCCATGTCTGGCAGCTGGGGGTGGAGCACCCCTTTCCTTCATTGAAGGGGTGGACGCTCTCCCTCACCTTGCCTTGCAGGTATTGGCCTGATTAAAAAAAAAGAGTATCTCCATAGCAGAGACGGCCGACATGATCTCCTTCCAAGCCCGCTTCGACCAGGAGGTGTGCTGGTGGAGCGAATGGAGCTTGGCCTCGCGCAGTCATAGCGGCACGGTCTTCAGGGACAAGGTGGTGATGTTTCAACTAAACATGAATGACCTGAGTTGGGGAGCGTCGAGGGCGACCACCCAGGAATAAGCCTTGATGCTCAGGCCCCTGATGCATTGGTTCACCGTGGAAGACACCTCGATCAACACCAAATGGCGGCACATTTCAATGTTGAGGCTCTCCAGGAAGGGGCAAATGGACAGCAGGGGGCACAACTTCTTCTGAGGTAGGATGCCTCGGACGAGTTGGAGGGTGAGAAGAGATGAGAAGCTGCGGGTGCGGCAGGGAAAATTGGTCCAGTCTCAGTCGCTCAGCGTAAGTGTTGTCAGTAACCGGCCATAGTCGACGATGGACAGGCCCGACTCGAGGAAGGGTGCAGCCCAGAAGATTAGGTGGAACTCTTCTACAGACCTCCCTGCCGTGAACCGGACCCACTGATCGGTGCGGCGGCATGCCTTATTGATGGGGGACTCCCTCTCGCCACTGTCATCCACCTCATCCCACAGCAGGATGATGTCGGCGGTGAAGCATCGGAGGGTCGCCACTTTGCTGGCTTGTATGCAGCAGTCGACGACACGGAAGTTAAAGGGGCAGCCATCGCTCTCGCGGCAGAGGTCGAGGGTGGAGCAGTGGGTCCAAGGGTGCCTCTAGCGGTAGGAGAGGATGGTGGTGGTAGCATGGAGCTTGGTGGTGGGAAGGAGGAAGAGTATGTTGATGAGGATCTCGTCTGGCAGATGGTTGATCCAGTCTCTCATATCTCCTTCTGCTTGCCAGATCTGGGAGGATGAAGAAGAAAGGGGTAGGGGAGGAAGAGAAAGAGGGAGAGGATGGGTTGGATTCGGGAGAAAGAAATGAGTGTTAAAAGGGAAAAATGAAAATTATCAGGCAGTAGCTTTCCCGCCATCGAGGCCAGCTCAATTCCTTCATTTTTAATTTATTATTGTTTTTTTGTTGGAAGTGACATATTCCTACGCTTTGTTAAAGTGAAAGAATATCTATGACCTATTCTCACATTTATTCACAAAGCGTAGGAATAGATAAACTTTTCCTATGTTTCTCAACGAACCGTCAGAATAAGATGACCATATAACTACGCTATAATGAAACGTAAGAAACTTACCTACGTATTTTTAAAAACATCAGAATATGTCGTATATACCTACGTTTTTTACAAACGTAGGTAAAATTCATGGCTATAGGTCCCATTTCTTGTAGTGTACCCATGATTCTAGCTGAGCCGTAGGAATAGATAATTGTAATAAAATACCTATGGACATAGTCATTGGAATGTACCTATGCTTCATTACTGTCGTAGGAGTAGGTCATCTGCAGAGTGATCAATGGCATTCGTTTTTATTTGTTATATATTACCTACGATAAATGTAGTAGGTAGTTACCTACTCGTTGTTTATGTCGTAAGAATAGGTCACTCGTAGAGTGATCGGTGTCCAAATTTTTTATTTGTTATACATTATCTATGTACCATATCGTAGGTATTTACCTACTCTCTATAGGTCGTAGGAATAGATCACCCGTATATTCACATATCTTTTCTTTGTTATTCAATGCCTACCGATACTTCGTGTAGGTATACATCTTTTTTATCTTTTTATATTACACATGAATATTATCGTATGTAAATACCTACTCATTTTTATTATAGGAGGAATATATATCCCTTAGATTTAACAGTACTATAATTATTATCTTTATATATATTACAGTGTGTGGTAGGTATAGAGTAAAAGCTTTTGGCGCTAAAGACTCCCGCGCCTTCGGAAATGAACCCAACCCGCCACAGCCATCTTAAAAGCATAAACCTACCCTAGCCCGCCACCCTCCCTCTCTTCCTCACTCCCCATCCTGCCTTCGGAACCCCCAGCCCGCCACCCTCCCTCTCTTCCTCACTCCCCAGTCCATCTCTTCCTCACTCCCTAGCCCGCCTTCGAAACCCCCAGCCCGCCACCCTCCCTCTCTTCCTCACTCCCCAACCGTGCCGTCCACCACACCCCCTTCTCTACTCTCCTTCTTCAGCTCATCTTCCTCACCATCGCAAGCCCACATCCCATGGTACATCGTCGTCATAATACTCAGACGAGTGGGTCCTGAAGCTATCCCTTCTACTAGGTTTACTATCTCGTTTGGTTGCTCTGTCGTTTCTGTAGGGATTTAACGAGGATTAGGGTTATGCAGGGGAAGCACGCTTGGGGGAGGCCGTCAAAAAAGCTATGCGGCCACTGCTTTAGACGCCATCGTCTGTCGGTGAGGGCATCGAAGCCATCATAGTCAACGTCAGCCAGGTGTTCCATCAAAACCGACGTCTCAATAATCTATCCCTTCTACCAGGTTTGCTACCCCCCTTGGTTGCTCTATCATTTCTTTAGGGATTTGACGAGGGTTAGGGTTGTGCAAGGGCGATGGTTAGCATAAGAAATCCTTTTCCCCTTTTACCGGGGAGGGAGTCTTGTAGGGGGGAAAAGGGTCAAGAGGAGGAAGGAAAGGGTTCTTGTTTTTTTTTCTTTTTTTGTGGGTTGCATGGCCAGGAGGGAGTGAGAGGGGGTCCGGTGGGGAAGGGTAGGGGGTCCGATGAGGGAGCAGGCGATCTGATGGTGGTGGGGAGGTGTGTGGGTGCTCTATTTGAGAGGAAAGGGAGAGAGAGGGGAGGTAGAGTTAGGTGGGATGCCAGCCAATCGTGTGTGTGTGTGGTTGTTTCTTCTATTGTGGAAGATTTATTTCCCTACCAATTTTATAAGAGAAGAGAGTTTGTGTGAGTAGAGTAATGGGAGCTTACTATCTGGGTTGTTTCTTCCAGAGTGGAAGATTTATTTTCCTACCAATTTTATAAGAGAGGAGAGTTTGAGGAGAAAGAGCAGAGTAGTAGGAGAGCAAAAAAGTTCTCCCTTGAAGAACTTCTATTGATAGCCTTGAAAGAAAATAAAAAAGTTCAAAATATATTAGTCAATTTTAACTTCAAGAACATTGGTCGTCATGATTTTAATGCCGATCGACCCTTTCTCTACATTGGCATCCTAGCACTTGCTTCAAGACTTTGAAAAATAATTCTCTTGTTTTCGAAAAAAATAAGATAGAAATTGTATTGTGTTTGATTATTCTGACTTTATACTTTGCCATGTGGTTACTTCATTTTATAAAATTGAATGTTTGAGTATGTTGTTTGTCTGAAGGACATCATCAGAAAAAGTTGCCATCGATGATGAAATTTGAACCACTGGTTTTGTGATAGTACAATGGCAGAGAATCAATGTAGCCAGTCAAACGTGAGCCCATTGATATCAAAATCAAGATGATAGGTCCTATGTAGCAAATCCAACTATGGAGAATACCATCTTTAACTCCATCTAATTTCAATATAGGTGCTGGATGACTACAAAGTCGTTAATGGACTCCAAGCTCTGAAAGATCATTCACCCAATCGACACTTCATCTGCTAAATCCTCTTCAATTTGAGGACTAAGATCTGGGGATGTCAATGGCTAGTTAGGGGGATTTCTATTGCACAACTCCTGACGTAGCTATGTCCTAATCCTTTTCCTGAAAATAGGATTATTTTTATCTTATCTTTATACATGGCAACATTATCCTTATCTTTAAAAAATAATAGAAATAAATACATGAGGGTTAAATTATCAGTCCATGTTATAATTAAATTGATAGTAGGGGTAACACAAATTTACTTACATCTCATGTTGATCCACCAATCAATCTTCATATTTGACTCTGAAACATAATAATAGAATATCCCCAAGTGGTAACCCCCCAAAAATCTCAACAAAGCAGTCAAACCTCTTCTCCGCTGCACAGGTTAGACTTTGTATCCTTGCTTCAAGAAGAACAGGATAACCCTTGGATGGCTGAAGGAATAATTTAAGAGTCAAGAAATAGGATACAACTTGAAATCTTAGAGCTTCTATTAATGCACATTCTTTATGTAGCTACTACACGGGTAACAGCTGTTCAATACTCAACCCATGGAGCTTATCACTTAAAGCAGAAATAATTTGTAAGAACTGGTGATATATTTGACATTACGCCACCAGATTTTAGTACTTTTCAAATTTTTGTTTCTTAATTCAAGTACTTAGAGAGAAGAGCGTTAGATCTTAGAAAATTTTGTGATCTTTCAACTTTCAAAGATAAAATATTAAAAAAATATGTGGTAAGAATCGAACTGCCAATAACGAAAATTCTACAAGTCTCTCACACCCTAACCACCAGAGACAAGAGGGTGCTTATATGTTCATAAACTGTTACACAGACATACTCAACATATTACAGTTAGAAGTGTGACACATTAGGTTATTGAGAAATGAAGTTAAACTATCCTGCCTCATACAAACTCCTTCCGGTTGGACAGAGCTGGCAAACTCTCCTTGGGCACAGAGAACAACAATTATTGGTTCACATGGCTAGCTTGAAACTAAAAGATAAAAAAAGGGAAAAGAATCAACATATACAATTGTTTGTGTCATGTATGTTAAGTACATGATGTTTTGATGATGTCACACCTTGAGTCATTAGCCAATTGGCTCAGAAATTCATGCCATCTTTTGATGTGTCCAAGTCTAAAGATATTCTGCCAAACGGTTCATGTGCATCGACCTATATTTGATGGAATAGGAATGTGCATCGACCTTCATATGGTTCAAACAGAAATGTGTGTCGACCTTTATATGTATCAGTTTAAAATGAGCACCGACCTTGAAATGTGCACCGACCCTAATATGCATCAGTCTAAATGTGCATCGACCTGGATGTGATGAAACATGAAATGTGCACCGACCTGAATGTTCAAATATGAGATGTGCATCGACCCTGTTATGAAATGTGCACCGACCTTGAAATGTGCACAGACCTTGACAAGTATCGACCTTGAAATATGGATCGACCTGCATATGCTGAAATATGAAATGTGCACAGACTCGGTATGCAAATGTGCACAGACTTGGTAAAGCCAAATGGAAATGTGCACAAACCTTACTGAGCCTAAGGTCACATGTGCATCGACCTTACTGAAGAAGGGTCACATGTGCACCGGCCTCCACTGAAGAAGCCCCAAATGTGCACCGACCTCTACTGAAGAAGGTCCTATGTGCACTGACCTCAATGAAGGAATCTCTAATGTGCACCGACCTTGTTTTTCAATGTGCACCGACCTCTACTGAAGATGTTCCAATGTGCACTGACCTCTACTGAAGAAGGTCCAATGTGCACCGACCTCAATGAAGGAATCTCTAATGTGCACCAACCTTGTTTTTCAATGTGCACCAACCTCTACTGAAGAAGTTCCAATGTGCACCGACCTCTACTGAAGAAGGTCCTATGTGCACCGACCTCAATGAAGGAATCTCTAATGTGCACCGACCTCTACTGAAGAAGGTCCTATGTGCACCGACCTCAATGAAGGAATCTCTAATGTGCACCGACCTTGTTTATCAATGTGCACCGACCTCTACTGAAGAAGTTCCAATGTGCACCGACCTCTACTGAAGAAGGTCCTCTGTGCATCGACCTCAATGAAAGAATCTCTAATGTGCACCGACCTTGTTTCTCAATGTGCACCGACCTCTACTGAAGAAGTTCCAATGTGCACCGACCTCTATTGAAGAAGTTCTTAATGTGCACCGACCCTGCCAAAGGCCAAGCACCTTATGTGCACCGACCTCAATGAAGAAGAAGGATCTGTTTGATGAAATGCCTCGGTGAATGGCTCCCAATGGGCATTTTTAGCAAACCTGCAGCTTCTTTTGAAAAGGATCTAGAGACCAAAAATAGGTATCGTAAATGCCCAAAAACACGTCTTTTGAGGTCTGGAGGAGTTTCCTAGGACTGACCACTGTCCATGTCATCATTGGCTTGCGATATCAGTCCTTTTGGTCAACGGAAAAGCAACTTATCATATCGGGGAAAAGTCACCTTTCCTGGTACCCACCTTTTCACCTCTACCCAATCAGATGCCCTGTCTCAAAGATTACACAAGACAAAGGATGTCCTTGACAGTCCAGCCAGCAGAAGGAAAAGATGCTACAGATCTTCCTGGGAAGCATCTGCTCACATATTTTCTGGTCAACCAAAGTAACAAAATGCTAGAAATTATTCTGCTGCTGCTTCTCTGGCCAATCAAAGGCTGCCAATACAAAAGCATCTTGAAGACAAATTATAGAATACGCACAGCCAATCACATTCAGTCTGAAACCTCTGAAAGGGCTTATTGCGGTAATAAAAAGGAAGGATCCCTTGCATGAACAGAGAGCTGCCGCATGAACTGAAGCTGTGCCTTTCAGGAAGAAGCAAAGGGTGAGAAAGAAAATGGAGAAAAGAAAGAAAAGAGGGATGAGAGTCTGTTGAGCTTCGTATGAAAGAAAAGGAGGAAGAGAAAGAAGAAAGTCAGTCGCCAAGACAACCAACCCTGCATCCTTCACACTTTTACACCTGCCCTATCACTCACGATGCCTTTCATTTGAGTGTCTGTGGATGCACTAAAATTCGAAAAGAATCGGTTCGTTTGTTGATCAAGTTAATTCATTTATTTAGTGCGAGGGCGTGCCAGTCACAGAGTGACGATTTATTCGGGCTTCGATGAAGCCCATGGTGCACTCGATCTAACTAATCAGATGATTGTGTAGTTCGGGTTGGGACCAAAACCCGCCATGCCATAAAGGCCACGGTGTTATTTACATCTCCCATATGGGGGAACACCCTTGATTGATTGCCGGGAATAAGGGCCCTACGGCCTGAAATTCATGTTAACAAAGCGAGAGCAAAGATCTTGGATCGCATTTAAACAAACCCGCACTTGGGCGCAAATGTTCATAGATGCATATATGTCGGTCACTCATGGACCGTTTCATCTCTGGACAGAAGTCCGTGCTTGCAGCATAAAAGACGGTGATAAAACCGCGCAGATGTTTACCGTGAACATGACAGGATTAATGAGAATGCGAGATTAGATCCCGGTTGGGACGGGTCAAGTTTGACGAACTATTGGCCCGAGATGGTTTCGGACTATGGCCATAACGGGGTTCCCGAGGTCCACGTCCAATGCCATGGGGCGTCATTACTTTTCTCTTCACGCACAGTCCGAGGAAGCGAATTATTAAATGCGAAGCCCGAACTTGCTAACGTGCGCCCTCGCACGGGGTTCGACATGCCCGGTCAGGTCGCGGGGGTCAAGGGGGCAGCTCCCCCGAAAGAAAATTTTGATTATAGCAGGGGCAATTTTTGATTAGTTTTCCATTAACTTCAAGTATTTTTTTTTGGTTAATCACTTTCTATCTCTTTTAGGCACGCCGAATTAAGGGAGAAGCCATGGGGGTGCGCCGGAATAGAGTGGAATAGGAGGGCATGCCGGATAAGGGGATGCCAAGGGGAGAGAAGGGTGCACCGGTTTAATGGGTGAAATAGGGCGCGCTGGTTAAGGATGTTCAAGGGGGGGCGCGTCGGTTATATGGCAAGAAGGAAGAGGGGCGCGTCGGATAGATGCCAAGAAAGTGGAGAGGGTTTTGAGTGTGAGGTTAAACTGGCGCGGGGGGGTACCGCGCTGGATTAGCCCCGCGCCGGGTTAGCTATTATGAGTTTAGTTTCATTCTTTTGACTTTGCTTCTTCTCTCCTTTCACCTGCAAGTTAATCTGATGGTTAAGTTGCTCATTCAACTGGTGAATTAGATTGGTAAAGAGAAGGCCTAAGTGTTTTAGCCATCTGTTAAGGTGACTTAGCATGAAGGTTTGAATGTTTTATTAGAAGGGTTTGTTGTGCGAAGATTCAGAGGTCCAGTTCGAGTTTGATTCAGGGGCTTTCTGAGTTGGGCAGTTCTTGGCAGGAAGAAGTCTAGCTTGTTCATTTATTGTTCATTGCTCCTGGCGAAAATTGGGCAGCATCTCCCCCGGACTGAGGTTTGTCGGAGAAAATTGGAGGAACACCAAATGGATTGCTCCGGGGTGAACCTCAAAACTCGGAGTGAGGCCTCCGTTAACCCATAAGTGAGTGTGGAGGCTCAAGGACTAGCCTTCAAGAGTTCCAGCAGCTCACTGGTGATGATCTCACAAAAATCCCATAGAGATGAATATTCGCCATGAACGGCCATAATTATTCACCCTTCAGAGGTATTCCTTCAAAGGCCATGCCACAGAGAGGCAGACCCCCAAAGGATCTCGGGTGATTAAGAGGTAGGGAGATAGAAGAAGAAAGTAGTGAAATAGAACGCTACACATATTTTTCAAAAGGGGGACCCTTTTTTATTCATATGCAGAAGAAAGGGGGATAGATACACGAGGGAAATACTATCGCATAGTAGAGGAAAGCAGAAACAGAGGGGAAGAGATACAATGGTGAAAGGAAAGCAAAACCCAAACCCCCACCCTGAGCTCACCTCCCTTCTCTTACACCCTCTCCCTTTTCTTCACCTCACCGGCGTAGATCGGCAGGCTTCTCTCCCCCTTCAGATACAGGAGGTCTCCAAGGGGGGAGGGCTCCAAACTTCTCTTCTCAACTAACTAGTGGCTGCCCTGGGAGAGAGAAAATCGACCGAACGAAGAACCAGAAGAACAACCCCCAGCCGAACCCCAAAAAAACCTCTTTTCCTTCTTTAGACTTGCCGTTTTATGGAATGGGTGTTGAGGAGAGTTCCCGCCACTTCCACCTCGTCCACAACGAAGTCTAAAATCGACATGCTGCGCTGGATGCTGCTTGTCACACATCGAGCCTTTATTATAGCGGAAGACTAACACAGGGAATCGTGAACAGCCGGCATGGTAAGCCTCTTGCAAGCAACAACAATCAGAGCGCAAGACAATCACACATAAAAATGTAATTGCACAATAATTACTCAAACTCCAACTTTTTTTCATTAATAATCAAAATATTCTAATACAATAACTTTTCAAACTTCATTTATCCATCAGACTCAAGGAAAAAGGAAAAATTACAAGACTCGATCTAAACAATAGTGACTTTCCTAAGTCTTCACTCTCATTTTGATAAGACTTTCATTCGCTCTCCGACCCGCTACTTGTACAACTCGAATCCGAATTTGAATCACTTCCATCTCCTGAAAAGATTAGAAAATAGGTAATGAGCACACTTGCCCAGTAGGTATCTTCGCATCAACATGAAGGCACTATTAAAGTGATTAGCATTTTAGCTCTAAAGAAATAAGGTAAAATCATGCGAATGCGATCAATCATGCGATTACCAAAGTAACAAAGATGATCATGTAAGATAGAATGAACAAGTATGAATTAGCAAGAATATAACAAGAATATGATATGGCCTTTCATGAACAAGAATGTACTGGAAAGTCATGTAACAATCAAGAATGTACTCTTCACTTAGTAGCAAGTACTTCATGAATTCTTGTGAAATATCATGTAACAAGCTAGAAAGTCATGTACGTGTATATATCGTGTCGTGGATTTTCACTTCACGAGCCGTAGATCTTCACTTATTTATAAAGAAAGTACTCCCAGCACAATGCGACGCCAGTAGCATCATACCCCATGGTTTATAATAGTATGTTTCTGACAATCAACCGAGGGGACTAGCATAGAGCCCTTGAACACAATCAGTGCTCGATCGCATCTTCAAGTATAAATCAAGCCACTTCCACGTTTCAAGCAATAAAATATGGCCAATAATGTAACAAGTTCAATAAGTTTCAATGAATGAACGTTTCAATTTAAGAATGTGAGGGGTCAAGAATGACTTAAAATAATGTTATACTTATGGAAACAATTCGACAGTATAACAGTACATTCCTTATCTTCCATAATTTAAAATTTAGTATCTTAAGCAATATGACAAGTCCTAGACCATAAATAATTCATCTAGGAACTTTGAAATATCAACCCTTGGGTCAAACCTCGGGTTAAAGTACTCAGGCTGTGACGGTCAATTAATGGCCGTTACATGAACGTGACGGTCTATAATTGGGCCATTAGATCTGGCTGAATCCAAAAAGAATAAATTGGACTCAGTATATGTGACGGTCGTATACTGGACCGTTAGATGTGCATGACGGTCGAGTAATAGGCCGTTACATAGTAAAACCCAGAAAACATCGATAGTGCTTTCTAAACAATTGGGCTTTAATGGTACAACCAACTCGGCGTCCTAGTGGGAATCCCAGGCTCGCGGAGAATTACGGAGGCCTTGAAACCAGATTTCCTAGTCCATTGGAAGGAATATCCAATAGAGAGGTCCTCAAGTTCAAGATGATGTTCCTATTGTGCAAAGTGTGAACTAATGGTCATATACCGGAATATATGCCATATACTTAGAGAAGTTGACTCTATAGTGATGAGAAAAGAGTGAAACAGTGATAAATCAGCGTTTAAAATCTCACCAATATAACTTGGAAATCATGGATTTAATACAAAATATAAGATCTTGGCTTGAAACTAGCATATGCTTAAAAATAGGTTTAAGTACTCACAACCACGCATTTAGGATCATGAAACAGTAAACAAACTCCGAGTCATTAAAAAAGGTTAAAATCTAGCTAACTAGGCTTATATACATAAGTTAATTGGACTGGTGTAAATCCTGTCGTGGGTTGACAGATGATAAGTGTCCATTTTCTATGGTAATTCATCGCATGTACACCATTTTATGTGCATATAATTTGGTAATTATGCATGTTCTATCGTTAATCTCAACTTCGCATGTAGATTGGATCTTTCACGTAAATTAATTAATTTGGTGATTTTATTTAAAAAAATAGAGTTGAGGGTCATGAGCATTAATTCTCCATTGCATAACCATGAGCATTTGAGATTTATGTGCACATTGTGGTAATTTTTATGGACTAAATTATAATTATGTGTGTGCAGGACATTGAAGGTAATTACAAGAAACTCCGGGGGCAAAATTGTCATCACCACTTTGACCAAGTCAAACACAAAAGTTTGTATTTTGGTTGGAGGGAAAATAAATTTCAAAAGTTTGAAATTGAGGAAAAGAAACACATATTTTGGTTGGAGGGAAAATTGAATTCAAAGTTTGAAATAAAGGGGAGACATGATGAGCCTTGGGAAAGGGGATGCCCAGAGTCTAAGAAAGGGGCTGCCCACCTCCTTTTCCTTTCCCCCATGCATCATCTTCTACCTAAATCCCAGCCATCCATCTCCTTTTGATACAATCTCACCCTCCATTGACCCAACTTTTCCTATAAATAGCCCATGACAAGGAGGAGAAGGAGAGTTCTTCTTTTGGCAATTTTTACTCTCTCCCTCTCACATCTTAGGTCACCGAGTTCGCCCTCGTCCATCCCTCTTCTCCTCTTGCTGTCTTCATGAAAGTTCTTTATTTTTAAGTCATGTACAACTTCTTATTCTGCATCATCTTCTAATTCCTTTTGGTGTTCAAGATATTTTATTTTTTTACTGTGCTATCCTATTCATCTCCGAACCAGTATTTCTCTCTGTTCTTCTTCTTATTTCTCCCCTTTATAGTCATTTTCTTCTCTTACTATCTTCATGAAAGTTCTTTGTTTGTAAGTGTTCTACAACTTCCTCTTCTATATCATCCTCTAATTCATTCTGGTTTGAATGTTATTTTTCGTTTGTCAACTTACTATCCTGTGATTTTACTGTTCATCCGAGGCACTACACTCTGTTCTTCCTCCGTTTTGAAGCTCTTTCACTCTTCTTTTCTCTCTGAGTTATTCATCAAAGTTCGTTCTCTTATGTAGATCTAGATTTTCTTATTCTATCACGTCCTCCAATTCTTCTTTGTTTATGAGTTATATTTATTTTCTCACTATTTTACTTTCTCATCTTCTTCCTTCTTCATCTCCACACAAACCCTTCCACATTCCTCTCTATATTTCTCTCCAAAGTTTATCCTTCACAACTCTCCTTTCATGGCGGAGTGCACATCAAGACGGGCGACGTTCCAACGCTCGTGACGTGGACGACGACGGCTTCTTCATCCACCTCTTTTCACGGCGATCTCTTTCAAGGCAGAGTGATCCTCTCCAAGGCTCGGCGAGGAGGAGACGACGGCATCATCACCATTGCTACTACCATCTTCACACCTCAGGCTCCTCTTTTTATTATTACTTTAGTTTCATTTTACTTCATTGTAATCTCGTCACATCTTTAGTGTAAGCTTGTCTTACATTTCATGTACTTGTTACTTTATGTTAATGAAAGAAGTGTTCATTTTATCTAGATCTTGTTTATCTTCCCTCTCTTCCTCCTTCTTCTACCTCTTCTTCTCCACTTTATGCAATTATTTTCTAAAGCATAGGCTCATAGTCATAAGTATTTTTAATTAAGTGTTTGGTTCGTTCATCATTTCATTATATTCTTTAAGCAAAGCAAAATCATAAGTGTTTTCCAAAGGATTCCAAGGTTTTTAACTTTAAAAAATCACCATATTACGTCTTTCTTTGATCTAGTGCGAGTTGGAATTTTTAAGATTGATACGCGTATTTTAAACGACGAACTTTCGCGTTATCAACAGAACACAGACTCTGATGGTCTAAGTCGGTGCGTCATTATGATGTGACGATTTATCGTGGAGTCGTCAGGATGTTGTGACGCCCTGCTCGTGGTCCGTCAGAGTTCATATGAAAACGTAAGTCTCACAGAGCATGTGACGGCTTATCGTAAGACTGCTAGACGACTATGGCGGTCGATCTATAATCCGTCAGAGCACTGCTGATAGTAAATAGAATATGAAGATTCTAAGATTTTAACTCACATCATGTCTGGAAATCATATATAAACTTCCACCTGATAGAACGAAGGTTAAACTAATAGTATGCATGGGTTTTCTGTGAATTGACAAGAAGGTTCCTTTTTAACTTAGTTAGGGCTAAGAATATTCATGCATGATATACAAGTGCATAAGTCTTATTAGAACATGAAATTCTTCGCATATAAAGCATGAAATCGAGTAAAACAATAGGGCTTTTACTCCTATCATGATATTCTTGCCATTCATGAGATAACCTACCTCTTTATTGGGCTTTCAACTTCCAATTTGTGACTGCAAGACACGCCTTAGTTCTTCCCTTCCTGTGAGTTTTAGAAACTTCACGTCGCTTTAACTCCTCAATCTCTTGACCTAAGGACGTGAAATTTGGAGGGTAAGAAGGTGAAACTAAGGGGAACAGAAATTTCTAAAGACACTTAGGCTAATTACCTCGATTTGGTGTTCTAATCTCCTGATCTTCAGTGGACTTTCGCTCAGATTCCTAGGTCGCTATGGTCGAACCAGCAACTTTGGAAGCTTCAAACTCCTTGCATAGTTGATCTCCTAGCACGAAATTTTGAGGAAGATTAGTCCTATGTATAAGGAATAAAAAGTTCTTAAGAACTTACCCGAAATACTATTTCCTTACCTTAGTTCCACGCGAACCAATGTAGGGGTTGCACAGGTCAAAACTAGAGTCTATTTATAGGTTCTAGCTAGGGTTTTATGGATTAGATCGATTCTAGAGTCCTTGTTAAAGCTTAGATCGACTTCTGAGAGTCCTTAACACGTTTACTAGTCCTCCCATCTCGATCCCTAAGAGATAGACTAGCAAAAATCTAATCTTTTTAGCTCTTTCTTCCATTCACGGAACTGACAGAGCGTGACGGTCGACTCTTGGCACGTTACATACCTGTGGCAGTCGCACGATAGACCGCTACAACTACTGTGCACAGAATTCAACTTAATTCAAACTCTTTTATATGTTTTATCTACATAATCATCTAAAAAAATGATACTTATCCTTAAAATCCGTGAATAGGCTAAATAACCTTCTAGAATATGGGCCAAACTTAATGGGCTTGGTCCTTAAATTTTATGGGTTTTATTTATCAAAGCTGGATTAATTATTCAACATACTTTGGCCTTATAATCAATTTAAGCTTTATAATTCCTAATAAATTCCAAAAAATTCTTAAAATAATCCAAAAAATTCCAGAAAATTCTCTTCATCTAGAGATAGAATCTTCCAGACGGTGAACCTGGCTGGGATCTTCTTCAGGTGCTTGACTATTCTGTTGCTGGCTCGGACCTCGAGCAACTTCATCTCTTCGGCTCTACTACGCCAGCCCCCGGTCTGGGCCAGGGGAGCCGGCTCAGCGGGTGTCTCCTTCACGGGGTCGGATGTCACCTGAGCCTACGGGGCCTGCTGGGTCACATCCTTTTCTTGCATGAACTCGGCAAGGTATGGGATGTTGTCGGGCTCTTCCCTCGGTCGAGGAGGAATCACCGCCAATGGGGCCGAGGGGCCGCCTGTCTCTTTGGTCTACTGGGACTCGCGGGGGCATGATTGTCTTCCCCTCTGAGTCGTAAGAAATTCAATGAATGAAGGAGCGCTCTGGCCCCCTGGTTCTCCGGGGTAGAGGCCTGACGGAGGGGGAATCTCCATGCCTTGGACCCTAGGCTCAGGGATGTGATATGGTTGTTCTCCCCTAAGCAGGATGTTGCGGTTGGCCTGAGGAGGGCGTCCCCACTTCCTTCCTGACCTGGTGGCATGTTGGGAGGTGGATGCTTCAGCCTGATTCACCTCTGACGGCTCGACGGGCACTTCTTGCTCTTCCTCTGCCAGGGAGAGGGTTGTGTCAAATAATGCTAAGAGGGTGTTGCAAGAAAGGACGACCCCACTCTTCTTCTTGTTTCTGGTTCTTCTATTCTTCCTTTTCTTATTTTCTTCTGTGGCTGGCAACTGCTCTTGGGGAAGCTTACCCCACAAGAGAGGCTCTTCCTTCGTCTCGACTTTCGCTTCTGGAGCTAGTTCGAGCGACTCGAACTCCTCCAAAGGGACATACTCCTTCAACTACACAGGCTGGATCTCGGGCTGTTCATAGTCTTCAAGCCCATCAATAATGGCCTGGAGCCTTTCCACCGCAGGATTGGTTTCTTTGTGCACCCTCATCGGGATGTGTTTTTTCTTGTTGTGAGTAGGGCGTCTCATGACCAGCCGGGGGGCTGTGTCATGCCAAATGGGTGTCACCGGTGGAGGTGCTGGTCGGGGTGTAATGCCCCTTGTATGAACCTCCGGAGTGGGCCGGGGGGCTTGTCTTCTTCTTCTGTTCTTCATCGGCGCAGCCTGCCAACCTCCTTGATCTTGAGCTGGCGCCATGACGAAGGCTTCATAAGTGGCCTGTGTACTGGCCTCCGCCCATTCTTCAGGCAGCTGCTGGTATAAAAATACCATGTTGATAGTAGTGCCGAGGTTCGGCATCTCATGCGGCTGTGGAGGGTCCACCTTGAGCTCCCCCTTCTTGATCAAGGATTCAATGACATCCTTGAAGATGTAACAATCCTCAATGGTATGCCCAAGCATCTGATGGTATGGGCAAAAGCGAGGATCATCCTTCTTCTTCAAGTCACCAGGCCTCTTTGGATCTGATAATGTGATCTTATTGTACTTGGTGGCCCATTCGAACAGGACCCAGGCTCTACCTTGAGGAAAAGAATATAATTTATTCCTCATCTTCTCCCGTAGGGAGGGACCTTCCCGCCGGTCAGTGGACCTGGGCGGGGGAGGGTCGGCTGTCTCTTTGGCTTTCTCTCTCTACTTTTCGAAAGCTTCGAAGTCCAGTGTGTGAACATCTGGCGGTAATGGGCTTTTCTCGACCTGCCTGGCCCTCTGGCACGATGCAGCTGGAGCAGAAGAGTATCGAGCAAGGAATGCCTCGATCTCTGCCACTATGTTATTCAGACGGTCAAATGACCTTACCTCAGCACTGATCATCCTCTCAAGGATTTCCTTCTTCAGATTTTGTTTACAGATCTGCACTGCGTCCTCCTGATGCGGGGGACGTTTGCACCTCATGCTGAGGTTCCTCCACCTCTTTATGTCATCAAGTGCCGACTCATCATTTCTCTATCTTGTGGCGTAAAGCTCTGCCACGGTTACCTCCCGCTTAGCTATGTAGAACCTTTTCTTGAATTTCTTCTGCATATCGGGCCAGTCTACAATGGACCCGGCGGGCAAGCTCGAGTACCACTCGAAAGGGAGCCCGGTAAGTGTCGAGCCGAAGAACTTGAGGAGATAAGCTTCATCCGTAGCTAGATCTCCCATGACATTCACATAGTAGGTAATGTGCTCCCTGGGAGACCCTTGCCCATTAAATTTATCAAACTTCGGCAACTTGGTGATGCCGGCCGGCAGCCTCTTGGCAGCACAGTGTGCTGGGTAAGGTACCCAGTATACGTCGAATGGCGTGTGATCACCATCGCTCCTCTCTGCCAACTTCATATCTATCATTTGTTCGAGCATTAGTCTGCTCACTGTTGCCGAGTCAACGGGGTTTGGATAGAAATGGGCTGGTTGCGCCAGCCACATTGTTAACACTGTCAACCAGCCACATTGTTAACACTGTCACCTGAGGTGCAATAGTGGACCCCTGGAATGGCAGGTTCGGTGGCGGGGCCGGTGTGATATGTTGTGGCTGATGCAGGGGTACGTCACCAGTGTAGGTAGGTATTGGGAGAGACACCGTCGCCTGTGGAGAAGCATCCGAGGCCTGACCGTTCCCCCCAGGGGTCTCTAGCAATGCTTCAGTCTGCCCGGATGTCGAGGGCTGAGCAGCTCTTTCAGTCAATTGCTTCCTTAAAAATTCGATCTCCCGTTGATACTGCTACATCATATGCAATACTGTAGGGTTGTTCATGGAAAGGCTAGGGGTGCCCTCTCTTTCTTCAATCGGTGCCTCTTCGGATGAAGTGGATGGTCCTCCCACAGTGCCTTCTGTAATAACATTGGCAGCCAAGGACATTGAAAGTTCCTCATAGTTAGCTCCTCCAGTGTGGACTTATGTCTTCTCAGCTGCCGCTTTCCCTCTTCTGGTAAGAGGTCCCGGCCTTGTGGCAAGCCTGGCCACTTCTTCGGGCTCGGTTGGTAGAGCCCCGTACCGGCCAGATACCCCTGCCATGTTGCATGTATAAACCCTTAGGTCTCTGCCTCTTCTTGTTGTTCTTCTCGACGGCCTACCTAGAAAGACCAATATGTCAAAGACTGATCTCCGCAGCTTCACTTCTTCCCTCGGTGGGGACTGATAATGCTCCTCAGAGTAGTTTCTTGACTCAGTGCTGGCAGTTTGGTGCACATGGTGCACGTTGCAGCTCAGCGTCCTGGTCGAGAGCGTCTTGGGAGTCTCAGCCACAGATCGGCTGGCAGCAGCTTTAGCGGTCACCTGGATGGGAGCGTTGCTTTCGATCCTGTCAGACGCTTCCACGTCCAGCAGGTTCGTGAAGGCCACCCCAAGGAAGTTGGGGAAGCCTACCGCGGGAGGGAAGCTCCCGAAGCTGAGGGGGACGGCCAGGTAGCCATTCCGAACATGGCTTTCAACGGCCTGCTGACCGAAAGTGAGTGCCATTCCAATGTCCGAAATGCAACCTGCATTCACAAATCAAACAATTAGTATTACAAGAAAGGGGCCATAGGGCCCTTAGTCCCGACAAAGAGATGAAGGGTGATTTCGGTCCCACCGGGCATGCCAGACTTGTGGACGCACTAAAATTTGAAAAGAATCGGTTCATTTGTTGATCGCGTTAATTAGTTTATTTAGTGCGAGGGCATGTCAGTCACAGAGTGCTGATTTATTCGAGCTTCGATGAAGCCCATGGTGCGCTCGACTGACTAATTAGATGATTGTGTAGTTCAGGTCGGGACCAAAACCTGCCATGCCATAAAGGCCACGATGTTATTTACATCCCCCATACGGGGGAACACCCTTGATTGATTGCCGGGAATAAGGGCCCTACGGCCTGAAATTCATGGTAACAAAGCGAGAGCAAAGATCTTGGATCGTGTTTAAACAAACCCGCACTTGGGCACAAATGTTCATAAATGCATATATGTCGGTCACTCATGGACCGTTTCATCTCCGGACAGAAGTCCGTGCTTGCAGCATAAAATATGGTGATAAAACCGCGTAGATATTTGCCGTGAACATGACAGGTTTAATGAGAATGCGGGATTGGATCCCGGTAGGGACGGGTCAAGTTTCATGAACTATTGGCCCGAGATGGTTTCAGACTATGGCCATAACGGGGTTCCCGAGGTCCACGTCCAATGCCATGGGGCGTCATTGCTTTTCTCTTCACGCACAGTCCGGGGAAGCGAATTGTTAAATGCGAATCCTGAACTTGCCAATGTGCGCCCTCGCATGGGGTTCGACCTGCTCGGTCAGGTCGCGGGGGTCAAGGGGGCAGCGCCCCTTGCGGGGGGATTTCTAGGGGTAGCGCCCCCAAAAGAAAATTTTGATTATAGCAGGGGCAATTTTTGATTAATTTTCCATTAACTTCAAGTATTTTTTTTGGTTAATCAGTTTCTTTCTCTTTTAGGCACGACGGATTAAGGGAGAAGCCATGGGGGCGCGTCGGAATAGAGTGGAATAGGAGGGCGCGCCGGATAATGGGATGCCAAGGGGAGAGAAGGGTGCACTGGTTTAATGGGTGAAATAGGGCGCGCTGGTTAAGGATGTTCAAGGGAGGGCGCGTTGGTTATATGGCAAGAAGGAAGAGGGGCGCGCCGGATAGATGCCAAGAAAGTGGAGAGGGTTTTGAGTGTGAGGTTAAACCGGCGCGGGGGCGTACCGCGCCGGATTAGCCCACGCTGGATTAGCCCCGCGCCGGGTTAGCTATTATGAGTTTAGTTTCATTCTTTTGACTTTGCTTCTTCTCTCCTTTCACCTGCAAGTTATTCTGATGGTTAAGTTGCTCATTCAACTGGTGAATTAGATTGGTAAAGAGAAGGCCTAAGTGTTTTAGCCATCTGTTAAGGTGACTTACAATGAAGGTTTGAATGTTTTATTAGAAGGGTTTGTTGTGCGAAGATTCAGAGGTCCAGTTCGAGTTTGATTCAGGGGCTTTCTGAGTTGGGCAGTTCTTGGCAGGAAGAAGTCTAGCTTGTTCATTTATTCCTGTGCATCTTTGTTCTTGGTTCTTATTGTTCATTGCTCCTGGCGAAAATTGGGCAGCATCTCCCCTGGACTGATGTTTGCAGGAGAAAAATGGAGGAACACCAAACAGATTGCTCCGGCGTGAACCTCAAAACTCAGAGTGAGGCCTCCGTTAACCCATAAGTGAGTGTGGAGGCTCAAGGACTAGCCTTCAAGAGTTCCATCAACTCATGGGTGATGATCTCACATAAATCCCAGAGAGATGAATATTCGCCATGAAGGGCCATAATTATTCACCCTTCAGAGGTATTCCTTCAAAGGCCATGCCACAGAGAGGCAGACCCCCAAAGGATCCCGGGTGATTAAGAGGCAGGGAGATAGAAGAAGAAAGCAGTGAAATAGAACGCTACACATATTTTTCAAAAGGGGGACCCTTTTTTATTCATCTGCGGAAGAAAGGGGGATAGATACACAAGGGAAATACTATCCCGTAGTAGAGGAAAGCAGAAACAGAGGGAAAGAGATACAATGGTGAAAGGAAAGCAAAACCTAAACCCCCACCCTGAGCTCACCTCCCTTCTCTTACACCCTCTCCCTTTTCTTCACCTCACCGGTGTAGATCGACAGGCTTCTCTCCCTCTTTAGATACTGGAGGTCTCCAAGGGGGGAGGGCTCCAGACTTCTCTTCTCAACTAACTAGTGGCTGCCCTGGGAGAGAGAAAATCGACCGAACGAAGAACCAGAAGAACAACCCCCAGTCGAACCCCAAAAAAATCTCTTTTCCTTCTTCAGACTTGTCGTTTTATAGAATGGGCGTTGAGGAGAGTTCCCGCCACTTCCACCTCATCCGCAACGATGTCTGGAATCGACATGCTACGCTGGATGCTGCTGGTTCGTGCCGTACGCTGCTGCTCGTCCAAGGATGGGATATTCACAGATTTACCGGGTAATCTGCTGTTGCTGCCACCGTCGTTGCGTGTTGCTGCCATCGCTGCCGCTTCGCTGTCGAACGGAGGTGGAGATAGTCTTTGAGGCATTGAATGTTCTCTGTGCGCTCAGACTAATGCGAAATAGAGTATCGTAGTTTAGATGGGATGGCCATTCGGTTAAAATGGTGTGGAGTTGTGCGCGCCGGATTAACAGCACACAAGGGGGGGGCGCGCCGATTTGGAATGAGAAGGGGGGCGCGTCGGTTTAAGTCTTGATGGAGGAGCGCGCCGGTTTAAGGCCTAAGCAAGGGCGCGCTGGTTTAAGTGCAAGCCGCGCCGATTTAAGTGCAGGCCGCGTCGGTTTGGCCCTCGTCTCGGCTTCGCGGCCATTTAGGCGAACACTTGTGCTCCCGAAGAACTTCAGCTACAATGCTCCTGCTCCAAGGTGTTCAGTTCAAAGTTTTCGAGTCTCGGTCCTCGACTTTGCATGATCTTTGGCATAAGCCAAATCTATGTCTGAGTTCCCGAGCTTCTTCTGATTCGACCTTCGACAATGCTGACTGGAGAGCCGTGGTCATCTCTCAGACCGAGGGGCTTCTTTATTGGGTGGCGAAGCACCGGGTAGGTATTCATCCTTCTTGGAGGAGGCATAGGGTTTATTCGGCCTTTCCATCTTCGACTCGCTCTTGAGTGCTGAGACGTGCATGCTGTTTGATCATCATCATTTTGTTGACGTCCACACTAACCAAGGCCAAGGGAAAGAAGTCCAAGGCCATGGTCTCCACTTGGAGCGATGAAGAAGAAGAGGATGAAGGCTTCTTTACAGATGAAGATGATTTTTGCTTCATGGCTGACGAAAGTGAGGATCAGGTAAGGAATCCTTTCAAGACGTTTTTAATAGAGGATTCAGAAGATGCTTCTGCAGATCTACTTGAGAAATATGAAATGTATATAAAATAGAATAAGCAATTGAAGAAGAAACTTAACTCTCTTGCTCAAAATGATTATGTAAACAAGAAGTTGAAAACCGTAACAGCTGCGAATGAAGAACTAAAAGAACAAGCTGAAATCACCTACTCAGATCTGTTAATCTTAAAAGAAGAGAGTGTTGTGCTTAAATAACAATTAAGCCAGACTGAACAAAGATGCGAAGAGTGGGAAATGGAGAGTAGGCTTAATATTGAAAAGTATGAGGCCGTTAACACTGTTAATCTTGTGATGCAAAAGAACTTGGAAAGAATTGAAGAAGAGTTGAAGGGCAAACAATCTACCCTAGAAAAAATGACTCTGGGAAAATCCAATCTAGATGCTATTTTAGGTACCCGGGTCAATTTTAGAAAGGAAGGGCTTAGTTTCAATCCTACCAATAAGAGGCCTTTTGAGTTCAAAATTATTTCCTTCTGTCCAGAGAAAGGGAAAGGAAAATTGATTGTTGAAGAAACCGTAGAAGAGAACTGCACTCAACATGCTACACAATCAGATCGAGGCACCAATCATCAGACTAGACCCAATGTTGCTAAGCCACAGATTCAATACAAGTCTGCCAAAAGGAGAGGTCAATGGTCTGGACCAACAGGTCAAGGTAGCACTATCCAAACCAAGGTGACCGAGCCACAAAGTCAATATCATAGACAAATAGGTCGAGGCTTCAGTGCGCCCTAGCGTCCTTCAGGTCGAAGCACTTGGGACATGCCTCGACGCAGATCAGCTGGTGAGGACACACGGCGCTATCCTCGACGGAGCACCCGGCACACCGCTACCTCCTTGTGGCTCGGCGACGGCGGCACCTTCTAGTTATCTTTTCATCATGTTTAGGCCATGTTGGGCCTTGGATTAGTCCCTGCGTGGACATTGCTTTCTAGTTGTGGGCCCTTGTAGGCCAATTGGACATTTTTTTATGCTTTGTAGGCTTATTTAGAGGGCAAAGGGTAGTGGGCCATCTTGTGCTCCACTCCTCCTTGGCCCATGTGGGGACTTGCGCACCCACCCCTAGGGTTAGGGTTTTGGGCGCATCCCACCTCCTCCAAGTGGAGGAGGTAGCAGCCGCCTTCCTTTTTGGGCGCCCCCCTCTACCTTCCCCTTTTCCCCTCTCCTCCTTTCCCCAACTCCATCCCTTCCTTCTCCCACTTAGATTTCTTTCTTATTTTCTAAGCTTGCTGAATTATGGGCCGCCTTTCTCTCCTTGGAGCTGGGCGCACCCCTCCCCTTCTAGCTAGATTAGGGTTTCCCCATCCCCTATAAGTAGTTCTCACCTTGTACCGATTACAGTTTACACATGAATTTGAATACAAGTGAGTATTGTGCAAAGCTTTTTGCACCCTTCTCTCTCTCTCTCTTTCTTCTCCTGCGACGGGAGAACGGCGGGGTGTGACGCCTCAGCCCTCGGTGGACTCCGGGGTTCCCTCTTATCCTCATCTTCTTCCTCAACGGTTCGTGTGCGTGATTCCAGATTTCTGCCCCGACTTGTAGCAGAGCTCGCGCCCCCTTCTTGGACGAGTTTTGCCACGATCTATTTTCTGGAGATACGTCTACGGATCAGCTTCGCGTCGGCGCCAGTTTTGCATCAATCGGAGATCGGCACTGCCCGTACCGATTTTCTCCGCCGACCTGTGCCAGCACCACTTTCTCTGCTCGCCCAGCGGGGAGGCCCTGATTGCAAATTTTCCCCAGGCCTCCACGCTGCGTCTTTTGCGCTGGTTTCTTCAGGGTTCGTGGATCTCCGAGTTAACTTTCCAACGCCGCCGACGGCGTTGCGTTTCGACATCGTCACCGTCCGTGGCGGTCGATCTCGTGGGGTTGCGCCAGCGTGTCTGCCCAGTCCGCCCAGCGAACCAGTCCTGACTTTCAACGACTCCTGCGGCTCGCACCGGCGTCGTCTGCCAGCGCCATTTGGCCGAGGGCGACCTCTGCCAATCAGCTGTCACCACCAACCGGCCCGGACTTGTTCGGGCACCATAAGGCCGATTTCCAGATTTTACCGACGGCGTGCGCAGTTCTGTGTCCACAGAACCTGATCTGACTTTCAGCAGCGCCCATGGTCACCACCGGCGGATCCAGCGCGCCCCCTTTGGCCGGAGCGTTCCTCCAACAGTCAGCGACGCGTCCTCTCTGACGGTGCCTCAAACGGGCGTCGTATCAGCCCGTGAGACCCCCCCTCCGCCCAGGCGCGCGCGACACCGGTTTCTGCAGCGTTGCACCCGAACCTCCTCGTGGCCGACCCGTCACCGAGTGCAGCCCGTCAACCCGTGTCCGGCAGCCCCGAACGTATTGGTTGTAGCCTTTTACCTCCCTGCGAGGAGTGGGCCGTTATTGGGTTGTATTTTATTGACCTCTGGTGTATCGGGGTTGTTGGTTCACGGCCGGGGTTCCTTCCCCACGCCTAGGCGTGGAGGTACGCGCTCCGACTCCCCTCCTTTTGCTTGCTCTTTTAGTATGCGATTGATTATGCCGCGTGAGAGAAGGTAGGCGTCTAGCCACTTTTTGCCATCACCGCGGATCGTGAGTGAGAGCATCCATCCCTAGCACTAGTCGAGCACCGAGCTAGGACTCGACTCCCCTTGTCTTTGGAGGTCGACTATACGCCTAGACACGTGCGCTTCCCTCCTTGGGACGGCCGAGGTCGGAGTTTCTGTTGAGAGACGTCCCTCATTCTGTGGGATATCACGGTGGTCAGCCACTTGGCGACCCTTGAGCGTGCTACTGCTGGCCTGAGTTAGAGTCTTTTGTGAGTCTTAGTCGGTGTCGGTCCCCGTCCCGCGTCAAATTTGGTATCAGAGCTTAGGGAACCAGTTTGTTCTAACAAATTGGGGTCTTAGGTCTTTTGAGTCTTTAGGTTGTCTAGGGTGCATTGAGTCTCTTAGTTCATCTAGGTAACCAACCATTGCATTGTCATTTTAGGCTTGTGTCTAGTTAGAGTTTTTATCCTTGTCTCGTTGAGTCTTGCATGTCCAGCTCCCCGCCAGCCCCATGGTGGTTCCTCGTGCCCACGTGTCAGATTGGTCATCCCTGTTGGCCCGATTCGACGCTCTTATGGCACGACCCGTGGGTGTCGGCCCTACCACTCAGTCGTCGGGAGACCCGATCCCTATACCGATGACCGAGTCGTTTCAGCGCCCTGTCATGTCCGTGGCCATCCTACCTAATGGGTTGCATACGGAGATCGACTTCATCAGTAAGGTTTCATATAATTGTGTCTCACAGGATATTGTTGAGTCTCTCTCTAAGACTGGGGAGATTGTTCTCCGTGATGGTTTAGCTTTTATCGAGTTTCAACGGTGGTTTGGCCCCGTTAAATATTTCGATGGCGCTTGGTGCAAGATCAGCACACTTGCTGGTCCATGCATCATTTTAGGGTGAACTTGGTTGGAGGAAAGAAGTGCGACCATCGACCTGGATAGGAGGACCTGCACCTTACACCCATCTCACCTTCCCGGTGAGTTTGTCTTCCATGACGGCGTTACGCCGACCACCTCCATGTCATCACCTGGGTTTGTTCCAGTGAGTTACGAGGCTGAACAGGAGTTGATTGAGGAGTACCTAACTGAGGTTGAGGAGTTAGGGAGTGATCCCCTCCACATCATAGAGGACTCCGTTTCCCCTCCCGAGAGAGAGGCTTCACCCTTAGACCCTCATATAGAGACATTCTTACCTTCCGAGGGTGAACTGGTCATTGGTGAGTCTTTAGCTAGCTGGCTAAGGGAGGGTCCACTTCTAGATGTCTCCATTCCTCGCTATACACCCATGGGACCAGCCCTCCCAATAATACCCCTTAACTCCTTTCACACCACTTTTCGGTCCTTCTGCTTTCTTGAAAATGTGAAGGACTTCCTTAGGAGTTTAGATTATCAATGGGAGTTGACTTATATGTTGACCTTAGGGTCTGACCAACCCTATAGTCATAGCTTTACACTCCCTGCTTTGGGGTCTATTACCTCGGTCTACACCATAGGACATATCACATCCGAGGTCCTTTTATTATTTCCCATACCCGTGGAGGTTGATTTTGTCCCCGCTTATGGTTTCACGGTCCCGAGGGAGGAACCTAGCCTTCCTTGCCTTCCTTATGAGCCTCTTGCCCCATACATGAGAGTGCCTGAAGGTGATTATCTGCACCTGGGCGAATGTCGCACATGGGCAAGTATAGTGAAGGGACCTGTCGGGAGGGGTCATCATTTCTTTGACCCTTTCGATCCCCTCCCTAGTGAGCCTCTCGACCCATATTATTTTCCCCACCTTGTCGAGGGGGTCCACTATCATACACCACCTAGGCCTTCTAGTCAACACCTCACCGTGCAGGCATCCAGATGCCCGAGCTTAGGAGGCCAGGGACACATGTCTCTTCCCCATGTTTCACCATGTCCATCGTCATATAGGGGAGATGTCATGAGTAAACTTGGGATTATTCATCCTTCTGAGTCTACCATATGTCATAGGACACATGTGCCTGCTAGGTTCTACTTTGGTTGTCCAGGCCCTCCCCATGTTGTCAAGTCAGGTAGACGTCATAGGCATGTTAGATCCATGTTTGGATGTCCAGGACCACCACTGCATTCACATAGGTATGAGTCAACACAGCTAGTTCGGAGTCTGCATCATCACCACCTCGAGGCCAGCAACGCACGTTATAAGGATCTAGCTGATGCGCACAGACGCACACGTGAGTTCCGCGAGGGAGAGTACGTCATGGTCCGGGTTAGACCGGAACGGTTTCCTTCGGGAGCCGTAAAGAAGCTCCAAGACCGCGGTGCAGGACCATTCAGAGTGTTGAGGCGTATTGGGTCGAACGCGTATGAGATCGAGCTACCAGACGACTACGGGATCAGTTCGACGTTCAATGTCTCTGATCTGGTAGCTTATCGGGATCCCGCGGTGATACCCAGTGAGTTATTTGGGCCTGACCCTCCTGTTGTGAGTGATACACCTACTGAGAGTCCACCTCCTCCAGCCCCATTACAAAAACGCGAGCATATAGATTGCATACTGGATGAGCAGGTGACTACTACCAGGAGCGGAGCCTACCAACGCTTCTTAGTGCGTTGGAGAGGGCGCCCCGAGTCGGACAACACCTGGATTACACGTGGAGAGCTGGAGCGGATCGATCCGGACCTGCTGGAGCGGTACCTCAGCGACCGTGACCCTTACTCGACGGGGTCGAGTTCTTCCCACCCGGGGAGAATTGGTGAGGACACACGGCGCTATCCTCGACGGAGCACCCGGCACACCGCTACCTCCTTGTGGCTCGGCGACGGCGGCACCTTCTAGTTATCTTTTCATCATGTTTAGGCCATGTTGGGCCTTGGATTAGTCCCTGCGTGGACATTGCTTTCTAGTTGTGGGCCCTTGTAGGCCAATTGGACATTTTTTTATGCTTTGTAGGCTTATTTAGAGGGCAAAGGGTAGTGGGCCATCTTGTGCTCCACTCCTCCTTGGCCCATGTGGGGACTTGCGCACCCACCCCTAGGGTTAGGGTTTTGGGCGCATCCCACCTCCTCCAAGTGGAGGAGGTAGCAGCCGCCTTCCTTTTTGGGCGCCCCCCTCTACCTTCCCCTTTTCCCCTCTCCTCCTTTCCCCAACTCCATCCCTTCCTTCTCCCACTTAGATTTCTTTCTTATTTTCTAAGCTTGCTGAATTATGGGCCGCCTTTCTCCCCTATCCCTTCTCAAGTTCTAGTTCGGTGCGCCCAGATTTCTCCTCCAAGAGCAGCGACGACCACCCCCTGTTCGTGAGGATCTTGGGCGACCAGCCCATTTTTTTGTGGTTCTTCTACGAGTCGTCGACGCGTGCGAGGTGGTCTCGCCTCATTCAGAGATCGGCACCGCCCGTGGCATTTTTTCTCGTGAGCGCGCGCAGGACCCCCTCTCCCTGCGGGCCTGGTTCTGTTCGCCCCATTACAAAATTCCCACAGGACGGACATCTGCGAGTTTGGGCGCGGGATCTTCACCGATCGTACCTCTCCCCGTCCTCTGTCCAACGCCGCCGACCTCACGTCGTTCCGACGTCCGAGCTGCTCGTGGCATCCGTTCCCGTGAAGTCACGCAGGTCTGCCCTGCCCAACCGGCGCCAGAGCCACCAGCGGATTTCAGAGCCTGCTGCTCTCAGCCACGATCAGATCTGATCGAGCCCTTTGGGCGGGACCTGCTGCTCTGCGTCCCCGACGTCCTCCCACAAGCGGGGCCTCGTTCGCCTACCGGAGCAGCGAGTTACCATTTTCCCCGCTCGACAGCGCAGTTCTGGGTGCAGATTCCTTGTCCCCACTTGCAGGTGCGGCCACGGCTTCCACGGACAGAATCTGAGCACGCCTTTTGGCCGAGGCTTCCTCCTGCGACCTAACTACGCGCCCTCGCTGACGGCGCCCCAATCGGACTCCGGATCCATTCGTGGGAACGTTTACCACCGAGTCGCGCGTTGCTGCGATTCTGCCGATCGTCATCCGGACCCTCCTCGTGGCCAACCCTTCACCGAGTGCAGCCCGTCAGCCCGTGTATCGGCCGCCCCGAATGGAATTGTTGTAGCCTGTTATCTCCCTGCGAGGAGTGGGCACCATTGCTGGCTTGTACCTATTCTTTCATTGTGTGTATCGGGGTTGTCGGTCTCGGCCGGGGTTCCTTCCCCACGCCTAGGCGTGGAGGTACGTGCGACGCTCCCCCCTTGGCATTTTACTTTACTAGTATGTGATCTTATATGCCGCGTGAGAGCGTAGGGATCCTAGCTAGCATTCAACACCGCGAGATCGTGAGTGAGAGTATCCCATTCCGTGGCCCTAGTCGAGCACCGAGCTCGGACTAGACTCCTATAGTTGCGCGTCGGCTCCTTTGCCGCTTTGATCCACTCGCTTCCCTCATAGGGACGACCGTGGACTTGGGTTTCTTGTTGAGAGACGCCTCTCTTCGGAGGAATAGTACGGAGGTCGATCACTCGGCTTGCCTTGTCACGTGTGAGTGCTGGCCGCACTTGGTCTTCATAGTAGGTCCAGTCCTTTTTAGTCCCGTTCCGCATCAAATTTGGTATCAGAGCCAGGTTGTCCCGCATCATCAGCCTACCACTCTGAAAAGAAAAATCACCACAATGACAGAAGAAGATTCAATGGTCAGCCCAGCATGGGTATCTTCCATAAGAGACTCAACTATTTTGAAAAAATAAAAAATCAACCTCAGCCTAACTCACACCCAATGAACTTCATGAACTTTCCTTGTCGTGCTTGTAACCAACCGAGTAACATTAATAACCAGTGCTGGTTTGATCATATAATGAAAGTTTTCAAGCAAGTTTGGATTCTAAATAATTTATTGCATACTTTCAGTTCTGACTCTGAACCCAGATGTGTTTAGGTTCCAAAAACCTCTGCCAAATATCTTCTATGCAAGATTGCCTAGCATCCCATCACAACTGCTGGTACTTGGACAGTGGCTGCTCACGGCACATGACGGGAGATAGGAAGAAATTTAGCCACTTAATCAAGAAGGAAGGGGGCCAAGTGAAGTTTGGTGGTAAGGACAAAGGTAAGGTAATTGGGACAGGCATCGTGGGTAAGAATCCTTCTAAATCAATTGAAAATGTGATGCTCGTTGAAGGTCTTGAGCATAATCTACTTAGTATAAGCCAACTGTGCGACAAGGGTCACAATGTGATGTTTGACACCAATAAATGTAGGATCCTTGAAAAAGATTCTGAATCTGTGCTTTTTACAGGACATAAAGTCAATAATGTTTATATGATAGACCTTGATGCCCCTAGCTTTGAAGGACTATGCCTGACGGCCATCCAACTCAGTAATGTAGGCATGTGGCACCGTCAGCTGGGATATGTCGGCTATGGCATGTTGCACAAACTGTCCAAACATGAGATGGTGAAGGGATTACCTAAATTGGCTTATACAAAAGTTGATCAGATCTGTGAAGCTTGATCCCGAGGTAAGCAAACTAGAAAAACCTTCAAATCAAGAAGTGAGCCCCTATCATTTACTCCGTTTGACATCCTGCATATGGACTTGTTCGGTCCATCGAGAACAGCTAGCCTTAACGGGAAAAGGTATGGTTATGTGATTGTTGATGATTACACTCGCTTCACATTGATTTTCTTTCTCACTAACAAGAATGATGCATTTACTATTTTTCAGAAATTCTTTAGGAAAGTGAAGCAAGAAGGTAAATTTAAAATCTCCACCATCCAGTCTGACAATGGAGGAGAATTCAAAATTCATCCTTCTCTGAATTATGTGATCAAGATCGGCTAACACATCGATTTTCTTCCCCCGGGACCCAGAACAAAATGGCATTGTGGAAAGAAAAATTCGCACGATTGTGGAGATCACCCAGACCATGTTGATCGAGAGCCAACTCCCAAGGAAGTTCTGGGCTGAAGCAACAAACACTGGATGCCACATTATCAATAGGGCCATGGTAAGGCCAAAGTGTAAGAAAGCCCCTTATGAGATGTTGAAAGGTAAAAAACCCAACTTGGCATATTTCAGATTATTTGGTGCAAAATGCTATGTGCATGATAACGACAAATCAGATTTAAATAAATTTGAGCTGAAGAGTGACATTGGCATTTTCTTGGGTTATGCAGAAACATCAAGAGCATATAGGGTGTTTAATGTTAGGAATCAAACCGTGGAGGAAACTCCACATGTGGTGTTTGCTGAAACATCAACGGATAAACATGAAAGAGTTGTGACTAGGGGAAGGGAGGATGCTGATGGAAGCTTTATGGAACACAAGGAAGAACCTGTGGTGAACAGTCAGTCACAATCTGCAGAACAAGAGACCGGCCAGCCAACCGAAACCCCTACACAATCAACCATGTCAGGTGAGTCCTCTACAAATACTCATACTCCAAAGGACCATCATGTTCAAAACATCATAGGAAGCATGCATGATCCCCTTAGGACCCGGTCTTTCCATAAAGCTATGCATAATGAAGACCTCACTGCACTAGTCTCTCAATTTGAACCTAAGTGCATTGAAGAGGCCCTACAAGATGAAAATTGGGTTAATGCCATGCATGATTAACTCAACCAATTTGAAAGAAACCTCGTTTGGTATCTAGTTCCCAGACCCATCGAACAGCATGTCATTGGGACTAGATGGGTTTTTAAGAACAAGCTCAATGAGGAGGGGGCCAACATTAAAAATAAGGCTAGGTTAGTGGCCAAGGGTTATAATCAGGAAATTGGCATTGCCTTTGAAGAATCATTTTCCCCCGTTGCTAGATTAGAGGCCATCAGAATCTTGCTAGCCTTTACATATTCCTTAGGCATTAAATTATATCAAATGGATGTCAAAAGTGCCTTTTTGAATGGGATGATAAAGGAAGAAGTGTTTGTAGAATAGCCCCCTGGCTTTGAACTAGCTGATCTGCCTAATCATGTTTACAAGCTAAACAAGGCTTTGTACGACTTGAAGCAGGCTCCACGGGCCTGGAATGATAGACTCAATGCACATTTAACTGACAAAGGATACATCAAAGGTAAGATTGATCAAACACTCTTCACAAAGATAATGAATGGCCATATCATTGTCATACAGGTTTATGTAGATGACATAATTTTTGGATCAACAAATGTTACCCTGTATAACCAATTTGCTGAACTTATGACAGAAGAATTCGAAATGAGCCTTATGGGAGAGCTTCGATTTTTTCTTGGATTACAGGTCTCACAGTCAAAGGAGGGCCTCTTCATAAACCAATCCAAGTACACACTGGAAATCCTGAAGAGATTCGGGATGAAGGATACCAAGGCCATATCCACACCCATGGGAACAAATGCATCTCTAGATGCAGATGAGAATGGCAACTCTGTAGATCCTAAAACATACTGAGGTATGATCGGATCCCTCTTATATCTCACTGTGTCACGGCCTGATATACAGTTCAGTGTGTGCATGTGTGCTCGATTTCAAGCCAATCTGAAAGAATCTCACTTGATTGTTGTTAAAAGAATCTTAAGATACATTGCTAGCACACATGACTTAGGACTATGGTATCCCGCATCATGCTGTTTTGATTTAATTTCATATACTGATGCTGATTATGCTGGGTGCAAACTTGATCGAAAAAGCACTAGTGGGTATTGCAATTACTTGGGTGGTTGCCTGGTCTCTTGGGCTTCCAAGAAGCAGCACTCAGTGGACTTGTCTACCACTGAAGCAGAGTATGTAGCGACAGGTAGCTGTGGGATCTAGGTACTGTGGATAAAACATCAACTCCAAGACTACGAAGTAGATCTTGGATGTACGCCCATCTTGTGCGACAACACAAGCGCCATCAATCTGGCAAAGAATCCCATCCAGCATTCCCGCTCAAAACATATTGAACTAAGGCATCATTTTCTTCGAGATGAGGTAAATAAGAAAAACTTTGAATTCTAGTTTATTGAATCTGAAAGACAAGTCACAGATATATTTACCAAACCTCTAAGCACTGACGGATTTTCCACTTTGAGAAGAGAACTGGGTTTGTGTCGACCTCCCACTTGATTGCTCTTATTTGAAATAAGTACATCCCACATATGGAGTCCCTTTAATCCATTGTGCATGTTTAGCTAGCTGCATTTCATATGTCTACATGCTGCCATAAGTGAGTTTCCCTTCGGTATATAAAATGCTGATATGGGGAAGGGCAGGTTTAGTCTGCCTGGAACCACTCACTATGAGTGAGGCAAGTCCTCCGCCAGGTATCAAGGGAACATGCATTATGCATTCTGCATTCTCTCTATTTTACATGCATGGATTCAAGGGGAGCAAGTTATTTCACGAGAGGTTCTTCTCTAAGATCAATTCTTTGACTGGCCATTCTCAGAAGAAATCCCTGCATCTAGCATTGAGGCTGATCCTTGTAATTGAGGGCTTAAACTCAACAAACTTCTGCATTTTTGAAATCTTGAACCCTGACGGGGGGACCACATTGGTCTACTATTATTGACATCCCCTGATGCACGGTCTACTTGTGCTCATCCCATGACCTTTTTCTTATTACACGCTCTGTATTGTGGTCCACCAGTACTTCACATGAGACACTGGCTCAAGGCACTAATTGAATAGCAATGGTTGAGGTATGCTGAGTAACTAGGTGCACTCCACCTGAGACATGAGGTGGCTTACGTAAAAAGGTGCTCTCTTGACTATCTCTGCTCTGGCTCTTCAAAAACGACACAAAAAAGGGAAAACAAACATTTCAAAAATAAAAAAGAGCAATAGCATGTTCCCATTGAGAAACTACACCCTTTCACCAAAGAAGTGCTAGCGGGTCAGGCATGATGTGTATAATGCCTTGGATTCTTATTGGTTTCTTATTAGGTCCTTTGGATCTTCTTCGGAGAGTTTCGGATCGCTTTTGTGGGTCTTGAGTTGAGTTTTTCGATCCGTGTGAGTTTTTCTCTCGTACAAGTTACGGAACCCTAAGGTGAGTTTATTTCTCAATTCATCGACTTGTGGACGCCGCGGTTACGATGTACTCGTCGAGAGGATCGCTTCAAATATTTTTACGTATTTTTCTGAATTAGCCCATTTTCGGGCTAATTATCGAATTTTTAGAAATTAGGAAAATTTCGTAATTCTTTCCTTCCTCTCTCCTCCCTTCTCATTTCACCGCCGCGACCTCTCTCTCCTCCGTTTTCTCACTTCTCTCGCCCTTTCGACTCCGGCTGTAGATAAAGGAGGCTCGGGCAGGTAGAGGTGATGCCGTGGGAGTGGTCCGGAGCGCGATGGGGCGAGGATCAGATCGGTTTTTGCGCGATCCCGAACGGTCGATTTAAAGCCGACGGTCGAGCTCGCAACGTGATTTTCGGCGTGGTTTAGTTGCTTAGGCACACGGTTTCTTCGGTGGAGGTAGGGAGACAGATCACCCACTTTCCCTCTACATTTTCCCTGTAGTTTCACGTCATTCGGTGCGAGAACGAGTGAGTATGGGCTCGTTTTAGCAAAACCATAGTTGTATGGAGTTTGTAGGGTTCGCCAAAAAATGGCGATAGATTTTAGATCAGTTAGTGACAATGGACTCCCTGGAACGTCTGCGTTCCATAGTCACTGATTTCGTCACGATTGGCTGTCATTCGGGACCGTTAGGAGCCCAGGATGTCCGGTGACTCCATTTAGGTCAATTTCAAGAAATCACCCATTTCTCGCCATTTCTTGGCCGATTCGACTCCCGTTCGAGTCTAAATGTTGTATATCATCATTATGGATGTATCCCCTTCATTTCGGAACGAACGGCGCATGGAAAGGTCACGATCGGGCCAATCCCACGATTCTCCCGCCGTGACGCCTACACGGTTTAACAGTAGCCGTGTAGGGCTTGGTGCGGTAGGGGTTATGACCGTTTACAGTGGGTCTGTGGGCGTCTGTGCGGTCACGCGACAGACCGCCCAGTGGATGGCGCGGCCAGGTGTGAGCCGTCCAATCCTCTTGAGCGGTTGGCTCCCAGCCGTACTGTTTCCCCGTTGTGTTGAGCGGCCAGGGCTTGACCGCACATCCTGGTTGACCTTTGGTCAACAGTTTTCTGGCGGTTCATGGGGCGGTCATTCCTTAGCCGCCCTGTGTCTTGAGCGGTCCCCTCTCTGACTGTTCTGACTTCCGTTTGACCGGTTACTGTTGTGGGTCGGTTGGCTTGAGCGGCTTGATCTTAACCGCTCTACGCCTTGGGGCAGTCTGGCCCTAACCGTCCAGTCCCCTTGAGCGGTTTGGTCCAAACCGTTCATGTGTCTTTGGGCGGCCTCCCTTAGACCGTGCAATTCACTGAGCGGCCCCTTTGTGACCGCCCAGTGTGTTGAGTCCGTAGTGGTGTCAATTGGTCATGATGGCCTGATCCGTGTCCGTCTGTCTGTGTGTGTGTCATAGGATGGTTAGTTAGTCTGTGTCGCGGATCTTCTATAGACCGCTTGGTGGTTTGTCGGGCAGGTCAGCTCGAGTTGACTGAGTCTAGTGGTCATATCTTTGACCGATATAGTCATCTCGTGGCCCTACCCATGACCGCCAGTACCCTTGTCTCTGTGCGTGTAGCGATCCTTTCCTTGACTGCTTACGTCGTTAAGCGGTCGAATGATAGATCGTTTATGTCCAGAGTGTCATTTCCCATCGTTTCGATTTCCGTATATCTTGGCTTGACCTTGTAGTTTGCCATTCTCGTGGATATCTTTTGATGTCCTATGAGGGCTATGACCACGTTAGGAGGTAGCCATGAGTTTTCTTGCTTGTGGTAGGATTTTCTTTCCTACTGTAGAATCATCATCATCTGGTTCCGGTCAGCCCGGGGTGACCCAGTGGTTGACAGGCGACCTTGTGTATGTCCCAACGGTTTCGTCCAGTCCGAGACATGGTTCTAGATGTCTTGAGGTATCGCCTTACCTCGGTTTGCGTATCCAGGTGTGCTGAGGGTCTTGTTGATCCCTCAGGTCTCCGTGTATTGTTTTACGCGGTCACGTCGTTTCCTCTGGCTTAGGATTAGACCGATTGGTAGCTTGTCCCGCTTGAGCAACGATCTTGACTCCGAGTCATGAGACTCAAGGATTATTGTGTTAGTAGGTCTAGTTGCCATGTCCTGAGTCTGTCGACAGTTGTCTTGCTGCCTCGGAGCTTCGTAGTACGTATGACAGTGCTTCCTTGCCTGTCTGTACTCCGACACTTGCGTTTTGGAGTTTGTGTCTAGTGAGCCTCCACTAGTCGTAGCCTAGTGACATGTTACGACGTGTCGACCCACCCGAGAGTGGTGGCGTGGTAGTTCTCAATATACGGTTTGTAAGCTAGTTTCCGTGGGCCCCCGCTGTACTGTAGCGTCCTGCCGGGTGGGGAAAAGTAGCTAGTGGCCTGGCTCTCCAGCAAGAGTCGGTGTGTGCACACGTGGTCAGGCGCTTGGACTGACACCGACGGGCGTTACCTAGTCTACTCACTCGTTACTATAGTTCATGTTCTGGTTCTGAGCGTGTCTTAGTCTTTGTCGTGTTTCGGGCGGCATAGTAGACGAGGCACTTGAGGCGAAGCATAAGACGTCAGTGGACGCAGCTGGCTGTTCTTCTAGTGAGGATGTGCTTCCGTCACGTGACACGTGACTCTCGCGTTTCTCGTACGTCGTGACCTTTCTGGGTTAGCCCTCTCGTTGTCTTGCCCGAGGTCAGTGTTGTGTGGTGTGCACGATGTTCTAGTCGTGTGTGTGTGTAGTCGTGTCTAGAAGAGCGTGCATGACAATCGAGTCGTGTATGCTTTAGGGCATCTGTGTCTGTTTAGGTCTTTTCTAGGCTTCTCGCTTGTCTTCGTAGACCATCGTCTAGGGCCTTGTGTTGTGTCAGTAGATCAATAACTCTCGACTTTTTGAGATCGGGGTTCGCCTTTCTGTTGCTGCCAAGAGTAGTTCAGGGAGTCGAGGCTAGTTCGGCAGCCGCACTTGTTCGGTACGGCTTCTTTTCCCTTTTCTTTTAGCTGCTTTACTCCTTCCATTTCTGATTTTTGTTTATAGCTTTCTAGTGGTAGTTTTCTTGTTTTGCTACTACTACTGTTTTGTTGTTCCGTGTTACTGTGTTATTTTTCGGTGGGGATCCGCATGACCCCTACTAGGCCAGTGACACGAGACTCATGATGCGCTCGACACCCGTCGTTTAAAAATGTTGTGCCACACAAATTTCAAAATTTATACAACCGCACTCACTCACTTAAATGATTTTGAAAATACGAGTAAAGTGGTAAATACGGGTCGATCCCACGGGGAAGAAATATAATCTTTATAGATCAAGTTGGAAAATATCCTTATGTTTGCAAACCAATTGTTGTCTTTTGAGTGCGATTATAACTAAAGAAGCTTAAATTGCGACTTTGCATAAGAAGAGAAAAGTGAAGGAAATATTTAGCCAATGGATGAAGAACGTCGTCGTTTCCTCGCCGAGCCTTTGATGAAGATCGCTCCGCCTTGAAAGTCGACGCCGTGAGATGATCGGAAGATGACTAACCGCTTTGGGTGTGTGAAGAAACCGTGAAGAAATGGAGATGGATAGAAATAGAAACAAAGATAAGTTGAAAATACAATAGAATTATATTAAAAATATGGGTTTGGAAGGAATAGAATAACTTAAAATATAGAGAGAATTAGAAGAAATGGAAGAAATAAAAGTTGTAGAGAATGAAAATATGAATAAGTTTGATGCAGACCACAGAGACAGAAAATAAGAGGAAGATAGTGAAAAATGTGAAAAACGCAAGAGCTATCGGTGCGGAAGAACAGTAAAACGGCAGAAAATAGAACAGTGAAAAATTAATTATAACTCTCAAACTAAGAAGAATTAGAAGAAGTGGTAGAAGAAGAAGTTTTAGATCGAAGAACAACTTTCATGAAGAACTCAGAGTAAAAAGATGATTGGAAAGGCTTCAAAATAGAAGAATACTAGAAGGTATCACCTCAGATGAACAGTAATCACGTAGAACAACACTTAAGAAAACGGGAAATAACTTTCAAACTAGAAGGAATTAAGGGAAATAATAGAAAGAGAAATTGAAGAACACTTGAAGATGAACAACTTTTGTGAAGATAAGAAAATGAAATAAAGATCAGAACAACAAGTAATGGGACTGAGAAAGAACTAAATACTTAAAAAAAAATTTCATTAAAATAATATCAACTTACAAAGTTTGCATCAAAAGCTCTCAAAACATAACTCCTATGAAGCTCTACTAAGGCCAACAAGCATGAACTTCAAGAACACAAAGCAACATCCTTACAATTCTTCACAACTCCCTAGCTAGCTACTACTAACAACTCTCTTCATTACATTTGAAGCCCCCCTTTTGTAGGGTTAACACAACAACCCCTTTAGTCAATGTGAACATCTCTTGCCTCTTTTGTTGACAAACACAAGCCATTGCTATCCTTGTTGACTTAGAATTGTGTGCTAGCATGTGTTGCACACTTTTTCAAATTTTTTTGATTTTTTTCAAATTTTTTTCTATTTTTTTATTCTTCCTTTCTCTTTCTTTCCCTCTCTTTCTCTCTCTCCTGGCCGCGTGCACCCGCGTGCGCCGGTCGCTCTCTCTCCGCGTGAGACGCGCCCGCGTGGACCCGCGATGCGCCGCCGTTCGCCCAGCCGCGGCTGCGCCGCGGTGCGCCGGCCCCCCTTTGACCGCGTCTGGACGTGGTGTTGACCGCGCGTGGGCGCGGTGCGCCGGCCACCGCTGGCGCCGCGGGTGGGCGCACCGATTTTTTTTCTTTTTGAATAAGTCCATGGGCTTTTGGCTATAATATTTTTTTATTTTCTCTTATTATTTTTTTATTTTTTTGTTTCTTGTTGCTTCCCTCGTACCGAGTGCCTGCATAAATAAGTAAAAATCGTTATTAAAATTATTTAATTTTAGAAAATTAAATATTTGACTCTAAATTAACAGTAAGTGTGATACGTGCATATTTATTATTATTTAAGCTCATAAAAATATGTATAATCATGAATTAATATGTAAAAATACACACTTATCACACCCCCCAACTTACTCATTGCTAGTCCCTTAGCAATGCAAATAATTAAAAATTTTAGGACCAACAAGAGTTTAAAATATTCATGCTTCATTTCTAGATCATCTTTCATAGAGTCAACTAAAGATTAGGAATCTGGAATCATTATCACATACTACCCTTACGTAGGAAATTAAGGTACATGATCAAGATTTCTAATCAAAATTCAATAGCACTTGTGCATGTGTAATACTAAATTCACAGTGAAGACAATTGCGTCCCTCATTTACTATTACAAGCAAGTGTCTTTCAACTCTGCACTTCTTAATCAGAGCATTAAGCATAATAACTTTTTGTTTGCCTTATTACATTTGTCCCTTTTGGGATCTATATTTTTTTTCTTCTCTTTTTTTTTTCTATACACACATGATACTGCACTACCCTTCACTGTTTTACGCGAACCTCAACACGTCTTAGGTGAAGTAGGCCCGGTTACATAGATCAAAGTTCCCTTTTCCTTTTGACGCGAACCTCGACACGTCTTAGGTGAAGTTGGCCCGGTTACTCAGAATCGGAGCATTTTTCATGGTGTTTTTCTCAAAATTTTGTCAATTGTGCTTTTGCACTAATTTTTGATAGATAGCATGGCAGAAAGCTTATAAATAAAAGATCTCTTCTTCAAGAAGTGCTGAATATCAGACAACATACCCAAAATAGCAGAAGGCTTGTCCTACTTATTTCATTAGCGTGCAACGTGATTGTATTTTTCTAAAGTGCACATGAACTTTAAAAAGATTCTTAGATCAGTTTTCCATGGCTCGATTAGATAAATGTTCCATCATCCTTCTCCCTAATCTTTTCCATTCCAGAATTACTGTTCATGAGACATGAATCAAGAAACTCCAAATGAGGAAAACTTTTGTTTAGCGTGACAACACATCATAGCAAGAAAATTTCTCCCCCCCCCAACTTAAATGACATTGTCCTCAATGGCATAAGCATGAGATAGATCAGAGAACAAGTAAATAGATAATATGGTTGGGATGGAAGGATACAACCTGATGGTCGGGGCAAAGTGACGAGGCTTCGTTGCGTTGTGGCCTGACAACTGAAAAGAAACACACTAAAATAAGATATCAAATTACAAAAATCGTGGGTTGCCTCCCAGAAGCCATTTATTAGCACACAAAAGTCACTAAAACTTTAGGTTGCCTCCCAAGAAGCGCTAAGTTTTATGTCATCAGCCAGACATAAGGTAGATCACTAACCAACGTGTGGCATTCAGAATGAGCCACCACGTGATCTTGTCCTCCTTCAAATTCCAGCCCTTATGCCATTGGAAGACAAGAGTAACCATGTAGGGATTGGGGCTAGAAATATGCGGGTCGCGCACTTTATTGAAGTTTTCTGTAATCATAAGTGTGAGCCAGTTTTTAATTTTTGGGATCATGAAAGGATCAATAGCCAATAATATTTCAAGACTGAGGTGGAACCTTTGCATAATATCTACCCAGTAGTCCCCTTGTCCTATATCGTCTCTCCTGACGAGCCCTTTAGGAACGACTTCCTCCATGGTAACTTGTTCAGGCCCTGGTAGCGTAGGAATGAGATTGTCAACCTTAGCCACTTTCCTCTCAGTAACAGCCTCATGAACTTTAAGGGCATTGATCAACGTGTCTTCTTGAGAGGAAGTCAAATCAAAGATGAATGTGATTGGCACATCCCCCTCAGGCCCTAGAATGTCAAATTGGGGAGGCTCAACTGACAGGGGAATCAAAGTAGAAGGAAGCACGAGCCCAGTAGCTAATTGATCCAATGACTCAAACATTGTGGGAGAGCGCTCAGGGGTAAGATCAAATGTGAAATGTTCGAATATGACCCCATCATCAAATTCATCACCCAATTGAAGATTATCAACCAAATTGCCCACTAATGGGGTGGATAGAGGAAATGTAAATGATTCCAATCCGGCCCTTTCATCATAAGTCAGATCAAATGTGAATTTCTCTAAGACGGGTCCATCATCACACTCATCACTAAACCCAAAATTATCAATCAAATTTTCTAGAAATGGGGTCGGTAGATGAAATGTAAACTTTTCTAATAAGGCCCCATCATCATGTTCTTCCAGGGGAGGAGGATATTCAGAATTTTGTTTCATTAAATCAATAATATTATTACTTACAAAGTAATCCTCTTCTTTATTTATTTCCTCAATTGAGTTGTTTGGGCCATTATCCTTTACAGTAATATTCTCAATCTCAAAACATTCAGAGAATGGGGTGATATGATCATCATTATCCTTGAAGTCATCCCCTTCTTCCTTCCCTTCCTTCATCATGGTATTACGTGCGCACTCCCCCTCACTCTCAATAGTGATATCTCGAGCCAAAATGACAGGCAGAAGACTGTCATCATCATCATCATTCACATATTGAGGGAGTTGGTGTAATGTTGAAGGAGAGGGTTGATAAGTAGACTGAGAGTACACGATTTGAGGTTCAAAACAGTGGCCCGGTGAATCACCCCTAGTATCAATGTTGATTCCAAAATCTGGGTGAGATGAGTTGGGTGGAGGTTGAGTACACATGGGCCGCTCGTGGGCTGCTTGGGGTGAAAGTTTAGACATATGGGCTTGGAATGTTGGATCCATCCTAGGCAAATTTATGTGATTACTCCAGCCAAGATTATAATCATCTGAAAATGTAGCATGCTTGAGCTGAGAGAACACTAGGACATTTTGAACTTGAGCTTGGATGACCAGTGGGAGTTGGGCCATAGTAGGACACTGACTCACATGGTGAGTGAAACTGGCACAGAATTCACAGACTTCCATGAAAGTGTGGATTGGGTTTTCATCCTATTTGACAGATCCTACAGATTGTTGATGAGATGAGATGGAGGCACGATTTATCGAATTTTCACTCAAAATTTCAAACAGATCATACGCATCATCTTCACTTTTGCTCATAAATACCCCTCCGCAATATATGTCCACCATTTGCCTATCAAAATCGGATAACCCCTCATAAAATGCAAATATAATTTGTCATTTGGGCAACCCATGGTGTGGACATTGACTTACTAGATCCTTCAGTCTCTCCCAAGATTCATGAATTTGCTCTCCCGGACGTTGAGTAAATCCTAAAATCACCCTTCTCATCATGTTCGTTCGGACTATGGGGTAAATTTTTTTAAAAATTCTAACTTCATATCTTCCCAAGTCTTGATAGTCTTTCCAAAACTCCTTAACCAACATTTGACTTTGTCTTTCAATGAGAATGGAAATAAGATCAACTTAAGGGCATCATTACTAAAATTCTGAATTTTGATCAGGGAGCAAACTTCTAGAAAATCATCTAGATGCCTATAAGGATTTTCTCTGAGATTCCCATAAAAAGATGGGAGCATCTGGATGAGACTAGGGCGAATCTCATATTGATCAACGAGAATATCAGGGAGTTGAATACAGGTTGAGGGTTTGTAAGTAGAAGGAATAAAGTGCTCCTGCATAGGCGTGGGTTTATTATTTTATTTTTTTAATTTTTTTTTTATGCAAACATAAACAAGTTAACACAAATTATCTAATGATCTAGATGCGACTCAGACCTACAAATAGGGTTTCACAAAGTAACTAAAGTGCAACTTAAGTTCACCCTCAATATTTCCACCGGCCAAGTAAGGGGTGGGGTAGTGGGAGACTCCCTCTACTTTCGTAGGGACCTAATTATGTCAAACCACTAACCCGCTTAAGGCGTTTGTCGTCCGACCGTCTTGCCTTAGGCACCGATTTTCATAAGAGGGTAAACTCAAATCGTACTAAAATCACAGTGTGATCCTAGGGCCAATGTCTACTGACTTTTATTTATGGCGTAGGTTATGCAAAGATGCAAGGGAAATGTGGTTTGTGGGCTAAGGAAGGGTGATGAATTCCCCACCTTATGTTATTTAAAGGTAGTGCCTTTAGAATATTTTGAAATGAAATGCACACCACAATTTCAAACTAGGGGTTCTTATGCAATATGCATGCCATAATAGGATAAGTAGAACGTACCTTGCCCCTCGTAATCTTCAAAATGCAATGACATGAATTAAACAAAAAAAAAATTCTATGCTAAATGATGCATGACCTAGAACATGTTGTGTGGTTTCTAATCTTGAAATGAATTTTTTTTATTTTGGTGCAATTATTTTTTTTTATTTTAGTTAATGAACCTATCTAACCAGTACAAAAATTTCTTTTGTTTTGATGTTTTTGATTTTTATAGGTTTTTCAAGGATTTTTCAGATTTTTTTGAAGATTTTTCAGAAATCGAAAAAATAGAACATGTTCCCACGTTTCTGCCCTTTTAGCCGCTTGACAGCTATAGTACCAGGCTTTCAGCAACACTTCATTTTCTTGGAATTTCATGTATGATTTTCCTCTTTCTTTGATTTTCTGATTTGTTTTCTTTTGCCTGAAAAATAAAAATAGCAAAATCAATATACAAATATACACATCAAACACAAGAATATCCCAACATTCAAAAATTCATTCCCCGGCAACGGCGCCAAAAAATTGATGCGCTCGACACCCGTCATTTAAAAATGCCGTGCCACACAAATTTCAAAATTTATACAAGTGCACTCACTCACTTAAATGATTTTGAAAATACGAGTAAAGTGGTAAATACGGGTCGATCCCACGGGGAAGAAATATAATCTTTATAGATCAAGTTGGAAAATATCCTTATGTTTGCAAACCAATTGTTGTCTTTTGAGTGCGATTATCACTAAAGAAGCTTAAATTGTGACTTTGCATAAGAAGAGAAAAGTGAAGGAAATATTTAGCCAATGGATGAAGAACGCCGTCGTTTCCTCGCCGAGCCTTTGATGAAGATCGCTCCGCCTTGGAAGTCGATGCCGTGAGATGATCGGAAGCTGACTAACCACTTTGGGTGTGTGAAGAAAATGGAGATGGATAGAAATAGAAACAAAGACAAGTTGAAAACACAACAGAATTATATTAAAAATAGGGGTTTGGAAGGAATAGAATAACATAAAATATAGAGAGAATTAGAAGAAATAGAAGAAATGAAAGTTGTAGAGAATGAAAAGATGAAGAAGTTTGATGAAGACTACAGAGACAGAAAACGAGAGGAAGATAGTGAAAAATGTGAAAAATGCAAGAGCTATCGGTGCGGATGAATAATAAAATGGCAGAAAATAGAACAGTAAAAAATTAATTATAACTCTCAAACTAAGAAGAATTAGAAGCAGTGGTAGAAGAAGAAGTTTTAGATCTACAAGAGAAGAACAACTTTCATGAAGAACTCAGAGTAAAAAGATGATATAAAAGACTTCAATATAGAAGAATACTAGAATGTATCACCCCAGATGATCAGTAATCACGTAGAACAACACTTAAGAAAACGGGAAATAACTTTCAAACTAGAAGGAATTAAGGGAAATCGTAGAAAGAGCAATTGAAGAAAACTTGAAGATGAACAACTTTTGTGAAGACAAGAAAATGAAATAAAGATCAGAACAACAAGTAATGGGACTGAGAAAGGACTAAATCTTTAAACAAAACTTTCATTAAAACAATATCAACATACAAAGTTTACATCAAAAGCTCTCAAAATATAACTCCTATGAAGCTCTACTAAGGCCAACAAGCATGAACTTCAAGAACACAAAGCAACAACCTTACAATTCTTCACAACTCCCTAGCTAGCTACTACTAACAACTCTCTTCATTACATTTGAAGCCCCCCTTTTATAGGGTTAACACAACAACCCCTTTAGTCAATGTGAACATCTCTTGCCTCTTTTGTTGACAAACACAAGTCATTGCTTCCCTTGTTGACTTAGAATTGTGTGCTAGCAGGTGTTGCACATTTTTTTAATTGTTTCTGATTTTTTTCATATTTTTTCTATTTTTTTCTTCTTCCTTTCTCTTTCTTTCCCTCTCTTTCTCTCTCTCCTGGCCGCGTGCGCCCGCGTGCGTCGGCCGCTCTCTCTCCGCGTGAGACGCGCCCGAGTGGACCCGCGGCGCGCCGCCATTTGCCCTGCTGCGGCTGCGTCGCGGTGCGCCGGCCCCCCCTTTGACCGCGTCTGGACGCGGTGTTGACCGCGCGTGGGCGCGGTGTGCCGGCCACCGCTGGCGCCGCGGGTGGGCGCACCGCACCCACCTCCGCCTTCCTACCTGCACACACATGCACACACTCACATATATATATATATATATATATATATATATATATATATATATATATATATATATATATATATGTATCTTGATATATATTATGTATATATCTTAGAAAAAATCCTAAAAAATAGTAAATGACTTTATTTTTTTTCTTTTCTTTTTGAACAAGTCCATGGGCTTTTGGCTATAATATTTTTTTTATTTTCTCTTATTTTTTTGTTTCTTGTTGCTTCCCTCGTACTGAGTGCCTGCATAAATAAGTAAAAATCGTTATTAAAATTATCTAATTTTAGAAAATTAAATATTTGACTCTAAATTAACAGTAAGTGTGATACGTGCATATTTATTATTATTTAAGCTCATAAAAATATGTATAATCATGAATTAATATGTAAAAATACACACTTATCAACTCACCCCTACTTTTCAGGTGGGTGGCGTTTTCTTCTTTCGCGATTCTTGGTGTGGCGTGTCCGTAGCTGCCAACTGTACCTGCGTCGGGCTTCCCCCGACCTCTGTGTACATCCTTCTTTTTTGTTGACTGTACTGCTTGTCTTTCCTTTGGACTGGACTCTGGTATAATTATAATTTGTAACTACTAATTAAAAAGTAATTTTATTTCTACTACTTTAGCAAACCGATCTAATGAAATTTAATTGCTTACTGTTATATCTCTGTGGCTTCAATGTACTACACGATAATCCTTTTTCCCTTTGGAGCTTTACAGCTCTTGGGAGGCTTCACGGGTTCCAAGTGGTATCGAGTCTGCTCTGTAGTCCTATCAGGTATATCCGGTATCTGGAGTCCGGGTCATCACAGTTGGTATCAGAGCGTTGTTGTGTGAAAGTACATGGGAATCTGTGATATACTGTTTTTAGAGTCCTGAAAGTCCAGTACAGTCTTCAGTTGGCATTAGGTTCGCGTTTCTTTGTCGCTTTGTTTTTCGCGTGTTGTCTTGTGCGTGCCGTATTAGCATTGTACGAGATGGTCTTGCTCTCGTTAGGATGTGACGACGTGCTTCTTTTTCGTTGTGGTGTTGATCTTGATCGTGTTGTACTTGGCAGAGTTCGCCAGTAGGCTTGAATCTGTAGTACATTGTGTGAAATATTTTGTGGTTTGTTCAGATTACTGTTGACTTTTTGCGTTGGTTTGATGGCCGTACACGTTCTTACGTTGTTTTGGTCATCCCAGCTTAAGTCCGTGCAGCTCCTGATGTGTCTCGCTTCTATTGAAGTGCTCGATTAAGTTCCCTTGATTGAGAAGGTGCTCGAGCGAACCAAGGATTTTCCTTCCTGGTGAGCTTCTGTTAGTCGAGCTTGATGCTTCTCATCCCACTTGGTGGAGTCTTTTCGAGGTAAGCCTTGGAATTGCTATCTTAGTGATGCCGTTGTCCTGCGTCTACGGTTGCTTGGCTTTGGACCTAATCTTTGTGTTGAGAGCCATTGTACACCGTGTTTGTCGTGCTGTGCCGTTGCTGGAGTCATTCTGAAATTGGCATCGACATTTGTGAGTATTGGGGAATCTGTCGACATTTTTGCTGATTGAGTACCCTCTGCTTTGCAATTCTTTCTTAGGCGACGTGCTCTCGAGGTGTTATCGTAATCCTTGAGATGCGTTTCCCGAGATTGTTGTCATTTTCGTTGCCGTGGGTCCTTTTCTTGGTGAGCTGTTCGATGCATGACTAGTCCCTAGTAGTCGTGTGTCTAGTTGTCGTTGTGCCTTGATGTGACCCAGCTTGTAGTTATGTTCCGTGGTTCTATGTTCAGTACGGAGCCAGAATCCTGCAAGTGCTATTGTTGTCATTTTATCAGTGTTTCTCTATGATTTTGTGTAGCACCCTGGAGGAAAATAAGGAATAAACATATTCCAAATAAATTAAACTTGCGTAAGAAGGCCAAATAGAAATAATTAAGTTATATATATATGCAGAATGGACTTTAACACATATATTACCTCCTTCCATTAACACAAAAATATATAAAAACCTTAGCCCAAATAATACAACCCATATATATATTAATGGGTCTTAAACCATGAGATTTGCATATACATATAACAACCCAATTATATGCAACCCGTATACACCTAAAATCAATCCATGTTCACATATATAAAGCCTACGAACCACCCACTAATTAAATATATATATATAAGGCCTTAACCCACACAAATGGTAAACCAACAATCGTATGGGCCCTGCGTATGAAAATAAAATGGTATAAGGCTAATGGGTCTCATACAAATGGGTTTAATTATATAAAGGGCTTAAATTCTTATATGAGCTTACCTACTTATTTAAAGACCCATAAATCAACGTACGTGAGCTGCTCACCAAGGCCAACCCGAATGCATATTCGAACGTGGCTTGCAAGGGTGAACCTTAGGGTTTTCTCCAAGGAAAATGGCAAGCGGCTGTGGAAAAAGAAGGATGAGCAGTTCACAGAGCATTGCATGGAAGGTTTCAAAACCTTCCTTTACCAGCCTTCGACCCCCTTTTGGGGTTCCTCTCCTCTATATAAACCTCCCTTCGTTGAATGGCAAAAGGATGTTGATCGAAGTAACACCTTGGCCGTAGCAACATCTTCCTCCTACTGCGTTCCCCTGCATCCCTGTTCTTTCCTCTTATAGCGTGAAGGGAACTTTGCTGCATCCATCTGCTTCCTGCTGTGAAGAAAGCGGCATCCCACTGCTTCATCTTCTTCTTATTCATCTTCCTATACCACGTTCTGCACATCGGAAAGGTAGGTCTTCTCAAGTTTCGTAGCTCAAACAAAAATTAATTCATCATTGTAGGTGTTCTCTCTTCATGCCAAAGATTATAATTAGATTAAACCTCACATGGTATTTCTGCATGATTTTTACTACATGATTTCTTTCGTGTTTTGGTTTAATACTATAGAAGTTAGTTATGGAGTTTTCGCCTTAATAACTTGTACGTGGGTATCGGAGTCTCCTCTGGCCATGAAAATTTATGGGCATACTAGTGGGATGGAGATCGAGATAGTGAGACTGGTTGCACCGTTTTTCGTACCTCCTATCTCAAGATCCCCCATCTCTTAACGAAAAATTATTTTGAACGTCCGGTTAGGTAGAGTTTTTCGAGCCCGTCATTTCGATATATAGAACGCGTGATTCCAACACGTGTACATCGAGAACGGGAGGATCAAAGAATGGACAGAAATTGTTAATGACGACAATTTGATTGTCGTCAAGTTATTTGGACGACCGTAGGAAAAGGCGTCAAATGTTATATATATATATATATATATAACTTGTAACTAGACCTTCCAAAATCTATATCTATTGAACTATGCAATATAAAATTATAAAAAATATGCTTTTGGAATCCTTGAATTTTTCTCCTATTTATCATATATTCTATTTTTCTAAATTATTTTATATAAATAAATATGTCTTTGAATATATGTTTTTGAAATTATTCAATTAAATAGATATAAATGTGAATTCTTGTTAAATAAATTAAGTTAAAAATCATAAAATTAACGTCCCTCCAAGAGGACGCTAATTAATAAATGACGGCACCCACGGGCGTCAAATAATATAATTTTATTTAATTATAGTTAATTATAGAATTGGATGGACATGAATTCTATAATTAACACATTCATGTTCTCACAGTTTTCTTCCGATTTTGACCCATACCGCGGGTCTTCTGTCACTCTCATCTCACGTCCGTAGATGGAGTCCCTGTTTCATGATTGGTTCACGTATACACCTCAACTCTCGGTGACATACAAGCCCTCCATTGGACATTCAGTTCTTTTGGACTAGCAAGTTAGTCATTGGGACCTCCGTAAGTCTCCTCGTAGCCTTGGATTCCCTCAAGACCGACTGAGCCGGCTGTACCTTAAACACCTTGTAGCTTTTATTGCCACACCATGTGGTAACCCGGTCCTCTCATGGTGCCATCTCGGTCCATGAGAGAATACTCTTAGCCAGTGGAAAGGTGATATTTCACTAGGCGGTGTCTTGGATTGGGTCCCTTATAGTTGGGGTCAATCTTTCAGCTCGATTCATGTCCCTTGATTGGTGACAGGTTTAGTCATCCACTCAAGTTATCACGGCTACCTCATTAAGGTACCAATTCTACCTAGGTTATCGACATGTTATGGTTCTCGTTGGTTTTGACACTGTCCATCTAATGTTCTTCCTTGAATTCTGTGGAACATATCCACGAATCTACCTTGATATCCTACATGAGTTTGTTCTTGGAATTCCATGGCTATCACTAAAGTGGTTGTCTAGATATTACATGTAACAATGTCCGTGCATATAGGGCCCGATCTGGTCCTAGGAGGAGCACCCGAAAGTACTTGTGCCCATGGGAGTTATATTGATCACGGTGTGGCATTGCACTGAAGTACTTGCTTGAATCTACGACACCCCACTATCCCTCTCTCTCTCGTGTGCTTGACTTGATTGACTTGACACGACTTGCGTGGCCCAGAATGGGTAAAGTACTTACTTGTTAATAGCCATTACCTCATGACATGAAAAAACTTTATTGATATACTTGGTACTCGTTCAAATACTTGAAATCTTGAATACTTGAAATTCCCTATCTTGGATCAACAGTACATGTTATTTCCTCTCGTTATCATGTTCAATTCCGTATCGTTCTATTTTACATGATTGACATGCTAGACTTGCATTTTCATTTGGAAGAGGTAATTACTTAAACCAATTGCTCATTCTTGAGATATAATTCCTACTGAGCGTTCGCTCATCAAGTTCTTTTCCCCAAACCTTTCAGGTAATACGGACCCTGACTCGGACTCGGATGGGCAGGAGCAAGAGTGACGAGCGTAGAATCTGCAAGCATCATGCTACTACACCTTATCGTGTCGAGTCGTCCTGAGTTTATTCTTGGAGTCTTGTCGTTAGAACTTATGTTATTTCAAGAGTTGTAACATTTAAGGCTTGTGGGCCTTATTAGTAATGTTACGTCTTCGAGTTATATGACTTTGTTTAATGGTTAAGTTGTTATCAATGGTATCAGTACTTGGTTATGTTTTAAAATTCTTGTCTTATTACGCACTCTGTTATGATGTTGAAATTCTACTTGCTCTGATTGATATGATTGATATAAACTCGTCATGTTCTCCCTGGGTTCCTTCCGCGCTCGGGGCGTGACAATTTTTGTGGTATCAGAGCCTAGGATTTCAAGTCCTAGGAAACCCAAGTCCAAGGTTAGGTCTATCCCTAAACTGTGAGGATGGGTAGCACCGTGGGTAAAGTCCTTGTAGGGCTTCCGGCTATAAATTTCAACATGAAACTAATTAAGGTTAACTCCTTGTAGGACTATGGCTGCTGAACGCGCACAATGTCGTGAGATGCAACGAACTGTTCAGGGCCTGACCCAGGCCTTACAACAAGTGGCTCAAGGTGGGGCACACCATGGAGCTGGCGACCTCCATCGGAGTTTTAGAAATCTCAACCCTCCAAAGTTCGTAGGTTCATCAAATCCCGAGGATGCGGAGAATTGCATAAAGGAGATCGAGCGAATCTTCTGCGTCATGCAATGTGCGGATGGTGAAAAGGTGCTTCTGGCCACGTTCCAACTGGAACGGGACGCCCGTGCTTGGTGGGAGTCCGTTGAGGCCACCTTGCTTGAAGATCATGTTACTTGGGCCGACTTTGTCAACCACTTCAATAGCAAGTATTTCTCCGACCATGTTCAGGAGAAAAAGGCCGCGGAATTTGCTGCCTTGAAGCAACGATTCCTGTTGGTGGCCGACTACGAGGCCCAGTTCTCCAGGTTATCTAGATATGCACCACACTTAGTATGCACTGAGAAGATGAAGGCAAGAAGGTTCTTGAATGGGTTACGACCCCAATATATCACTCAGCTCGATCCCTTGGATATTCAAGTGTACTCAGAGATGGTGCATCGTTCCCAGCTGCTAGAAGACGCTACAGAGTTGTCTGAAAAAATCCGTGGTAAGGATAAAAGGGAGAATGTCACAAGCCCCAACACTTTTAAACCGTCTTTCAAGAAGCGGACCAATAATGGAGGCGAACCCTCCAAGGAGAAGAAATTCAAGAAGGGCAATAACAAACCTTTCTCCATCACGGCACCGCCAAAGGAGAATTGTAAATATTGCGACAAGCCGGGTCATCAGGCTGCGGAATGCTGGAGAAGGCTCGGAGCATGCCTTCATTGTGGGAGTAAGGAACACCGTATTCCCGACTGTCCAATGATGAACGAGCAAAGTGAGCCAGAGACAAAGGAAGAGAAGCATCCGGTAAAGAAGCAAGGACGTTTACAAGCTCTCCAAGAGACGGAACCAACCGAGGGTGGGTTGGTGGAAGGTATTTTGTCTGTCTGCTCTAAATCTGCTCAAGTACTGTTTGATACTGGCGCCACACATTCTTTTGTTTCAAAGAAATTTGCTGCTTCATTCTCTATGGAACCTGAATGGATAAACTTGGTGATTTCTACCCCGTTAGGGAATGAGTCTGATGTCACTTTCCATTACCCAAACTGCAAGATTATAGTTAAAGGCCACAACTTACCTGCAGATTTAATATGCTTAGACTTGAAGGAGTACGATGTAATTTTAGGGGCCGATTGGCTATCCACCCATCGGGCAACTGTAGACTGCCGAAATGGAAAAGTAACTTTTGTGGATTACCCGGAGTCAACTTACGTTACTCCCCGGAAGAGATCACCAGTCATCTCTGCTCTTCGAGCCCATAAACTTATCAACAAAGGATGCGATGCATTCTTAGCATTTGTAACTGCCACGGAGGCTAAGGTAGCTACACTAGAAGACATTCAAGTGGTCCGGGAGTTTCCCGATGTTTTCCCTGAAGACTTTCCTGGTTTGCCACCAGAGAGAGAAGTCTCATTCACTATAGACCTTGTTCCGGGTGCCGGACCTTTTTCCAAAGTACCCTACAGAATGTCCCCCGCAGAATTGAAGGAATTGAAGGAGCAGCTTATGGAGCTATTGAAGAAAGGATTTATCAGACCAAGTACTTCCCCATGGGGAGCACCAGTGCTGTTCGTCAAGAAGAAGGATGGATCGATGAGGCTGTGCATCGATTCTCGGCAGCTGAACCACCTCACTATCAAGAATAAATTCCCACTGCCGAGGATTGATGAACTCTTCGATCAGATTTTTGGAGCAAAGTATTTCTCAAAAATTGATCTTCGATCGGGTTATCACCAATTGAGGATCAAGGATGAGGATATTCACAAAACTACATTCCGAAGCAGGTACGGGCATTATGAATTTACTGTTATGCCTTTTGGACTAACAACTGCCCCTGCAGCTTTTATGCAGCTTATGAATAGCATCTTTAGACCGCATCTGGATAAATTTATTGTGATTTTTATCGATGATATCCTGATATATTCAAAGTCTGAAGAGGAGCATGAAGTGCATTTGAGGATAGCATTGCAGATACTGAGGGATAATCAATTATATGCCAAATTTAGCAAATGTGAGTTTTGGCTGGAAGAAGTGTCCTTCTTAGGACACGTAATTTCAAAGGATGGAATCTCAGTGGACCACGCAAAGGTCGAAGCGGTAAAGAACTGGGAACAACCGACAAATGCAACAGAAATTAAGAGCTTCCTTGGTCTTGCTGGTTACTATCGGCGTTTTTTTAAAAACTTCTCGAAGATTGCAGTACCACTCACCAGGCTAACCCGCAAGAAAGTGCCATATGAGTGGAATGAGGAATGTGAACGAAGCTTCCAAATATTGAAGGACCATTTGACCACTGCTCCGGTCTTGGCCCTTCCTATTGAAGGAGAGAAGTACGAGGTAAATACCGATGCTTCCGGTATTGGCCTCGGTTGTGTATTAATGCAACATGGAAGAGTTATTGCATACTCTTCTAGGCAGTTGAAGAAGCATGAAGAAAACTACCCGGTGCATGACTTGGAGTTGGCCGCGGTAGTATTTGCACTAAAGATCTGGAGACACTATCTCTACGGAGAACAATTCACAGTATTCTCCGATTATAAGAGCCTCAAATATCTATTCTCTCAGAAGGAGCTTAATATGAGACAACGTCGATGGCTGGAATATTTAAAAGACTTTTATTTCACTATTCAGTATCACCCCGATAAAGGGAATTCGGTAGCTGATGCCTTGAGTCGAAAGCCGAGAGCCCTTATAGCCAGCTATATGATACGGGAATGGAAACTATTAGAGGAATTCTCCAGATTAAATATAAGCATGGACCAGAAAGACGGGTGTATTACTCTCTCTCACATGAGTGTGCATCCGGTCTTGCTATCCAAAATCAAGAAGTTACAAGACGAAGATCCTGGAATGATTGAAATCAGGGAGAAACTAGATCAAAGAACCGGGTTCAAGCTGGCAGTTGATGGAAGACTAATGTTTCAGGAAAGGACATGTGTCCCGGACTGTCCTGAGTTGAAAAGGAAAATTCTAGATGAAGCTCACCGCTCTAGGTATACCATTCATCCTAGAGCAACTAAGATGTACAAAGATTTAAAAAGAACTTTCTGGTGGCCGAACATGAAGAGGGAGGTAGTGGACTTTGTATCTCGCTGTCTCACGTGCCAACAAGTAAAAGCGGAACACCAAAGGCCCGTCGGAAAGTTACACCCCCTTGATATTCCCAAATGGAAATGAGAAGGAATTGGTATGGATTTCATCATGGGATTGCCTAAATCTAGAGGCGGACATGATGGTATTTGGGTAATCATCGACCGACTGACCAAGTCGGCGCATTTCTTGCCAATTAAAAGTCGATGGTCGGTTGATGTTTTGGCCGCATTGTATATTAAGGAGATCGTGAGATTGCATGGAGTCCCAACATCGATCGTGTCTGACCGAGACCCTCGCTTCACTTCTCATTTCTGGAAGGGTCTACAACACTCTTTGGAAACGAAGCTCAACTTCAGTACTACTTTCCATTCCCAGACCGATGGTCAGACCGAGAGAACAAACCAAATAGTTGAAGACATGTTACGGGCTTGTATTATTTACTTTGGCGGAGGTTGGCATGATCATTTGCCCCTAGCTGAGTTTGCATACAACAATAGCTATCAAGCAAGTATACAGATGGCTCCATTTGAAGTTTTGTACGGCAGGAGTTGCCGATCTCCTATATGCTGGGATGAAGTTGGCGAGAAGGAACTACTAGGGACAGATATGGTAAGAAACACAACAGAAAAGGTTGAACTTATCCGAGAGAGACTCAAAGTAGCATAATCTAGACATAAATCTTATGCAGATAATAGAAGAAGGGAATTAGAGTTCCAAGTTGGAGACCATGTTTACCTCAAGGTCTCACCCGGTCGAGGAATAAGAAGGTTCGGAGTTAAAGGCAAGCTTACACCGAGATTCATTGGTCCATTCGAAATATTGGAAAGAGTTGGCGAGGTAGCCTATCGTCTTGCTTTGCCTCCTCAATTGTCGGAAGTGCACAACGTATTCCACGTTTCTATGCTGAAGAAGTACGTGCACGATCCTTTTCACGTCATTGACCACAATGACTTGGTAATTCAAAAGGACCTCACCTATGAACAAAACCCAATGAAGATTCTTGATCGAGAGGTCCGAGTTTTGAGAAACAAGACCATTCCTATGGTGAAAGTACAATGGAACAAATGCTTAGAACAAGAAGCCACATGGGAAACTGAAGAATCCATGAGAAGGAGATATCCGGAGCTATTCTAGACTGTAAGTACTCTGCACCCTCCATGTCCCTATCTATACAGTTGAATTTGGGGACCAAATTCTTTTAAGTAGGGGAGGGTGTAGCACCCCATAGGAAAATAAGGAATAAACATATTCCAAATAAATTAAACTTGCATAAGAAGGCCAAATAGAAATAATTAAGTTATATATATATGCATAATGGACTTTAACACATATATTACCTCCTTCCATTAACACAAAAATATATAAAAACCTTAGCCCAAATAATACAACCCATATATATATTAATGGGCCTTAAACCATGAGATTTGCATATACATATAACTGATAACGGAGAATCCTCCGCTGCCACATGACCTGATAACCATTAAGTCTTCTCCTAATTTTGTTCCACTATTTTGGTATCAGAGCCGCTTGCCTAATAGCGCCAATCTCTGAGAAAATCTCTCCTCTCTCACTTTCTTTTTTTTCCAGTCCCTCCATGGCTACTCCGACTGACGCGAGTGGAGATCTCTCTGCCGTTCCCACCAGCAGTGACTCCCGCTCCAACTAGCCCCGCCACAGCGTGGCAGCCTCCTCCACCATGGTCATATCCAACATTGCAAACCTCATCCCTGTCAAACTGGACGACACCAACTATCTCATCTGGAAAGGCCTCTTTGAGCCAATCCTTCGCGGCCACCGTCTCATGGGCCACATCGACGGAACTCAGCCAGCTCCTCCCGTTGATACTCCGGAGTACCTCGCATGGTATGAACGAGATCAAATGGTCCTGTCTTGGTTGAATGCAACTCTTTCTCTGTCTGCGCTACCCTATACTGTTCGTCAAACGCGCGCCAAGGATGCTTGGGATGTCCTGGCTCGAAGTGTAATGTCCCGGATCTTTCGGATCCTTCGTTATGGGTCTCAGATCTGGTTTGTCAGGGTGTTCGACCTTGTTGTGTCCGAAATTTTGTTTCGGACATCTTTCGTGTTCGGATCGGCGCGATCCGGAGTCGTTTCGGAGGCCCGGAGTGTGTCCGCGGCTTTTCCGTGCGCGTTTTCCGATTTCCACGTACGGGTTTCGGCGAGTCCTTCGGAACCCTGTAGCGGGTGAACTGGGTCGTTCACCAGCCCGCGAGTGGAACCGTTGCGATCAACGCGTCGAGAAGGTCGAGGAGGTGTATTTTTCTATTTTTTGGTATTTTTGGCATTTTTCGGATTTTCTATTTAAAGCATTTTCTTTTTCTTTTTCTTTTTCTTCCCTTTTTCTTCTTCCTTCTTTCCCCTCCCGTGAGCGCGCAACGGTCACCTCCCCTTTTTCCCCTCCTTGCCCGTTGGAACCTCGCGGCGGCCCCTTCCCCTCCAGCGACGGGTGGTGGACCTTGGCGGCAGCGCGGTGACGACGGCGGCGGCGAGAGGATGGCAGCGGTGCCCCCATTGGCGCGTGGATGTGGAGTTCGTGGTTGAGCTAGATTTGAAGATCGGCGGCGATTCGGTGGATTTCGAGCTTCCTTGAGGTAGGGGGACGAATCCTTACCCTCTTTCTAGCATTCCCCGTGATTTCTAGGCCGTGGAGAGGCCGAGAGGGGCTAGATTCATGCCGGGAGGGTTATTTCCATGTTTGGGGTTTGAGCGCCGGATTCGTCGATTCGTGGGGTTTTTGATCGATTTGGGGGCTCTAGATGCATGCTAGGTCGTTGTGGGGTGATTCCCCATTGTTTTCCCTTCACCAAAGGGGGTGAATGGGCGTGGTTTTGTGATTTCCGGCCGTAGTTCGTGAACCGGGCTCGACCCGATGTCGCGCTATAGTCCAGTGGCGTGTTCTTGATGAACGCGCTGTGTCGTCCGAGCGTGTCCGTCGGAGAAGACGAACAGTAAGGCGGTGGGGAACGCGCCTGGTTCGGGTAGTGCGATCTACAAATCGCGCTATCCAAGACTAGCGCGTTCAGATTGAACGCGCTAGCCTTGGGCAGCGCAACATGGAAGATCACGCTAGCCAAAGCTAGCGCGTTCTTCGGTGTCGCGCTAGGGATACCTAGCGCGACCTTTTCCCTTCCCCGAACCGCATTTTGCGGGTAGCGTGACCTCCGGTTGGATGAGTTATGGACCCGGTTGTGGCGTGTGGCCCTAGGGATGTCGTGGGCACCCAGTGAGAGCCACAGGGGCGCACGGGGTTCCTCGGAGAATCAGTTACCTCGGTAGGAGTGCCGCGTGACTTGAGGGACGGTCGGACCTCATGCGTGTCCCCAGCTTCCGTACCTACCGTACGATCATCGAGAGTCTGTGCTAGGGTTTGGTCGGCGGTTTCCGTGGATTAGTCCTTACTTCCAGTGACCTGTCCACTAGTCGTAGCTTCTTGCGCACGCGGGTGCGGACCCACCTGGGAGTGGTGGAGAGCGAGACCCAGTGTGAGGCGGTTTTTAGGCTGGTTACCGTAGGGCCCCTTGCCTTTGCCACCAGAGTCCGGTGGGGGGGAAAACCAGCTAGAGGACCCGACCTAGAGCAGATGGTCTGTGTGTGCACACGTAGTTGGGGGCTTGGGACACGCACTGACGAGTGCGACCCCAGCTAGTCCTTGTTGTGTGGTACTTGTTGCGTGTCTGAGTCTCACGCCCGGGGCGTTGTAGCTAGACACTTGTGACGCGGTGTAAGATGTGAGGGGACGCATCCAGTCGTTCTTCTTGTGGATGGTTCTCCTGTTCACTGGCAGGCGTGGACTCGTGTTTTGTTGGACCGAGGTTCCGTACTACGGTACTGTTAGAGTAGATGACTTTTTCCGTTTATTTACTTTAGCTTGTCGGTTCTACCGTACTCTCGGTTGGTAGGGTTGTCTTCTTCTTCCTTGTTTTCTGTGCGAGGTGGAGATTCGCGGGATCCCTACTGGGCCAATAAGAGGAGGCTCACCCCTGCTCTTCAGGTGAGGCAGGGGTCGGCGGGAGGCGCGACCGAGTTTCAGCGTGGGTCTTCCAGCCTTGGTTAGTTGCCAGTCTGCCAGAGCCGGGGGATGCCCCGCGTAGTTGTACTCCGGGGGATGCCCCGTGTTGTTGTACGCCGGGGGATGCCCCGTGTAGTTGTACTTTCTTTCCTGTTGACTGTACTTTCTTTTGGACATGAGACACGGTGGACCTTGTAGCAGTTTATTTATTTATATTATTATGTGCATTTTATTTTAGATTATTGTGCTATCTCTGTGGTCGTTGCAGCTTCTCTTGTACCCCCACACCACTCCTTTGTACCCTTCCGAGTCTACGGGCTCGTGGGTTGGTGGACCGAGATTCGAGACGCGCCGGTTCCTGATGCGGGACGGACACGGGAGACGACACTATACAGTGCCACTCTCGGACTCTAGATGAAGACGCGACCAACAATACACACCAGGGAGACACTAAGCCCGACACTACGAGCTCCTAGTGGCAAAACGTCGCTAACAGAAGTACAAGCTCACTCGGCGTCCCATGCGAGGGAAAGCGTGGATCGTGCGCGGTTAAGGAACCGGCAGAGTTCAAGGTAGTCAGACTCACTTCCGGACTCGGATCGAGTCGCGGGACGGGTCACTTTCACGCTCACAGCGGTGACATGGACACACGGGCTAGGAACCTACACTCTCGGCAGCGGCCTAAGACCGTATACTAGCTAAGCAATGTAACGCCAAGAAGTTAAGACCTTTACCTCCACGCACCCGGCGTGGCGAAGACACCCCGGCTGACTTACGGACCCCCGGTTAACATAATTCACAGCAGTACAAAAGGATTCGACCCACTCCACGCAGGGAGGTAAAAGGTCACATGTGGGCCCCGGGGATCACGCAAATCAGGTTGACAGGCAGCATCTTGATGTCGACTCGACGCGCCGAACTCCGCGTTTTCGTGCTTCCCGAACGGCGGGTTCTGCGGGCCCGTGGGGCCCACGGATGGCGCTGTCCTCCGGATCTGCGGAGGTGGGTCCCACTATGATGGAGACCCCTGGTGGCGCGCCTCCACGGACGGCGGTCGGCCGGAGACACCGATTGGTGGCCGGTCGGGTCCGATCTTCAAGTTGTGGAATGGCTGCCCACGGATTTCAGTTCTGTTTTCCCTGCGCGCGCTCCGGCGAAAACAGCCGCTGCGGTCGATCCCGACGTTGGATCGGGACGCATGAGCTATCGTTGGAAAGCTCTCTTCAAATGCTTCAATCTAGACTCAGAGAGATCTGATGGATCTAGCCGGATCTAGACTTTAATGAATTTACAAATCCCTGTTGTACAGTAACCGAGACATCAGATTTACAGGGTACTTGTCTGAGAACCACCGTTGACTGCCTACTTGCCGTAGGAATCAGACTTCAAGCTCTTCTTCAACTTTGTGGATAATCAAACCATGAAGCTGGGACAGGTTTTAGAATTGGATTTGGAGGTGGTGGTGATTTGATAGGATTTTTGGAGTGTCTGGTGGTCGGATCTGGGAACTGGCAGAAAGTACTGTAGCTGTGGACGAACTCGATTTTTGTAAAATATAAGATGGACTCACAAAAATTCAAGAAAATTTGGAGATGGAGGGGATAGTGGACAGAATGCCAGTAAAATTTGGCGGACCAACAAAAATCAAAAAGTGGACCTAAGACTTAAAACTCTGGGCGGGTGGAAATGGAAACAGACAGTAGACAGATCTGGAAACTGGGATTGGACGAAAATAAAATAAAAAAATACCAAATGAGATCTTTATGACCAACCAAAATTCTGAGGACGTGCTGGACACCTCTGGAACATCCAGTAAAATTCCCAGCTCGATCTGAGGCCGTGGCTGAGACTGAAATTTCGTAGAAGCTGCTGTGGTACTGCGCGGACAGAACTCCGGCGGTGGCGATGGCGGCGGCGGCGGCGGCGGCGGCGACCGGAACTGATAGGGTGGAGTCACACCACCAAGAGGCAGTCTTCACAGCTGCAAGGGGGAGAGGGAGAGAGGAAGGGGGCGGCCTAGGCCTTGCTCCAACATTAAGTTTGATTCAAATGGCATTAATTGCATAAAATGGGAAATTACAACCTTAAATAGTCTACATCTCACATCCATCCATAGCCATTGGATCTAGGGGATGGGGATGAAGGGCTAGGATGGCATGTGACACACACACAAAATACAATATAATATTAAAGGGGGGGGCGGCCCTTGGACCAAGGAGAGGGGGGGTGGTGGAAGGTTGAAAATGGTAGGTGGGAGGTAGGTAGCCTCCTTAGACTTTTTAAGTCCATTGTCCCCCATGTGTTCAAATACAAGTCAACCTTCTAGATGCTCCCATGTGGCATGTTGACTGGCCCCACGTGGGACCCTGGGATGAGGTGGCCCAATGGGGTGGGGCCCGGGAGGCCTGTGGGGCCCACGGGGTCCGAAATACTCGTAAGCCCCTATTACACTCAAAATGGCCAACCGGACGTAACGAAATAAATGCGAATTAAACACACATAAAGTCTAACTGAATATAATAAATGGGGAGGCTCAAGGCGGAGTCTCCAGGCTATCTCCGAGCCAGATGGACGCTGAGGTGGCTCGTGTCGTGCTCCGTGTGCGGTACCGGTGGCTCGGTGTGTCATGCCGATCAACTGCTCGGGTGTCCGCACCAATTCTCCCCAGGTGGGAGAAACTCGACCCTGTCGAGTAAGGGTCTGCATCGCTCCTGTATCGCTCCAAAAGGTCCGGATCAATCTGCTGCAACTCGCCATGTGTGATCCATGTGTCCTCAGTAGCGGGCCGTCCTCTCCATCGCACTAGGTAGCGCGGGTAAGATCCACTCCTGGTAACTGTCACCTGCTCGTCCAGTATACGATCTATATGCTCACGCTGCCGTGAAAAAGGGGCTGGAGGTGGAAGTGGACACTCAGGTGTGGGATCACTCTCAAGGGGAGGAGATGGCTCAAAAGGCTCACTAGGGATCACCGCTGGGTCCCTATATGCAACAAGATCCGATACATTGAAGGTAGAGCTTATACCATATTCCTCGGGCAGGTCCACAACATACGCATTGGATCCAACGCGTTTCAACACTCTGAATGGACCGGCTCCGCGAGCTTGCAACTTCTTAACGGTTCCAGAGGGAAACCGTTCAGGTCTTACCTTGATCATGACGTATTCGCCCTCGTGGAACTCTCGGTGGTGTCGGTGGGCATCGGCTAACTCCTTGTACCGTGTATTGCTGGCCTCAATGTGACGACGGATGTCGTCATGCAAACTCCTAACATGCCTAGCAAACGACTCGGCCGACTCCGACACTCTAGCATGGATAGGCATGGGGACAAGGTCAACGGGTTTCCTAGGCCTACGACCTGTGACAATCTCAAATGGACTCATGCCGGTAGACCTATTCACCGAATCATTGTATGCAAACTCAGCCATGGGTAAAATGAGATCCCAATCCCCAATGCGATCCCTAACAAGACACCTCAAAAGATCACCCAGACTCCTATTGACCACTTCGGTCTGACCATCTGTCTGGGGATGATATGCAGTGGAAAATTTAAGATGCGTACCCATCATATGCCATAGTGTCTTCCAAAAATAGGAAGTGAATCTAACATCACGGTCAGACACTATAGTGCGAGGCAACCCGAACTTGCACACCACATGAGTAAGGAATAGGCGGGCTACCCTAGAAGCATCCGAAGTCTTCGAGCAAGGGATAAAGAGGGCCATCTTCGAGAAACGGTCAACAACAACATAGACAGAATCATGCTTCCTGGAGGTACGTGGCAATCCCAAAACAAAGTCCATACTAACATCCTGCCACGGGGCATCAGGCACGGGAAGAGGCGTATAAAGGCCCGAGCTTTGCTTCTTCATCTTGGCCGTAGCACATGTACGGCACTGAGCCACGATGTTAGCAACATCGCGCTTCAAGCTCGGCCAATAAAAACGATGCTCCACTGCCTCAATAGTCTTGTTCCGACCAAAGTGGCCGGCTAGACCTCCCGCATGTAGTTCCCACACTAGGAAATCTCGAACCGAAGTTCGGGGAACACATAGCCTGCTACCTCGAAAGAGGTGACCCTCCTGAAGCACATAATCATCATGGTCTCTCGAGGGCCCGGCCTGGAGAGTAGTAAAAATCTGACCGAAGTCAAGACAATCAACATAGGCCTCCTTCATCTTCTCTAGCCCTATGACCTCGGCACTCATGGTGGTAAGAAGACATGCTCGCCGACTCAAGGCATCGGCCACCTTGTTCTCCACTCCAGCCTTATGTTTTAGCACAAAGGTTAACTGCTGGAGATACTCAACCCAACGACTATGACGCGAATTCAGCTTCTTTTGGGAATGGAGGTACCTCAAAGCCTCATGATCGGAGTATAAGACAAACTCTTGATGTAATAGGTAATGCCTCCAATGCCTAAGAGCCTGGACAACTGCGTAAAACTCTTTATCATATGTGGAATATCGCAGTTTCGCGTCATTCAGCTTCTCGCTGAAATATGCGATCGGGTGGGACTCTTGACTCAAAACTCCTCCTATCCCAACACCCGACGCATCACAATAGACCTCAAACACCTTCGAGAAATCAGGCAGTCGAAGGATAGGTGTCTGGGTCATGCGCTCCTTGATGTCCCTGAAGGCAGCAGATGCGGCCTTCGTCCATACAAATGTGCCCTTACGGATGCAATCCGTGATCGGGGCAGTGACGGAACTAAATCCGCGGATAAAGCGACGATAGAACGTCGCAAGACCATGAAAGCTGCGGACGTCATGAATCGTACAGGGTTCCGGCCACTCAACAATGGCCCGGACCTTCTCCGGATCGGCGGAGACCCCAGTACTAGACATAATAAAACCCAAGAAGGTAAGCTGAGGTGTCATGAAGGCACACTTCTGTGGGTTTGCATAAAGCTGCTCTCGCCTGAGAAGAAGACAGACCTGCCGAAGGTGGTCTAAGTGGTCCCCCGTGGTGCGACTATAGATAAGGATGTCGTCAAAGTACACCACTACACAGACTCCAATGAAAGGTCGAAGGACCTGTGTCATGAGTCGCATGAATGTGCTAGGGGCATTGGTCAAACCAAAAGGCATGACCAACCACTCATATAGACCGTCCTTGGTCTTAAATGCGGTCTTCCACTCATCACCTGGCCTAATCCTCACCTGATGGTAGCCACTCTTAAGATCGATCTTTGAAAAGATAGTGGCACCTGCCATCATGTCTAGCATGTCATCCAGGCGGGGAATAGGGAACCTGTACTTCACGGTGATTTTGTTGATGGCACGACTATCAATGCACATTCTCCACGTGCCATCCTTCTTCGGGGCGAGTAACGCGGGTACAGCACATGGACTCATGCTGTCCCGAACAGATCCTCTCTGCACTAACTCATCGACCTGCCGTTTAAGCTCGGCATGCTCCGTGGGACTCATGCGATAATGAGGAAGATTGGGCAAAGAAGAGCCCGGAACAAGGTCGATGGCATGCTGAATATCCCGCATAGGTGGGAGTCCCTCGGGAAGCTCATCGGGAAAGACATCAGCATACTCCTGCAGAATGGGAACAACCTCGGGTGGGAGCTCACCCTCGGAGTCCCGCTCCACCTCTCAGACCGTAATGGCAAACACTGGACAGCCCTGACTAAGCTCCTGCTCCATCTCCCGGGAGCTAATCATCATCAATCTCCTCGTCGAGGGCTCTCCGGGGCCAGAGGTAACGGTCATAGTCCGAGCTGGAGATGGGGTACTGGGCCCGGGTACGGAAGGCTTCGGAGTACTAGGGCCAGTGGGACCCCTGACTGATGGGCTCCTGGGCCGAACGGGTTGGAGGGTGACCCGCTGGCCATCATGGTCGAAGGTACAGGTGTTCGACCGACCATGGAGTGTGGCATCTCGGTCGAATAACCACGGCCTACCAAGAATGATACTTCCCACTTCCATGGGGAGAACATCACACCAGATCTCGTCACGGTAGGAGTGGAGCTGCAGTGGGACCAAGCACCGCAGCCTGACCGAAATGGAAGTGGTATCCACCCATGATACCTGGTAGGGGCAAGGGTGGTCTACGGGTGTGAGACCAAGATGAGTGACAGCGTTCGTGGAGATTGCATTGATACAACTCCCGCTATCGATGACCACCTTGCAAATTTGCTTTCCCAGCCTACAGAATACATGAAGGATAGTGGTCCGACGCCAGTCATCACTGACCTGTGGCTGGGTGAGGATACATCTGACGACCCCCACATGGGTATCGTCTAACTGCTGGGCATCCTGGGCCTCACCTCCCATCTCATAGTACTCGTCAGCTAGCTCTTCATCTGCCTCATAGCTGACTAACTCTAGTCCCGCAGGGGTGGTATCCTCGGCGTGTGTGTCCCCAATGTGAAGAGATGGGCGGGTGGGACACTGGTTGGCGAAATGGCCAAACCCATTGCAGCGATAACACTGCTGCCGTGATCCACTAGGCTCCCCAATCATAGGTCCTTTACCTTTATCCTCCCGACGGATAGGAGGCGTAGGCAACAAAGGACGTGCGGGTGGTGCGGGTGCCGGGGGACGGGCTATGGGTGGGGCCGTAAGATGCTGGGGACGAGGAAGGTCCCTCGGGGGTGGAGGGCGAGGCCTAGGAGCAAAGGACTCGTGGCGAGCGGGCTCCTGAGGTCGAGCCATGGGGGCCCTCGGATATGTGCCAGATGAGCCACGGGACTCGACACTACGAAGGGGAAAGGAGCCCAACCGATGGGGTGACTCGAACTCGGCCTCGAACTGCTCCAATTCGAGAGCAATCTGATATGCCTGCTCCAAAGTGGTGGCATTGCGGCGAAAGAGTTCATATTGATAATTAGGCCGCAAACCTCTCCGAAAGCAGGGTATCGTCATGGTGCTCTCTTCCGTGACCCCGCACCGCAAATAATACTCATCGAACTCGGCGGTGTACTCGGTCACGGATCGGTTCCCTTGGGAGATGCTTTGCCACTTGTCTATAAGACGTTGGCGATATGAGGCAGGAAGGTACTTCTCCCTCAATTTGAGTTTCATATCATCCCAGGTACCGATTTGGGGTTGACGTCGCTAGTTGAGCAGGCTCTCCACATTGATCCAATAAGTTTGGGCCTGCCCTTGCAGCTTCATCTTCGCATATCGGACTCTTCGGTGGTCCGTCATCTCAAACCACTCGAAGTACCAGTCCATACCGGCCTCCCAATCTAGATACACCCTAGGGTCCAAGGACCCGCTAAAAGTGGGAGGGTCCGCACGCACACCCCTAAGAATGCGGTCGTCATCCTCGTCATCACGATTCCGTCGTTGATGACGACGACCGTTACCCCCGTGATCATTGTCGGAGGCATAATCATCCACTATAGGCGCCTGTTGCCTCCCGACATCCTCTACCTGAGCCCTTGGCACAGCGGGTTGCTGCACCGGCTCTTGTTGGCCGTTCGTCGGCGCGGGTTGCGCCGCTACTGGGCCCCTCTCTAGGACGGCAATCCTCCCAACAAGGCCTTGAATGGACTGCTCTGAAACCCCGGCCCGATCCTCGAGGACCTTCATCCTCCCTTCTAGACGCGTCCCTATGCCATCCATACGCGTACTAAGACCATCCATACGCGTGTCTAAACGATCCATGATGGCCCGGAACATCTCGGCCGTGGAAGACTCATCGGAACTACGGGCTCGGGAGTCCGCCATAGGTGGTGGTGGCGAGTATTGGGTGCCTCGACGGGTGGGCATGCAAAGACATACGGACTAGGTGACAACGACCGACTAATGCAAACACACTAAATGATACACTTAGACCTAATTGCAATTTGAAAACACTCCTTTTTTGGTATTTTGAAAGAATGCAATTTAAAACACTTTTTTTTTTGTTTTGAAAAGAATGAGACTCGACTACACCCTAGACACGGCCAAGACTCGGTACGCGGCGGAGGTAATCGACCCGTAGGTCACTCGCGCAAGTGTGTGGTCTTCCCGGTAGGCGAAGCCTAACGGTCGGACAACACCTTTGGATATACCGAGTGAAGGTGTGTGTGGGGTAACCTTAGACTATGCAAGACTTATGCAACGACCACCCTAGACTCGACTTGCTCTGATGCCAAACTGATGCGGGACGGACACGGGAGACGACACTATACAGTGCCACCCTCGGACTCTAGATGAAGACGCGACCAACAATACACACCAGGGAGACACTAAGCCCGACACTACGAGCTCCTAGTGGCAAAACGTCGCTAACAGAAGTACAAGCTCACTCGGCATCCCATGCGAGGGAAAGCGTGGATCGTGCGCGGTTAAGGAACCGGCAGAGTTCAAGGTAGTCAGACTCACTTCCGGACTCGGATCGAGTCGCGGGATGGGTCACTCTCACGCTCACAGCGGTGACATGGACACACGGGCTAGAAACCTACACTCTCGGCAGCGGCCTAAGACCGTATACTAGCTAAGCAATGTAACGCCAAGAAGTTAAGACCTTTACCTCCACGCACCCGGCGTGGCGAAGACACCCCGGCTGACTTACGGACCCCCGGTTAACATAATTCACAGCAGTACAAAAGGATTCGACCCACTCCACGCAGGGAGGTAAAAGGTCACATGTGGGCCCCGGGGATCACGCAAATCAGGTTGACAGGCAGCATCTTGATGTCGACTCGACGCGCCGAACTCTGCGTTTTCGTGCTTCCCGAACGGCGGGTTCTGCGGGCCCGTGGGGCCCACGGATGGCGCTGTCCTCCGGATCTGCGGAGGTGGGTCCCACTATGATGGAGACCCCTGGTGGCGCGCCTCCACGGACGGCGGTCGGCCGGAGACACCGATTGGTGGCCGGTCGGGTCCGATCTTCAAGTTGTGGAATGGCTGCCCACGGATTTCAGTTCTGTTTTCCCTGCGCGCGCTCCGGCGAAAACAGCCGCTGTGGTCGATCCCGACGTCGGATCGGGACGCATGAGCTATCGTTGGAAAGCTCTCTTCAAATGCTTCAATCTAGACTCAGAGAGATCTGATGGATCTAGCCGGATCTAGACTTTAATGAATTTACAAATCCCTGTTGTACAGTAACCGAGACATCAGATTTACAGGGTACTTGTCTGAGAACCACCATTAACTGCCTACTTTCCGTAGGAATCAGACTTCAAGCTCTTCTTCAACTTTGTGGATAATCAAACCATGAAGCTGGGACAGTTTTTAGAATTGGATTTGGAGGTGGTGGTGATTTGATAGGATTTTTGGAGTGTCTGGTGGTCGGATCTGGGAACTGGCAGAAAGTACTGTAGCTGCGGACGAACTCGATTTTTGTAAAATATAAGATGGACTCACAAAAATTCAAGAAAATTTGGAGATGGAGGGGATAGTGGACAGAATGCCCAGTAAAATTTGGCGGACCAACAAAAATCAAAAAGTGGACCTAAGACTTAAAACTCTGGGCGGGTGGAAATGGAAACAGACAGTAGACAGATCTGGAAACTGGGATTGAACGAAAATAAAATAAAAAAATACCAAATGAGATCTTTTGTGACCAACCAAAATTCTGAGGACGTGCTGGACACCTCTGGAACATCCAGTAAAATTCCCAGCTCGATCTGAGGCCGTGGCTGAGACTGAAATTTCGTAGAAGCTGCTGTGGTACTGCGCGGACAGAACTCCGGCGGTGGCGATGGCGGCTCGTGGCGGCGGCGGCGGCGACCGGAACTGATAGGGTGGAGTCACACCACCAAGAGGTAGCCTTCACAGCTGCAAGGGGGAGAGGGAGAGAGGAAGGGGGCGGCCTAGGCCTTGCTCCAACATTAAGTTTGATTCAAATGGCATTAATTGCATAAAATGGGAAATTACAACCTTAAATAGTCTACATCTCACATCCATCCATAGCCATTGGATCTAGGGGATGGGGATGAAGGGCTAGGATGGCATGTGACACACACACAAAATACAATATAATATTAAAGGGGGGGCGGCCCTTGGACCAAGGAGAGGGGGGGTGGTGGAAGGTTGAAAATGGTAGGTGGGAGGTAGGTAGCCTCCTTGGACTTTTTAAGTCCATTGTCCCCCATGTGTTCAAATACAAGTCAACCTTCTAGATGCTCCCATGTGGCATGTTGACTGGCCCCACGTGGGACCCTGGGATGAGGTGGCCCAATGGGGTGGGGCCCGGGAGGCCTGTGGGGCCCACGGGGTCCGAAATACTCGTAAGCCCCTATTACACTCAAAATGGCCAACCGGACGTAACGAAATAAATGCGAATTAAACACACATAAATTCTAACTGAATATAATAAATGGGGAGGCTCAAGGCGGAGTCTCCAGGCTGTCTCCGAGCCAGATGGACGCTGAGGTGGCTCGTGTCGTGCTCCGTGTGCGATACCGGTGGCTCGGTGTGTCATGCCGATCAACTGCTCGGGTGTCCGCACCAGTTCCTTTCCGGTACTCGGATCCTCGGGTCGTCACAGCTGGTATCAGAGCGAGGTTGTGGAGGTATATCAGAACTTGGAACGAATTGCAGTGGTCCATAAGGTCCATGAATGTCCTGTACAGTCGGCGACTGGCTTAGGGTCGTGTGTTTTATTGATTTCCGGTGCTTTTCTTGATGCCAGGTGTGTTATGGCGCCACGGAGGAGGACTCGTGCCCAGCAGGGAGAGTCTAGTGGTGGTCCAGAGGAGCAGAGCAGGGCTTCAATTTCCGAGGGTGTATCTAGAGATGCGAGTGCTCCAGGGATGGACGATTTCTTCCGAGGCATGTTTGAGTATGTGTTTCAGCAGCGGCAGGGAGGTCAGCAGCAAGGAGGTCATCAGCAGCAGGGTGGCGAAGCTGGTGAGGATCAGGCTCGAGGTGGTCGCGATCGTGTGCTGAAGGAGTTTTTGCTGTATCAGCCTCCTTCTTTTGGTGGGCAGTCAGATCCTGAGGTGGCCAGAGAGTGGCTGGATGATGTGCAGCGGATTTTCAGTACGATGGAGTGTCCCGAGGAGGAGCAGGTGGCGCTGGCCACTCATCATCTTCAGGGATCGGCCCGTACTTGGTGGACATCGGAGTGGGGTTTAGTGTTCCGATCTCGTCCTCTTCGGCAGATCGTGTGGCAGGAGTTCGTCACGGCTTTCAAGCGTGCCTTCTGTCCATCTTTTGTCAGGTCGCAGAGGTTGCGAGAGTTCATGGAGCTGACTCAGGGTGACATGACGGTGATGGAGTACCATGCCAGGTTTATCGAGTTGGGCCGTTATGCTCCTCATATCATGGCGGACGAGGAGGTGAAGACCGATCAGTTTGTTGGTGGTCTGAGGCTAGAGTTGAGGCACCATCTTCTTGCGTCGGGTTTGACCAGTTTGGATGCGGCATGTAAGGCAGCAGCGGCGCTGGAGAGAGATTTGCAGAAGGTTCAAGGGCAGAGCAGTGCTAGTCAGGTGCAGGCAGATTTCAGCCAGCCGACAGGGATGCAACAGCAGAGTACCGCCCAACTCTCAGCAGGTGGATCAGTGGCGACACAGACTGTTGCTCCGGCGCAAGGTTCATCCTTCAAGTCGAAGCTTAAGAAGTTGCTTAAGGAAGCTGGTTTTAGCAAGAGGCGTCAGGATCGTAAGGAGTCGGGGCAGGAGTCGTTGGGCAGTGTTCAGCAGCCGATGGCTTTTCAGCGTCAGGGTTCGATGACTGGTTCACGGGATGGCTGTCCCAGGTGCGGTGGTTCTCATCCAGGCAGACCGTGTTCGGCGCCCGTGATTTGCTTCAGGTGCAACCAGCCAGGGCACATGGCACGTGACTGTCCGTAGAGACCGCGCCAGCCGCACGAGTTTCAGCAGCAGCAGTAGTTTCAACCCCAGCAGTCGTCAGCACAGCCACAACAGTACCAGCAGCAGGGACAGTTCCCTCAGTTGGCACGGTCAGCTACTGGGGGTGGGCAGAGATCCCGAGGCAGAGTGACTCATCTGACCAGGGCGGAGGCTGAGGCATCGCATTTGGTGGAAGGTACTCTCTCGATTTTGGGTTGTGCGGCTCGTGTTTTGTTCGATTCAGGTGCTTCTCATTCGTTCATCTCGGAGGTTTTCGCTCAGAGCGTGGAGGACCCGGTGACCGAGGTGTCCTGTGACTTGGCAGTAGAGTTGCCTACCGGTGACTTCATGATCACCCCGTACTGCTTTGAGAAGGTACCTGTGTGGGTGGAAGGGCGGAACTTGCCGGTTAGATTCTACGCGTTACCGCTTCAGGACTTCGATGTGATTTTGGGCATGGATTGGCTCGAGGCTCATCATGCCTTGGTGGATTGTGGCTCGAAGAAGGTCTACTTCCTACAGCCCCGTGGACCCACCTTCTATTTTCAAGGTATTCGGTCTTCCTCTTCCCGCTTGCTTATTTCGGCTTTCCGTGCGCATCGTTTGCTTGATGCAGGTTATCAGGGTTTTCTCGCATCCGTGGTTTTGGTCGAGCGGTAGGGCCCTGAGGTAGAGGACATTCCTGTCGTGTGCGAGTTTCCTGATGTTTTCCCCGAGGAGCTACTAGGGATGCCACCGCAGCGAGAGATTGATTTCGTGATTGAGGTGGTGCCGGGTACGGTGCCTATGTCGAAGGCCCCTTATCGGATGGCGCCTGCTGAGTTGCGAGAGCTGAAGGCGCAATTGCAGGAGTTGCTGGCCAAGGGGTATATTCGTCCTAGTTATTCCCCGTGGGGTGCGCCGGTATTGTTTGTGAAGAAGAAGGATGGTAGTTTGAGACTGTGCATCGACTACCGTCAGTTAAACCAGGTGACTGTTAAGAACAGGTATCCGTTGCCGCGGATTGATGACTTGTTCGATCAGCTTCAGTCGGCCCAAGTGTTTTCAAGGATCGATTTGAGATCGGGTTATTACCAGCTGCGGATCCGAGAGTCGAACGCGGAGAAGATGGCGTTTCGGTCGAGGTATGGGCATTATGAGTTCTTGGTGATGCCGTTCGGGCTCACCAATGCCCCCGCAGCATTCATGGATTTGATGCATAGGGTGTTTCGTCCGTACTTGGACCAGTTTGTGGTCGTGTTTGTGGATGATATCCTTGTATATTCGCGGTCTGCTGAGGAGCATGTACAACATTTGAGAGCGGTATTGCAGACCCTGCGCGATCACTAGTTGTATGCCAAGTACAGCAAGTGCGAGTTCTGACTCCGAGAGGTGCACTTTCTGGGGCATGTTATTTCTGGTGATGGTGTTTCCGTGGACCCGACCAAGGTCGAGGCGGTGGTGCAGTGGCCGAGGCCGAGTTCTGTCACGGAGATTCGGAGTTTCTTGGGGCTTACAGGTTATTATCGGTGGTTTGATCAGGATTTCTCTCGTATTGCGGCCCCGATGACCAGGCTTACGCGGAAAGAGGTGCAGTTCGTCTGGACGGAGGAGTGTGAGCGGAGCTTCATGGAGCTGAAGAGATTGCTTACCAATGCTCCGGTTTTGGTGTTTTCATCTGGCTCGGGTGGTTTCGTGGTGTGTACAGATGCTTCCGGGGTAGGCCTCGGTGCTGTGTTGATGCAGCATGGGAGAGTTGTGGCATATGCGTCGCGGCAGTTGAAGCCACATGAGGCGAACTACCCTACTCATGATCTTGAGTTGGCAGCGGTGATCTTCGCTCTGAAGATCTGGAGGCATTATTTGTACGGCGAGAGGTTTGAGCTTTTCACTGACCATCAGAGTTTGAGGTATGTGTTTACGCAGAAGGACCTTAACCTCATACAGAGGAGGTGGATGGAGTACATGAAGGATTATGACGTTACTCTATCTTATCAGCCTAGCAGGATGAACGTCGTGGCTGATGCTCTGAGCAGGAGGGTAACGGTCAGTCAGATGTTGTTGAGGAAGTGGAAGCTTTGGGAGCAGGTCCCGGCCATGACTTTTAGGCTCAAGGTCCCTCAGGACCAGGGTTCGGCTGTCCTTGCGAATCTGACTGTCACGCCCGCGGTGCGTCGACAGGTGACTGAGGCCCAGCGAGCGGACCCCGAGCTACCCCGTATTCTGTCGATGGCCGAGGTGGAGTTTGGTGAGGATGGAGCTGTGAGATTCAGAGGTAGGTTGTACGTTCCGGTCGAGGGGCAGGTACGGCGTACGGTTTTGCGTGAGGCTCATGGGAGTCGGTATGCCGTGCACCCCGGATCGGCTAAGATGTACCAGAACCTGAAGAGGCAGTTTTGGTGGCCTGGCATGAAGAGAGATGTTGCAGAATTTTTGGCCAGGTGTTTGACCTGTCAGTAGGTGAAGGCTGAGCACCAGCGACCAGGAGGCACACTTCAGCCCTTGGATGTTCCTGCCTGGAAGTGGGACCATGTGACCACTGATTTTATGGTTGGATTACCGAGGACGTCCAGTGGGGAGGATAGTATCTGGTTGCTAGTGGATAGATTGACGAAGACGGCGCGATTGCTACCGGTCAAAGTCAGTTGGAGCGTGCAGCGTTTGGCTTGGTTGTATGTGGAGCGGATCGTTCCGTTGTATGGAGTTCCTATCTCCATTGTATCGGATCGTGATCCCTGTTTCACTTCTGGATTCTGGAGGAGTTTCCAAAGGGCTCTAGGCACTGAGTTGGCATTCAGCTCGGCCTATCATCCTCAGTCGGACGGTCAGTCTGAGTGGACCATTCAGACTTTGGAGGACATGTTGCGAGCGTGTTGCTTGGAGTGGCAGGGGAGTTGGACCCACCACCTGCCATTAGTGGAGTTTGTCTACAACAACTGCTATCATTCGAGCATCGGTATGGCTCCCTATGAGGCATTGTATGGGCGACCTTGTCAGACTCCGCTTGATTGGTTCGAGGTGGGCGAGCGTGCCTTGACCGGACCAGATTTGGTGCAGCAGTGTGTTGAGGTGGTGCATCTCGTTCGGCAGAAGATGTTGGCAGCTCAGAGCCGACAGAAGAGTTATGCCGATCGTAGGAGGCGACCTCTCAGCTTTGCTGTCGGAGATCAAGTTTTCTTGAGAGTGTCTCCCATGAAGGGCGTGATGCGCTTCGGTAGGCGTGGGAAGTTGAGTCCCCGTTATGTTGGTCCCTTCCCCATCGTTGAGCGTGTTGGGGAAGTTGCTGATCGGTTGCAGCTACCTCCGGAGCTTTCCGCCGTGCATGATGTGTTCCACGTGTCGATGCTTCGGAAGTACATGCCCGATGATTCTCATGTTCTCGAGGATGCCGTTTGGCCTGAGGTGACCCCAGATCTGTCCCTTCAGGAGTTTCCTGTTCGCATTGAGGATCGGCGGGAGCAGTGCCTGCGGAACAAGGTTATTCCTCTGGTTAAGGTGGTCTGGCAGCGTCATTTTGGTGGCGAGGCATCTTGGGAGCGCGAGGATGAGATGCGGGAGTTGTATCCTTATTTGTTTGTGTGAGTCTTTCCCCCGTCCTTATGCCTTGTCCTTGAATTTCGAGGATGAAATTCGTTTAAGGGGGGAGGGCTGTAATGTCCCGGATCTTTCGGATCCTTCGTTATGGGTCCCGGATCTGGTTTGTCAGGGTGTTCGACCCTGTTGTGTCTGAAATTTCGTTTCGGACATCTTTCGTGTTCGGATCGGCGCGATCCGGAGTCGTTTCGGAGGCCCGGAGTGTGTCCGCGGCTTTTCCATGCGCGTTTTCCGATTTCCGCGTACGGGTTTCGGCGAGTCCTTCGGAACCCTATAGCGGGTGAACCGGGTTGTTCACCTGCCCGCGAGTTGTACCGTTGCGATCAACGCGTCGAGACGGTCGAGGAGGTGTATTTTTCTATTTTTCGGTATTTTTGGCATTTTTCAGATTTTCTATTTAAAGCCTTTTCTTTTTCTTTTTCTTCCCTTTTTCTTCTTCCTTCTTTCCCCTCCCGTGAGCGCGCAATGGTCACCTCCCCTTTTTCCCCTCCTTGCCCGTTGGAACCTCGCGGCGGCCCCTTCCCCTCCGGCGACGGGTGGTGGACCTTGGCGGCAGCGCGGTGACGACGGCGGCGGCGAGAGGATCGCGGCGGTGCCCCCATTGGCGCGTGGATGTGGAGTTCGTGGTTGAGCTAGATTTGAAGATCGGCGACGATTCGGTGGATTTTGAGCTTCCTTGAGGTAGGGGGACGAATCCTTACCCTCTTTCTAGCATTCCCCGTGATTTCTAGGCCGTGGAGAGGCCGAGAGGGGCTAGATTCATGTTGGGAGGGTTATTTCCATGTTTGGGGTTTGAGCGCCGGATCCGTCGATTCGTGGGGTTTTTGATCGATTTGGGGGCTCTAGATGCATGCTAGGTCGTTGTGGGGTGATTCCCCATTGTTTTCCCTTCACCAAAGGGGGTGAATGGGCGTGGTTTTGTGATTTCCGGCCGTAGTTCGCGAACCGGGCTCGGCCCGATGTCGCGCTATAGTCCAGTGGCGCGTTCTTGATGAACGCGCTGTGTCGTCCGAGCGTGTCCGTCGGAGAAGACGAACAGTAAGGCGGTGGGGAATGCGCCTGGTTCGGGTAGCGCGATCTACAGATCACGCTATCCAAGACTAGCGCGTTCAGATTGAACACGCTAGCCTTGGGCAGCGCGACATGGAAGATCGCGCTAGCCAAAGCTAGCGCGTTCTTCGGTGTCACGCTAGGGATACCTAGCGCGACCTTTTCCCTTCTCCGAACCACGTTTTGCGGGTAGCGTGACCTCCGGTTGGATGAGTTATGGACCCGGTTGTGGCGTGTGGCCCTAGGGATGCCGTGGGCACCCAGTGAGAGCCACAGGGGCGCCCGGGGTTCCTCGGAGAATCAGTTACCTCGGTAGGAGTGCCGCGTGACTTGAGGGACAGTCGGACCTCATGCGTATCCCTGGCTTCCGTACCTACCGTAGGATCATCGAGAGTCTGTGCTAGGGTTTGGTCGGCGGTTTCCGTGGATTAGTCCTTACTTCCCGTGACCTGTCCACTAGTCGTAGCTTCTTGCGCACGCGGGTGCGGACCCACCTGGGAGTGGTGGAGAGCGAGATCCAGTTTGACGCGGTTTTTAGGCTGGTTACCGTAGGGCCCCTTGCCTTTGCCACCAGAGTCCGGTGGGGGGGAAAACCAGCTAGAGGACCCGACCTAGAGCAGATGGTCTGTGTGTGCACACGTAGTTGGGGGCTTGGGACACGCACTGACGAGTGCGACCCCAGCTAGTCCTTGTTGTGTGGTACTTGTTGCGTGTCTGAGTCTTACGCCCGGGGCGTTGTAGCTAGACACTTGTGACGCGGTGTAAGACGTCAGGGGACACATCCGGTCGTTCTTCTTGTGGATGGTGCTCCTATTCACTGGCAGGCATGGACTCGTGTTTTGTTGGACCGAGGTTCCGTACTACGGTACTGTTAGAGTAGACGACTTTCTCCGTTTATTTACTTTAGCTTGTCGGTTCTACCGTACTCTCGGTTGGTAGGGTTGTCTTCTTCTTCCTCGTTTTCCGTGCGAGGTGGGGATTCGCGGGATCCCTACTGGGCCAATGAGATGAGGCTCACCCCTACTCTTCAGGTGAGGCGGGGTCGGCGGGAGGCGCGGCCGAGTTTCAGCGTGGGTCTTCCATCCTTGGTTAGTTGCCAGTCTGCCAGAGCCGGGGGATGCCCCGCGTAGTTGTACTCCGGGGATGCCCTGTGTTGTTGTACGTCGGGGGTTGCCCCGTGTAGTTGTACTTTCTTTCCTGTTGACTGTACTTTCTTTTGGACATGAGACACGGTGGACCTTGTAGCAGTTTATTTATTTATATTATTATGTGCATTTTATTTTAGATTATTGTGCTATCTCTGTGGTCGTTGCAGCTTCTCTTGTACCCCCACACCACTCCTTTCTACCCTTTCGAGTCTACGGGCTCGTGGGTTGGCCGTCCGAGATTCGAGACGCGCCGGTTCCTTTCCGGTACTCGGATCCTCGGGTCGTCACACGAAGGTTCGGCGCCACGTCCCCGGCGCATGTCATGAATCTTCGATGTCAACTACACAATATTCGAAAGACATCCCAGTCCATGCATGAGTACTTGCAACAGTTCAAGGTCATTGTCGACCAACTTGGTGCCGCTGGCTCCACTGTCTCCGATGATGAGTTGTTCTTCTCGATGCTCGATGGCTTACCATCCTCCTATGGTGTTGTCTCCGCCATCATCCGCTATCGCGCCCAGACCTCTAGCATCACTCGAGAGGAAGCTGAGAGTCTTTTGCTCAGTGAAGACCTCACCCTCACTCATCAAGTGGACCAGCAGTCCGAAATCATAGCCCTCAGTTCACAAAGGCTCTCCAAATCAAAGAGTTCCTCGCAGAACTCTGGTCGAGGAAGTCGCGGCTCTTTCTATCGCCGCAATGGGAGTGGTGCCACCCAACAACAGAACTCCCCTCGTGATGCTCGTGCTCCGGATGTCCCTGCGGCTAATGGGTCTCCGCCGCCTCTATCCCAACAGCCCATCTACTGTCAAATATGCCTACGGCATGGGCATCGTGTGATAGACTGTTATGACCGCATGAACTATGCCTATAAAGGTCGCCACCCACCGGAGAAGCTGGCTGCCATGGCGGCATCTGCTTCTATGGACGACTCCACCTGGTATTCCGATACGGGCGCAACTCATCACATCACCGGTGACCTTGGTAACCTCTCTTTGTCTGCTCCTTATGAAGGAAGTGATTCGGTACGTGTCGGTAATGGACAAGGTCTATCTATTTCTCATACTAGATCTGGACTTCTTCCCACCCCCTCACATACTTTTCAGTTAACCAATGTCTTACACTGCCCGCAGGCCTCATCTAACCTTTAGTCCATTTCTCGTTTTTCCAAGGATAACAACTGCCAATTTTCCTTTGATGACAATGGCTTTCTTGTGAAGGACAAGACTACGGGAAAGATCCTGCACCGCGGGCATCTTGAAGGGGGGCTTTACCCATTTCGTCCGGACCACACGGCATCGTCACGTCCAGCCGCCTTGTCTGCCACCACCGAGATCTGGCATCACCACCTTGGCCATCCCTCTCGAGATATTCAGTCCAACATTTTATCTAGGTTTTCTATTGTAAATAAATCCAAGCATTTGTCATGTCAGTCATGCCCGCTTGGAAAGAGTCATAAGTTACCCTTCACTAAAACAGCATCCCGTACCTCCACTCCCCTTTTTCTTGTTCATTGTGATGTTTGGGGACCTGCCCCCATCTTATCTCCATCAGGTTTTAAATATTATATTCTCTTTGTGGATGATTTCTCTCGTTTCTATTGGTTGTTTCCTATGAAAAATAAGTCTGATGCATTCAATATCTTTGTCACTTTCAAAGCAAAGGTTGAAAATTTATTCAACTGTAAATTTAAATATTTTCGATCCGATGGTGGAGGGGAATTTATTGGTCATAATTTTTCCTCTTATCTCACAACACATGGCAACACTCACCAACTGTCGTGTCCGCACACACCAGAACAGAACGGTGTCGTCGAGCGGAAACATCGACATATAGTCGAAACAGGCCTTACGCTTCTCGCTCACGCCTCCCTTCCCACCTCCTTCTGGTTGGATGCCTTCTCCACAGTTGTATATCTCATCAATCGAATGCCTTTGTCTCCTCTCTTCAGGCTCTCGCCATTTGAGACCATGTTTCAGAAAGTACCGAACTACAACATTCTCAGGTCCTTTGGATGCCTCTGCTTTCCTTGGCTCCGCCCATATGCTCCTACAAAACTACACTTTCGTTCCTCTCCTTGTATCTTCGTTGGCTATAGCAACTCTCACGAAGGGTATCACTGCCTCGACCTCAAAACCCATCGCATACACATTTCTCGCCATGTCATCTTTCATGAAACCACCTTCCCTTCTATCTCCATACCTTCACCTACCACTGATCCCTCCTCATCCATTGTCACCCCGACATGGCTGCCTCTCGTTCCTTCCCCTCCTCACAACCCCACTGATGTCGTTTGGACCAGCTCTCCCCATTCCTCCTCTATGCCACATGGTCAGGACACATCTCCTCCCACTTGTCCTTCACAAAACCCTACTGTTGTGCACTCCACAGCTGCCCAGCACCCTTCACAACCACTACCACCACAATGTATCCCTTCCCAGGCTAGCAACACAACAACTATCCCCTCTACCCATCCCATGAAAACCAGATCCAAATCTGGGATCTTCAAGAAAAAGTCCCTTCAGGCCTTCTCACAGCCCACATCCATCACTGACGTTAGTACTGATGACCCTCCTTCTAGTTTTTCACAGGCAGTCAAAGTTCCCGTTTGGAGATGTGCCATGGACAGCGAGTTCACATCATTACAGCAGCAACAAACATGGTCCCTGGTTTCCTGTGATCCCACGATGAACGTAGTTGGGTGCAAATGGGTCTATAAGACCAAGCATAATCCGGATGGCTCCATCTTGCGGCACAAAGCTCGGCTCGTCGCCAAAGGATTTCATCAACAACCTGGGGTGGACTTTGTAGAGACCTTCAGCCCCGTGGTTAAACACACCACGATTCGCGCCGTACTCACTCTTGCTGTCTCTCAAAAATGGCCGCTTCGCCAACTTGATGTCGAGTGTGCCTTCCTTCACGGTGATCTCCTCGAAACCGTCTACATGCAACAACCACCCGGTTACATAGATCCACACCATTCGGATCATGTCTGCCTCATGCACAAATCCATCTATGGCCTCCGACAGGCACCCAGAGCTTGGTACTCGAAGTTCAGCTCTGCCATCACCACCATGGGGTTCCGCACTTCCAACTCGGATCCCTCTCTCTTTGTTTACCAAGATGCCCGCTGCACTGCATACCTTCTCTTGTACGTGGATGACATTGTCCTCACCGGCTCATGCACTACCACTTTACAAAAGATCACTCAAAATCTCCAGCAACAATTCCACATGAAGGACATGGGCACTCTCTCCTTCTTTCTGGGCCTACAAGTTACCACCACGGCTACAAGCATCACCCTCAGTCAGCGAAAGTACATTACCGATCTCCTTCGCAAGACTGGTATGGCGGATTGCAAGCCAGTCGCCTCCCCCTCTGCTATCAAGAAGCTTGACGTCCATGGCTCGGCCTTGCCTGATCCGCATGAGTTTCGTAGCATTGTGGGAGCCTTACAATACGTCACCTTGACGCGCCCAGATCTCGCCTACTCGGTGAGTCAAGTCGCACAGCACATGCATCGCCCCACTAAGGATCACATGGTTGCGGTCAAGCGTATCCTCCGTTTCCTCCAAGGAACCATAAACATTGAGCTCCACATCCGACCAAGGCCACTACACCTAAATGCCTTTTGTGACGCTGACTGGGCCGACTGTCCTATTGATCGTCGATCAACAAACGGCTACTGCATTTTTCTTGGCAACACGCCCATCTCTTGGTCAGCCAAGAAACAACCCACTGTTGCTAGATCGTCGACTGAAGTTGAGTACCGATGCTTAGCCCAAACCAGCGCGGAAGTACAATGGTTGTGCACCCTCTTTCAAGAGCTTGGTATGCCCCTCCGAGTACGGCCCACAATCTGGTGTGACAATATTTCGGCCATCGCCTTAGCTCGCAATCCTGTCTTTCACTCGAGAACTAAACATATAGCAGTCGACTATCATTATGTACGTGAACTGGTTGCTCGAAAGCTACTTGATATCAAGTATATTTTCTCTGTAGACCAGGTGGCAGACATTTTTACTAAGGGCCTGCATCCACATCGATTGAAGTATTTACAACACAAACTGAGTTTACGTACACTCAGTTTGAGGGGGGATGATAACGGAGAATCCTCCGCTGCCACATGACCTGATAACCATTAAGTCTTCTCCAAATTTTGTTCCACTGTTAATAACAACCCAATTATATGCAACCCGTATACACCTAAAATCAATCCATGTTCATATATATAAAGCCTATGAACCACCCACTAATTAAATATATATATAAGGCCTTAACCCACACAAATGGTAAACCAACAATCGTATGGGCCCTGCGTATGAAAATAAAATGGTATAAGGCTAATGGGTCTCATAAAAATGTGTTTAATTATATAAAGGGCTTAAATTCTTATATGAGCTTACCTACTTATTTAAAGACTCATAAATCCACGTACGTGAGCTGCTAACCAAGGCCAACCCGAATGCATATTCGAACGTGGCATGCAAGGGTGAACCTTAGGGTTTTCTCCAAGGAAAATGGCAAGCGGCTGTGGAAAAAGAAGGATGAGTAGTTCACGGAGCAACGTATCGAAGGTTTCAAAACCTTCCTTTACCAGCCTTCGACCCCCTTTTGGGGTTCCTCTCCTCTATATAAACCTCCCTTTGTTGAATGGCAAAAGGGTGTTGATCGAAGTAACACCTTGGCCGTAGCAACATCTTCCTCCTGTTGCGTTCCCATGCATCCCTGTTCTTTCCTCCTATAGCGTGAAGGGAACTTTGCTGCATCCCACTGCTTCCTGCTGTGAAGAAAGCGGCATCCCACTGCTTCCTCTTCTTCTTATTCATCTTTCTATACCACGTTCTGCACATCGGAAAGGTAGGTCTTCTCAAGTTTCGTAGCTCAAACAAAAATTAATTCATCATTGTAGGTGTTCTCTCTTCATGCTAAAGATTATAATTAGATTAAACCTCACATGATATTTCTGCATGATTTTTACTACATGATTTCTTTCGTGTTTTGGTTTAATACTATATAAGTTAGTTATGGAGTTTTCGCCTTAATAACTTATACGTGGGTATCGGAGTCTCCTTTGGCCATGAAAATTTATGAGCGTACTAGTGGGATGGAGATCGAGATAGTGAGAGTGGTTGTACCATTTTTCGTGCCTCCTATCTCAAGATCCCCCATCTCTCAACGAAAAATTATTTTGAACGTCCGGTTAGGTAGAGTTTTTCGAGCCCGTCATTTTGATATATAGAACGCGTGATTCCGACACGTGTACATCGAGAACGGGAGGATCAAAGAATGGACACAAATTGTTAATGACGACAATTTGATTGTCGTCAATTTATTTGGACGACCATTGGAAAAGGCGTCAAATCTTATATATATATATATATATATATATATATATATAACTTGTAACTAGACCTTCCAAAATCTATATCTATTGAACTATGCAATATAAAATTATAAAAAATATATTTTTGGAATCCTTGAATTTCCCTCCTAATTATCATATATTCTATTTTTCTAAATTATTTTATATAAATAAATATGTCTTTGAATATATGTTTTTGAAAATTTTCAATTAAATTGATATAAATGTGAATTCTTGTTAAATAAATTAAGTTAAAAATCATAAAATTAACGTCCCTCCAAGAGGACGCTAATTAATAAATGACGCCACCCACGGGCATCAAATAATATAATTTTATTTAATTATTGTTAATTATAGAATTGGATGGACATGAATTCTATAATTAACACGTTCATGTTCTCACAGTTTTCTTCCGATTTTGACCCATACCACGGGTCTTCTGGCACTCTCATCTCACGTCCGTAGATGGAGTCCCTGTTTTATGATTGGTTCACGTATACACCTCAACTCTCGGTGACATACAAGCCCTCCATTGGACATTCCGTTCCTTTGGACTGGCAAGTTAGTCATTGGGACCTCCATAAGTCTCCTCGTAGCCTTGGATTCCTTCAAGACCGAATGAGCTAGTTGTACCTTAAACACCTTGTACCTTTTATTGCCACGACATGTGATAACCCGGTCCTCTCATGGTGCCATCTCGGTCCATGAGAGAATACTCTTAGCCAGTGGAAAGGTGATATTTCACTAGGCAGTGTCTTGGATTGGGTCCCTTATAGTTGGGGTCAATCTTTCAGCTCGATTCATGTCCCTTGATTGGTGACGGGTTTAGTCATCCACTCAAGTTATCACGGCTACCTCATTAAGGTACCAATTCTACCCAGGTTATCGACATGTTATGGTTCTCGTTGGTTTTGACACTATCCATCTAATGTTCTTCCTTGAATTCTGTGGAACCTATCCACGAATCTACCTTGATATCCTACATGAGTTTGTTCTTGGAATTTCATGGCTATCACTAAAGTGGTTGTCTAGATATTACATGTAACAATGTCCGCGCATATAGGGCCCAATCTGGTCCTGGGAGGAGCACCCGAAAGTACTTGTGCCCATGAGAGTTATATTGATCACGGTGTGGCATTGCACCGAAGTACTTGCTTGAATCTACGACAGCCCACTATCCCTCTCTCTCTCGCGTGCTTGACTTGATTGACTTGACACGACTTGCGTGGCCCGGAATGGGCAAAGTACTTGCTTGTTAATAGCCATTACCTCATGACATGAAAAAACTTTATTGATATACTTGGTACTCGTTCAAATACTTAAAATCTTGAATACTTGAAATTCCCTATCTTGGATCAACAATACATGTTAGTTCCTCTCGTTATCATGTTCAATTCCGTATCGTTCTATTTTACATGATTGACATGCTAGACTTGCATTTTCATTTGGAAGAGGTAATTACTTAAACCAATTGCTAGTTCTTGAGATATAATTCCTACTGAGCGTTCGCTCATCAAGTTATTTTCCCCAAACCTTTCAGGTAATACGGACCCTGACTCGGACTCGGATGGGCAGGAGCAAGAGTGACGAGCGTAGAATCTGCAAGCATCATGCTACTACACCTTATCGTGTCGAGTCGTCCTGAGTTTATTCTTGGAGTCTTGTCATTATAACTTATGTTATTTCAAGAGTTGTAACATTTAAGGCTTGTGGGCCTGATTAGTAATGTTAAGTCTTGGAGTTCTGTGACTTTGTTTAATGGTTAAGTTGTTATCAGTGGTATCAGTACTTGGTTATGTTTTAAAATTCTTGTCTTATTACGCACTCTGTTATGATGTTGGAATTCTACTTGCTCTGATTGATATGATTGATATAAACTCGTCACGTTCTCCCCGGGTTCCATCCGCGCTCGGGGCGTGACATTTTATCTGTCTATCTTGGCACTGTGTGAACCAGGTCTTGTCGGTTAGCCTTCCTGTACTCTTCTCTCTTGGTAGAGATAGCATGCAACTCGATCAGATATAATATCTGACTGAGGACTGACTTGATTGTGCTTGTGGTCCGGTGCTGTCGTTGGTGTCCTGTGTGCCAGGTGTTCCCTATTGCCTTTGGCAATGGAGCTGATGTTGTCGAGCTGTCAGCTGAGAGGACTATGTCTCCTTATTTAAGCTGATGCTTGTCGTGTCTGTCGTTTTGTTTTCTCGATATCTGTTGTCGTGGCATGGGTCGTGTCTCTTTTCCTATGAGACGTAATCGACGTTGCCTTGTTTCGGAGGTGTTGGACTTGTGTTCACTTGGGTTCCGTGCTCTATCCAAAGCGTGTGTCTGTGATTATGGTCTGACAGTGTTCCTCTGAATGGTATTTTCGAGATTTGCGTTGTTTCAAGTTGTGTCTTGGGGTTGTTCTTCCCTGCTTTTTTTTAATGGCTCGTTAAATTTCAAGGATGAAATTTCTTAAAGGAAGGGAGGATGTAATGCCCTGGATTCTTATTGGTTTCTTATTAGGTCTTTCGGATCTTCTTCGGAGAGTTTCAAATCACTTTTGTGGGTCCTGAGTTGAGTTTTTCGATCCGTGTGGGTTTTTCTCTCGTACAACTTGCGGAACCCTAAGGTGAGTTTATTTCTCGGTTCATCGACTTGTGGACGCCGCGGTTTCGATGTACTCGTCGAGAGGATCATTTCGACTATTTTTGCGTATTTTTCTGAATTAGTCCATTTTCGGGCTAATTATGGAATTTTTAGAAATTAAGAAAATTTCCTAATTCTTTTCCTTTTTCTTTCCTTCTTCTCTCCTCCCTTCTCATTTCGCCACCGCGACCTCTCTCTCCCCCGTTTTCTCACTTCTCTCACCCTTTCGACTCTGGCTACAGACGGAGGAGGCTCGGGCAGGTAGAGGTGATGCCGTGGGAGTGGTCCGGAGCGCGATGGGGGCGAGGATCGGATCGGTTTTGGCGCGATCCCTAACGGTGGATTCAAAGCCGACGGTCGAGCTCGTGACATAGTTTTCGGCACGGTTTAGTCGCTTAGGCGCATGGTTTTTTCGGTGGAGGAAGGGAGACGGATCACCCACTTTCCCTCTATGTTTTCCCTGTAGTTTCACATCGTTCGGTGCGAGAACGAGCGAGTTTGGGCTCGTTTTAGCAAAATCGTAGTTTTGTGGAGTTCGTAGGGTTCGCTGAAAAATGGCGACGGATTTTAGACCAGTTAGTGACAATGGACTCCTTGGAACATCTGTGTTCCATAGTCACTGATTTCGTCACGATTGGCGGTCATTCGGGACCGTTAGGAGCCCGGGAAGTTCGGTGACTCCATTTGGGTCAATTTCAAAAAATCACCCGCTTCTCACCGTTTCTTGGCCGATTCGACTCCCGTTGGAGTCTAAATGTTGTATATCATCGTTATGGATGTATCCCCTTCATTTCGGAACGAACGGGGTGTGGAAAGGCCATGATCTGGCCGATCCCACGATTCTCCCACCATGACGCCTACATGGTTTAACAGTGGCCGTGTAGGGCTTGGCGGGGTCGGGGTTATGACCGTTTAGAGTGGGTCTATGGGCGTCTGCGTGGTTGCACGACAGACCGCCCTGTGGATGGCACGGCCAGGTGTGAGCCGTCTAGTCCACTTGAGCGGCTGGCTCCCAGCCATTCTGTTTCCCCGTTGTGTTGAGCGGCCAGGGCTTGACCGCACATCCTGGTTGACCTTTGGTCAACAGTTTTCTGGCAGTTCATGGGGCGGTCATTCCTTAGCCACCCTATGTCTTGAGCGGTCCCCTCTCTGACCGTTCTGACTACCGTTTGACCGGTTACTATTGTGGGTCGGTTGGCTTGAGCAGCATGATCTTAACAGCTCTACGCCTTGGGGCGGTCCGACCCTAACTGTCCAGTCCCCTTGAGTCCAAACCGTTCATGTGTCCTTGGGCAGCCTCCCTTAGACCGTGCAATTCACTGAGCGGCCCCTTTGTGACCGCTCAGTGTGTTGAGTCTGTAGTTGTGTCAATTTGTCGTGATGGCTTGATCCATGTCCGTCTGTGTGTGTGTGTGTCATAGGATGGTTAGTTAGTCCGTGTTGCGGATCTTCTATAGACCGCTTGGTGGTTTGTCGGGTAGGTCAGCTGGAGTTGACTGAGTCTAGTGGTCATATCTTTGACCGATACAGTCATCTCATGGCCCTACCCATGAGCACCAGTACCCTTGTCTCTGTGCGTGTAGCGATTCTTTCCTTGACTGCTTGCGTCGTTAAGCGGCCGAATAATAGATCGCTTATGTCCAGAGTGTCGTTTCCCGTCGTTTTGATTTCTGTATATCTTGGCTTGGCCTTGTGGTTTGCCGTTCCCGTGGATATCTTTTGATGTCCTATGAGGGCTATGACCACGTTATGAGGTAGCCAGGAGTTTTCTTGCTTGTGGTAGAATTTTCTTTCCTACTGTAGAATCGTCATCATCTGGTTCCGGTCAGTCCGAAGTGACCCAGTGGTTGACAAGCGACCTTGTGTGTGTCCCGACGGTTTCGTCCAATCTGAGACATGGTTCTGAATGCCTCAAGGTATCACCTTACCTTGATTTACATATCCAGGTGTGCTAAGGGTCTTGTTGATCCCTCAGGTCTCCGTGTCTCGTTTTACGCGGTCATGTCATTTCCTCTGGCTTAGGATTAGACCGATTGGCGGCTTGTCCCGCTTGAGCAACGATCTTGACTCCGATTCGTAAGACTCAAGGATCGTTGTGTTCGTAGGTCTAGTTGCCTTGTCATGAGTTTGTCGGCAGTTGTCTTGCTGCCTTGGTGCTTCATAGTACGTATGACAGTGCTTCCTTACCTGTCTGTACTCTGGCACTTACGTTTTGGAGTTTGTGTCTAGTGAGCCTCCACTAGTCGTAGCCTGGCGACAAGTTACGACGTGTCGACCCACCTGGCAGTGGTGGCGTGGTAGTTCCCGATATACAGTTTGTAAGCTAGTTTCCGTGGATTCCCGCTGTACTGTAGCGTCCTGCTGGGTGGGGAAAAATAGCTAGAGGCCTGGCTCTCCAGCAAGAGTCGGTGTGTGCACATGTGATCAGGGGCTTGGACTGACACCGACGGGCGTTACCCTGCCTAGTTACTCGTTACTATAGTTCTTGTTCTGGTTCTGAGCGTGTCTTAGTCTCTGTTATGTTTCAGGCGGCATAGTAGACCAGACACTTGAGGCGCAGCATAAGACGTCAGTGGACGCAGCTGGCTGTTCTTCTAGTGAGGAGGTGCTTCTGTCACGTGACACGTGACTCTCGCGTTTCTCGTACGTCGTGACCTTTCTAGGTTAGCCCTCTCGTGATCTTGCCAGAGGTCAGTGTTGTGTCATGTGCACGACGTTCTAGTCGTGTGTGGTGTAGTCGTGTCTAGAAGAGCCTGCACGGTAATCGAGTCGTGTATGCTTTTGGGCGTCTGTGTCTGTTTAGGTCTTTTCTAGGCTTCTCGCTTGTCTTCGTAGGCCTTCTTCTAGGGCCTTGTGTTGTGTCAGTAGATCGGTAACTCCTGACTTTTTGAGATCAGGGTTCGCCTTTTTGTTGCTGCCAGGAGTAGTTCAGGGAGCCTAGGCTAGTTCGGCAGCCACGCTTGTTCGGTACGGCTTCTTTTCCATTTTCTTTTAGCTGCTCTACTCCTTCCGTTTCCGGTTTTCTTTTACAGCTTTCTAGTGGTAGTTTTTCTATTTTGCTACTACTGCTGTTTTGTTGTTCCGTGTTACTGCATTGTTTTTTAGTGGGGATCCGCGTGACCCCTACTGGGCAAGTGACACGAGGCTCACCCCTACTTTTTAGGTGGGTGGCGTCTTCTTCTTTCGCGGTTCCTAGTGTGGCTTGTCCGTAGCTGCCAGCTTTACCTGCGTCGGGCTTCCCCCGACCTCAGTGTACGTCCTTCTTTTCTGTTGACTGTACTGCTTGTCTTTCCTTTGGACTGGACTTTGGTATAATTGTAATTTGTAACTGCTAAGTAAAATGTAATTTTATTTCTGCTACTTTAGCAAACCAATCTAATGAAATTTAATTGCTTACCGTTATATCTCTGTGGCTGCAATGTACTACACGACAATCCTTTTTCCCTTTGGAGCTTTACAGCTCTTGGGAGGCTTCACGAGTTCCAAGTGGTATCGGGTCTGCTCGGTAGTCCTATCGGGTATATCCGGTATCCGGAGTCCGGGTCGTCACAATGTGACAGGCCAACTCTAGTTCCCATGGGGCACGATAGTAAACTGCACTAAGTAACTGGGGCAGTTGCACTGAAACAAATGTGACTCTTCCCGTTAAATGGTGCCTGTTCAACATGACTATCAATTAATCTCAAAATTGCTTACCAGAGGTGCCTACATTCTTTGTCTCTTCGTTATATTTGTTGGACTTCACTACTGATGGCTGTTGTTCCTCTCATGTCGCTAGATCTCTTGAGATAGACTGAATCGGGAACATTATGTTTCCTATTTTCTCAAGGTATATCAACCTTAGTAGTCTCTGTGAGCATACCCTGACTCATTCCTTGGTTTCAACCGTGCTTGCATGTGCTCTTGATTTTAATCCCTCAGTTCCTCCTTTTGTCCTACCATGCTACCCTGCTGGGAAATGTTTCAATTTGATGGTCCAAGTTCACCAATGTGTGTCTTAGTTCTAAACCTTTCCTCTGATATTTTCACTCCTCCATTTTTGATGGTGTCAAAGGGGGAGAGAGTGTGATTTTGCATTAAGGGGGAGTTTGCATTAAGGGGGAGTTTGCCTTCGTTGCATATCTTGTTCACAACATATCCTGCTGGATAACTTATGCCTTGCTCTTCAAAAATACTTTTCTAATCAGTAAGCACATGACTCATTATTGCCATCATCAAAAAGGGGGAGGATGTTAAGTACATGATGTTTTGATGATGTCACACCATGAGTCATTAGCCAATTGACTCAGAAATTAATGCCATCTTTTGATGTGTCCAGGTGTAAAGATATTCTGCCAAACGGTTCATGTGCATCGACCTATATTTGATGGAACAGGAATGTGCATCGACCTTCATATGCTTCAAACAAACATGTGCATCGACCTTTATATGCATCCGTTTGAAATGTGCATCGACCATGAACTGTGCACCGACCCTAATATGCATCAGTCTAAATATTCATCGGCTTGGATGTGATGAAACTTGAAATGTGCACCGACCTAAATGTTCAAATATGAGATGTGCATCGACCCTGTTATGAAATGTGCACCGACCTTGAAATGTGCACAGGCCTTGACAACCATCGACCACGAAATGTGCATCGACTTGCATATGCTGAAATATGAAATGTTCACAAACTTGGTATGCAAATGTGCACAGACTTGGTAAAGCCAAATGGAAATCTGCACAGACCTTACTGAGCCTAAGGTCACATGTGCATCGACCTTACTGAAGAAAGGTCACATGTGCACCGACCTCAACTGAAGAAGCCCCAAATGTGCACCGACCTCTACTAAAGAAGGTCCTATGTGCACTGACCTCAATGAAGGAATCTCTAATGTGCACCGACCTCTACTTAAGAAGGTCCTATGTGCACCGACCTTAATGAAGGAATCTTTAATGTGCACCGACCTTGTTTCTCAATGTGCGCCGACCACTACTGAAGAAGTTACAATGTGCACCGACCTCTAATGAAGAAGTTCCTATGTGCACCGACCTCAATGAAGGAATCTCTAATGTGCACCGACCTTGTTTCTCAATGTCCACCCACCTCTACTGAAGAAGTTCCAATGTGCATCGACCTCTACTAAAGAAGTTCTTAATGTGCGCCGACCTTGCCAAAGGCCAAGCACCTTATGTGCACCGACCTCAATGAAGAAGAAGGATATGTTTGATGAAATGCCTCAGTGAATGGCTCCCAAGGGGCATTTTTAGCAAACATGCAGCTTCTTATGAAAAGGATCCAGAGACCAAAAATAGGTATCACAAATGCCCAAAAACATGTCTTTTGAGGTCTGGAGGAGTTTCCTAGGACTGACCACTGTCCTTGTCATCATTGGCTTGCTATATCAGTCCTTTTGGTCAATGGAAAAGCAAGTTACCATATATGGGAAAAGCCACCTTTCTTGGTAACCACCTTTTCGCCTCTACCCAATCAGATGCTCTGTCTCTGAGATTGCATAGGACAAAGGACGTCCTTGACAGTCTAGCCTGCAAAAGGAAAAGATGTTGCATATCTTCCTGGGAAGCATCTACTCACATATTTTCTGGTCAACCAAAGTAACAAAATGCTAGAAATTATTCCGCTGTTGCTTCTCTGGCCAATCAGAGGCTGCCAAGATAAAAGCATCTTGAAGACAAATTATAGAATACGCACAGCCAATCACATTCAATCTGAAACCTCTGAAAGGGCCGATTGCGGTTATAAAAAGGAAGGACCCATTGCATGAACAGCGAGCTACCGCATGAACTGAATCTGGGCCTTTCAGAAAGAAGTAGAGGGTGAGAAAGAAAAGGAAGAAAAGAAAGAAAAGAGGGATGAGTGCCTGTTGAGCTTCGTATGAAAGAAACGGAGGAAGAGAAGGAAGAAAGTCAGCAGCCAAGATAGCCATCCCTGCATCCTTCACACTGTTACACCTGCCCTATCACTCACGGTGCCTTTCATTTGAAGTCATTCCACCTGCAGCAGTTTCATTTTCCTTTGTTTCTCTTTGTTACTTTTCTTCTAATCAACTTGTTCTGTGGGGCTTGTCCCTGTGTGTGGTGAGGACCTCGTCCTCGGGAGGAGTCTGCTCCTCGTGTGGGGGCTTCTCCCCGTGTCTAACTGTAGCGACAGCGTGTGCGTGTGGTTATCCTTCTTTTGGCCAAAGAGTGGAAGCCTCTCCTAGTTGGGAGGGGGTGGACGTAGGTCTATCTTGGGTCAGCCGAACCACCTAAAAACCCTGTGTTATGGTTTGATGCACTCTATCCATCTCTCCTACCCCCATTCACAGACTCTCCATGTTTTTCATTCCTTTAATTCTGCTGATTAACCCACTGTTTTCATTTCAGATCTGTACTTCATTTTTGGTTCATCGTGGTTCATTTTGATTAAATTAAAAGTGTCCATTGTGTGAACCCGGATCTATTCACCACCCCTCTACATCCTCTCTTAACCATCCAACAATGTAAAGTCCTAACATTTGATTCCCACCTCAAATACCTTCCATATTTGTTTAATTATTTCATAGTTTCTTAGTTCAATGTCTGAGTTGTGACTTTAATTGTTATCTTTGTTAGTATTCAGATTTAATTAAGTTCAAGGTGGGTAAATATGGATTGGAGTTGGATGGACAAGCCAAGGTAAATATTAGAGTTTTCCATTCATCGTGCACTTCATACTTAGAAGCTCTAATATTTATACTTTCATATATGTTTACAATATTGTAGGAATGCAAGAGAGTACTTGTGGACGTCAAAAAAGAAGAGAAGAAAAGGAACGTTCCTGCGGCACAGATGTCTCGACACCCCGAGAGCAAGTCGAAGATGGAAAGGCTGAATAGACCCCGTACCTCCTCCAAGCAAGACAAATATATATACCCGGTGCTTCTCCACCCAATGAGAAGTCCTTCGGGCAGAAGAGGTGGCCCCCGCTCTCCAGTCGGCATTGCCAAAGGTCGAATCAGAAGAAGCTCGGGAAGGCAGACACATGGCCGGCACATGTCGAAAATCACTCGAAGTCCTAAACTGAGCCTCGAAGGCTTTGAATTAAGCATCTAGGAGTGGACGCATTACAGCTAAAGTACTACCAAGGAGCAGGCGTCCGTCTGAATCACCGCTAAGCCAGGAAGAGACCCCATTGGCCACCAAAATCGGCGCGCCCCCCATTGGCCACCAAAACCGGCGTGCCCCCTATTGACCACCAAAACCGGTGCCCCCCCCATTAGCCACCAAAATCGGCACGCCCCCTATTGGCCACCAAAATCGGCGCGCCCCTCCAATACTACTAAAGCCGACGTGCCCTTCTTCCTGGTGCTAATCCGATGCGCTCACCCCCCGCGCCGTTCTAACCAAGGGTGCCATATCATCTTCAGTCCGATCCCCTGTTTTCAGGTGCGAACAAATATAACTTACCTGAAATGGCCGAACAGCCTGCACCTGACCAGCGTGCAATCGCCTGAGCCCTTCTTGCTCCCAAGAATGGAAGGTTTCGAGCTCCGCACCAGCCATCACATCTCCACCGATCGCCGTCGGCCAATCCTGGGACTGCACCATCCCTACCCTATCAGTAGCTCTCTCTGTAGGCCACTCAACGACTTCGGACACGAAGAAAGAGGCGACAGAGGTGAGCCAGAGGGGATGGAGATTGTGCTCTCTTCCTCCCCCACCTCCCACTGATATATATAACGAGACGAAGAGCTGAAGGAAAAGGAGTTCGGTGAGAGGAGGGGCTATCTCCGGCATCCGAAGAGAAGAAGAAGCTCGATCCCCCTGCGCCTGCAAGGTGAAGAAAAGAGAGAGTAGGTGAGAGAAGAAAGGTGAGTTTGGAGGGGGAGGAGCTTGTGCTCTGTTCCCTCTCCCCCACCGGTGTATCTCATTCTTCCCCTTTCAATGTATTTCCCTTCTTCCCCTTTCAATGTATTTTCCCTTCCCTTCGGGATGAACTTCCCTGTATTTAAATCTCCCCCTTTTGGTGGATGAATAAACAGAGAATAATTGAAAAAACATAGTGATTTACTTTCGTTAGCCTTCGCTCCCCTCTCCGCCCTGTCTTCTACTCACCTAAGGTGATTCAAAGCCTGCTCCTCCAAAGCATGGTCTTTGAAGTAACCGTATGAGGGTGAACATTCATGGCCTCCCATGGCGAACATCTGCCCCGTCGGAGCTCTCACACAGCTACAACCCATGAATTGTTAGAACCCCTTGAAGGCTGGTTCTCGGAGCTTCTGCGTTCAACTATGGGACACCGGACTGTCGTTAGGCCACTCCGAGTTTTTGGGATCATCCCGGAGTATTTCGTTTGACAATACCTTATTTCGCCCCAGCAAACCTCAGTTCGGGGGAGGTGCTACCCAATTATTGTCAGGAGCAAGAGCACACAGAGCAAACGAATGAACCACTCTTTGGGGACGAAAGCAGCATGTGTTTGAAGCCTCTGAATCAAGCTGAACCTCCAAGCTCCTGCACAACAAACTCCTCTGAATAAAACACTTGAATCTTCAAGCTAAGTCACCCTAACAAATTGTTAAATTATCTAAACTTCCTCTCTACAAATTTAATCCACCAATTGGGTGAACAAACTAATCAACTTGCAGGTGAAAGAAAGAATAAAAACCCGAGAGCTATTCCGACGCGGTACCCCCTGCGCCGTTTTAGCCCTACACTCAAAAACCATTCTATCCGCATGGGTCCTAAACCGGCGCGGCCTAGGTGCGCCGGATTAACCTTATATATGCGCGCTGGATTAACCTTCCTTGGGGCGCACCATTTTAGCCACTTTATTCACCCTGGGGCGCGCCGTTTTAGCCACTTCTTTCACCCTCGCATGCCGTTTTAGCCATTTCTTGCACCTTCACGCGCCGTTTTAGCCTTCTCTTTCACCTTCCCGCGGCCTAACCGCGTAGGTTGATCCACGTGCGAGGGCGTATGTTGGCGAGTTTGGGCTTCACACTTAACAATTCGCTCCCCCGGACTGTGCGTGAAGAGAAAAAGAATGATGCCCGTGGTATCGAACGTGGACCTCGGAATCCCCGTCATGGTCACAATCCAGGCACATCTTGGGCCGATAGTTCATCAGCTTGACCCACTTCTATCGGGATCCGATCCCGCATCCACATTAAACTTGCCGTACCTACGGCAGACATCTGTACGGTTTTATCATCGTCTTCAATGCTATTAATGCAAACTTCCATCCGGACATGAAATGGTCCGTGAGTGACCAATATATACGTATCTATGAACATTTTACGCCCCAACGCGGGTTTGTTTAAGCGCGATCTAAGATCTTTGTTCTCACTTTATTACCATGAATTTCAGGCCATAGGGCCCTTATTCCCGGCAATCAATCAAGGGTGTTCCCCCGTATGGGGGATGTAAACAACGTCGTGGCCTTTACGGCACGGCGGGTTTTGGTCCGGACTCGAACTACACAATTATCTGATTAGTCAGATCGCGCACACCATGGGCTTCCATGAAGCCCGAATAAATCATCACTTTGTGACTGGCACACACTCGCAGTAAATAAACGAATTAACCCCGATCAACAAGCGAACCGATTCTTTCCGAATCTTAGTGTGTCCACAGTACTATGATGGGGTAGATGAGTTTATTAAGCTTATTTTTAGAAATTTGCAAGCTGATGGAGTCTTTAAATGTCCCTGTACTAAATGCACCTGTATTCACAAATGCAGTAAATAGATTGTAAGAGAGCACTTATATTTATATGGAGTTATAAAAGATAACCATTTTTGGCAATTCCATGGGGAAGGAGAAACTTCTCGTAAGTCATTATATACTCATGATGCACATGCATTTGTCAATGATGATGAATCTATCCATGAAATGCAACTTGATGCATTTGGATTGCCTAATGCTCCTCTACAAGAAGATGGTGCTTCAAATGATCTCATAAGTTAGGCTGATGATAAGTCCTACCACTTTTAAAAGCTACTTCAAGATGCTGAACAACCATTATATCTTGGATGCAAGAAATTTAACAAACTTTATTTCATAATCAGATTGTTCAATATTAAATGTCTAGGTGATTGGACACAAAAGAGTTTTGATATGTTGCTTAAGTTATGTAAGGAGGTCCTTCCTGAAGGAGAGAATTTTCCCAACTCATTTTATGAAACTAATAGGATTATTAGAGAATTGGGATATGGCTATCATAAAATTGATGCATGCCCAAATGATTGTGTCTTATTTTGGAAAGAGAAAAAGAATTTGGACTCATGTCCTAAATGTGGGGAATCTCTGTGGAGAACTGCAAAAGACTTTGAAGAGTCTGAGAGATTAAGAAGGTGGCTAAGAAAGTCCTTTGTCACTTCCCATTGATACCAAGGCTACAAAGGTTGTACATGTGCTCTCGTATTGCAGTAAGTATGAGATGGCACGTAGAAAATCATAAGGAAGATTGCATTTTAAGACATCTGGCAGATTCACCATGTTGGAACTATCTAGCTGCTATTGCTGACTTTGGAAAGGATAGTCGGAATGTACGTCTTGGGTTATCAAGTGATGGGTTCAACCCTTTTAGTACCATGAGTGTTAGTCATAGTACTTGGCCGGTTCTTCTAGTGCCTTATAATCTTCCACCTTGGCAATGCATCAAGTTATAGGTGAATTGTTGTCAAACCGAGGGAAGACAACATGCATCAAGTTTTAATGTACAGTAACCTTATTATCCTCTTTTTGGCTGGGATTGTCAATTATATCAGAGTTGTGAACAATTCCAAGTATATAACAGCACTTGCTGAGGACTTTAACGTGGGATGCTTGTGCTCTTTGATCCCAGTTGTTTGATTTCTTGTAGTAGTGGCATTTATTATCTCACTGTTGGCTTCATCTATAAACATTTCTCCATGGCTTTAGGCATATGTATTCTACAGAGGAAAGGTTTGATTAATACTTGCAAACATAGATTCCAACAATGTTTCATCTTTATCACAAGCATATACAAATTGAGCATGTTTCAACAAACATTACAAGACCATGTAATAGAACTCCATTGCTATCTTTGGCATATTTTTAAATTTATTTTGGACGCCTTTGTTAATATCTATTATGTGATTACAATGGGATCTTATGTCCTCTGAGCTACACAAGAGATTAGGCAGTAGTAACAAGGTAGTTCCCAACTATCATCATCTACTTATTAAGCCAGATATTAATGTTATTCTATATCTTTCTCATTCTATATGGCCCTCTTTCATTGACAACCAGCATAACTACTGAGCGGCAGTGACTGCCTGTGCACATAGTCATGTAAGACCATAAGTTCCTTCATTTGAACTGTTCTAGCATACCAATGTGAATTGGTTTACCTTTATAACTTAAATGTGCATGTAGTGCTAGGAAAAACAAAAAGATGTTGAGGTTCAAGGAACTTGTTACGTACAGAAATTCCCAATGAAAGAATGTGGGGCCCTAGTCTGGGGTCGGGGGTGCAAACACAAATGTTGAAAAAACTTGGTGAAATATACACCAAGTCAACATCTCAAGATAAGCTTGATACTGATGTGTTTCAGGACTATGTAGAGTGAGTCTTCACACTCCTTGTCTAAATGTTAGGTGATTTCTGTTAAACTATTTACTTGTTATAACCTTTTTCAGGCAATTGTGGGAGGAGACACCGAATGAGAGGAAGTCAAATTGTACATATGTAGATTGTCTAGGGTTTAGTATCTTCCTAGATGGTTCATCTAAGAAGGTGATGCTTTGGCTGAAGCCAAAAAAATGTATAAACTCTGAGAGGCAAAGAAGAAGAAAGGAGTGTAGCCCTCCTTCAGCCGTGCCGAGTTTGCTAGTGCTTCATGACATTGATATGAAGCCACAATTGCTTTCTCCCTGCATTATTTCGTGCTTTCATTTTCATTACAATCGATTTAACAGTGTGTGTTCGGGGCCCCGCTTGAGAGACCAGAAGTGCTTTTTGTTGCACTTGCAGCTTGTCTTCTTTGTTAGTGTATGTGTATGCGTGTGTAGGGTTCACCCCCCCCCCCCCCCCCCCCCCGTGTGTGTGTGTGTGTGTGTGTGTGTGTGTGTGTGTGTGTGTGTGTGTGTGTGTGTGTGGAGGATTTCATCCTCATGTGTGGATTGAGGACTTCGTCCTCGTGTGGAGAAAGCCTCACCGGATTTGGTGAGGGGTGGATGTAGGTCTGCGGGTTTGCAGACTGAACGACCTTAAAAATCCCTATGTAGTGGGTTGTGCATCTTGTGTGATTGCTCCATATCCTCTATCCCCATTCACAAGTTTGTGTGATAGCTTCAACGTATGCAATCTTGATTGTTTTCCATCGCACACATTAACAAATTGCTTACACACACACTATAGGTTCGATGAGCAGCCAATCTCAATATATGAGATTCTAGTTGATCACAAAAGCACACACACACAGCTAGTCAGTTGATACTTAGTTGATGTGTATTGTGATCCCTGCTATCCAGTGCAATAGATCTTACTTAGTTCTTAATCATCTTTGAAGGGGTGTCGACCTCACTGCCTAGCAGTGTCGACCTCAACTGTCTATATAGCTGCGATCCGTTGAAGGAGTGTCAACCTCACCACTTGGGAGTGTCGACCTCAACAGCCTGTGCACTGTGTTTTGCCGTTTCCATTTGAGATATTCCTATTAGATCCATTGTGAATTGTGTCTAAGTGTCTTATTTGCTTTATAGGAGTGGTTTATGTTTTTATCAACTAAGAGTTTTAATTAAGCCAAAGTTTTTGAAAGGATCTATTCAACCCCCCCCCCCTTCTAGATCCGGTTGCACCCCTTGGAACCCTACAATTGGTATCAGAGCTAAGCTCTGTTATACTCAGATCCAACGATCTACAGAGAAAGATCTCGGTGCATTTGATTTAATGGCTTTATCTGTTGAACAAGCTTCAATGATCTCCCCACCCATATTTGATGGTTTTAATTTTACCATGTGGCTAGGGAAGATGTGCGCCTTTGTCAACTCTATTGATACAAGGTTATAGAATCTCATCTATCATGGTCCGCGCAAACTGCCATCAGATACCTCTGAATGGTCTAGTGAACACAGGACCAAAAATATTGATAATTGTGCTGCATTCAATCTGATAAAAGCTGCAGTCGATGTCACCATGTTTCCTTTTGCTTCCAAGTACAGCACTGCTAATGAGATCCTTGATGGACTAGCCTAGATCCATGAAGAAAGAAGAAGGCATGACTGCCTCATGGCCGAAAGTCCAGATCAACCAAGCAATCCATCCTCATCTCAGGTAAGCTCTGAATCTGAAGATTTTACATTCAAAGAGCTGATGGATGCATATGATGAGTTGGCTAAGCAATATAAGAGACTAAAATCTGAAAATAGAAAACTGAAGAAGAAGCTTGAAAACAACTCTGTTGAGTGCTCTCCTTGTAAAAAATGTTCTACTCTTAAAGAGATCAATGAGACTCTTATGGTTGATTTAGATGTACATAAAGAGAGCATAGGATGCTTGAGAGATGAAAATGGAACCCTGCAAGTTGAAATAACTAGGCTAGAAGAGATTGTAAGATAATTTCAAAATCAACCTAAATCAATCTCCAATGATCAAACTACGCTTGATGGATTAATCCATGATGTGAGACTGTTTGGGGAAAATGAAAAGCTGAAGGAACAAATAAATCTCTTGACTGAAAAGCTAGATGCCTCTGAAAAAGGCAAGCATGTTGTCAATGATGGCTCTAAGAAGTTTCAAGCCTTAGAACAAGAAATTGAAATTTACAAAAGTGTGAATGCCATGCTCAATGAGCAACTTGCTGCTTGCGAAGAGGACCTTGCTAATTCTGAGCTGAAAATCTCTTCCTTAGAAAATGATGTCAAAGATTTAAATGATTCTTTATCTAATTTTGTGCAGGGTAAAGAAAGTTTGGATAGACTCTTGGGAACCAGAGTGAATCATCAGAGAGAAGGATTGGGCTACAACCCTATGAACAAAAAATCCTTCGGAAGCAAGGCGTACACCTCTTTCGTCACTGGCTCGAATGAAGCGAGCACCTCTTGTGGTCCCCCAAAACCGAATGGAGCTCAAAAGAAAAACCAAATACATAATGGTAGTCAGAAAAAGAAGGCTCCAAGGCATAAACATAAAAATGATGTTGTTGGCTTTCACTTCATGATAGAAAATCACATGCTAAATACCATGCTTCTCATAAAATGAATGTTTATTGCTTCTATTGTGGTAATGCTTGGTCACACTGTGTATGATTGTCTTACCTTTAGGAATGATGAGTTAAGAGCAGGGAAAAATAGAAGAAACAATGTGAGAGGTAAAGGTAAGGGACATGTCAACATTGGGAGAAAGCATCCTATGCATACTCATGCTCAAAAGCTCAAGTATGAACCTGTGAGTCGACGCACTCATTCGGACTGGTCGACACATCCCAAGCCCACCAGAAGGAACCCTCCTCCTTGCTGCTTCCACTGTGGAAAATTTGGCCACACAGTCAAGGACTGTTGGCGTCTCAAAGGTAGGAGTCACTCTCATGATCAACATGATGGTATCCATGCTCCTTCACAAAGATTTAATACACATGCACATAGAAAGTGTGTCAAACCATCTATGCACTATTCTTATTGTGGTGAATATGGACACATATTTGATGATTGTCATTGGATGAGAAGTGATGGTACACTAGCAGTAAAGAAAACAAATTCATTTGCTAGAAGAGCTGCTAACTAATAAGGACCCAAGCAAGCTTGGGTACCTAAAGTTTCCAAGTGAGAATTTTGGGTGTAGGGTGCCTTGGAGTTGTACAAAGGAACTACTGGAAAAAAAAGCTACAAAGGAACTACTGGAAAAAAAAGCTCAAGGCACATATTCACAAATAAAGTTTTCCATTCTTGTTATTTCTATATGATAAAGTTTGCTTTGTAGTTATTACAGTATAGGTCTGTCTTGATTTCAATCCTACAAGCTGAAACTATCTCCCTGAACTGTTGAAACATCCTCCATGATTTTAGATGAACATCTAAGGTGGATTACATGCTTAACAACTAATCTGAGTTTCTGGTATATTAAATGGTGATGTGCAGAAAGACAGATTAAGCTTGCCCAGAACTCTTACTATGCGTGAGTCGGGTCTTCGGATCAATACCTCTGCCTTATACCAGAAATTAATAATTTCATATGCTTAATCCATGAGGAATCTGTCATGCTGATGGAATTGATATAATGATGAGTTGTCGTTTGCCTCTTGCTACTATTTAGCGACCATATGAATTTCTTGTTGAGCATTCATTGCTTTTGATGATGTCTGACATGGCTGCACATATATTTCAACTCATTATTCTTATGGACATATAACATGTTGATTGACTATCCTAGCTTCCATAAGCATTTGTCAAAGGGGGAGTCTATGAGTTTGCAACTTAGTTCAGAATGCATTGCAAATAATCTGTGCTTGCATCATCTTGTAGTCTCATGCATTCCATTGCATATCAATTGGTACATACTCCACTGTCAACCCATGCACAAGTTTAGGGGGAGTCAACATTATAAATCCAGTATGCATCCTTGCACTTTTTGTTGACATATGTTCAAACTGCATCTTCTTAGGGGGAGCTTTTTAGTTTGAAAAATCTGTTAAAATCTCCTTGCTGTTGATTAGGTCGACCTTAGACCATCTCAGGTCGACACCATAGTTCATCCACTTTGCTATTCGCTCTCTGTCTGAGCTCAGTACGTCGACACCATGAGGTGCCAATGTCGACACTCCTTTGCATCTGATGATCTTACTTCACTCATCCTAGTCTGAGCTCACTGCACATCCTCAGGGGGAGAGTTCACTATCCATTCTCACTCTCTACTTAACTGCACTCTCTGCATAAATCAGGCCTCTACATCATAAAGCTAAATCTGTTCTGTTTTACCTTGGGTCTGAAATGTTCTTTAAATTTGAACCTTCCTGGATGTCTGAAACTCTGCCATCTTTGTATGCTCAGATGTCTGATCCTTGATTCCTTGAATGTCTTGAACTCCTTGGAGGATTTTTTATCTATCGTTGAGTTCACTTATCAGAGTAAATCCTTAAGAGGAATCTTTTTTTATAGAGTTCTGCAGTACTGCCCTAAACATGAAAGCTATTAGTTTAATTTTAATGATTTCTTTAGCTTTAAAGTTTAATGGTCTTGAAAGTAGCTGTATTCAGACTTAATAGACTTAAACCAATTTTTCATGTTTTGACTTGCTATGCCTTCTTAAATCTGAAAGTTTATTTTAAGTACAACGGCATCCTTGATTGAAAAACTTCATCCTAGTATTGTTTTTAAATATTTGTCAAATCCAAAGATTTAGAAAAGGGATACAATGAAAGTAATGAACTTCAGGCATGCTGAGTAACTTGGGATATTGGCGTATGATAAACGTATATCCTTATGTAATTAGGTGTGCGTTGAGTTCAGTGCTCTAAGGCAGAGCAATGGCAATGGATTTATTGAGAAATCGAGTCCCTTCACCAATGAAGTGGAGAGGACAACGTCATGAAATGCCTTGGTACCTCGGTTCTATGTAAGGTAGAATGATGAGCTATACTGAGTAACTGGTAGTGCTGACGTCTAATCAACGTGTACTCTCACGTCAAAAGGTGCATGCTACACCTGACTGCTCGTAAAAATGATAACAGTTGGTATCCAACAATGGTTTCAAAAAAAAAATATGAATTTGCAGTGCTCACGGATAAAATTAGAAACTTCATAAGGTGTTTAACCTCAATACTTACTGTAGTTGCTTTCAAAAGGGGCTTTTTGAATTGAATGAGTAAGGTGAGAGGAGGTTAACCTAGTTTTAGTATGAAATTCTTGTTATTTTCTATTAATTTTGAGTGCATATATTTTCATATACTGCTTTTATTGAGAAACTCAGAATTCAGGAGTTTTAAACCAATCTGAATGTAGGGGCTTTATCATTAGAGTTCTATAACTGAAGACTCTAAAAATCTATAACTCTACATTTATGAACTTGGCTTCAGGTTGACGAACCCCCATCTTATCATCTCTTGGATCTTGTGTCTCAAAAATCCAAGTGTCGACCCCAAGAGTCAACTCCTTGTGTCCAGACTTCTGTCTGGCTATCCTGACATCTGTCCTTAAGATAAGTTAGCCTCTTGATGCTCCTTGCTCCAATGCTATCTGCTTTCTCTGGACAATCTGCATAGACTCTCCTGGCTGCCATGAAAGCATCACCACTCTCAATAATTGGCATCATGTCTCTAAAGCATTTTCCAGTTCTTCTTGTATTTGGTTGGTTTGCATTTACCTTCCTTCATGCATTGCATAGAAAACCTTAAAAATTTGAAAAACCTAAAAACCAAATCTATTTTATGGTTGCAGAATTGCTCTCTGATTGCATCTTCCTACTATGATCAATATCTTGCATATATTTGTCTCTCATGTTTCATCCTGTGTTGCCTAGCTGTGACTTCATGGCATCCGATGTCACCCTGTGTGAACTGTTCATGCCAAGCCAAGGGACCCAACATCAACAGGGAACCCAATAATCTGCTCTTGCTTTTGGCTGCTCCAGGACTCATAGCATGTAACATCACATTCACTCATAGTTGCATATTCTATCTCATTACTTGACATGCAGCCTCTCATGATATCTCTCTTTATTGCTTGATGAGTGGAAATGGTTTTTAAATCTTTTGATCTCATACTACTCCATATGCTCACTTTCTGACTTTGAAATTGGCTTCTCTTTATGTCCACTTTGCTGATGGCAAAGGGGGAGAAGTTTTGAGATGAGTCGTAACTACTTTAAGAGATGACTCATGATAAACTCATAATGACTCATAGTTACCATCATCAAAAAGGGGGAGAATATTGGGCATGTGTGGAACATGCTTGATTCTATTGTTTTGATGATGTCTGACTATGACTCATTGATGAGTCTTATATGGATTTGATAATTCCAACATGTATAAGTTTCAGGTCAAAGTCAGCACAACCACGTGAAGATAAAAGAAGATGAGCAGTATGAAGATATCATGCAATGGTGTAATGAGATATGATGCATTGAACCAAAGGGTATGAACAAGGCCAGCCAACTCAAGGTGTAAAGGCATAGGTATGCACAAAATCCAAGGAGATATGCATTGGATGAAACTTAGTTGCCAATGTTGAAAGTAACTCAAGGTGCAAAGGCAGAATTCAGGTGAGAATTGCAAGTTCAAGAGAGCTGCTCCGACCTCGTCTCACGCTACTCCAACATCAGCTTCAAAGGAGTGGGCAACTTCTTAAGACAGGTCGACACCACTATTAAAGTAGGTCGACCTCATGTGCCTTCCAGAGACTGTTATACTGGCAGGTTTCTTAAGATAGGTCAACACCACTTCAAGATAGGTCGACACCACTATTACAGCAGGTCGACCTCATGTGCCTTCCAGAGACTGTTATACTGGTAGGTTTCTTAACATAGGTCAACACCACTTCAAGACAGGTCAACACCACTGTTACAGCAGGTAGACCTCACGAGCCTTCCAGAGACTGTTATATTGGCAATTTTCTTAAGACAGGTTAACACCACTTCAAGACAGGTCAACACTACCCTTACAGCAGGTCAACACAACCTTTAAAGCAGGTCAACCTCATGGTGCTTCCAGAAGCTGTTATAGAAGGATTTTCTCAAAGTAGTGCCGACCTCACCTCTCAGCAGGTCGACCTTACTGAAGTGGTAGAGGCCTGATACTTAGTTGATTAGTGTACAAAGGAACTACTGGAACTACTGGAACTACTGGAACAAAGGTCGACCTCACCTCTCACCTCTCAGCTGTACAAAGGAACTACTGGAAAAAAAAGCTCAAGGCACATATTCGCAAATAAAGTTTTCCATTCTTGTTATTTCTATATGATAAAGTTTGCTTTGTAGTTATTACATTATAGGTCTGTCTTGATTTCAATCCTACAAGCTAAAACTATCTCCCTGAACTGTTGAAACATCCTCCATGATTTTAGATGAACATCTAAGGTGGATTACATGCTTAACAACTAATCTGAGTTTCTGGTATATTAAATGGTGATGTGCAGAAAGATAAGGTCGACCTGCAGAAAGATAAGGTCGACCTGTTGATTAGTTGAAACATCCTCCATATTCTCTAACCCCATTCACAGGTTTGTGTGCTAGCTTCGACGTATGCAATCTTGATTATTTTCCATCGCACACATTAACATATTGCTCACACACACACTAGAGGTTCAATGAGCAGCCAATCTTAATATATGAGAGTCTGGTTGATCACAAAAGTGCACACACACAGCTAGTCAGTTGATACTTAGTTGATGTGTATTGTGATCCCTACTGTCTAGTGCAATAGATCTTACTTAGTTCTCAACCATCTCTGAAGGGGAGTCGACCTCACTGCCTAGTAGTGCCGACCTCAATTGTCTACATAGCTGTGATCTATTGAAGGAGTGTCGACCTCACCACTTGGGAGTGTCGACCTCAGCAGCCTGTGCGCTGTGTTTTGCTATTTTCATTTGAGCTATTCCTATTAGATCCATTGTGCATTGTGTCTAAGTGTCTTATTTGCTTTATAGGAGTGGTTTATATTTTTATCAACCAAGAGTTTAAATTAGGCCAATATTTTTGAAAGGATCTATTCAACCCCCCCTTCTAGATCCGGTTGCACCCCTTGGAACCCAACAAGGAAGACAGACTGAGCTTGTGTGCTCTGATCTGTGGTCAGGCCTTGTGTGCCATCAAGCTATAAGGCAATGGGTTTAAGCTGTGTTTCAGATCTTTAGTGCTATTGCACTATGGAAGCCTCACTCATTTGAGTAAGGGGTGGACGTAGGACTCTAGGTAGAGTCCGAACCACCATAAAATCTCTGTCTCTATGGTTTGCTCGTGTGGTTGCTTTTACGCTAGATGTTTGCTTAGGTTCATTCTTCATATCTGTTATAGCATCTACCGTGTGTGGTTCATCTATTGTGTGAATAACTTTTTATTCCGCTGCGTTTCTCATGAAAAAGGGGGCAGATCTATTCACCCCTCCCCTCTAGATCAGCCATTCCTACACAACACGTGGTATCAGAGCCAATCTCCCATGATGCTGTCCAACGACCTTGAGAAAAATGGTAGAGTGGCATCTAAGGGTCTTGTGCCTGAATGTCATTCTGTTAACAAACCTCCCTACTTTACTGGAACTAACTACCCATATTGGAAACACCACATGCAGGTCTTTATTCGTGCCCAAGATCATGAAAGTTGGCACGTTGTGAGTAAGGGTCCTTACGAACTCCCCGAAGACAAAGAAACTTGGACCTAGGAGCAAATCAAGAGATCAACAGTAAATTGGAGTGCCAAGCACATAATGCAGTGCTCTCTCTACCCTGTGAAGTTCTCAAGGGTATCAATATGTACCACGGCCAAGGCGATGTGGGATCGTTTAGAGGTATTACACGAAGGCACCTCTTATGTACGTGAAACCAAGGCCAACATGCTGATTACAGAGTATGAAATGTTTCGAATGAGGCCAGATGAATCAATATCTGACATGTATACTCACTTAACTCTGCTTACTAATAGATTAACTGGTTTAGGAAAGAGTTACTCAGAGCAGGAAATTGTGAGAAAAATCCTTAGATCATTAACCCCGGCCTGACATATGAAGGCTACTGTGGTTGAAGAATCCATAAATTTGTCAACCACTAAGGTGGATGAACTCATGGGGTCTCTCATGACCTATGATATAAATCTTAAGAACCAAGGAGTAGAGGTAAGCATGAAAAGGCCCTTAGCTCTAAGAGCTGGTCCTAGCCACCAAGAAACTTTCGAAGAAGGTGAGTTATCTAGCATCAATCAAGATGAGGATGAGGTAGTTATGCTCACCCGGAAGTAAAGAAATTTCTTAAGGAAAAAGGTAAAGGCCTCAAGAAATGGAGGCCTCAAGCAAAGAAATCGTTCAGATCAAAATCTAAAAATGTGAAGAAAAATGATAGAATTGTTTGCTATTCATGTAGGATACCAGGGCATGTCAAATCTGAGTGCCCTGAAAGAGTGAAGAAAGTTTCCACAAAGTGGAAAGGGAAGAAGAACAAAGTTATGGTGTCCACGTGAGTGATGAAGAAGAAGATGAGAAAGAAACGAGCTCCACAGAGGATGATAAAGATGACATGTGTCTCATGGCCAGGGGAGATGAAGAATCTGAGGTACACTCTCCCTTTGAACATTTTTCAACTAGTGATTGGGAATAGGCCTATTTTAAACTCATGGAGAAACATGATATGTACAAAAAAGAAAATAAAGCCTTAAAGAAGAAAATCAACACTGTTGTTCATGATCATATCATGAGTGAAAAGAATGCCTCCCTGGAATCTAAAATTCAAAATATGATGAAGCTGGTTGAAGATCTGGAACATGGAATAAGTAATAAGTGAAATGAGTGATTTGGAAGCTGAAAATGAAAATCTAAGAAATGAAATTGATGATCTAAAGTTGAAAATGCAAAGTTATAAAAATGACAGCAAAGTGTCTACTGAAAAATATCAAACTGTCAAGCAAGTTAATACTCAACTGCAAGAAAGTGTTGAGAAACTCCAAAAGGAATTGGGGGGTAGAAAAAAAATCCCTGGAAAAATTTGTAGATGGTAGATAAAATTTAGATGCCTTGTTAGGAACTATAATGAACTTCAATAAGGAGGGACTGGACTACAATCCCACTAAAAAAAAGAAATTGGCATGAAAACTATCACTTTTGTGTCCTCTGCTGGTGCATCTAGTTCAAACACAAAACCCATCCAAAACCAAGGAAAATCGAATGACAAAGGAAAAGAAAAAATGGAAATACCTCAAAAGAGAAATCCGGATGTCCCTAAGAAAACTGCTCAGGGTAGAAATGGTCAAAAAGGGAGTACAGGTCGACGCTATCCTCAGCAAGGGTCAACGCATTCTTGGTCACCACCTAGTCAGGTGGGTAGAAACCCACCTATGCGTCGACGCACAGGTTATAGGGGGTCGACGCATCCATCAAACAGAAGCAGTTATACCAATGGTTTTAAAGGTACGGGTCGACGCAGTCAAGTGGACAGGTCAACGCAGTCATATGGAAGGCCCTATTATAATTCATACACACACAGACCAGATCAATCTTACTTCCCTATAAGGTATGACAATTGGTATCACTCGAAAATGAATCCTTGGACCCAAAAATAATGGTTTTCAAACTTCCACCATAAGTCAAAGGCTGAAAAGATCACAAAACACAAGGGGAATGTCAAGGTGGAAAACAAGAATAAAGATTCTCTTTTAAACAAGAAAACCACAAATAAGGAGAAAATTTGGATTCCCAGGTCTATGTTATCATGTGTTGAGGAGATGAATGGTTTGATGGGACCCAATTGTGTTTGGGTTTCAAAAATAGTTGCTTGATTTGCTATGCAGGAACCTCTTGTAGCCGTACATAATCGATGGTACCTTGATAGCAGCTGTTCAAGACACATGATGAGGGACAAAGCAAAATTCTATCTTTTGGTAGAGAGAGAAGCTGGACATGTTAATTTTGGAGGGAACAACAAGGGCAAGATCATTGGTTCACGTAAAGTAGGTAAGAGTCCCTCCAATTCTATTTAAAATGTATTGTTGGTTGAAGGTTTGGAGTACAACCTGCTAAGTATAAGTCAACTGTGTGGCAATGGACATAAAGTGATCTTTGACTCTCATGAGTGTAAAATTCTAGAGCCAAAATCTGATAAAGTCAAATTTTTTGGTAAGAGAGTTAACAATGTTTACATGATTGACTTAGATGATCCTGCTCATTTAAATCTCTATCTTGCTGCACCCTAATCTGATTTAGCATGGTTATGGCATCGTAGACTAGGACATGGTAACTACAATGTCCTACATAAACTCATGAAACATTCTATGGTGAAAGGGTTGCCTGAGCTTTCATTTAAGCAAACCAATAAGATTTGTGATGCATGCACAATAGGCAAACATACTAGGAAACCATTCAAAAATAGAACTGAAAATTTATCATCTAAACCACTTGAACTAATTCATATTGACTTGTTTGGGCCAACAAGAACTGCTAGCTTAAGTGGTAGAAGATATGGCTGTGTGTTAGTGGATGATTTCTCTAGATTTACATGGGTGTTCTTTTTTACGCACAAGAATGATGCTTTTACTGAGTTTCGGGCACTCTATATGAAGATAAAGTAAGATGGTGAAATCAAAATCTCCAACATCCTTTCCGACCATGGTGGTGAATTCGATAATGCCAAATTTGATGATTTTTGCAGGGCTAAAGGAATAACTCATAGGTTTTCACCACCAAGGACACCTGAACAGAACGGGGTAGTTGAGAGGAGGAATCGTACACTCATAGAGATGGCTAGAACAATGCAAGCTGAAAGATAACTCCCAAGGAGATTTTGGGCCGAAGTGGTGAACACAACTTGCTATGTTATAAACCGCTCTATGGTAAGGCCATTTACCAAAAAGACTCCTTATGAGTTCCTCAAAGGTAAAAAGCCCTCTCTCTCACACATGAAAGTGTTCGGATCTAAATATTTTGTTCATAACAATAATAAAAAGAAATTGGACAAGTTTGAGCCCAAAAGCGATGAAGGTATTTTTTTTGGTTATTCTAATCGATCTAGAGCTTATAGAGTTTACCATCTCAAAAGTCAAACTGTGGAAGAATCACCCCATGTCTCATTTGATGAATTCAATGACAAATCTGACAATGTAAAGTCGTGCAGGAAAGATGATGATGGGGAATTCCTAGAAACAAAGGAAAAACATGATCTTCCACATGAGGAGACAACAGGAAATGATGACCTGGGAGAATCAAGCAATTCAAGGGCAATTGCTGCCGGTGAAGGTTACTGATGGGAATCGACGTCGAGCACTGACTTTTATTTTTGCACTTCTGTCCTTTTTGTTTACTTTTATATCCTCGGAAAAGTATGTACGTAATTGTAAGGCTTTATAAGCCAATGTGTCATTCCCTTTGATTCTTTGGGTTTTTCTGCAAATTGTCAGTAGGACCAGCAAGGGGGCCCTCACTCCTTCCTCATTGGTCCAAGTGGCACCACCTCATCTATGTGGGGCTGGTCAAAGTCCTAGGTGGCATCTAGAAGGTCAATTGGACACATGGGAGACAAAGGGGTTAAAAAGTCCAAAGATGCCACCTACCTTGCCCTTATGGTCAAGGGGGCGCCCCTCCTTTTTGGATTATTTTTATTTTTTGTAAAAATTGTATTAGAACTAATTAGTTCTATCCTTAGTTAGCCCCTCCCTAACCCTAGATCTGAGTTTAGTATAGGTCATTTTGTGTTTCATATATATATCATGTATTTCCACATTTAGAGAATTAATGTGAAGAAAAATTCTGAAATTGGCTTGAGCCTCTTGGAGGGTGTGCCCCTCTCCCCTCTTCCTCTGGTTCATCTCCTTCCTCCAGCCCTCCAGGGAGTGATTCACCTTCTCCTTGGCCCTTCTATATTCTATTTCTACTGCCGCCGCCGCCGTTCGTGCCGCCGTCGCGCCGCCACCGCCGCTACATCGAAGTTCTGTCCAAATCAGGATAGAACCTCTCCTCCGAAATTGTATCTCTGGTTGATGTTGTCTGATTGAGCCCTAATTTTGAGGGTTTGTTCTGTCCATCTCCCCTAACCTCCAGTTAAAATTTCATGTCATTTGGAGTCCATTTGATATTTTCCCCGTATTTTTGTTTGTCCTCTCAGTAATCTGCCCTTTTGCAGATCTACGGGACAGAGTCTCCTTGTTTCAATTTCCCCAGCCACTTAAAATTTTTATAAAATCCACAAAAATTCCCTTGTCTTCCTAACGTATACCCCCTTCCACAATAATTTTAGTTGAGTCAAAAAAAAATCATTTAGCCCTGGTCAAAGGTCTGTTTCAGGCAGGTTCATCTCTGCCATGTGTGTCTGTGAGTCCAGGTCAGAAAAAAAGGCAGTTTGCAGTCGTTTTGAATTTTAATCCGTTCTATAGATGGAGCCACCAAAAATATATGTTGTAGATCTCTGAGTCCTCTATCCATCGGTACCTCTTGTGAATCAATCCGACATCGGATCTGGTCGTAGGAATTCTTTTCGTGAAGGTGTGCAGAGCAGATACGAATTCAGCCAGCACAACTCAGTCCGAGAGAAAATTAAGAAATAAATATCAAAGTCAACTTCAGGAGCCGCCCCTTCAGGGAGTCGATCAGGGACATCCCGCCACCATCCCAGCCAAGCGACACCTTCAGAAGATCCCAGGAAGGCAGCGTTCCTTTGAAATTCATACCTTGCTGCCCACCGAGTCAGCAACAGAGTTGGCGCAGCACCGAGTTGCAATAGTGCCGAGTCGGACCAGCAGGCCGAGTTCGCCCCAAAAGTGCCTCCAGATTGCTGCCCGTCAACCCAGGGTCAGTCCTCTCGGGCCCCACTTGTAGCCCTTTACCTCCCTGTGTGGAGTGGGCAATGAAATTACTGCTGTAATTAAATTTTTTAACTGTTGTTACCGGGAGTTACCGTAACTGGCCGGGAACGTCTTCCCCACGCCCAGAGCGTGGAGGTACACTCACTTCCCACTCTTTATCGCATTTGCTTATCTTGTATAGCTTTGAATGCCACTGCGAGTGTAGGTTTCTAGATTGTTCTTCTATTATCACTGCTGCGAGAGAGCGAGATTGAGTGTACCGTCCCGTGACTCGATCCGAGTTAACGCAGAAAGGCCGATACCCGAGACTCACCGCAGGTTTCTCAACCGCGCACGGTGCACGTCTTCCCTCGCATAGGGGCGATCACGAGCTAGAGTCCCAAGTCGCGTGTCCGTCCCGCATCAATTTGGTATCAGAGCGAGTTTGAGTCTAGGGTAGTCCTTGTGGTTAAAACAAAACAAAAAAAGAGTCGTTTAAATCGAGTCTAAGTCTAAGTCGGTGTAAGCGTCACATTTGCATACCATTGGTCGGTATATCAAAAGGTGTTGTTCGAACGTTAGGCTACGCCTATCGAGAACTCCGCACACTTGCGCGATTGATCTTCGGATCGATTAACTTCGCCACGTACCGAGTCTTCGTTTTGTCTAGGTGTGTAGTCGAGTCTCATTTCAACTTTGCATTTGCATCGCATTCTAAGTTGTGTCTAGGTGCTTGCATTAGTTGGCATAACATTTTGCTTATAAAACAAAAAAAATATGGCTTTGTATATCTATTCCTAGGGTATCCAACCCCATCTTTGCAACCATGGCCGCACCCCGAGCCCTTAGTTCCGTCAAAGTGGCCACCATGTTCCAAGCCCTTATGGGACAAATGCAAGGGTTGACTACAGGTATAGACGGGTTGGATACATGCTTGGATTGTTGGGTTCGGTGCAAGTATTCAGAGGGGGGGTGAATGAATATAGCCCTTTAAAAACTTTCACCCAATTAAAATATTCGGCTCACTAACTATCTGGAATGCTAACTAGTCAGATCTAACAAGTCTGAAAGACAAATTAGCAGTTGCGGAATAAAACCAACTGACAGTAAGCATTCTAACAAGACAAGTTAGACGACTATAGCTCAATCAGAACTTCAATCACTTAACAGATTAAGACACTCTAAGCACTTAGACAACTCAAGCAACCCACAATCCCAGTGTCCAACAGATAGCATGCGCAGCTAATCAACTTCGTTGAACTTGAAGCAAACACATGAAGCGCCCCTATGCATTCATCTAGCGGAAGCAAACCATAAGCAATCAAACCACAATGCAAGAGGGGTTTTTAGGTGGTTCGGTCCTCCAGACCTACATCCACCCCACACTCAACCCGAGTGTGGATTCCGCTGACTCACAGCTTGAACAGCTGGGCATCACAGCTTGCCTACAACCGCTGGGCAACACAGCTTGCCGTCTGAGGAATCCTCCTCGCCCCGCTGAGCAACACAGCTTGCTGTCCAGTAGACTCCTCCACTGCAAACCGCTGGGCAATACAGCTTAGCCGTCCAGAGGCAGCACCTCTGCAATCCGCTGACTAACAGCTTGACAAAGGAAGTTCAAAAGAAAACAAAAGATGGGAGTAAACAGCATCGGAAAGCTGTAAGCACTAAGCACAGAATATGGCTCTTAAAGAGCTGACTGGAGTGGATCTGATCCAACTTCCAGCAAGAACAGATCTCCCTCGATCTCACTCTCTTTCTTCACTCTCTCTCTTCTCAACTCCTTCACGTCTGCTTCTCTCCTCTTTTCTTTCTCTTCACACTCTGCTCGATCGTGGAAGCTCTCTCTCTCCTTCTAATTCTTCTCTCAGCTTCTGCTCTCTGGCTTCGATCACGATCGGTCTCCATCTGAAGACGAAGGCTCCATTATATACCAGCAGCAGCAGTAGCAGCAGCAGGGCGCGTATGGCTTCCACAGTTCCCGCCCTAAGAATTCAGACCACGTGGCAGCATCCAGCAGGCTGTCAGTACACGTGTACTCATCTGGGCATTCTCCTTATCCTTGGATCACGTGCCCAGCACCAGTACGCTCAGCAACTGGAGTTAAATGGCATCAACTCACTTGCTCCAAGGAGTTGACGCAGCCATCAGAGATCTTCAACCTTTTTAACTGCTGCGTCGACTCCATCAGCCTGCTGCGTTGACGCATTGAAGACAGCCAGAGATAAGTTGCCCCTTTCTTGAACTGCTGCGTCGACGCTGCCAGTTGGTGGCGTTGACGCACGAACATGTACATTTGTATACTGGCGTCTCTTTAGCTGTTGCGCCGACGCTGCTCAATTGTGGCGTTGACGCAGTGGAATAGCCTGTGAAGCTGAATGCTTCTTCAACTACTGCGTCGACGCTGCTTGATCAATGCGTTGAAGCGCAAGAGTAATCCACTAGCTTGTTTCTTGATTGTTTGAACTGCTGCGTCCACGCCACTTGATCAAGGCGTTGACGCATTGGTGTGTTCCAGCAGCTGAAATTGGATGTCTTCAGTCCTCTTGCGTTAAGGGGTTCATTAGCCTCTTCAGTCCCTGTCAGACAGATGAAACGAAGTCATTAGTTCTAAGTCTATGCATTGCATTGTATAGACTTTGTTGTGAAGGCGAAAGCAATGTAAAGTATGCACAACGCAGTGTATAGACTTAATGAATACAAAGGCTTCATAAGCCTCAGATGAAGGCAGGCGCTGTGTAGACTTTGAACCAATGTACAGACTTGTAAGCATGAGCCAATAAATAGACTTGAAACGCTTAAGGCGTTGTACAGACTTGTTGAGGCTCAAGCAGTGTACAGACTTCGAAGACCCACTGTGGATGTACAGACTTGATCATCCAGCAATGTATAGGCTTTCAATGTGAAGACTTGAATATGTGAAAGCTACAGTGAATGAGTGTACACACTTGACCAGATCAAGGGCAATTCGGATGTACAGACTCTGAGGATCAAAGCCAATGGCTGTACAGACTTAGAATATTAAGACTGATGTACAGACTTCATGCGTTGACGCTGTACACTTGAGGATGCTCACAGCGTTGACGTTGCATGAGACGTAGGCTGTACAGACTTAGCATATGAAGACTGATGCATGAACAGTAATGCTTAGACTTGCATGAGACGCTCGGATGTATAGACATGGAAACTTAGCCTATGCATAAGACGCTAAGTGAGACGGTCTAATGCATGGACTTAGTCTTCACAGCGAATGCAGGCAGTGTACACGCTTGTGTCCACTTGAGACGCTGAAGGAGACGGTCCAATGTATGGACTTCAACTCAAGTGACCAAAGCAACAATGCAGTGTGCAGACTTCGCCTGAGACAATGCATGAGACGGACGATGTATAGACTTCAGCAACAATGCATGACTGTAAAGGCTTGTGTTCTCAACGAAACACAAACACAACATAATGTATAGACTATGCTGAGTGTCTAGGCTTGTGAGATGCATAGAACACACAGAGGCTGTATAGACTTGGAAACCAATGCACACGGCTGACAGACATGAAGTGAACTTGAATGAACATGATGTACAGACTTCAAAATAAATGAACATGATGTATAAACTTTGGACTCCAAGGGCGATGTATGGACTTTCATATGAAAGGCTGTACAGACTTTGAAGTCTGGGGGCGTCAACGCATGATGCATGAGACACACTTGCTACGTTGACGCTGCATGACTTGCGAAATGCATAGAACATACAGAGGCTGCAATGCACCGATCTTAATACAAGCACAAAACACTTTATGCACTCTCATGCATTCTCCACAGAATATATCAGTTATATGCATTCAGATTGTTATGATTCAATGATTCAATGTCAAGCTATTAGCAGAACAAAATGGTGACTCATTCGTGTTGCTATCATTAAAACACCACATTCATCAAAGCACAAGGGGCACAACAATCTCCCCCTTTTTGATGATGGCAACATAATGAGTCACACTGACTCGTCAAACTATTCTCCCCCTTTGACATAATCAAAAAGAAAGGGAATGGTTTGAGAGACACAATGCAGCACACAATGACACTTATGACAATGAAACATCACTCCCCCTATCAGCATGCAAGATTAACTACTCTCCCCTAGATGCAAAGAAACCATAACTCCCCCTGAAGCACAGGAATGGATTCAGGTTATCCAATAAATCAATCTGAATTCTGCCTTTACAAAGAATCTGAATTCTGGTGAAAAGACCACATAATCAGAACTTATTGCAGAACAAGATGGAAGATTCCAACAGTGTGGAGAGTAAAGTGATTGGTGATAGAAGGGCAATAATAGACAACAAACATCACAAGACATCTCAATGAATAATCAGACTGAGTCTGATCAGGCTATCTGGAAAATCTGATCATGAGGGATTTTAATGCATACATCACTTCAATAAGTCTTAAAAGATGTAGACTCTTCTATCATAAAGGGTTATGAAGTGGCAACTTAACCAATCTGATTTAATTTTGATGTATACCAAATTCGTCAAGTTAAACTCAATACTCATATCTGAAACCAAGTTTTAATAAAGGTGAACCAAATATTCAGATAACACCCAAAATCAATCATCTTTTATCTTACACATATGATCTCAATAGCACCTTTGAAAGATACACAGATTAGTACAGAAGTTAAACACTTTTCAAGAACATGAGTTGACAGTTTTTTTTCAAGATAATTTCATTTGAAGCACATTATATTTTTCCTGAGTAATTTAAGTTGATCAACACCTTTTTACATGAGGCACAACAAGTCTTAGTTAAAGTGACCCAGTTACTCAGTGTGATAACTGTCATTGCCTCTCACTTTGAGAGCAGAGTTAGCAATATGAGTGTCTTTTTACATGAGAAGACACCTTTATCAGAGGCCAGACTCCCCAGCTACTCAACACAAATAAGCTATTGCTCTGTCTGGTTTTGTTTCACTAAATTTTTATCAGAGATAACTATGGCACCTCATGACTTGAGTTACTTTATTTCATTGATAAAGAACTCAGTTTCTCAGTGACCGAGTCATTGCTCTGAATTCACAAATTTTTCATTTAGTCAACATTTTTCAAATTAATGTTTAACAACAATACACACTATATGCATCTTAACCAAAGAAGCCCTGAATTCAAATTTTCAGATATCTGATGAGAGAGTCTAAGGTTTACATGAAACATGTGGTTAAAGTTTATTAAACCTTATCATTCAGATATTTTCAATTCATTTAACTACAAATCAGAGAATACATTAATCTTATATCAGTCTGATTCAGTGATAATTCTTAAACCTATATGATAGAAATTTCTACAATGTTCTCATATTGAATTACATGACAGGCAGCTTAAGTTCCTCAGATCAGAAAAATAAGTTTAGCTGACCAACAAATCAATAGTAGAACCAATTCAGTCACACCAGCTGAGAAGAGTGTGAAAGGTGAGTATAGGCTGGAATATAGACAGATAGTATCATGAAGGGAGTTGAAAGAAACTCTTCTTTAACAGATCAACAAATAGAAGGCAGAATCATTTTTCAAGAGAGAGAGAAATATGACATCAGATGAGAGTTGATCAATTTTTAGGCAAGAGGTGTTCAAGATGTGACAAACAAAACACCAATTCTAAGTGCTCCCCCTGTCTAGACGCAATTAAATTTCTTTTCAGGTTTTTCAACTCCACTACACTTCATATGCAACATTAGTCAAACTCCCCCTGACAAAGTGCATGAAATACAATTAATGAACTGCTCATGATTTTAGAGTATGCTCAAGAAGAATAAATGCTTTGTTCAATCAGAGAGAGAATTTATCAAATGCATCATTTTCATTTCAAATTTTCAGATTTTTCATCATATGATGCAGTGCACTGTTCTACATGAAGGCAGGACCCATGGTACTCGGCGGAGAACCTGGTCTCAAAGACCATCTCACACATGGTAGGAACCTCCGGGCAGATTTCCTTGCCTTTTAGTAACATACCATTTGATATATTAGGGTTAAGCAAATGATAATGTAGTGCAAAGCAGCCCTATTATGCATTGAAAAACATGCAGTCTACGACAATGGGCAAATGACAGTCATGCAAATGATGTATGCAAGTACTAGACACATGCATTGACTGTATGCACTAACTGACCCGTTCAAGCTCAGTCCAAGTATGTAATCAAGCATGCAATGCATTGACACCAGACACATGCATTGACTCTAAAAATGATTGTGCAGAGCATCTATCAGCCTATTTATTCAGTGCAATAATCGGTGAGAGAAGAGCGTCAGATATGTGCAAAGTAAAACTCAGTAGCTGAGTCTGGAATGAAGACTGATCAGCTAGACATGAAGAGAGTATCAGACATCAAGCGAACAGTTCAACAATTTCAGATATCAAACAGACAAATCAGCATTTTCAGATGATAAAATTTAAAGACAAGTTCAGAACTAACCTGAAATGTAGAATCCTGGGGCTTCCTTTTTAAGTGCCTTGGCTAAATTACCCCTTTTATTTCTCTCACCAAGGCACACCTGCAACATATCAATCAATGTGATCTTGCAGGGACCCAAGCAGTCTTGGGTCCTGTACTGCCCCTATCAGGTGTACTGAACAATCTTTTAGCAACATGATCATCATATTCCATCAGTTTACACTCAAACATTGAATGTCTAGTTTTTCCACAATAATAACATGAAGCCACATAATTTTTGTTTTTATTCTTCATGTTAGCAGAAACATGATGCCCATGTGCATGCATATGAGTATGAAAATTATGTGTATGAGCATGAGTATTTCTTTTATTGACTTGAAAATTTTTCTTTCCATGCTCAGCCAGCCGACAGTTGGTAGCTTTGTGGCCTAGCTTACCACATTCAAAACATGCAGAGTTTTTCTTTTTATATCTCAAGTTATTTCTAGCAGAATTATAGAAAGCAGGGAGTTTGACAGATTTAGAGTTTAATCTATTTCCCTGAGCTTGCCAGCAATCTTTGACTGCATGCCCATGCTTACCACATTCAAAGCATTTAAGATGCTTTCTTCTTGATTCATTTTTACCCCAATGATTTCCTGACCAACACTCATTAGCCTTATGTCCAGGCTTGTTGCAAGTGAAACAAATGATATGCTGATTGAATTTGAGTTTGTTTCTTTTGTACTCATGATGATTTGGGGTGTATCTGGCATGCATTCTGTCATCAGATTTCAAAGCATAGCACTCATTCATTAAATGACCATACCTACCACAATAATAGCATGAAGCATCAGATTTCCTAGGGGCATGGTTTCTATCAGATGAATTCACAGATGCATGTGAATGAGTACAAGAAGCATGAGCATTTTGCATTGACCCATCAGATTCAGCAGAGCTAACAAATTTCAGAGTATAACCAGAATTATTCTTTGCCCTTTTTGTTTGACTCTTTCTTGTCAATTTCTGATTATCCTCAACAGGTTTTGTTTGTTTTTCAATTTTCTGAGCTTTAAACTGAAAGACAGATTTTGAAGGTGACTTCTGATTTTCATTTTGTTTTGGGGATTGTCTTGAAGTACCAGCTACATCAGTGCTTTGAACAAAAGTTGTATATAGCTGGTTTTTAGTGATTTTCTTAACATCAGAACAGCAATTTGTTCCCCCTTCAGAGTTATCATCCTTCCTCTTCCCAACTGTTTTCATTTTTCCTTTAATCTTGGCAGACTCAATAGCTGAATTTTCCAGATTATGAATTTTATCTTCCAAGCTAGCAATGTGAAGTTCATAACTGGCTATTTCCTGTTTACTACAATTAACACATTCGCTTAGAACTTGGTTTGCAGTTTTATACTTCTCAATTTCTTGTTCTAGACTGTTCAAAATTTCTGAATTTCCATCATAGACAGCTTTTCCTTTTTCTATAGTGAGAAGTCTTTCAGACAAGCCAGTGTTCAACCACTTTAGTTTTTCAACTTCAGCTTTTAATTCAGTGTTTTCTTCCTCAAGATTTTTATCCTGAATTTCATTATTAGCACATCTCTCTCTTCCAGACATATGCTCCAATTTTTCAATCAGTTCATCTTCTCTTTCTTCTGCTTTAATTTTCTCAGCGAGCAGATTTTTGTGATCATCTTTAAGTGAGGCAATTTGTTTATTTAGCCATTCATTCTCACTAAAGAGATCTTCATTACGTTCTCTTAAAGCTGAGCATGTTTTACAATTTGATTTAGCAGAAGAGGACTGTGAACCCTCATTGATTTCATTCATTCTGACCATAAGAGTTTTATTCTTCTTTTGAAGATCTTCATTCTCCAATTTCATTTTGCCCAATTCAGAATTAACTTCAGTGAGTTCCTGCATGCCTTTTAGATGCTCCTTTTTCTTATCATTCAACTGATTCTCTATTTCTGACATTTTATCCAACCATGTTTGTTTTTCAAATTTTAGAGAATCATTTTGTTTCTTAAGATTCTGAACATCTAGCATGCAAGCATCGTAAGACTTTTTCATATTTGGACAGTTTTCACATGAATCTTTCAGATTTATTCTATCACATTTCTTTTTCAATTTTTTATTTTCAGATTTCAATTTCTTGGAGACTTCTAACAAGTTTTCATACATCTCTATCAATTCATCGAAAGGGTATCCTTCTGATTCAGAACTTACCTCGGATGAAGTTTCATCATCAGCATTTCTATGATCAGCCATTAAGCACTTGCTGTGATTTCTGATTAGCTTCAGTTTATCCAAAATGTCTTTGGCAGACCTGCAAGATGAAATGTATTCAATTAGAGATCTGTCAATTGACTCTTTTAATAAAACTACAGCTCTATTATTGACAGAGTCTTTCAGCTTGTCCTTCTTGGTCCATTTAGATTTATCCTTCGACAGTTTGTATGGGCCGTGAGTCATTACCTTCCACAGTTTTGGATCAGTAGACTTTACATACCGATGGAGGTTTTCGCACCAAGAGTCAAAGTTATCACCTCTGAATATCGGAGGATTAGCCATCGAATCAGATAACAACCAAATTCAAAGCACAAAACACTAGACAATAAAACCAGATAAGCAAGACACGGCACTAACTCAGTGAAGCTAAATACAGAACACAAGAGGCACACTTATGAAATGCACCAGACAGAAATGCACTAAGACAGTAAATCAAGGCGATTCCAAATGACCCACTCTGAAATGCACTAAATAGTTAGCAGGATCCTCTGCAGATTGTTAGATCTGTTAAGTCAGAGACCGCTCTGATACCAATTGTTGGGTTCGGTGCAAGTATTCAGAGGGGGGGTGAATGAATATAGCTCTTTAAAAACTTTCGCCCAATTAAAATATTCGGCTCACTAACTATCTGGAATGCTAACTAGTCAGATCTAACAAGTCTGAAAGACTAATTAGCAGTTGCGGAATAAAACCAACTGACAGTAAGCATTCTAACAAGACAAGTTAGATGACTATAGCTCAATCAGAATTTCAATCACTTAACAGATTAAGACACTCTAAGCACTTAGACAACTCACTCAACCCATAATCCCAGTGTCCAACAGATAGCATGCGCAGCTAATCAACTTCATTGAACTTGAAGGAAACACATGAAGCGCCCCTATGCATTCATCTAGCGGAAGCAAACCATAAGCAATCAAACCACAATGCAAGAGGGGTTTTTAGGTGGTTCGGTCCTCCAGACCTACATCCACCCCACACTCAACCCGAGTGTGGATTTCGCTGACTCACAGCTTGAACAGCTGGGCATCACAGCTTGCCTACAACCGCTAGGCAACACAGCTTGCCGTTCGAGGAATCCTCCTCGCCCCGCTGAGCAACACAGCTTGCTGTCCAGTGGACTCCTCCACTGCAAACCGCTGGGCAATACAGCTTAGCCGTCCAGAGGCAGCACCTCTGCAATCCGCTGACTAACAGCTTGACAAAGGAAGTTCAAAAGAAAACAAAAGATGGGAGTAAACAGCATCGGAAAGCTGTAAGCACTAAGCACAGAATATGGCTCTTAAAGAGCTGACTGGAGTGGATCTGATCCAACTTCCAGCAAGAACAGATCTCCCTCGATCTCACTCTCTTTCTTCACTCTCTCTCTTCTCAACTCCTTCACGTCTGCTTCTCTCCTCTTTTCTTTCTCTTCACACTCTGCTCGATCGTGGAAGCTCTCTCTCTCCTTCTAATTCTTCTCTCAGCTTCTGCTCTCTGGCTTCGATCACGATCGGCCTCCATCTGAAGACGAAGGCTCCATTATATACCAGCAGCAGCAGGAGCAGCAGTAGGGCGCGTGTGGCTTCCACAGTTCCCGCCCTAAGAATTCGGACCACGTGGCAGCATCTAGCAGGCTGTCAGTACACGTGTCCTCATCTGGGCATTCTCCTTATCCTTGGATCACGTGCCCAGCACCAGTACGCTCAGCAACTAGAGTTAGATGGCATCAACTCACTTGCTCCAAGGAGTTGACGCAGCCATCAGAGATCTTCAACCTTTTTAACTGTTGCGTCAACTCCATCAGCCTGCTGCGTTGACGCATTGAAGACAGCCAGAGATAAGTTGCCCCTTTCTTGAACTGCTGTGTCGACGCTGCCAGTTGGTGGCGTTGACGCACGAACATGTACATTTGTATACTGGCGTCTCTTTAGCTGTTGCGTCGACGCTGCTCAATTATGGCGTTGACGCAGTGGAATAGCCTGTGAAGCTGAATGCTTCTTCAACTGCTGCGTCGACGCTGCTTGATCAATGCGTTGACGCACCAGAGTAATCCACTAGCTTCTTTCTTGATTGTTTGAACTGCTGCGTCCACGCCACTTGATCAAGGCGTTGACGCATTGGTGTGTTCCAGCAGCTGAAATTGGATGTCTTCAGTCCTCTTGCGTTAAGGGGTTCATTAGCCTCTTCAGTCCCTGTCAGACAGATGAAACGAAGTCATTACTTCTAAGTCTATGCATTGCATTGTATAGACTTTGCTATGAAGGTGAAAGCAATGTAAAGTATGCACAACGCAGTGTATAGACTTAATGAATACAATGGCTTCATAAGCCTCAGATTAAGGCAGGCGCTGTGTAGACTTTGAACCAGTGTACAGACTTGTAAGCATGAGCTAATAAATAGACTTGAAACGCTTAAGGCGTTGTACAGACTTGTTGAGGCTCAAGCAGTGTACAGACTTCGAAGACCCACTGTGGATGTACAGACTTGATCATCCAGCAATGTATAGGCTTTCAATGTGAAGACTTGAATATGTGAAAGCTACAGTGAATGAGTGTACACACTTGACCAGATCAAGGGTAATTTGGATGTACAGACTCTGAGGATCGAAGCCAACGGCTGTACAGACTTAGAATATTAAGACTGATGTACAGACTTCATGCGTTGACGCTGTACACTTGAGGATGCTCACAGCGTTGATGCTGCATGAGACGTAGGCTGTACAGACTTAGCATATGAAGACTGATACATGAACAGTAATGCTTAGACTTGCATGAGATGCTCGGATGTATAGACATGGAGACTTAGCCTATGCATAAGACGCTAAGTGAGACGGTCTAATGCATGGACTTAGTCTTCACAGCGAATGCAGGCAGTGTACACGCTTGTGTCCACTTGAGACGCTGAAGGAGACGGTCCAATGTATGGACTTCAACTCAAGCGACCAAAGCAACAATCCAGTGTGCAGACTTCACCTGAGACAATGAATGAGACGGACGATGTATAGACTTCAGTAACAATGCATGACTGTAGAGGCTTGTGTTCTCAAAGAAACACAAACACAACACAATGTATAGACTATGTTGAGTGTCTAGACTTGTGAGATGCATAGAACACACAGAGGCTGTATAGACTTGGAAACCAATGCACACGGCTGACAGACATGAAGTGAACTTGAATGAACATGATGTACAGACTTCAAAATAAATGAACATGATGTATAGACTTTGGACTCCAAGGGCGATGTATGGACTTTCATATGAAAGGCTGTACAGACTTTGAAGTCTGGGGGCGTCGACGCATGATGCATGAGACACACTTGCTGCGTTGACGCTGCATGACTTGCGAAATGCATAGAACATACAGAGGCTGCAATGCACCGATCTTAATACAAGCACAAGACACTTTATGCACTCTCATGCATTCTCCACAGAATATATCAGTTATATGCATTTAGATTGTTATGATCCAATGATTCAATGTCAAGCTATTAGCAGAACAAAATGGTGACTCATTCGTGTTGCTATCATTAAAACACCACATTCATCAAAGCACAAGGGGCACAACATGGATGTGTTGACCACAGCGGTAGATCGGATGGAAGGGTTGAGTCCGCGAGTGGATGGCCTAGGCCTGCCCGAGCCTTACGTCCCGGTGTCACCCCAAGGACCCCTTCTCCACGAGGAGGATAATCCTTCACCACCCGAGAGTGCTCCATTGTCACCCTCACCTTCCGATCTTATTTCGGAGCCCTCCTATTTGGAGCCACCTCGGCCTGAGCCACCCGTATTTCTAACGGGTACGCTATACATAGCCGAGCCGCTTCTTAGTTGGCTTAAGGATGGCTTGGTCCCACCTCCTTACCCGTCCATGGACCCTATACTACCAATAGTGCCCGTCAACACATACCACACTACCTTTCGGTCTAGTCACCCTGTTGATACATTGATGACCTTGTTGTGGGATTAGACTCGCAATGGAAGTTGACACACTCATTGGCCCGAAGCTTCGACCAACCCACTAGTCTTAGCTTCACCCATCCGGCTTTAGGGTCCATTACCTCCGTGTGCACCGTGGGTTGTGTCACCACGGAGATTCTCTTATTCTTCCCCATGCCGGCCGAGCCCGACTTTATACCTTTTTGTCCGAGGGAGGAATCATACTTCTTACCTATGATCACCATCCCACCCGCCACAATGCATGAAGGTGACCATCCACACCTTCAAGACTTCTACATATGGGACCGTGACTTGTGGGAACCCACCACAAGGGGTCATACATTCTTCGACCCCTTCCTTAGTGAATCCCTTGACCCACCACATATCCTCCACTTCTTCGAGGGAGATCACTACCACATCCCAACCCCACGGGCCGGGTCATCTACACCCACCAAGCCCAACCTCGATACATCCACACCCGGTTCTCCTAGCCCTCTCAATTCTCCCAAATCCAAAGGGCCGTCCATGCATGATTGGGTCATACTTGGACGTTTAGGTGTTCCCCATGAACCACCGGTTGCATAACATGCATGCATGGCACATATTCGAGTGTCCTGGTCCGCCGTCACACACGTACGGGTCGGACTCACATTAGGTTTGTTTAAGGTCTGTGTGAGTCCTTGTTTCCTCCGGTTTGTTTGTCGAGTGCATTGTGTGTTTGTGCGTACGTTGAGTCGAGTCGGTTTTGTACGCTCGCGTTGTTAGTTCCTTTCGAGTATGAGACTTGTCGGACTATTGGGATCGATTCTACGCTACATATCAGATCTAGTCACATAAGGGACTTAGCGGGTACGCTCGCGTTGTTAGTTCCTTTCGAGTATGAGACTTGTCGGACTATTGGGATCGGTTCTACGCTACATATCGGATCTAGTCACATAAAGGACTTAGCGGTGATTCCTAGTGAGTCTTCGAGCCGCCTCCCTTCATTTGAGAGTGACCCCACCCCGGAGTGTCCACCTCTAGCCTCATTCCCATGGCAGCATGTGCATATCGAATCTATACGGGATGAGCAGGGGTTGATTACTTGGAGTGGAGCGTACTCCGCGCTTCTAGGTTCGGTGACGGATCCGCCGGAGCTTCTCGAGCAGCCGCACCCTTTACTCGACGAGGTCGAGTTCCTCCCACCCGGGGAGAGTTGATGGGAATCGACGTCGAGCACTGACTTTTATTTTTACACTTATGTCCTTTTTGTTTGCTTTTATATCCTCGGGAAAGTATGTACGCAATTGTAAGGCTTTATAAGCTAATGTGTCATTCCCTTGGATTCTTTGGGTTTTTGTGCAAATTATCAGTAGGACCAGCAAGGGGGCCCTCACTCCTTCCTCATTGGTCCAAGTGGCACCACCTCATCCATGTGGCGCTGGTCAAAGTCCTAGGTGGCATCTAGAAGGTCAATTGGACACATGGGAGACAAAGGGGTTAAAAAGCCCAAAGATGCCACCTACCTTGCCCTCATGGTAAAGGCCCCCCCCTTTTTGGATTATTTTTATTTTTTGTAAAAATTGTATTAGAACTAATTAGTTCTATCCTTAGTTAGCCCCTCCCCAACCCTAGATCTGAGAATAGTATAGGTCATTTTGTGTTTCATATATATATATCATGTATTTCCACATTTAGAGAATTAATGTGAAGAAAAATTCTGAAATTGGCTTGAGCCTCTTGGAGGGTGCGCCCCTCTCCCCTCTTCCACTGGTTCATCTCCTTCCTCCAGCCCTCCAGGGAGTGAATCCCCTTCTCCTTAGCCCCTCTATATTCTCTTTCTACTGCCGCCGCAGCCGTTCGTGCCGCCGTCGCGCCGCCACCGCCGCTACATCGAAGTTATGTCCAAATAAGGACAGAACCTCTCCTCCGAAATTATATCTCAGGTTTGTGTTGTCTGATTGAGCCCTAATTTTGAGGGTTTGTTCTGTCCATCTCCTCTAACCTCCAGTTAAAATTTTGTGTCATTTGGAGTCCATTTGATATTTTCCCCGTATTTTTGTTTGTCCTCTCAGTAATATGCCCTTTTGCAGATTTACGGGACAGAGTCTCCTTGTTGCAATTTCCCCATCCACTTACAATTTTTTATAAAATCCAAAAAAATTCCCTAGTGTTCCTCACGTATACCCCCTTCCACCATAATTTTCGTTGAGTAAAAAAAAATCATTTAGCACTGGTCAAAGGTCTGTTTCAGGCAGGTTCATCTCTGCCATGTGTGTCTGTCAGTCCAGGTCAGAAAAAAAGGTAGTTTGCAGTCGTTTTGAATTTTAATCCGTTCTGTAGATGGAGCCACCAAAAATATATGTTGTAGATCTCTGAGTCCTCTATCCATCAGTACCTCTTGTGTATCAATCTGACATCGGATCTGGTCGTAGGAATTCTTTTTGCGAAGGTGTGCAGAGCATATCCGAATTCAGCCAGCACAACTCAGTCCGAGAGAAAATTCAGAAATAAATATCAAAGTCAACTTCAGGAGCTGCCCCTTCAGGGAGTCGATCAGGAACATCCCGCCACCGTCCCAGCCAAGCGGTGCCTTCAGAAGATCCCAGGAAGGCAGCGTTCCTTTGAAATTCATACCTTGCTGTCCACCGAGTCAGCAACCGAGTTGGCGCAGCACCGAGTTGCAATAGTGCCGAGTCGGACCAGCAGGTCGAGTTCGCCCCAAAAGCACCTACAGATTGCTACCCGTCAACCCAGGGTCGGTCCTCTTGGGCCCCACTTGTAGCCCTTTACCTCCCTACGTGGAGTGGGCAATGGAATTACTGTTGTAATTAAATTTTTTAACTATTGTTACCGGGAGTTATCGTAACTGGCCGGGAACGTCTTCCTCACGCCCGGAGCGTGGAGGTACACTCGCTCCTCACTCTTTATTGCATTTGCTTATCTTGTATAGCTTTGAATGCCGCTGCGAGTGTAGGTTTCTAGCTTGTTATTCTATTATCACCGCTTGGAGAGAGCGAGATTGACTGTACCGTCCCGTGACTCGATCCGAGTTAACGCAGAAAGGCCGATACCCGAGACTCACCACCGCTTTCTCAACCGTGCACGGTCCACGTCTTCCCTCGCATAGGGGCGATCGCGAGCTAGAGTCCAAGGTCGCGTGTCCGTCCCACATCAGTTACAATACTTTCGATATTAGAGCTCATAAAGATCATCCTTTAGACAATGTCATCGGTAGCCTGCTTGATCCACCTAGAATAAGATCACATTTTAGAATAGTTGCAGAATTGGACCAACTTGCTCTTGTCTCACAAATTGAACCAAAAAATGTTGAAGAAGCTTTAAAAGATGAAAATTGGATAAATTCCATGCAAGTTGAATTAAACCTGTTTGAAAGAAAAAAAGTTTGGCATCTTGTTCCTAGACCCTCCTCAAAATCTATCATAGGCACCAAATGAGTATTTAGGAACAAACTAAGTGAAGATGGGAAAATAATAAGGAATAAGGCTAGACTGATGGCTCAAGGTTACAACTAAGAATTTGGAGTTGATTTTGAAGAATATTTTACCTCTGTAGCCAAATTGGAAGCCATTAGGATGTTGCTTGCTTTTGCATGTTCACACAAAATAAAATTGCAACAGATGGATGTGAAAAGTACATTTTTAAATGGACTAATAAAAGAAGATATTTATGTGGAGCAGCCACCTGGTTTTAAATGTTCTCATCATGAAGATCATGTGTATAAGTTGGATAGGGCACTCTATGGCTTGAAGCAAGCACTCAAAGCTTGGTATGATAGGCTAAGCTCCTTCCTCACCGAAAAAGGCTACATAACAGGTAAAGTAGATCAAACACTCTTCACTAAAAAGTAAGGTAAGGACACCTTGTTAGTTCAAATCTATGTTGATGACATTGTGTTTGGCTCTACTAGATCTTAAATGTGTGAGGATTTTGTTGTCCTTGTGACTAGTGAGTTTGAGATGAGCCTAATGGGTGAGCTTCAATTCTTCCTTGGCTTGCAGGTCAAACAAACTGATGAAGGATGCTTTATAAGTCAAGCCAAGTATACTAAGGAGCTGCTGAAAAGGTTTGACATGATAAATTGTAAGACTATTACAACTCCTATGTGGACTACTACATCACTAGATGCGGATGAAAAAGGTAAACTAGTGGATGCAACGAATTACAGTGGTATGATTGGTTCATTGCTATATTTGACTGCATCTAGACCAGCCATCCAATTTAGTGTTTGCCAATGTGGTCATTTTCAGGTCAGTCCTAGAGATTCTCACTTGACTGTCATCAAGCGTATCTTTGGATACCTTGCCGGGACTCAAGAACTGGGATTGTGGTATCCGTCATCTTGTGATCTTTCTCTCATTTCTTATTCAAATGCGGAATACACAGGGTGAAAGCTGGATCGCAAGAGCATGAGTGGATATTGCCAATTTCTAGGCCGGTGTTTATTCTCTTAGGCCTCCAAGAAACAACACTCGGTTGCCCTCTCTACTGTAGAGGCAAAATATGTCGCTGTAGGGAGCTGTGACACTCAAGTGTTATGGATTAAACACCAACTCCAAGATTACTTAGTGGATCTTGGATGTGCCCAGATCTTGTGTGATAACACAAGTGCAATCAATCTTTCAAAAAATCCAGTCCTGCACTCTAGGACAAAGCACATTGATATAAGGCATCACTTCATTAGAGATGAAGTCATTAAGAAAAACTTTTAACTGCACTTCATTGAATCAAAAAATCAGGTTGCTGATATTTTCACCAAGCCATTGTCCAATGACAAGTTCTCAACTCTAAGAAGAGAGTTTGGTCTATGTAGACCACAACTTAATCAGGTTTGAGCTCATAAATAACCCTCTCACTGCCTATGTCTTTTGTGATTGGTACAGTGGCTGCAATAATACCTGTTTCTGAAATGCTCTACTGAATCACTGAAATTTTTTTTTTTGGGAGGGGGGCAGTTTGATTGTTTTTTAAATGCATTGAAAAGTTTTTTTTAAACAAAATTGAGAATCTCATGCATATGCTTTTTCTCTTTGCATATTTCAACTTGCATTGTCATGAATAATCTGAGAGGCCATTATTTATATTAGACCGCATTGCATTTGTAAATGCATTTGTTCATGCATGACCATGGTATATAAAATGGTGTATTGTGGAAAGGCAGGTTAAACTTGTCGGGAAGCATTCACTATGCGTGAGGTTATACCTCCGCCCAGTACCATTGGTCAATGTTGCATTGAGGGCCATTCAGATAGGGGGACAAAATGCATACCTTCAATTGTTCATGCATACATGATTTTTAGAATTAGTTGCATATCAATTGAGTCAAAAATCCAAAAAATGATTTAAATGCATGCATACACTCAGGGGGAGTTCGTTTGGGCTACATCAGTTTTCAGCCATTCTGGTAATTCCTTCATCTTCAGGCAATTCTCCTCTACTTGCTGCATAAACTGAATGATTCCACCATATCCTTGAATTTTTTGAAATTCAAAGATTCCAATCTGGGTACCGTAATCATAAATCAGAATGCACTCTATCTTTAGAATCTTCTATTATATCATCTTATGATCATCCAAAATAATCAGATGGTTCAAGCTGAATGAACTCATTGGGTTTAAAGATAAATATCTTGAAATTATCTGTGTTCAGTGTTAATAGGCTTTAACCATCTTTTGCATGATGTGCCCTGCATAAATTCTTTTCTGAAAGCTACAAATTCTGATAACATGGCATCTTTGGTTGAGATACTTGAATTAAGTTTTATTTTTAAACATAAGCACAATTTGAAATTCCTAAAGGTTAAAATTTTGACAGAGCAATGACTTTGGTACACTGAGAAACCATGTCCCTTGACCTTGAAGTTTAGTGGACTATGACATGATGTGCCACTGTTAACTCTACTGAACATTCATTGAAAATCTTGGCAGAGCTATGGCAAGCTCACTAAGAGACATGTCTCACTTATCAATGAAATGAGATGAGATATGTCATGAAGTGACACAGCTACCTCTATTCAAATTGAAGCATGATAGTCATTCATGCTGAGTACTTAGGGATACTGGCATCTAAATGACGTGTATCCTCTAGTTATAAGGTGTGCACTGAACTTAATTGCTCTTAAAATGTGGTAGCTGAAAGAAAAAGGAAATTGCTAAAAGATAGGAACTCAATCAGAAAATATCATGCTTGTTTATCTTCAATACTAGTTTTGGTAACTCCCGAAGGAGTCATTAAGTCTGAGAGAGTAGACAAAGAAAGGGTAAACATGGTTTCTATCTAAAAATTTGGTTCACTTCAATTAACAATGACTGTAGAAACTTTTCAAAGAACTTTCATTGATAAACCTGAAATTCATTAGAGTTGAACCAAGCAGACAAATAAGGAACATATCATAAATCTTTTATAATTGGAGAATCTGACAATAAGTCATTTCTGTTTTATGAAATTAGTATCAGATTGAGAATTTTCTCTGACAGGCTTCAATGACACCCTTCTCTAATTACTTTTCCGTGAGTCTCGATGCAACCTGCCTATGTTCTTTCTTGATCATAATGACTCACAGTGTTGTCATCATCAAAAAGGTGGAGAATGTTGTGTCCTTGTATTTTGATGATGTCAACACTATGACTCATCCTTGAGTTTCATATGTTTCTGATCCTTTAGGTTCATATGTTTCTTTTGATGACGTCAATGTTTGAATCCTTGAGCTTCATGCATTTTTGATAATGCCAATATTGTTTGATAATGCTAACACATGGATCTCCATGAGATCTGTGAAGGCAGGTTCAATTTTGGACAAAGCAATAGCCAGATGCATGAAAATCAAGAAGGTGAGTCGACTCCATTTGTCCATGGAGTTGACGCAGCTATGTTGCAAGCCAGCAGAAAGATGAACTGCACAAAGTAGAGGAAAGGCGACGGCTCCCAGCTGAATAGTGGTGACAAATAGCTGGTCTGTGGTGACAAATAGAAGATAAGGCTGACAAATAGGTCCCCATTTGTGACAAATAGCTCTACATGTCGAAGTATGGCCAAAGAAGAAGAAATTATATTGATAACGTCGACGCCAAAAGCTCACAGAGTCGACGCAGAACCCTTTCGCTAGCCAAGGCGCTAAGGCGATGGCTAAAGGTAAAATAAGGGTGACAAATAGATGGTTAGTAGTGACAAATGGGCCATACATCCGACAAATAGCTCTCTAAGGGCATAAAATGGGTTGCAATGCTGGATACATGGAAAGTTATGAAGCTATGTTGATGCCATAAGGCCTTAGCGTTGACGCAGACTCTATGAAGCTTGCAAAGGTGAAAACAGAGCAAATGGATACTGTTTAAGGGTGACAAATAGATCATTAAAGGTGAAATATAGCTGATTGTAGTGAAAAATAGCCTGTTAACGATGACAAATGGCCGATAGCAGTGAAACATGAAGAAAGATCAAGCATCTTCAATGGAATTAATCGTGCATGGGTTTCTTAACCCTATCAATTCAAATCTGGAGCTTCATTAAGCATTAATGAGTCTAATTAACTTCTTATTGAGATCAGAGGAGGAATATCATCTTTAGTTCAAATGGCCTTTAACAGTGATGAGATTAAGCTAAGAGGCTGCAAGAAGAAGAGTGCAGAAGTAGCGTCGACGCAGTGCTCTAATGGCGTTAATGCAGCCAATGGCCAACTTCAAGGAAGCTGATAAAATGGCAGAAGAGGCTGAAGTTAACAACTCCAATGCAGTTACATCGACGTAGCATCCTTGTGCGTCAACGCAATGAAGTTGGGATACTTAAGGCAGTCAAGCTGAGATCAACGGAGACAAGGAAACAAAGGCAACAGTTCAAGGCCGATAAGGGTCAAAAATAGCTCTATATGGCAGAAAAATGGACATTAGTGGTGATAAATGGCTCCTTACAGTTGACAAATGAGAAGAAGAAACCAATAAGAAGGAAAAGCATTGAGACGTTAACGCAATGCTTTAGCAGCGTCAATGTAGCTAGAGGCCGACATCACCCAAGCTGGAAAAGAGCTGAACCCACAAATCAATGCACCTAGCCCTGGAAACAAGCCTTACTGCGTCAACGCAACAGTCTGTTACATCGACGCATCGTCAGCACAAGCAGCATATTTTTAGCTGGCTGTGCCAACGCAGCTGCTCAATGTGTCAACGTAGCAACGGTACCAGCAGCAGCCGAAGCCATCTTGAAGAAGGCTGCGTCGACGCTACACGGACAATGCGTCAATGCACTCTTTGTGAGCTCCGAAAGCGTCCGTCGCGAACTGACACGTGGAAAGAATCTGGGCATAAAATTCCAAGTCCCAATGACCAGAAGCCATATGCATCGATGGCTCAAGGTTCTAGAAGATCATTTAGCAGAAGATATTCCCACTTTCCAGCTGAACCAATCACAGAACACCTGGAAAGGGTTTCATCCGGAAATGGGTTTTTACCTTAAGGAAAAAGATTCAAACCTATCTTATCCTACATGAAGAGGATTGGCAGACCAATCAGAAACCAACATACCTTATATCTTTCTAGCCAATGAGTGGCAACTCTTCTCAGTATTCGGAAGCTTCTGTTGATCTGGATAGTCATGATCTCTTGCTGCCAGATTAGGGACAACAACCTTTGTACCATGCATGCAAAAAGAGAATATGTTTTCGAAACAAAAGGAGAGTGCGAAGGCATGCTATAACAAGGGGGAACACGCATAGAAGGGAAGCGGAAGGCAGCCAAATTGGTAAGAGGAGCAGGTGAAAAGTAAGAGGAGGAGGAGTAAGAAGAGAGGAGGTGAAGTGCGTGCACCGCCATCCGGTGAAAATGAAGCAGAAAGAACTCTGTTCCTTCACCGTATTCTTCATTCTGCAAGAAGAAGAAGCTCTATCTCCAGCTTCCTGTGGCAAAGGAGAAACTACTCTCCAAGGAAGCAACTAATCTGAGAGAAGCCAAGAGTGCCCTCCAGATTTCAGATAGGGATACATTCATCGTGCATGAGTTTCCTATAACCTGTCTGGGTTTTGTGTTTTGTTACCTTTGTGTTATTTTCAACATCTTCTTGTAAGCTGTGTATCAGCGGTAAACCGTCCCTACCGGTGTTACTTGGAAGACAGACTGAGCTTGTGTGCTCTGATAAGTGGTCAGGCCTTGTGTGCCATCAAGCTGTAAGGCAGCGGGTTTAAGCTGTGTTTTAGCTATTTAGTGCTTTTGCACTAGGGAAGCCTCACTCATTTGAGTGAGGGGTGGACGTAGGACTCTGGGTAGAGTCCAAACCACCTTAAAATCTCTGTCTCTATGGTTCGCTCATGTGGTTGCTTTTACGCTAGATGTTTACTTAGGTTCGGTCTTCATATCTTTATAGCATATACCGTGTGTGGTTCATCTATTGTGTGAAGAGCTTTTTATTCCGCTGTGTTTCATGTGAAAAAGGGACCAAATCTATTCATCCCTCCCCTCTAGATCAGCCATTCCTACACAACACTAGTTACTTATATGTTTCTTCCTTTTGATGTCTTTATTTATAGGGGGTGATAAGGACTAGGATTTCATGGGTCTTGGTACTGGCGGCCTATCGGGGGTTGTCGGACTTCCAAAGGGCCAGAGTAGAGGTTATGGGGTTCGGGCCTTTCTTAAGCATTAAGCCAGTCAGGCCGGATCTAATCTTGATTCATGTCTTGAGAGAGCGATGGGATAGGGCGAGCCGAGCCTTCTTGATGCCCTGGGGGCACATGGTGCCGACCCTGGAGGATGTGGTGAGGATTACCGGTTTGAGGGTGGACAGGGAGGCGGTGAGCGGAGTGACTTACTCTCATTATAGAGATCTAGCTCAGAGACTCCTAGATATGGACACAGTTGTAGCTGGTGACGCGGATTGTCGGCTGATTAACCGGGCTGAGCTCACAAGTATGATGGGTTTAATAGATGCCCGACAGAGGCTTGGAGAGTCATTGGGGGAGTTCTTAGATATAATGACTGAGAGAGCTCAAGCAGCTTATTGTCAAGACCATGTACAACGGGAGAGGGTGGATATTGATCTGAGGAGGTTCTTGTTCCTGATGTTGGTGTGAACGGACTTTCTCTCATCATCTTTTTGTTATCATTTTATCATCTTTTTATTCATGATTTATTTATTTCATTTCAATTTATTAGTGCATAGGCGTGCCAGTCATGAAGTGATAATTTATTCAGGTTCCAATACCGAAATGGTATGAAGCCATTGGTGCGCACCGTCTGACTTGATTAGACGATAGTGGGTATCGTGTCGGGACTAGAACCTGCCATGTCATAAAGGCCATTGTGTTAATTACATCCTCTCGGAGAGGAGAAAATCCTTGATTAGTCGCCAAGAAGAGGGGCCCTATGGCCTTAAATCTATATTAACGAAAGAAAGTGAATGGCTCGATAATGTGTCGAGAATCTCCCGTGTTTAGGGTGGGTGCATTTAAGTTGGTTTATTTGCCCATCAAGGGCTCCATACTTGGAAAGTATTCTAAGCTGGAAACACAGCGAATGTACGAATGGTATTAAAATATGTCTGTCGGTGATACGACAAGTTTGATATTTCAGCGGAAGAAGTGCTGCGAACCCCGATGAAACAGATCAGATTCAGAGGGATGTTGGCCCGGGGTAGGTTCAGGTTACGGCCATGATGGGGGGGTTAGTCCCCAAAGTCCAAGCATGACCTGTAAGGGCATCATCGATATCCCATTTTGCAGAGGGTCTGGGTGGGGAGTCCCGAATCAAATGCCATTGATTTTTTTAAGGATGGTATTTATACTCATATTTCTATTGCTATCACGTTTCCATGTCACTATCATTATTATTGTATTATGGTTATATTTATTGTTATATTTATTATTATTTTTATCAATGACCATCTCGATCATAAGCAAGTCAACTTAATCAGTTGACCTGGGTAGCCAAGTCGACTGAATTCTAGAATTCAGTCGACATGCAAGCCATGGTCGACCAATTTTTTTATGTTTTATTTTGATTTCTTTGTTTTGTTTGTTTTGGTTTGTTCTTTCATTTTGGTTTTACCATATGTTTCATTTTAGTCATTTTTTATCATTCATTATTTCCTCTTAGTGCACAAGACCGTTAAAAGGTTGATATAGGCCATTTAGAGCCAACTCAGCTCAGGACATGAGTGAGTCGGCCTAGGAAGGGACGGAGTTGACCCATGCCAGGCCATGTGTCAACCCGGTGCGCTAGGTGAATGAACCCAAACCGCGCAAAAATGGTCCACGGTATCTGGTACGTTGACGCACTACGAGGTTGAGTCGACGCAGGATGCTGGGCTTATAAGCCCAACACGAGGCTACATCGGCGTAGGCCGATATGACGTCGACACAAGGTGCTGTCAATGTAGGAATGGGTTGCACTGTCCAGAGCCCAGCTGTGTCGACGTAGGGTCAAGCTGCGTCGACGCATCTTGCGTCAGTGAGTAGAGCTTCCTTCCTTTCTTCCTCTTTCGTTCGTTAAATTTTTGTTCATGTTACGGACTTATCATGGCAGATCAAGGAGTGATAAACTCTGGCCTTTTATTTCAAACTTCAATCCTCTTTGTTATTTCAAGGAGTTTGGCCTTATTCACAAAGGGGAATTCTGGAGTCGACCCATGGGCAATCCATCTTCACAGAAGTGTCAAACAGAAGTTAGAAAAGAGGCGGTCGACTCCTAGAGTCGACCCATACTACGACCAAGTCCAGTCTGGCCTAAACCCAGCATTCAAACATTCATGTATGCACTTCATATGATGATAGACTTTTCTCACCTTTTTCTTCTCATTTATTGAGTTATTATTAGATGTATTTATATTTTTTATTATATATATTTTTATTTCATTTCTTCTTTGACAGTCATATGATTGTTGTTACAACATTATTATTATTATTATTATTTGATGTTGTTCTTGTCATTTCAACATACAACCTTATCATCTTTGTTATGTTCATTCATTTTATTATTGATTTTATAGTTAGTCCAGATGTCTTGACAAAAATTCAGTAGCACCTCTCCCAGACCCAAGTTATTTCGGGGAGAGAAAGAGGGAACTCGTCCAAGACAGCCCCTTAATTGACAGGTGAGCCTAAAGCGGCAACCCGGTAACCCAAATTGGGTGTGGAAGCCCCGAGGACTAGCCTACGAAGGGTTCCAATGACCCACAGGTTGCCACAGTCTCAATTCTTAAATTCGAACGTAAGCTATTGCCAATTACACGGCCATTGATATTCACCCTGTCAAATGGGATTCCTCGGAAGCTATACTATAAGGGAGCAAGCCCCGGGGATCCAAGAGTGCTCAGAAATTTGAACAATATACGATAGGATCGGAATCAAATCAAAGCACGGTGGAATGGCTTGATCGGGGGATTATACCCCTTCCCAGTGACGGGCCATAAGAAGATCAAACTGGAGAAGCATGGTTTTTACCCCAGAATTTGGGATCACAGATCATATTGATAGAATTAACAAATCTATGTCCCAAGTAGGGATAGGAAACCAGAAGGCTCAATACACCGACAGACAGGGTGTTAATGAAATACATAGTTGACATATAGATGTGACTTGCATGCTGAATCATAGAATCAGTGGATTGAATGCAAACCACGGTGTTGAATGCCTAGATGGGATATGTTGCACACTTAAACACAGAGAGGATGCAACCAAGGGAACACGCATACAGAGGGGATTTCAGAGGTAGAGTTCTTGTGGGCATTTACGCAAACAAGAGGGTGCTCATGTGTGAGCGGCCTAGGGGCTGCAATGCTTGGTAGTTGGTATAGAATGAACCGCAATGTTCCACGGATAACATTGAATAAAAAAGGAAATGCAAATCCAGGCAAATTTAGGAATGGATCACAGCCCCCCACAACCCATGGGCGTGGGTGAGGGGGTACATGATCGGTTCCATACTATTTCTGTATTGCACACACAAGGAGAGTATGAACGTCAAACACTCAGAGTGCATACTCGTCGGATGACTTGAACCTATAGGTAGATCTAGGAAGGGGTTTATTGAGTTAATGTTGCCTGTGAGGGCGTTGACTAATCGTGGAGCCCTCCTCTCGCCATGATATGCGGCTGAGCACCACCACATGTCGCAGATAAAAGAATTTAGAAGATACCCATGGCATTGAATCATGGTCGCACGAAGGGACTAACGATCCAGCACATGTAGCATTAAAAAAAGGACCCCCCTCACCTCAGGGGGCTCATTTCCAATGAACAGAGGGAAAAAAAAGAAAACATAGGGGAGCGTAGAGGATAAGCGAACTAAATCTAGCACTATAGATGGTTCCCACAACAATGCATACATTCGTTAATTAAAAGATCTCAAGATACTCATTACCAGAAATAATCGCCAGAACCACTACTGGACAAAGGGATGGGGAGAATATCGCGCCGAGGGGTTCTTATAGACTCATCAAATACCCAAACAAAAGAAGAAAAAAGATTACATTAGCATGAAAGAACAAGGGAGCTTCTTGAGTTCAGGCTCCAAATTTCATTGCCCGGCATACATAAAACAAATTGTAGGAAAGGGGGAGAGGACGGTGGCTCTTGGAGCTCTGTTCACGGTGGGAACCCACCTGGGACCCTAAAACAGGGTATCGGAAGAAAGCTTCGACTCCGGAGCTGTAGTAGGAAGAACTCTCTTTAGACCGAGCCCTCCAACTCCTAGGGAGGGGAACTAGACGGGGAAGAAGGCTCCGCCTCTTTCAAGCTCTCTTAGCTCTCTCTCCTTTTTTCAGACTTCTCTCCTTTCTTCGCACTCTTGCACATTTTTTTCTTCTTCTCTTCTTTTCAGCCCCTTTTCTTGATCTAAGGATTGATCACCTTTTATATCCCCAGCCTCTCGAATATCTCATGGGTGGTATTTCTTCCAAAAGACGCTTCTTCTGGAAACTGGCAGCCTTGTACGGGAGATTCCCCAATGATTGACCTTGGATCACGTAGGATGACTAGGTCCCGCGGTGGGTACTATCTTCTCGCGTTTGAGGGTGCGTCGACGCAACCTGTGAGGTGTGTCGACGTAGTCTGTTGGTGCTGGTAGCTTTTCTTCTTCATCTTCAAGTGCGTCGACGCAGCTGGTGCTGTGCGTCGATGCAGCCTGTTGTCCAGCACCCTTTTCAACCTGAATGGCACTGTGGGGTCGACGCAATTGGTGATGTGCGTCGATGTAGTGTGTGATCGTCTGGACTAACAGCTCTATCCTTTAAGTGTGCGTCAACGCGACTAGTTATGTACGTCGACGCAGCTTGTCCCTTGCCGGCAGAGTGTCTTCTCTCATCTTTCTCTCTTCTTTTTTTTTCATTTATTCTTTCATTCTTGTTCTCTTTCTCCTTCTCTCGTTGTGTCAGCGCAGCTGGTCTAAGCTCAAAGCTGTAGATAAAAATTAAGAGAAAAATTTTAGTGTCAACAGTTGGGCAGATTATTGTTGGGGACGAAGGGAGTTGACCTCAACTGCCGATTCTTGGGGTTGTTGGAGGACTTAGACCGAGTAGGGCAGTATGCTTGGGGGGCTGCCCTACTGGCACATCTAATAGCCGACTTGTCCACCGAGACAGGTCGTGAGACGACCGTCAGTGGCTTCTCACCATTTCTTTAGGTATGCAAATTTATTATGCTTATGCTTATTATGATGCTAATGCTTCGAATGCTTATGTTTATGATTATGCTTATGTTACTAATGTTTGTGAATGTAGGTGTGGAGTCATTTGTACATGTCGATCGATAGAGCCGACCCTCGGCATCCTGATGCCCACCCACAAGCGTGATGCTGGTTCCCAGTGGTGTTCGGAGTGCCACATGCGTACGAGCTGAGGGTCCTCATGCGGGAGTTTCGTGACTACCCCGCTGCCACGGTATGTATATGATTATTGTGCATGTTTCTATTTATGCTTATGCCTAATGATGCTGTGACCCTATAATGATGTGTCCATACAGGTGGTGTGGAGACCGTACCTGGGGATGCCCGAGGATGGCCAGCCCTGGGTGGTAGCTGGCCGACCTCTGTTCGGGCCTGAGATCTGGCTTTACTGCCTGAATGAGATCGAGCCACTGAGGCTGCAACTCGTGATGAGGACCCTAGGCTTGAACCAGGAGTGCGTTGAGGTGGTGGAGCCTCGCGGCATCGGGTGGAAGTCCCGAGGGTGGACCACTCCGACTGACTGGTGGTGGCGCTTCCCCGAGCAATACGCAGACTGGAAGAGAGGCGGCACTAATAAGTACCCATTTTCTCCGATAATTCATTGCATATGCACCTTTTTATGTGCATATAATTAGGCAATTATGCATGTTCTATCGTTAATCTCAACTTCGTATGTAAATTGGGCATTTCACGTAAATTGATTAATTTGATGATTTTATTTAATAAAATGGAGTTGAGGTTTATGAACATTAATTTTTCAATGCATAATTATGAGCATTTGTGATTTATATGTACATTATGGTAATTTTAGGGATTAAATCGTAATTATGTGTATGTAGGACGTTGAGGGCAATTGCAGGAGAAGCTGGGGGCAAAATAGTCCGAAGACAAGGAAGAAAAAAAGCCTAGGGCGCCCTCCTCTCTCTCCCTTCAAGTTTGACCAAGTCAATGCAGCCGCCACCTATTTTTGTTGGAGGGAAAAGAAAATTCACGTTTTAAATTGAGAGAATCAAGGAGGAGATCATGAAGAGAATTAAGGAGGAGATTGGGGGGAGAATCTCCAGCCATTTAGGAAACCCAAGGGGGGCATCCAAACCCTAGAGAGGAGTGCACCCCCATCCTCTCTCTTTTCCCCTTCATCTCATTTTCTCCCTAAATCCTATCAACTCATCTCCTCTAAATTAATCCTAGCCCTCTATTAGTCCATTTTTGCCTATAAATACCCCATTCTATGGAGAGAAAAGGATCTTTTTGCTTGTCTTTTTGCTACACTCTTTTTCATCCCTTTTCATTCCTCTTTTCGTCTTACTCTCTTCATGCTCTATTTTTAAAATCTCTACAATTACTTCTTATTCATCTTCCTTTAATTCTCTTTCCTTGTCGCTTTAACTTACAGTTTTCAAAGGTCTATCTTTCACATTTATTGTTCATCCGTACTAGCACTCCTCTATTCTTCGCATGTTCTCTCCCTCTTCCAATCTTTTTCTCCCTCTGACCTCTTCATAAAAGTTCTTCCTCTCTTCACCCTCTTCAACTTCTTCTTCTTTGTCATCCTCTAATTCCTCTTGCAACATCCTCAAAGGGCAACCCCAATGGTGAAGGCAACTTCCTCTCAGCGTAGACGACATCCTCGCATAGTGGTTCGTGATCCAAGGCCAAGAGAGGACGGTGCCATCATCACCACTGCTGCCACCACCTTCAAACTCTAGGCTCTTTGTGTTTTCTTCAATATTTGTGTGTCAATTTCTTCCATTGTAATCCGATCACACTCTTAGTGTAAACTTGTCTTGCATTTGTGTACTTTTCTTTAAGTTAAAGAAAGCAATCTTTTGGTTCATCTTGATCTTGTTCTCCATATCTATCCCTCTCTTCCTCTCTCTCTATCTCCTTCTTATATCTCCCCTTTTTCATTTTTATGCAATCATTCTCTTAGCATAGGTGCATAGTCATAGGTACTTTGAATTAATTGTTCTTTGTTTAATCAATTTCTTTGAGCTACAAAAAAAATCATAAACATTCTCTCAAGTAATCCAAGGTTTTTAAACTTAAAAATCTCTTCTTCCCTGTGGATTCGACCCGTGCTTGTCATAGTACTACATTATCTTTTGATCATTTTGTGCGAGTTCGATTTTAAGATTGTTAGCACGCGTGTAGCAATGACATACATTTTCGCGTTATCAATTTTTGGCGTCGTTGCCAAGGAAGAATGATGATTTTTGATTTAAGAACTTTATTTTTCTTGCGTTTATATTCTATTAATAAAGCTCTCTTTTCCTATTTTTTATAGTAAAAAAGTGGAAAAAAGGAGAAAAATCAGATCTGAAAATCCTGAAAAATAATCTGTTAGGAAATCTGTCGTAGAAAGTAGAAGCGTAGGTGTAGAGGATAGAAAGTAGAAAATCCAGATAAAGTAACTGTCATAGAAAGTAGAAATCTGTGAGCGAAGGTCCTGTTCTAAAGAAAGAAAGTCCAAAAATAATAAAAAATTAGAAAAGAAAACCCAAAAAACATCAGAGGTAAGTTGTCCTTTCCTTCTTTTATCTTTTCATTGAGTCATTTATTTCAAAAAAAAATCTTTCATTTAAGTTTCATTTCTCCACTTTCATATCTTTCATATCTTGTCGCTAGATAGGGTCATTAAAAAAAATCACTTGAACTTCAATAAAAATTTTCATTGCAAGAGTAGAACCCACATTTGCATGTTTTGGATCATGCATCATTTAGGATGGAATTTCTCTTGTTATTTAATTTTTTGTCAATTGCATAATTGAAGATTGTGGGGGCAAGGTGAGTTCTTCCAAACTTCTTCTTGAATACATGCTCATGCATATTTGCATAAGAACCTCTTGTTTGACTTTGTGGTGTTCTATTTCATTTTAAATTATCTTAAGGGTAAAACCCATAATCACATAAGGTGGGGATTTGATCACCCTTCCTTGGCCCATAAACCACAATCCCTACATCTTGCATTTCCTAAGCCCAATAAAATCTAGTAGATATTGGCCCTAGGGTTCACTTTGATATTTGGGTCCACTTAGGCACATTATCAATTTAAAAACTAATGTCTAGGAAAGAGGTCCAATGGCAAACGCCTTAACGGGCTTGCGGTTACTTAATTAGGATCCTACGAAAGTAGGGGGAGCTTCCCACAAGTCCACCTCTTACCTGGCTAGTGGATAAATTTGATAGTGGACTTGGGCTAGATTTAAGTTGAATTGTGAGAAAGCTAACATTGAGCCCACTTATGTTATGTCCCCTGGTTTTGATGATAACAAGCCACAGTTCATTGTTGAATTCATGTGGTGTGATTAATGATTTTATTTAACTTGTATTTGGACAAGCTCTGGTGACGGACTCTGAAGTGTCGACCTGTCATCTGGACTTGTCTGTACTTCATGAAGAAACCAAGTTAGAATCGTCTCTGTTTGAGCTTTTGCATGAGCAACGTGTCGACACCCCGTGACAATGTCTCGACACGTCAAGAAGAAAAGTAACCTTGAGACGTGTCTGTTCGGGCTCTATTTGGCACAACGTGTCGACACCCTGTAAAAGAGTGTCGACACCTTTAGCTCAGCACAGTCAACTACAACTCTGCTTGACACACAGTCTCAACACTTCATGTTGATGCCCCGTCTGAAGGTGTCGACAGTATAAAGGCAGCCAGTTTCCTCAAGCAGACAAAGGGACGTGTCGACACCTTGTCTGAAAGTGTCGACACATTCATGTTCTTCCAGAACAGATCTGGATCCCGTCGCATCTGCTTTCTAAGATCCGCAACCGGTCTTGGAGGATCCGTTCGCACTTGAAAAACCATCTGGAAGCTCACCTTATCTGAAGATCTTATTGACTGGCAGAGAAATCCTCCAGATGCTGGTACTGTTGCAGACTCGGTTCCCTACGTACCTACATACTAGCAAGTACGGTAGACAAAGGTCAACGGAGCTGAGGAAGCAAATCAAGTAATGTGGATGCGACGTTCTGGGTATGGTCTCTATAGGGGACAACATAGGAGATGTCACGAGCCACCAAAATAGAAGACAACAGCAGCTCCAGTTCACGGTAGAGAGTTGCACACAGAGAAAAAGAAGAATAATAAGAGAAGGTGAAGAACAGCGGTGAAGCAAGCTCGGAGAGACCTCTCCTTCCTGATGTCGTTGGCGTAAGGGCAACGCAGCAGACCGTCTTCTTGCACTTTAGGAGCTCTCACATCAAAGGAGATAGCATATATCCATAGCTTCATCAGCTGGCAGTAAAAGCTAAGGAGATTATCCATCGTTCCTCTTGCGGTCGTGGTGAAGACCTAGGAACAAGACGAAGAGAAGCCAGGCTCTGTCCATTCTTCACCAGACAGGAGTTCTCTTCTCGCATAGAGTTTCATTGTTATACCTTGTCTGGTTCATCCGCTTTTGGTTTTATTTTTCTCAAAACACATACTCTTATATTTTGCTCCCTACCTGCGAGTAGGAAGATGGATAGTGTGTTCACTGGTTCGTGGGTGTTGGGTTGCATACCCTCAATCTATTTGGCAGCGGTTAGAGAGAGTCTTCTCTCTGTTAGAAGCTGTGAATCAGCGGTAGTGCCTTTGCACTAGTAAAGCCTTACTTGGTTGAAGTGAGAGGTGGACGTAGGTCTCAGGATAGAGACCGAACCACCTTAAAAACCTATGTTCTGTGGTATGTTGTCTATTATGGCTTGACGCTAGATGCTTGGTTGGAACGCTATTGATCATCCTCTTGCATTTAGCTCATTAGCTAGCAACTATTTCTCGCCTTACTGCTCTTAGTTTTTATCTAGCTATTATTTCCGCAAAGAAGGGCAAAGAAGGGGCTAATCTATTCACCTCTCCCCTCTAGATCCGCCGATCACTACTCAACATGTTGTATCAGAGCTAGTCTCTCTGTATGTGGTCTAACGACCTTGAGAGAGCTGGCGATATGGCGACTAAGAGTCCAATGCCCGAAGGACATTCCATAAATAGACCTCCCTTTTTCACTGGGACAAATTATCCTTACTGGAAAAACCGTATGCAGGTTTTTATCAGAGCTCAAAATCATGAGGCTTGGTGAGTTATTAGCAAAGGGCCGTTTGAGCTCCTTGAAGATGAGGATACATGGACAAAGGAGCAGATCAGGAGATCAACGCTGAACTAGGGCGCCAAGCACATAATGCAGTGCTCCCTTCACCCAATAGAATTCTCAAGAGTGTCTACATGTGCCACTGCAAAAGAAATGTGGGACCGTCTTGAGATAATATATGAAGGGACAACACAGATACGTGCGACCAAGGCAAATATTCTATTTTCTGAATATGAAAAAATCAGAATGAAATCTGATGAATCTATCTCTGACATGTATGCTAGGCTAACCATGCTCACTAATGGTTTAACTGAGCTAGGTAAGACCTATTCCGAGTAGGAGATTACGAGAAAGATACTAAGATCCCTACCTCCTGCATGGCATACAAAGGCAACAGTGGTAGAAGAATCAAAGGACTTGGATACCATCAAGGTAGAAGAACTCATAGGGTCCCTGATGACCTATGAGATGAATTTAAAGAATAGAGAGGCTGAGGTAAGTAAGAAGAAGCCTCTGGCTCTCAAGGCTAGGCCAAGCACCAAGGACATCTCTGAAGATGAAGAGCCTTCAAGTAGCAACTCTGAAGAGGACGAGGTTGCTATGTTGACAAGAAAATTCAGAAAATTTTTAAGAATGGAAGGTAAAGGCTTCGCAAAGAAGAAGCCTCAGGTAAAAATAAGTTTCAGGCCAAGACCTGGAAATGCTAAGAAGTTTGACAAACTTTTCTGCTATTCTTGTAGGAAACCACGACACATCAAGTTTGAGTGTCCAGAAGGAGTTAAGAAAACAATGCCTAGGTGGAAGGGCAAGAAGAAATAGGCCATGGTATATACATGGAGTGATGAAGAAGAGGAAGAAAATGAAGATAGCTCCTCTGATGAAGAAAAAGATGATATATGCTTGATGGCAAATGGAGAAAAGAATAGTGAGGTAAGCTCTCCTTTTTGAACATTTTTCTACTGAGGATTGGGAAGAGTCTTACTTTGAATTAATGGATAAATATGAAGAGTATAGAAAAGAAAACAAAGCCCTAAAGAAAAAGATTGACTCTATTGTGCATGATCAAACCTTTAATGAAAAGATTACTTCCCTAGAAACTGAATTTGAGGATTTAAGAAAAATGAATGAAAATCTAGAAGAGGGAAGAAAAGAACTGGGGGATTTGGAAGATGAAAATGAAAGCCTAAGAGATGAAATTGATGAGTTGAAGCTAAAAATGCAAAGCTATGTAAAAGACAACGATCTATGCAATGAAAAGTCTGATATTTTTAATCAAGACAACTCTCAACTGTCGAAAGAAAATGAAAAACTTCAAAAAGTCCTAGTAGATAAACAAATAGCCCTTGAAAAATTTGTTGATGGAAGTGAGAACTTGAATGCTCTGCTAGGGACTAAAATGAACTTCAACAGGAAAGGGCTAGGATATGAGCCAACTAAGAAAAAGACTTTTGGCTTAAGAACTACAGCTTTTGTTTCATCCTCTGAAGCATCAACTTCAAAAATAACACCTAGCCTAAATCATGAAAAGGCTAAAAATAAGGGAAAAGTGAAAATGGGAGAGCCTATGAAGAACAGCCCTGAAAGACCTAAAAAGGCTCACCAACAACACCAAGCAGGCCGACTCCAACCCAAGTCCAGGTCTGCACATCCTAAGGGTAGAACGAATTTTAATAATGGCATAGGTCGGTAGTACCCTAAGGATAGGTCGAGACCCTCATGGTCAACCACCCGTCAGCTCCCTAAGTATGCACCGACAGTTCGACACTCAAGTTACAGGGACCCGACACATCTCTCAAACAGAGACCGTTATAAATGGATTGAATGGGAGATAGGCCGACACTTTCATGACAGGAGGTTGACACATCCAGTAAATAGAGACTTCTATAGATGGTCAGAACAAGGGACATGTCGACACTTCACCTCCTATAGGTCGACACCTTCATGGGTCTGGGGTAGTTATGAACCTTATTATCATAGGTTTACCCAACCTCAACACCCTAGGTGCTGTAACATCTCCTACCCCTCTAGACCAACCAGCTGGAACAGATGGTCTAAAAATTAATCCTCTTCCAACATTCCTAAAACCCGTAAAGCCCAAGAAGCTAAAAGAGAGAAACGACATGTTAATGAAGAGATGAAGAACCATAACTTCTAACCAAGCAAGGAAAACAAGAATGTTAAGTTTGGATTTCAAAACCTATGTTATCTTGTTTTGCTGAGATGAGAAGATCATTGGGACCCAATTATCCTTAGGTTCCAAACATTGTTACTCAATTCCTTATGCAAGAGTGTCTTACAGCCATGCACAATCATTGGTACCTTGATAGTGGCTGCTCAAGACACATGACTGGGGATATAACCAAATTCTGTCTCTTGGTATAAAAGGAAGCTGGACATGTAACATTTGGAGGCAACAACAAAGGGAAAGATCATTGGTACAGGTAAAGTTAGTAAGAATTCCTCCAACTCTATTGATAATGTATTACTTGTTGATAGTTTGGAATATAATTTGTTGAGCATAAGTCAACTTTGTGATAAATGTCATACTGTAGTCTTTGACTCTAATGAATGTAGGATCTTGCACCCTAATTCAAAAGAAACTAAGTTTTCTGGTTCAACAATGTGTATATGATTGACCTAGATGACCCTGCTCACATAAATCTTTGTCTTGATGCACATAAGTTTGAATTAGCATGTTTGTGGCATCGTAGACTAGGTCATGCTAGCTACAATGTACTTCATAAATTGGTGAAGCATTCCATTTCTAAAGGGCTGCCTGAAACTAAATTCAAACTAAACTCTAAAATCTGTGATGCATGTGCATTAGGAAAATAAACTAGGAAGTCATTTAAAAGCAGAACTAAAAGCTTATCATCCAAACCACTTGAACTAATTCACATGGACTTGTTTGGTCCAACCAAAACAGCTAGCTTAAGTGGTAAAAGATATGGCTATGTTTTAGTAGATGACTTTACTAGATTCACATGAGTGTTTTACCTTGCATATAAAAATGACGCATTTGATGAGTTTCAGGCACTCTTCATGCAAGTAAAGCAAGTCGGTAAGTTCAAATTTTCAACATACTTTCAGACCATGGTGGTGAGTTCAAAAATGCTGATTTTGATAATCTTTGCAGAGCTGAAGGAATAAATCATAAGTTTTCATCACCAAGAATCCCTGAACAAAATGGGATGGTCGAGAGAAGGAACAGAACTCTCTTAGAGATGGCACGCACAATACTTGCTAAAAAGTAACTACCGAGGAGATTTTGGGTAGAAGCGGTAAACACAACATATTATATCATCAACCGCTCAATGGTAAGCCCATTCACTAAAATGACTCCTTATGAGTTACTCAAAGGTAAAAAGCCATCTCTTTCTCAATTGAGAGTATTTTGTTCAAAGTGTTTTGCTCACAACAATGATAATAGAGTTTTGGACAAGTTTGAACTGAAGAGTGAAGAAAGCATTTTTCTTGGATACTCAGATAGGTCTAGAGCTTATAGAGTATATAATCTTAAGACCCTATGTGTGGAAAAGTCACCTCACATCACTTTTGATGAGACTAATAATGAAAACTCTTGCAGGAAAGATGATGATGGGGAATTTTTAAATGTAAAAGGAAAATAAGATCTTCCACACGAGGAGACACAAGAAAATGAAGAGCAAGGAGAGTCAAGCAATGCTCCGGTCAATGATGCAGATAGAGGTAACACTCAAACAGATATAAGAGTGTTAAAAGACCATCCTTTAGAAAACATCTTAGGTAATCTGTATGACCCAACTAAAACTAGGTCTCATTTTATAATTATGGATGAAATTGAACAACTTACTCTTGTGTCCCAAACTGAGCCTAAAAATATTGTAGAGGCCTTAAAAGATGACAACTGGATAAATTCCATGCATGATGAATTAAACTAGTTTGAAAGAAACAATGTGTGGCATCTTGTTCCTAGGCCCCAAGAGAAATCTGTCATAGGTACTAAATGGGTATTTAGGAACAAACTAAGTGAAGATGGTAAAATAATCAGAAATAAAGCCAGATTGGTGGCTCAGGGTATAATCAAGAGTTTGGAATAGATTTTGAAGAGTCTTTTGCCCCTATAGTCAGATTAGAGGCCATTAGAATTTTGCTTGCATTTGCATGTTCTTATAAAATCAAATTGCAGCAAATGGATGTTAAGAGTGCCTTTTTGAATGGCTTAAAAAAAGAAGAAGTATATGTAGAGCAACCCCCTGGTTATGAATGTTCACATTTTAAAGATCATGTTTATAACTTGGACAAGGCTCTATATGGCTTGAAGTAGGCACCCAGAGCTCGGTATGATAGACTAAGTACATTCCTCACCAAACAAGGCTACACAAGAGGTAATGTAGACCAAACACTATTCACTAAGAGACAAGGTAAGGACATCTTGTTGGTTCAGATTTATGTAAATGATATAGTGTTTGGGTCCACAAAATCTCAAATGTGTGAGGATTTTTCTAAACTCATGACTAATGAGTTAGAAATGAGTCTTATGGGTGAGCTTCAATTCTTTCTTGGCTTGCAGATAAAACAAAGCAATGAAGGTTGCTTCATTAATCAAGCCAAATATGTGAAAGAGCTATTGAAAAGATTTGATCTGACCAACTACAAACCATTAGGAACTCCAATGGGGACTGCCACTTCACTGGATGCAGATGAACAAGGTACACTTGTGGATGCAAAGAAGTATAGAGGTATGATCGGTTCATTACTCTATTTAACTGCATCTAGACCAGACTTTCAGTTTAGTGTTTGCCTTTGTGCTAGATTTCAGTCTAGTCCTAGATAGTCCCACTTGACTGCTGTCAAGCGTATCTTTAGATACCTTGCTGGCACTCAAGATTTGGGATTATGGTATCCTACATCCTGTGAGCTTTCACTCATTTCATATACAGATGCAGACTATGCAAGTTGCAAACTGGATTGCAAGAGCACTAGTGCCTATTGCTAATTCTTGAGTGGGTGTTTGGTTTCTTGGGCCTCCAAGAAACATCATTTGGTTTCCCTCTCCACTCCAGAAGCAAAATATGTTGCTGTAGGGAGTTGTGGCACCCAAGTGCTGTGATCAAACACAAACTCCAAGACTATCTAATAGATCTTGGATGTGTTCCCATTTTGTGTGATAACACAAGTGCTATAAACCTTGAAAAAAATCTAATCATGCACTCTAGGACTATGCATATAAAAATTAGGCATCATTTCATTAGGGATGAAGTCCTAAAAAATCATTTTGAGCTCTATTTTGTTGACTCAGAAAATCAGATTGCAGATATTTTCACAAAACCTTTAAGTAATGATAAGTTTTCAACATTAAGGAGAGAGCTAGGTCTATGCAGACCTTAATCAACTCAGGTTTGAGCTATTTACTCCTTTTTGATGCTCAAGATACATGTCTTTGCTATGATGGTCGCTAGTTATCTGATTTGTCTTGTAATGGTCTATTGTTTGACTAAATTTTTTCATGAATGATGGTCACATTCAGGGGGAGCTTATGTGCATTTTGATTGCTTTCAATTGCATATCATATTTTGACTACATGGTATCTCAAATGTTGAGTTGTGGAAAGTCAGGCTTCGCCTGTCAGGAAACTCTCACCGTACGTGAGGACTGACCTCCGCCAAGTACCATGAGTCAGAATTGCATTTTACGATCTCCATAAATAACTTTTACTGCATAAGCATGTTTAAAGTTTTAGCATCAAATAAAACACTTCTCACTGGCAGCAAGAAGGTAAAATTTTATGAATAACTGACTGAAATCAGAAAGTCAGAGGCGCTGGTATCAGAAATTGACAGAAGTGTTTCAGAAATGAAGCAATCACAGAAGGATCAGAATCAGATACACTGGTTGAGAAAAGGCTAATGAACAAGTCGACACACTCTGGTGATGTGGCGACACATGCATTGAAATACTTCAAGTATAGGCCTCTGTTTTCCATCAGCATGCCGACACCTTCAAGTAAGGTCGGTGCACATTGGAAGGAAGGTCGATGCACATCGAAATGAAGGTCAGTGCGCATTGGAATGAAGGTCAGTGCACATCGTAATGGAGGTCGGTGCATATCTCAATGAAGGTAAGTGCACATCTTAATGAAGGTCGGTGCACATTTTAATGAAAGTCAATGTGGTGACACAGTCTCTCAGCTACTTCATAGGAAGTGTCGACACTATTGCTCAGCCACTCAAGGGTGTGTAATCCAATGGAAAGTCATTCTGTCTATACACCCTACCTTATCATTGCCTTCTTCATTTCTTCATCACATCTTTTGCTTCTGAACCATTACTTAGTCACCGGTCATTTATTTAGGGGGAGTTGAGAATGTTTTAATTCTTTCAAAAACCTTGGATAAGTTGTTCTGGACTACCTCTGATTAAGAAAATGGTTTAATGTTTATAACCCTCAATTTAGTTGATAATTGTGTTAAGTTGCACCAAGCTTGCACTCATAATAGGGTTAAAACATTCATCAAGTTTTTTGCTTATAACCATTGCCTAAGCTTCTGAAAGATAATTGTAAAAGGGCTTCTCTAGTTAAAAGAAATGTTAGCTTGTATTGTCCTTAAACAAGTCACCCAAAATGAAGTTATCTAGAAAATACGCCTCCTAAACAATTTTGCAATAATTTCATAGCAATGGCGTCATCTTTAGAGAAACTAGATCATGCGTCAATGAAGTGTAGCAAATCTAGTCATGATGAAGACTGCTATCTCTGTTCAAAAGAAAACAGAAAGATAAGCTACACTGAGTAACCAGGGACTATGGCGTCTGAACAATGTGTTTCCTTGAGTTAAAAAGTAAATGCTTTATCAGACTGTTTAATCAAAAAAAAATGGGCTGCCTCTAGGTTTTACATCAAAAAGGTGTATTTTGTTTAGTTTCAATACTTGATTAATTTTTCCCCAAATCTTGCCTAATGAACTTAATGAGTAAGACTAATAGGCTTGGTTAAAACATTTCACTTCATTTACATATTTTAATCTGATTATTTGTTGCAAAAATGGTTTTTTCTTAAACCTCTATTCTTCAAAATTGAGCTTATAGGCCTTAAACCGTTTGACAATAAAGACAGGGGTATTTCAGTTATTCCTTCTCTAAAGGGTATTCTTTTAAAAAAGGAAAAATCTCAACTTTACCTTTTTATTGACTGGTGAACATCGTGTTTTTCACTTTACCATTTCAAACCCTTTCTCTCGCAAACCCCTTCTCCGACGCGTCTGCACCTCTCTACGCGGAGGTCGACACTTTCCTCCATCTCCCTCCACAGTGGATCCTAGCACTCCAACTAGCTCCATTTCTCAGCTGCGATGCTCCAGCAACCCAGGCCCCCTTCTCTTCCTTCTTTCTGCCATCGTCGTGACTCCTCCAATCACCCGCGACAAGAAGAAGGATGTGACAACATCCAAGAAGGCCGTTGCTCAAGCTCCTGCAGTAAAGACAACACAAAAGGAAGGGCACTCAAAGGGCATTGAAGACAAACCAGCTGCAGAACCAGCGAAAAAGAGGAGAGCAGTAGAAGCCTAGGGTTCTAACAGCGACAAGGCCACGCAGCAAGAAAACCCAGCCAAGAGGAAACGCATGTCAGCAGCAGAAAAAGGAAAGGAAAAGCAAAAGCCAGCTCCTCCACAACCCAGCTCTGTCAGGGAAGAAGAAAGTGACCCTACCAGGATATTATTTCTTAGGTATGTGGATTTCAGTGATCACCAGATGCTTGATAATTTTCCTAAACTACTTCCCCTCATCGATTTCCAAGGATGGAAGAAGTTTTTGTCTGCACAAAGGGTGTACTATCCCTTCCTGGTCCAACAGTTCTACAAGAACTTAGTTTATGACCAAAATCAGAAAGCCCTTAGGACTGAAGTTAAGGGCGTGCATATTAAGTTGTCTACCAAGCTTCTTCATAAAGCCTTGCGTATACCCAGGGATGGGTTACTAGAATCTAAATTTGAGATTGATCTGTTTGAGGCATATACAATATTGACGGGAAAACCTAACAACCCTCAGGATGAAAACCAACTGCTTGTGAAACACTTTGACAGAAACAAGTTTCCCCCATTGCAGCGTCTGCTGCACCATATGTGCACTACAATGATAACCCCACAAGGGGGTGGTAGAAGTAGACTTCCAGAAACCCAGAGATTCATATTTTTATGTATGTTTAATAACTTACAAATCTATCTTCCAGAGATCATTCTGCAAATTATGGGGAGTTGTATAGAGCACAAGCGAAGTCTCCCCTATGTTGCACACTTGACAACCATATTTCAGAGTGTTGGAATATCTCTGGAAAATGAAAAGAAGAAAGAAATTCCTTAGAGCAATATCTACTGCATGAGGTTCATTGAGAACTACATGAACTTCAAGAAATGAGGAGATGAGATTATAAGAGATCTGCCTGGTCACTAACATGAAACTCCAGCAGCACCTGCACAACTAGCTCAGGAAACTAAAGAGGAGCACATTGAAGAATATGAGGAACATTTCCATATGGATACTCACTATGAGCAGGACCAACAGCAGCAGAATGTGCCAGAGGATACACACTTTGGTCCCATCATACCTTTTGGGACTCTTCCACCTCAGACTCCTTTATCTGACCCTACAACTCGTACTGAAGAAGAGGCTCCTCCTCAATTCAACACTGAAGCCTCATCATCAAGAGGGCCTCAATTTGCTGCCATAGAAGGTCCAATGGGTATTCACCCAACATTAATCAGATTCCTGACAGCACAATTTACCAATGTCAACTCCTCCATCATGCAGCTTGACATGAAAGTTGACAAATTAGATGCTCAGTTTGTTCATGGTGAACAAGTTTAGAACATCAGATGGGAGAAATTTGTCAGAGACAAACACAAGTCTGATGGTAAACTGTATGAATTTATGAACTCCATGATACATGTGTGTGAAAGAGCAGGGACAGTAATGAAAAGACTATGAGAGATTCATATTGAAACACAAGAAAAGACTTCAGAGATGCTTATCCATGCATATGACATCAGAGAAGATCAAAGCAACATGAATCTTAGATGTTCAAGCCTCATTGATTCCTCTGCCAGGATTGAGGAAAGAGTAGCAGTTGAGTCCCTCACAATCAGAGAATAGGTGGATGCTGAAACTGCCAAGATTGTAGAGGTCACCTCCAATCTGGAAGGAATAGTTAATGCCAATGCTGCACGGATACTTGATGCCTCCAACAGGATGAAAGGGAAAAAATATTCTGACTCCAACAAACTTCTTGATGCCTCCTCAAAGCTTGCAGAGCAAGTCTACACCGACACAGCAACCATGGTGAACAGTTCCACTAAAGCTGAAGCAAAAATGAATGGTGTTTACAAAAAACTTGATATGGTTGGAACTGAGATTCTAGAATTGATACGTTTACATAAAGCTCAACTCCAACCAGCTTTGGAAGACACATGTGATGAATGGTGTCCTCCTCCCACTGAAGCTACCTCCTCTTATGTATCACCAAAAGGGACTCAACAGAAAGCACAGACATAGTATATATGTGACATGCTACACAACTGGCTGGATGCAATCAATGACAATATCAAGTCACTTCGCAAGTTTGTGAAATAAAGGGATGAGCAACTAACTCAGAAGGTTGACTCTCTAGCCGCAACAGTCCTACAACTGCAACAACAATTCCACGAGGCCCAGAAACTCCAATTTCCAAGAAGCACTAGCTCTAGCACATTGCCTCCAACATAGCAACCACCTCCTTCACCCCCTCCTTGCTGATGCCAAAGGGGGAGACAAATCAATGTCTACTACAAGCTTGGACTTTCACATAGCATTAGGTATATAGATTCAGGCATCTAGTTTTCTTATGCATAGCTCTTTGATGAATGTATATGAAACTTTTGTTTGGAAAATCTTTTTTGTTTATCAATGGAAAACATTTTGGTATATCCATGAACGTGTATGAAACTTTGCTCTTGTGAATGAAAAGTTTGTTTTGGAAATGCCTTAAATGCCTATGAATGCTTGTAAATAATGAACTATGGTTGTCATCATCAAAAAGGGGGAGAATGTTATGTCCCCTGGTTTTGATGATAACAAACCACAGTTCATTGTTGAATTCATGTGGTGTGATTAATGATTTTGTTTAAGTTGTATTTGGACAAGCTCAGGTGAAGGACTCTCAAGTGTCAACCTGTCATCTGGATGTGTCGGCACTTCACGAAGAAACCAAGTTAGAACCGTCTCTGTTTGAGCTCTGGCATGAGCAACGTGTCGACACCCCATGACAATGTCTCGACACGTCAAGAAGAAAAGTAACCTTGAGACGTTTCTGTTCGGGCTCTGTTTGGCACAACGTGTCGACACCCTATAAAAGAGTGTCGACACCTTCAGCTCAGCACAGTCAACTACAACTCTGCCTGACACACAGTCTCGACACTTCATGTTGATGCCCCATCTGAAGGTGTCGACAGTATGAAGGCAGCCAGTTTCCTCAAGCAGACAAAGGGACGTATCGACACCTTATCTGAAAGTGTCGACACATTCAGGTTCTTCCAGAATGGATCTGGATCCCATCGCGTCTGCTTTCCAAGATCCGCAACCGGTCTTGGAGGATCCGTTCGCACTTGAAAAACTGTCCGGAAGCTTACCTTGTCAGAAGATCTTATTGACTGGTAGAGAAATCCTCCAGATGCTGGTACTGTTGCAGACTTGGTTCCCTACCTACCCACGTACTAGCAAGCATGGTAGACAAAGGTCAACGGAGCTGAGGAAGCAAATCATGTAATGTGGATGCGACGTTCTGGGTGTGGCCTCTGCAGGGGACAACGTAGGAGCTGTCGTAAGCCACCGATATAGAAGATAGCAGCAGCTCCAGTTCACGGTAGAGAGCTGCACATAGAGAAAAAGAAGAAGAAGAAGAGAAGGTGAAGAGCAGCAGTGAAGCAAGCTCGGAGAGACTTCTCCTTCCTAATGTCGCTGGTGTAAGGACAACGTAGCAGACCGTCTTCTTCCACTTCAGGAGCTCTTACAACAAAGGAGATAGCATCTATCCATAGCTTCATCAGCTGGCAGTAAAAGCTAAGCAGCTTATCCATCGTTCCTCTTGCGGTCGTGGTGAAGACCTAGGAACAAGACGAAGAGAAGCTAGGCTTCATCCATTCTTCACTAGACATGAGTTCTCCTCTCCCACAGAGTTTCATTGTTATACCTTGTCTGGTTCATCCGCTTTTTATTTTATTTTTCTCAAAACACATACTCTTATATTTTGCTCCCTACCTGCGAGTAGGAAGACGAACAGTGTGTTCACTGGTCCGTGGGTGTTGGGTTGCATGCCCTCAAGCTGTTTGGTAGTGGTTAGAGAGAGTCTTCTCTCTGTTAGAAGCTGTGAATCTGCGGTAGTGCCTTTGCACTAGTGAAGCATCACTTGGTTGAAGTGAGGGGTGGACGTAGGTCTCGGGATAGAGACCGAACCACCTTAAAAACATGTGTTCTGTGGTATGTTGTCTATTGTGGCTTGACGCTAGATGCTTGGTAGGAATGCTATTGATCATCCTCTTGCATTTAGCTCATTAGCTAGAAACTATTTCTCACCTTACTGCTCTTAATTTTTATCTAGCTGTTATTTCCGCAAAGAAGGGCAAAGAAGGGGCTGATCTATTCACCCCTCCCCTCTTGATCCACCGATCACTACTCAACAACTTAGTGGTTAGAACCTAAGGGAGATTGCATTTGCACCACTATCTAAGGTTGGTGTCTAGGCAAGAGGTTAAAAGGCTACGCCTAAGTGGATTCGTGGTTCATTAATTAGGAGCTTGCGAAAGCAAGAGGAACCTCCCACGATCATACCTCTTACCTAGCCAACTTGATGGTCGGTGTGTACAAGATTACAATTGAACTTTAGGGAATTCTCACTATTTGTGCTTCTAAGTCCAATGAGCCCTAGGTTTTGTAGGTTAATTTGTTGAACAAGTGTTCACAAAAAAATAAAAAAATAAAAAATATATTTTTTTTAAAAAAGGGGTTTTATCTTCTTTTCTTGAATTTTTTTTCCATTGTTAAAAAAGCCCAAAAAATAAAAAAAGGCATTAAAAAAAAGAGACAAATTTGTTTGGGCTAGGCTCACTACTTAAGCTCCAAATCTTTAACTTTGGTTTATGTAAGGGAGAAGATCTCAACACTCTCACTTAGTTGAGCCCATTAGTGAGATTGAGCGATTCATTTTTAATCAGGCTCAAAATCAAATCCAACCCATGGCTGAACAACACCAACTAGGGGTGCCCAAACAGATGAAGGAATATTTTATTCCTCTTAATTATCAACCATCAACTTGTATCCAACTGCCTAATGTCCCTGCTCTGTAACATGAGATCAAATCTAGCACCCTTCATATGCTCCCATCATTTTATGGGAAAACCAATGAAGATTCCTATAAACATCTGGATGATTTTTTGGAAATTTATTCCATTGTGAAAATTTAAATTTTCACATATGGTGCCCTCCGCCTGACCTTATTCCCTTTCTCACTTAAGGACAAAGCTAAATACTGGCTAGGGACTTTAGGAAAACCTATTGGCACATGGGAAGATATGAAGCATGAGTTTCTTAAGAATTTCTACCCTATTGGTAGAACCAACACCATGAGACGCACAATCACAGGATTCGCACAACTCCCAAATGAACAAATACATGAATCATAAGAGAGATTAAAGGAACTTCTCAGAAAATGCTCACATCATGGGCTTTCCTAATGACAAATAGTGCAAGCCTTCTATGAGGGCTTAGATGATCAAGTTAGGCAGATTGTGGATGCATCATGTGATGGGGCTTTCATGAGCAAAAGTGACGATGAAGCCTATGATTTATTTGAAATGTTGAGCGAGAATTCAATCAACCATGCTTCCTTATCCTCATATGAGAGAACCATTGGGCCCTCTAAATGGGCCGGGATGTATCGTGTTGAACCTGAAGCTAAAGTGGATGTGAATTTCATCCATCAAAAATTGGACAAGGTGGACATCATGGCCCAAAAGCTAGAGCAGGTTGATATGCTAGCCCACAAGTTAGACTAGCTCCTGGCCCAAAACAAACAAGAAACCACCATCCCAACTGCGTCCAACCCATACCCGGACCCAACACACCACGAGGTGTGTGCTTTATGTGCTAGCTCGTACCATCATGTGTCCGATTACCCAACAGTAGCCCAGTTACCACCTTTTATACAAGAGCAAGTCCAAGCAACCCAAGGGTTCTCTAAGCCTAACTATGACCCATTTTCTAACACCTATAATCTGGGCTAGAGGAATCACCCTAATTTCAATTGGAGAAATCAACAAGCTCCCAATTAGCCCACCATCCCCTCTACGTCTCAAACTCACAAACCACCCATCCAACACCAATTCCAAGCTCAGCCACCCTTTGAAGAAAATGTGTATGATCAAGCACCGCAAGTCCAACAACCACCTCCCCGATTCACCCAGGGTCAGGCCCTATACCAACCTCCTCAGCCCAATTACGGGCAATCTTCCAATTTCTAACAAACCTATCAACCTCCTTTGCAACACCACCAGGACTCCCAAACTGATGATAGATTACATCAGTTACAACAACTAATTCTGGCCCAAAACTAATCCTTCCAACAAACCATTCATGATGGGAATCGACGCCGAGCATTGACATTTTTATTTTACATTTGTGTCCTTTTAGTTTGCTTTTATATCATTGGGAAAGTATATGTGCAATTGTAAGGCTTTATAAGCCAATGTGTCATTCCCTTGGATTCTTTGGGTTTTTGTGCAAATTATCAGTAGGTCCAGCAAGGGGGCCCTCACTCCTTCCCCATTGGTCCACCTAGGCCATGCGGGACTGGTCAACCTTCCTAGGTGGCATCTAGAAGGTTTGACAAGTCAAATACCCACATGGGAGACAATTGATTAAAATTGTCAAAGTTGGCCACCTACCATGTCTCACATGGTCAAGGGGGCGCACCCCCCATTATAGAGCTTTAATTTTGTTTATTTTTTCTAATTGGCCACATGTGGGATTCAAACATCTCAAACCCTAAGTCTGAGGGCATTTTGAGTCATTTGCCATTTCATATAAATAGCATGTATTTCATAATTTGAGTAGAATTAATGAAGTGAAAATTGGAAATTGCTCCAAGAAGGGTGCGCCCCTCTCTTCTCCTCCTGCTGTTATTCCTCTTCCTCCTGCCCTCTAGGGAGTGAATCCCCTTTTCCTTATCCCCTCTATATTCCCTTTCTGCTGCCGCCGCCTCCGTTCGTGCCGCCATCGCGCCGCCACCGCCGCTACATCGGAGTTTAGTCTCCATCAGGATAGAACCTCACCTCCAGATTTTTATCTCTTGTTCTTGTTGTCTGATAGAACCCTAATTTTGAGGGTTTGTTCTGTCCATCTCCCTTAACCTCCAGTTAAAATTTCATGTCATTTGGAAGTCATTTGATATTTTTCCCATATTTTTGTTTGTCCTCTCAGTAATCTGCCCTTTTGCAGATCTATGGGACAGAGTCACCTTGTCACATTTTCCCCACCCTCTTAAAAGTTTTTAGAAAATCCCAAAAAATTACTCAGTGTTCCACACATATATCCCCTTCCACCATAAGTTTCGTGGAGTCTATAAAAACCATTTTCTCTTTGGTCAAAGGTCAGTTTCAAACACATCCTTTGTTGCCTTGTGTGTCTGTCAGTCCGAGTCAGAAATAAAAATAGTGTTACAGTCATATTCATTTTCAATCCGTTCTGTGGATGGAACTGTCAAAATTATATGTTGTAGATCTATGAGTGCTCTTTCCAACGGTACCAGTCACGCCTCGATCGGCCTCCGAATCTGAGCGTCGTAATTCATGTCGCCGAGGCCTGCAGATTTGTTCCCTGTGCAGGTCTGAAATTACAATCCATATGATATTCAGAAATAAATATCAAACATCAATTTCAGGAGCCGCCACTTCAGGAAGTCGTTTAGGGACGTCTTGCCATCGTCCCAGCCAAGCGGCGCCTCCGGAAGATCTCAGGAAGGCAGCGTTCCTTTGGAAACCGTTTCTTGCTATCCAGTGAGTCAGCAACCGAGTTGGCGCAGCACCGAGTTGGAATAGTGCCGAGTCGGACCAGCAGGCTAAGTTTGTGCCGTACGCACCTTCAGATTGCTACCCGTCAACCCAGGGTCAGTCCTCCCGGGCCCCACTTGTAGCCTTTACCTCCCTGCGTGGAGTGGGCAATAAAATTCACGGTTGTAATTAACTTTTTACTGTTGTTACCGGGAGTTACCGTAACTGGCCAGGAACGTCTTCCCCACGCCTGGAGCGTGGAGGTAAACTCGCTGCCCTCCTAGTAGGCATTACTTTACTCGTATTACTTCGTATATGCCGCTGCATGTGATAGATTTCTAGCTTGTTATTCTATTATCACCGCTGCGAGAGAGCGAGATTGAGTGTACCGTCCCGTGACTCGATCCGAGTTAACGCGGAAAGGCCGATACCCGAAACTCACTGCCGGTTTCTCAACCGCGCACGGTCCACGTCTTCTCTTGCATAGGGACGATCGCGAGCTAGAGTCCCAGGTCGCGTGTCCGTCCCGCATCAATTTGGTATCAGATCACCAGTTGAGTCTAGGGTAGTATTTGGTCAAAAACAAAAAAAAAGTGTCATTTACGTCTAGTCATCGTCTAAGTCGGTCTAAGGTTGCATCTGCATACCATTGTTTGGTATATAAAAAGGTGTTGTCCGAACGTTAGGCTACGCCTATCGGGAAGGCCGCACACTTGCGCGAGTGATCTTCGGATCGATTAACTCTGCCACGTACCGAATCTTGGTTTTGTCTAGGTGTGTAGTCGAGTCTCATTTCAACTTTACATTTGCATCGCATTCTAAGTCGTGTCTAGGTGCTTGCATTAGTTGGCATAACATTTTGCTTATAAAAAAAAACAAAAAAGAGATGCCATTGCATAACCATTCCTAGGGATCTATTCCCATCTTTTGGCCACTATGGTCAATCCATGCCGACCGGTCCAAGGCAACAAGTCCGTGTCCGAGTACATTCGGGACTATGATAAGTACCGATTGGAATATGGAGTTGGAGAGGAGAGCACCACGACTGCTTTTGAGTTTCGGAGAGGTTTGCGGCTATACTTTCAACTCCAATGTCTTATCCGCAATGCATCCTCTCTGGTGCAGTCCTATAAGGTCACCCTGGAGGTCGAGTCTTTTGAGTCTCGATTTAATGTTGACGTACGGCAAGTCGATGCCGCCCTTCGGTAAGCATCTACCTCCCAGCCGAGTCCCGATCCGGTCGGACCCCCTCTTTCATCACCCATGAGAGCTCCAATTCCACCAGCCCCTACTTTCGAACTTTATTCGGAACCATCTTATTTGGAGCCACCAAAGCTCGAGCCACCCGTGTTTCTAACGGGTACGCTTTTTATAGCCGAGCCACTTCTTAGTTGGCTCAAAGATGGCTTGGTCCCACTTCCTTACCCCTCCATGGACCCCACCTTACCCCTAGTGTCCGTCAACTCCTTCCATACCACATTCCAGTCTAGTCACCATGTTGACACTTTAGATGACTTTATTATGGGAATAGACGCACAAATGAAGTTGACGCATATGTTGGCCCGAGGCTTCGACCAACTCACGAGTCGTAGCTTCACCCTCCCCGCCCTAGGGTCCATTACCTTTGCGTGCACCGTGGGTTGTGTCACCACGGAGATTCTTCTATTCCTCCCGATGCCGGTCGAGTCCGACTTCGTTCCCTTTTTCCCAAGGGAGGAATCCTATCTTCTAGACATGACCGTCATCCCACCGATCACAATGTATGACGGTGATTATGAATGCTTAACTTGGGACCGAGTCATGGGGGAACCCACTTCATGGGGTCATACCTTCTTTGACCCTTTTGACCCCTTCACTAGTGAACCTCCCGAGCTATCATACTTACTCCACTTCTTCCAAGGAGTTCACTATCCCACCCCTACCCCTCGGTCTAGTTGGCAAGCCGTACCTATGTCTAGGGGTAATGACAAGGGTAGTTTTGGATCTCCTAGCCCTTCCCCACCCAAATCCCATAGGTCACCAATGCATGAGTGGTACCTCTTAGGGTGTCTAGGAGTCCTCCATTCAGTCAACCATCGAGTACATCTAGTGCATGCATGGCACATATTCGGGTGTCCTAGTCCGCCGTCACACACGTACGGGTCGGACTAACATTAGGTTTGTTTAGGGTCTGTGTGCGTCTTTGTTTCATCCAGTTTCTTTGTCGAGTGCATTATGTGTATGTGCATACGTTGAGTCAAGTCAGTTTTGTGCGCTCGCGTTGTTAGTCCCTTTCGAGTACGAGACTTATCGTACTTTGGGATCGGCTCTACGCTACATATCAGATCTAGTCACATAAGGGACTTAGCGGTGATTCCTAGTGAGTCTTCGAGCCGCCTCCCTTCATTTAAGAGTGACCCCAACCCGGAGTGTCCACCTCTAGCCTCATTCCTACGGCAGCGTGTACATATCGAATCTATACGAGATGAGCATGTGTCGATTACTTGGAGTGGAGCGTACTCCGCACTTCATGGTACGATGACGGATCCGCCGGAGCTACTCGAGCAACCACATCCCTTACTCGACGGGGTTGAGTTCTTCCCACCCGGGGAGAGTTGATGGGAATCGACGCCGAGCATTGACATTTTTATTTTACATTTGTGTCCTTTTAGTTTGCTTTTATATCATTGGGAAAGTATATGTGCAATTGTAAGGCTTTATAAGCCAATGTGTCATTCCCTTGGATTCTTTGGGTTTTTGTGCAAATTATCAGTAGGTCCAGCAAGGGGGCCCTCACTCCTTCCCCATTGGTCCACCTAGGCCATGCGGGACTGGTCAACCTTCCTAGGTGGCATCTAGAAGGTTTGACAAGTCAAATACCCACATGGGAGACAATTGATTAAAATTGTCAAAGTTGGCCACCTACCATGTCTCACATGGTCAAGGGGGCGCACCCCCCATTATAGAGCTTTAATTTTGTTTATTTTTTCTAATTGGCCACATGTGGGATTCAAACATCTCAAACCCTAAGTCTGAGGGCATTTTGAGTCATTTGCCATTTCATATAAATAGCATGTATTTCATAATTTGAGTAGAATTAATGAAGTGAAAATCTGGAAATTGCTCCAAGAAGGGTGCGCCCCTCTCTTCTCCTCCTGCTGTTATTCCTCTTCCTCCAGCCCTCCAGGGAGTGAATCCCCTTCTCCTTAGCCCCTCTATATTCCCATTCTGCTGCCGCGGCCGCCGTTCGTGCCGCCATCGCGCCGCCACCGCCGTTACATCGGAGTTCTATCTCCATCAGGACAGAACCTCACCTCCGAGTTTTTATCTCTGGTTCTTGTTGTCTGATAGAACCCTAATTTTGAGGATTTGTTCTGTCCATCTCCCTTAACCTCCAATTCAAATTTCGTGTCATTTGAAAGTCATTTGATATTTTTCTCATATTTTTGTTTGTTCTCTCAGTAATCTGCCCTTTTGTAGATCTACGGGACAGAGTCACCTTGTCACATTTTCCACACCCACTTACAAATTTTCAGAAAATCCAAACAAAATTACTCAGTGTTACACACATATATCCCCTTCCACCATAATTTTCGTGGAGTCTATAAAATTCATTTTCCCATTGGTCAAAGGCCAGTTTCAGGCAGATCCCTTGCTGCCCTGTGTGTCTGTCAGTCCGAGTCAAAAACAAAAATAGTGTTGCAGTCATATTCATTTTCAATCCGTTCGGTGGATGGAGCTGTCAAAATTATATGTTGTAGATCTATGAGTGCTCTTTCCAACGGTACTAGCCACGCCTCGATCGGCCTCCGGATCTGAGCGTCGTAATTCGTGTCGCCGAGGCCTGCAGATCTATTCCTTGTGCAGGTCTGAAATTACAGTCCAGATGATATTCAGAAATAAAAATCAAAAATCAATTTCAGGAGCCGCCACTTCAGGAAGTCGTTTAGGGACGTCCTGCCATCGTCCCAGCCAAGCGGCGCCTCCGGAAGATCTCAGGAAGGCGACGTTCCTTTGAAAACCGTTGCTTGCTGTCCAGTGAGTCAGCAACCGAGTTGGTGCAGCACCAGTTGGAATAGTGCCGAGTCAGACCAGCAGGCCGAGTTCGTGCCGTACGCACCTCCAGATTGCTGCCCGTCAACCCAGGGTCGGTCCTCCCGGGCCCCACTTGTAGCCTTTACCTCCCTACGTGGAGTGGGCAATAAAATTCACGGTTGTAATTAACTTTTTACTGTTGTTACCGGGAGTTACCGTAACTGGCTGGGAACGTCTTCCCCACGCCCGGAGCGTGGAGGTAAACTCGCTGCCCTCCTCGTAGGCTTTGCTTTACTCGCATTACTTCGTATATGCCACTGCATATGATAAGTTTCTAGCTTGTTATTCTATTATCACCGCTGCGAGAGAGCGAGATTGAGTGTACCGTCCCGTGACTCGATCCGAGTTAATGCGGAAAGGCCGATACCCAAGACTCACTGCCAGTTTCTCAACCGCGCACGGTCCACGTCTTCCCTCGCATAGGGACGATCGCGAGCTAGAGTCCCAGGTCGCATGTCCGTCCCGCATCAATTCAAGCCCGAAGTAAATCTTTCCAACAGACACTCCAAGCCCACCAACAAACTATTTCTAAGTTGGAAACCCAATTGGGCCAATTGGCTGAAGCCATCATGTAGCACCCCGAGAATTCATTAAATAATATAAAGGGTAATAATTGAGACAATTATTTAATATTAAATTAAAAATTTCTTTAGGGAAAGTTTTAACTAATTTATAAAAATCTAGAAAATTCATAATCGTGTAGAGGACTAAAAGTTTAGGCAATTTGTTATCTTGGTCGAACCATAAATAAAATGTTTATCGAGCCGAATTAATGGAATTAGGGCAAAAATCGAGTTTAATCTAATCTGACCTTAGATCGCTTAATTTGAGCACAAATCTCGATCATTTGAGCCCAAACCAAGCCCTTTCGAACAGCCTTGATGGGTAACCCTTTTCCCCTCTTGTTATGCGTAAAAACCCTAACCCTAGGAGCTCAATTTGGAGCAAGATGGCGGCGCGACCCGGTCAAGCGCGATTTTTGCACACGATCAACTTTGAGGACTCTTCTTAGCCTTATCTCACCCCCTAGATCGAATTGCCTCCTATAAAACTAACCCTAGCCCGACCTAGAACCCCCATTTTGCTAAGGCGGCCGGCGAGGAGCTCGTTCGAGGGAGGAATCATCGAGGTTGTGGAGCGCGGAGTTCGTGCGGTTCCGAGCGTTCGACGTCCTCTTTGATCTTTGATTTAGGTAGGTTCTAGCAGACCAAACCTCCATAAAAGTATATCATTGGAAGCATCTTCGAGTCCTATTTCCTTTTGTATCAAAAGCCTTAATTTATATTGAGTATTGAGATCGTAGATCATGTTTTAGTCGGAGCAGGTCGATTAGGGCACTGAACTCGTTAGTTCCATTTATCTTGATTAATGCTTGGCTATAGCAGGCTCAAATCTAAAATTAATCATGCTATGATTGTGCGCCTTCTTGTCCTCTTTGTATTCGTAGCATTTTGCCCAATTTTTATGCACTGTATCGCACGAATTTCAAGTTACAACTGAGGTCTATCGGAGTTCACCGGAGACCGAAGCAGTGAACGTTTTGCGGTCTCACAGGAGACACTTCGGATCCGGGCGGCCTCGTGATAGACCGCTTTTATCTTTTGAAAATTTGAAACTTCTTCACATGCTAGCGGCCCCGCGATAGACCGCAAGGTCCTGACTTGCGGCCAATTCCTGACCGCTACCAAACCATAGCGGTTACGCGACAGACCGCCATTTTTCTTACGATTTACATTAAATAGTTGTTTGATTAATTGTGTTCCCCTTGTTTAGAAAACATGAGTAGGGTAGAAATACAATTAATAAATGTACTATATGGAACATTATAACGTATGATTTAACTGTGATCATCCACAATCACATCATATCTTGTTTCTCTTGTTACGCATAATATAATTCAATTGGGAACTTATCACTTCAATGATAATTGATATTGTAGAAACTTACTAGGATTGTTTTGATAGTCACACCATTCCGGTGGTGTTGGCTGACCGATTATACACTATTTTCTAATGTTTCTAGCCTTTAATCTTGTAATAGTTGGGACTCTGCGCCGGATATTCCTTCCGTCAGATTAGGACCTCTATTATGAGACCTTTGTAAGCCCCCGCGAGCATGGGATTCCCACTAGGACGCCGGGCAGGTTGTACCCCCAAATCCTGCACCTATTGACTCGATCGGAATACATGATTTTACAGCCCGAAACTTGGGACTGTCCTGCTTAATTGCGGCCCAGTTGAGACCGCTACCATATGGTTGCGACCCAGAGCTGACCGCTTATATCTTGTAGTGGCCCTGCTGTGACCGTTTCTAGTTGGCTACGTGCCAGGTTTTGCTGGTCGATTTTCCTTGAATCTCAGTGAACCTAGCCATGTTGAGTCAACCTATTGCCTCTAAACTCGACATGAGATGTGTGGGCTGGACCCTGGATCGGTTCCACCATGTCTCGGGCGGGTTGGGAGCCCCATAAGTCGACTGCCTTAGTCTTGTTATACCCAAACTAGCTGTGGTTGTTGCTGGACCGTTTTATCCGCTAGACGGGCCTCTGAGGACTGTTTTCGTGATAAGGCGGCCTAGTGGAGACCGTTTTCCTTCTGCTTTGACCGAGGATCTTTTTTGTTCTAAACGGCCCATCCAGGATCATCTTTGTCACCTTGTGGCCCATACAGGACCGTTTGTCTTTCTTTGACGCTGGGTTTTCTTTCTGGCCCAATATCGACTATTGCGGTCCATAATAGACAGCATGGATCTTGTTGCAGCCTGTGTATGACTGTAGTTCCTCCAGAAGCTTTTTTCTTGCGCGTTTCGTATGTGCTTTGCTAGCCGGGCTGAAGTTGACTTGAGCTGCAATCAATCCTGATTATACTCTGGTCTTGTGCAATCCATAATCTTATGGTTTCCCATCCAATTATTGGAACTTCACTTAATCCTAGAAAATAAGTTGCATGGTTTGACCTTGGAATTCCTGGCCGATTCCCATGAATGTCTAAGATGGTTACTTGGGATCTTGGATCCACTAAATCAATGCCAACGCATCATAAGGGCCCGATCTGGTCCTAGGTGGAGCGCCTGAAAAGTACTAGTGTCCCGAGAAGTTGTAATGACATGGTGAGACATTGCACCGAGTGCATGACTAGCGTGTTATCTATGACATTCGTTCTCTCTATACATTTCTACAAGTTATTTGATTCCTACATGGAATTCATCTCTACATGACTTGCTTGTGGCATGCTTGATCGGCCAATTCCTGGGTATGTCATATCTTTGTTCTACTTATTCCGAGTTGTTCTTTTAATCCCAGCGTGACTGGTGAACATTCTTAACTCAGTTTTATTTACTTACATGACACATGATTAAATTGATTAACTACTTAAATTTACCTGCTATTACCTACTGAGCGTTCGCTCACCCAGTTTTTCCCCTATTTTAGGTAGCTCTGATGATGAAATGCAAACGGACGGGGATGGGCAAGAGTGAAGACCAGAGTGGACCCGTTAGATGTGAACTAGACCGTTGTCTTAGTAGAATTGTGGAATGGTCACAGTGGTTTTGATGAGTTGTTGTTTATTAATGTCATTAAGAGTCGTTGTTAAGAGTTGTAATATTTTCTTTATTTCCTTTTCTTTGAGTCGTGATGTAAGGTGCTGTTGGAAGCATTTTATTCTCACATTTATGAGTAAATTAGTATCTTTGGAGTAATTCTTTCTCTTTGCAATTATGTGCTTTTATTTCCATTATTGCTCTGTTTATCATGAATGTATATAACTACTGCGTATCGATATTCCGCGTCGGGGCGTGACAGTTTTATGGTATTAGAGCCTAGGTTTCTAAGTTCCTAGGTTTCTAAGTGGTGTCGTAGAACCCGTGACCTTGTTAAAGTATAAGGATCCAACCTCATGAGATGGGATAGAGACTCGGGTAAAGTTAACTAACAATCTTTAAAGGAAATCTCGATAGGTCGATCTAATTAATTTTTCTACGTATAGGAGTCTGTTCCGATGGCAGTTGAGCGTGCACAGTGGAGGGACATGCAGCGTATAGTGCTGGGTTTGACTTGGGCTCTCCATCAGGTGGCCCAAGGAGGAGGAGCACACCATGCAGCCTGTGATCTCCACCAGAATTTTTGAGGATTGAATCCCCCATGATTTGGCGGATCGGCGGATCCGATGAAGCCGAGCATTGGCTAAAAGTGATGGATCGGATTTTTGAAGTTATGCAATGCAGTGACCAGGAGTGCGTTCTCTTGACTACCTTCTAGTTGGAACGTGAGGCTCGAACGTGGTGGGATGTAGTAAAAGCCACACTAGGAGATAGGTAGGTGTCATGGAAAGAGTTCGAGGAGCTTTTCTGAAGCGGGATGACAATTAGACTCGACTCGGACTTGTTGCGAACCTTTGACTCTATAAGATGACACGACTAAAGAGACGACGTGACCAGCAACAACACAACAACGCGGCACCTAAAGAGCTCCAATAGAGGGGAACATGTCCCAAACAAGAAGCGCTAAACTCACGGTCGTCCCTAGCGAGGGAAATGTGACGATCTGCACGGTTGAGTAACCGACTTTGAGTCTCGGGTGGTCGGCTCACTCTCGTGCTTTAGAACGAGTCACGGGATGGGGCTTGCACTCACAACTCATAGTAGTGATTAAGTACGAACTAGCTAGGAAAATAATCCACTCACATGCAGCGGCATCTAGAACGCATAGTAAATAAGCAAATACGACAAGAGGGTGGCGAATGTACCTCCACGCTCGGGGCGTGGGGAAGACGTCCCGGCCAAGTTCCGTGACTCCCGATATAGTAAATAAAGTTAATTACAGCACTGATTTTCTTGCCCACTCCACGCAGGGAGGTAAAGAGCTACACAAAAATGTCGGGAGCATCGAATTTGGGTTGACGGGCAGCAAGGCGGCGGGTTCCGGGCGGTGGCGGGCAGCGGCTCCGATTCTGCGATTTGTTGGCCTGAAGGACAACAAACACGGACGTGTAAAGGGACGTTGACCTACTGGGATCTACTAAAGGTGGCGGTGCACCGGGACGGTGGTGGTGGGTCCCTGGTAGAGCCTCGGGAGTGGCGGTTGCTGAAGCTATCCCGGCGTATTTTTACTGGAATAATCTGGTGACCCCCTTTTGTAGGTCTGCCTCGGAGCAGAAATGCGCTTTCCCACGAAAACGGCCGCCACGACCAGATCCGGTGTCGGATTGGGGCAAAACTAGCGCCGTTGAAAAGAGGACTCAAAGGGCTTCGACATACTATAATTTTCGTTCCATCCAACGGCTGGGTTAGAAATTAAAACTACTGCAACACGCTGACTGATGTTGGCTCGTAATACAGAACTGACAGGGTAGAATGGGATCTGCATGTTCAATGGGTTTGATCAAAAATCAAATGAATAATCTAGGACTTGGTATTTTTATGGTGAAGAGGGGGGAAGGAGGTGATCACACCATAATTGTTTTGTATTTTTCTGACAACGTTTGAGGGGGTGGAAAAATTGACTACCAACAGACTACCTCACAGATCTACACACAAGCGGACTGTGAGAAGGGAAAACAAATGACTTGGAGGGGACCTAAACAGAGTCTGATCTGCATAAATATTAAACTGGGAATGGTGGACGATGGGAGGAACCTACCCTCAAAATCTCATCACGCTCAGACAGTTGGATGTCCCGTACCATCCTTTTTACCGAGCAGCTGTTCAGGAATCCCAAAATTCAGGACAGCAGGTGGAAGCCGGGTTGTGGTGGCTTGATGGCGGCACGAACGGAGGCGGCGGCGACGGTGATCGATTGCAGCAGACAGAGAAAGAGAAGGAGAGAAAGATCACTCAGAAATAATAGGGTTTCAGCCCTAGATCTGAGGTAGCAAGGGAGAGGAAGAGGAAGAACTAGCAAGAGAGGGAGAGGGGGAGGTGCACCCAAGGCATCTTTCCAATTTAATTCTTCATTAATTTTTTAAAAAAATGCAACAAGAGACATTAAATACTAAACCCTAGACCTCGACAAATGACCTAGGATGCCCTTGGTCAAGGGGGTATAACGGGGAAAAGGGGACAAGAGAGATTAATTGAATCCCACTAGGGGACAAGAGAGGGGGCGCCCCTCTCTCCAAGTCAACTAAAGAGGCTTGGCTTATTTTAATCCTCTTGGACCATATAAATCCCTCCTTGGGCCAAAATAAATCAAAAATATAAATATTTTGTCAATATTCCCCCATTGAACCCAATATTAAAACCCAAAATAATACAAACCAAAATACAACCAAATACACACCTAATACAACCAAATACCAATACGTACGAAAATACGTACTAAAGTATCAAAGCTCTGGTGGAGACTCCAGACTGTCCCCCAGTCACAAAGAGGTCGGTGTCGACCGAGTCATGCTGCGTGTCCGGTACCGACGGCTCGCTGAGTCGAGCCGTACTTTAGCTCTGGTGTCCTCACCAACTCTCCCCAGGTGGGAGAAGCTCGACCCTGTCAAGTATGGGTCCGGGTCGCTCAGGTATCGATCCAGCAGATCTGGATCTATCCTCTGTAGCTCGTCCCGAGTGATCCAAGTGTCATCGGACGCGGGTCTTCCCCTCCATTGCACCAAGTAGCGCAGATACACTCCACCGCGAGTAGTCGTTACCTGCTTGTCCAGTATATGCTCTATCTGCTCACGCTGTTGAGGTAACAAGGCTAGAGGTGGACGCTCTGGGGTGGTGTCACTTACAATGGGTGGAGATGGCTCAAAGGGCTCACTGGGTATCACCGCTAGGTCCCTATAAGCGACGAGATCTGAGATGTTGAAAGTGGAGCTGATCACGTAATCCTCTGGCAAGTCCACAATATATGCATTTGATCCGACTTGCCTCACTACCCGAAAGGGACCGACACTGCGAGCGTGCAACCTCTTCACGGCTCCCGAGGGAAACCGTTCAGGTATGACCTTGATCATGACATAATCGCCCTCCTGAAATTCACGGTGGTGCTTGTGGGCATCAGCCAATTCTTTGTATCGTGCGTTGCTAGACTCAATGTGACGACGCACATGCTCATGCGACTGTCTAATATGATCGGCAAAGGACTCGGCTGACTTAGACACACGGGACTTGATAGGGGATGGAACTAGGTCTATGGGCTTCCTAGGTCTACGGCCAGTGACAATCTCAAAGGGGCTCATGCCTGTAGACCTATTGACCGAATTATCGTAGGCAAACTCTGCTAAGGGTAAGACCAAATCCCAATCCCTGACCCAATCTCGGACCAGACACCTAAGAAGATCCCCCAAACTCCAATTGACAACCTCAGTCTGACCATCGGTCTTGGGGTGATATGTAGTGGAGAATTTCAATTGGGTGCCCATCATGTGCCATAGTGTTTTTCAAAAATAGCTAGTGAAGCGCACATCCCTATCAGACACTATAGTGCGTGGGAGTCCGAACCTGGAGACACAGTGTGAAAAGAATAGACAGGCTACTCTAGAGGCATTCGAAGTCTGGGGGCATGGAATGAATAATGCCATCTTGGAGAACCTGTCTACAACCACAAAGATAGAGTCGTGCCTTCGAAGGGTGCGGGGAAGTCCCAACACAAATTCCATGCTAATGTCCTACCATAGACTATCAGGGATGGGGAGGGGAGTATAGAGGCCGGTATTCTGCTTCCTTTTCTTGGCCATGGCACAAGTGCGGCACTGGGCCACGATACGAGTAACATCCCTCTTCAGGCCAGGCCAATAGAATCGATGCTCAACCGCCTCTATGGTCTTGTTCAGGCCAAAGTGGCCAGCAAGACCTCCCGCGTGCATCTCCCACGTAAGAAAGTCACGAATAGAAGTCTATGGGATGCACAATTTGTCACCCCAGAATAGGTGACCCTCCTGAAGCACAAACTCGCTATAGTCACGCGAGGGACATGCCTGAAGGACGGCATAAATTCGACCAAAGTCCGGACAATCAACATAGGCATCCTTCAGCCTCTTTAAGCCTACCACCTCTACACTCATGGTGGTCAACATCATCATCCGCCAACTTAGCGCATCGGATACCTTGTTCTCCGCCCCTACCTTGTGCTTGAGCACAAAGGTGTACTCCTGGACATACTCCACCCAACGATTGTGGCGAGCGTTCAGCTTCTTCTGGGTATGGAGGAATCGTAAGGCCTCATGAACAGAAAAGAGGATAAACTCCTGGTGCAAAAGATAGTGCCTCCAATACCTCAATACCTGGACAACTGCGTAAAATTCTTTATCATATGTGGAATAACGCAGTTTGGCATCATTAAGCTTCTCGCGAAAGAATGCAATGGGGTGGGACTTCTGGTTCAACACTCCACCAATACCCACTCCAGAACCGTCACATGTGACCTCAAACACCTTAGAAATGTCAAGTAGAGCAAGGACATGTGCTTGGGTCATACGCTCCTTGATATCCTGAAAGGTTATGGCTGTAGCCTTTGTCCATACGAATGCACCCTTCTTTATGCAATCTGTGATCGGGGTAGTGATAGAACTGAAGCCATGAATGAAGCGGCGATAGAACGTCGCTAAGCCATGGAAGCTCCGGACATAGTGGAGGGTGCAAGGCTCGGGCCACTCCCTGATGGCCCTAATCTTCTCCGGATCAGCGGAGACTCCATCCCTAGACACAATGAACCCGAGGAAGGTAATCTGATCAGTCATGAAGGCACATTTCTTCGGGTTGGCGAATAAACTCTCTCGCCTTAAAATAACATAGACCTGTCTAAGGTGGTCTAAATGATCCTCCCTAGTGTGGCTGTAGATAAGAATGTCATCAAAGTAGATGACCAAGAAGACCCCTATCATGGGGCGCAAAACCTGGGTCATCAACCGCATGAAGGTACTAGGGGCATTGGAAAGCCCGAAGGGCATAACCAACCACTCATAAAGACCATCCTTGGTCTTGAATGCCGTCTTCCATTCATCCCCAAGCCTGATCCTCACCTGGTGATCGCCACTACGAAGGTCTATCTTTGAGAAGATAGTGGCCCCCGACATCATGTCTAGCAAGTCATCTAATCGGGGAATGGGAAAATGATACTTCACCGTGATCTTGTTGATCGCACGGCTATCAACGTACATCCTCCATGTGCCATCCTTCTTCGGGGCCAATAATGCGGGAACAACGCAAGGGCACTTGCTGTCCCTGAGAGATCCCCGGCTCATCAACTACTCGACCTGCCTTTGAGGTTCGGCATGGTCCGTGAGACTCATCCTATAGTGGGGAAGGTTGGGCAAGGATGAACCCTGGACAAGGTCGATCTCGTGCTGGATATCCCTCATAGGTGGAAGGCCTTCAAGGAGGTCTTCCGGGAAGACATCAAAAAACTCCCGTAGGATCGCAACTATCTCTGGGGGGGTGCTCATCATCAGACCGAGGAGTGACATCCTCCACTCCTCGGACAACAACGACAAGGATAGGGCTACCCCCAGTCACTTCTTGCTCCATCTCTCGCGGGCTAATCATCATTAACCTCCGGGGTGGGAGGCCTACTGTGCTAGGAGTAGTCGAAGCGGTAGTAGCTCGCACCGAGGATGAGGTGGAAAGACCGACCGTCCCCCGACTAGGAGGGGTCGAAGTGCTGGGGCCGACTGGTCCTCCGATAGAGGGATCCTTCGGCTGGGTGGGGTGGAGGGTGATCCTATGACCCACGTGGTCGAATGTGTAGGTGATGCGGGATGGACACGTGAGAGCGACTCTATATGATGCGGACCTCGGACTCTAGATGGAGATGCGACCAGCAACACACAAATTGCAGAGACTTCGACCCGACACTATGAGTTCCTATGGGCTATACATCGCTAACAGAAACGCAAGCTCACTCGTCGTCCCAAGCGAGGGAAACGAGGATCGTGCACGGTTGAGGAACCGGCAGAGTTCAAGGGTAGTCGACTCACTTCCGGACTCGGATCGAGCCACAGGACGGGTCACTCTCACACTCACAGCGGTGACATGGACTCACGGGCTAGTTCCTATCGCGCTCGGCAGCGGCCTAAGATCATATACTAAACTAGCAAGTAAATGCCAAGAAGTTACGATCTTTTACCTCCACGCACTCGGCGTGGGGAAGACAACCCCGGCCAATCTCGGACTCCCGGTTAACAAATTTTACAGTAGTACAAAAATTTGACCCACTCCACGCAGGGAGGTAATAGGTCACATGTGGGGCCCGGGAGTCACGACAATCGGGTTGACGGGCAGCATCTTGATGTCACTCGGCGGTGCCGAACCCGCGTTTGTAGTGCTATCCGGACGGCGCGATCTACGGGTCCGTGGGGCCCACGGACGGCGCTGTCCTCCGGGTCTGCTGGGGTGGGGCCCGCTGTGATGGGGACCCCTGGTGGTGCGCCTCCCTGGATGACGGTCGGCCGAAAACACCGGCCGGGGGCTGATCGGTTCCGATCTCCAAGCTTGGAAGTTGCTGTCCACGAACTTGTGCTTCTTTTTTCAGACACGCGCTCCGGCGAGATCGACCGCTACGATCAGTCCCAATGTCGGATCGATGATCTAGAGGTACCGTTGGAAAGCTCTTTTGAAGTACTTAAGGATAGGGCTGGAGAGATCAGCTGGATCCGCATGGATTTGATCTTAAACTATTTTTGAAGCTTCTGTTGCACAGTACCCGAAATCTTAGAACAGTAGAGAAGTTTCCTAAGAACTACCTTTGACCGTAAAGCAAACCTCAGATTCAGACTTCGACCGCTTCATAAAAGTTGTGGAGAGGAAAGAGTGGAAAACGGAAATAATTTTTTTGAAGGGATTGGTGGAGGTTTGGATTTGTTATGGATTTTACACTGACTGGTGGTCGGATCTGGACACTGGCTGACAGAACTGTAGATGGATCTGAAAGTGAATTTTAAAAAATTGGAGATGACATCTTGAAATTCTAAGAAAATTCGTGGGTGGAGGGGTCGGTGGATGGAACCTCCAGTAAAACTGGGGGCTCTAGGAAAAATCAAATAGGGGTCCGAAGATTGGAAACTCAGGGCGGGTGGAAATCAAAACTGAAAATAGACAGATCTGGGATGAAATGGTGGACGAAAATGGAAAAATGGATTTCCAGATCTAGAGGCCAAACCAATTTTTCTGAGAGCTGGAGGAGACCTCTGGAACACGCCCTCAAATTCCCAGCTCAAGAAGATCTTGTGGTGAAGAGAATAAATTCATGGAAGATGCTGTTATTGGATGAAGACAGAACTCCGACGGCAACCGTGGTGGTGCGATGGCGGCACGGTGGCGGCGGCGGCAGCGACGACGAGCTCCGGAACTGATGGGGGAGGCTTCACACCTACAGAATACAGCCTTCCCAGCTGCAAGGGGGGGAGAGAGGGGAGAGAGAAGGGGGCGGCCAAGGCTCCTTCCAACAATAATCAAGATTTATTCTTCATTAATTCTTCTAAATTGGGAAATACAAGCCATTTATATGAAAGGCCAAAAGACACAAAATACCCTTGGACTTAGGGTTTGGGGAATAAACAAATGGGATATAACTAATTAGTTCTAATACCATTTTTACAAAAAATAAAATGCTTGATGGTGAGAGGGGGGCGCCCCCTTGACTATGGTGTCAAGGTTGGTGGCCAACCTTGACATTTCAAGTCATTTGTCCCCCACTTGGCCCACCCTTCTAGAAGCCCACAATTGACATGTTGACTGACCCCACATGGGCCCTAGGGATGAGGTGGATCAATGGGAGGAGGGGCAGGGGGGCCCGTGGGACCCGGGTGGTCCCATTTTACATATAAACCCTTATTACAATCCAAACTACAAACCGAACAAAGGTAAATAAAAATGCATTACACACAAATAAAGTCTCAGTAAATGTGATAAATGCCGAGACTGAAGGGGGAGTCTCCAGACTGTCTCCGAGCCAGATGGAAGCCGCTGTCGCTCTGGTGGTGCTCCGCGTACGGTATTGGTGGCTCGCCGACTCGTGCCGCTCGTGTGCTCTGGTGTCCGCACCAATTCTCCCCAGGTGGGAGAAACTTGACCCTGTCGAGTAAGGGTCTGCATCACTGTGGTACCGCTCCAGTAGGTCCGGATCGATCCGCTGCAACTCTCCATGGGTGATCCACGTATCCTCGGTGGCGGGCCGCCCTCTCCAACTCACTAGGTAGCGCGGGTAAGATCCACTCCTGGTAACTGTCACCTGCTCATCCAGTATATGATCGATATGCTCTCGCTGCCGTGAAAAAGGGGCTGGAGGTGGACACTCAGGTGTGGGATCACTCTCAATGGGAGGGGATGGCTCGAAAGGCTCACTAGGGATCACCGCTGGGTCCCTATATGCAACTAGATCCGATACATTAAAAGTAGAGCTTATACCATATTCCTCGGGCAGGTCCACAACATACGCATTGGATCCAATGCGTTTCAACACTCTAAATGGACCGACTCCGCGAGCTTACAGTTTCTTAATGGTTCCAGAGGGAAACCGTTCAGGTCTTACCCTGATCATGACATATTCGCCCTCTTGGAACTCTCGATGGTGTCGATGGGCATCGGCTAGCTCCTTATACCGGGCATTGTTGGCCTCAATGTGACGACGGATGTCGTCATGCAGACTCCTAACATGCCTAGCAAACGACTCGGCAGACTCCGACACTCGAGCATGGATAGGCATGGGGACAAGATCCACTGACTTCCTAGGCCTACGACCTGTGACAATCTCGAATGGACTCATACTAGTAGACCTATTAACTAAATCATTATATGCAAATTCTGCCATGGGTAGAATGAGATCCCAATCCCCTATGCGGTCCGTGACAAGACACCTCAAAAGGTCTCCCAGACTCTTATTGACCACCTCGGTCTGACCATTTGTCTGGGGATGATATGCAGTGAAAAACTTGAGGTGGGTACCCAACATATGCCACATTGTCTTCCAAAAATAACTAGTGAATCTAACATCACGGTCAGACACTATGGTACGAGGCAACTTGAACTTGCACACCACATGAGTAAGAAAAAGGTGGGCTACCCTCGAAGCATCTGAAGTCTTCGAGCAAGGAATGAATAGGACCATCTTCGAGAATCGGTCAACAACCACATAGACCGAATCATGCTTCCTGGAGGTACGTGGTAATCCCAAGATAAAATCCATGCTAACATCCTGCCATGGGGCATCAGGCACGGGGAGAGGCGTATAGAGACCCGAGCTTTGCTTCTTCATCTTGGCCGTAGCGCATGTAAGGCACTGAGCCACAATGTGAGCAACATCGCGCTTCAACCTCGGCCAATAAAATCTATGCTCAACTGCCTCAATAGTCTTGTTCCAACCAAAGTGGCTGGCTAGACCTCTCGCATGTATCTCCCAGACTAAGAAGTCTCGAACCGAAGTTCGGGGAACACACAGCCTACCTCCTCGAAAGAGGTAACCCTCCTGAAGCACATACTCATCAATGTCTCTCGAAGGTCCGGCCTGGAGAGTGGCATAAATTTGACCGAAGTCAGGACAGTCAACATAGGCCTCTCTCATCTTTTCTAGCCCTATGACCTTGGCACTCATAGTGGTCAGCAAACATGCTCTCCGACTCAAGACATCAGCCACCTTGTTCTCCACTTCAGCCTTATGTTTAAGCACAAAGGTGAACTGCAGGAGATACTCAACTCAACGACTGTGACGTGAATTAAGCTTCTTTTGGGAATGGAGGTACCTCAAAGCCTCATGATCGGAGTATAAGACAAACTCCTGATGTAAAAGATAGTGCCTCCAATGCCTAAGAGCCTGAACAACTGCGTAGAATTCTTTGTCATAAGTGGAATATCGCAGTTTCACGTCATTCAGCTTCTCGCTGAAATATGCGACCGGGTGGGTCTCCTGACTCAAGACTCCTCCAATTCCCACACCCGACGCATCACAAGAGACCTCAAACACCTTCGAGAAATCAGGCAATCGAAGGACATGTGTCTGGGTCATGCGCTCCTTGATGTCCTTGAAGGCGGCAGCTGCGGCCTTCGTCCATACAAAGGTGCACTTTCGGATACAATCCGTGATCGGGGCGGTGACGGAGCTAAATCCGCGGATAAAGCGACGATAGAACGTCACAAGGCCATGAAAGCTGCGGACATCATGAACCGTACGGGGTTCCGGCCACTCAACAATGGCCCGGACCTTCTCTGGATCGGCGAAGATCCCAGTACTAGACATAATAAAACCCAAGAAGGTAAGCTGAGGTGTCATGAAGGCACACTTCTGTGGGTTCGCGAACAACTACTCTCGCCTAAGAAGAAGACAGACTTGCCGAAGGTGGTCTAAGTGGTCCCCCGTGGTGCGACTATAGATAAGGATATCATCAAAATACACAACCACAAAGACTCCAATGAATGGTCGAAGGACCTGAGTCATGAGTCGCATGAATGTGCTAGGTGCATTGGTCAACCCAAAAGACATGACCAACCACTCATATAGACCATCCTTGGTCTTGAATGCGGTCTTCCACTCATCACCTGGCCTAATCCTCACCTGTTGGTAGCCACTCTTAAGATCAATCTTTGAGAAGATAGTGGCACCAGCCATCATGTCTAGCATGTCATCCAGGCTGGGAATAGGGAACCTGTACTTCACGGTGATTTTGTTGATGGCACGGCTATCAATGCACATTCTCCACGTGCCATCCTTCTTCGGGGCGAGTAAAGCGGGTACAGCACATGGACTCATGCTGTCCCGAACAGATCATCTCTGCATCAACTCATCGACCTGCCGTTTTAGCTCGGCATGTTCCGTGGGACTCATGCGATAATGAGGAAGGTTGGACAATGAAGAGCCCGGAATAAGGTCGATGGCATGCTGAATATCCCGCATAGGTGGGAGTCCCTCGGGAAGCTCCTCGGGAAAAATATCAGCAAACTCCTGCAGAATAGGAATGACATCGGGTGGGAGTTCACCCTCGGAGTCTCTCTCTACCTCTCGGACCGCAATGGCAAACACGGGGCAGCCCCGACTAGCCTCCCGCTCCATTTCCTGGGAGCTAATCAACATCAATCTCCTAGTCGAGGGCTCACCTAGACCAGATGTAACGGTCATAGCCCGAGCTGGGGATGGGGTACTGGGCCCGGGAATGGAAGGCTCCGGAGCACTAGGGCCAGTAAGACCCCTAACTGATCGGCTCTTGGGCTGATGAGGTTGGAGAGTAATCCGTTGGCCATCATGGTCGAAGGTATAGGTGTTCGACCGGCCATGGAGTGTGGCATCCCGATAAAATAACCATGGCCTACCCAGAATAATATTGCCCACCTCCATGGGTAGGACATCACACCATACATCATCATGGTAGGCATAGAACTGCAGTGGGACCAAGCACCGCAGCTTGATCGGAATGGAAGTGGAATCCACCCATGATACACGATAGGGGCTAGGGTGATCCACGGGTGTAAGACCAAGATGGGAGACAGCACCCGTAGAGATTGCATTGATGCAACTCTCGCTATCGATGATCACTTTTCATGCATGCTTGCCCAGCCTACAGAAGGTATGAAAAATAGTGGTCCGACGCCAGTCATCACTGGCCTGTGGCTGGGTGAGAATACACCTGACGACCCCCACGTGGGCATCATCGGTATGCGGGGCATCCAGGTCGTCACCTTCAATCTCATAGTATTCATCAGCTAGCTCCTGATCTGCTTCATAGGTGACTAACTCGAGGCCCGTAGGGGTGGTATCCTCGGCCTTTGTGTCCCCAATGATAAGAGATGGGCGGGTGGGACACTGGTTGGCAAAATGGCCAAACCCGTTGCAGCGGTAACACTGCTGCCGTGATCCACTAGGCTCCCCAATCAAAGGTCCTTTCCCTTTATCCTCCTGACGAATATGAGGTGTAGGCAACAAAGGACGTGCAGGAGGTGCGGGTGCCAGTGGACGGGCTGTGGGTGCCGTAAGATGCTGGGGACGAGGGAGGTCCCTAGGGGGTGGAGGGCGAGGCCTAAGAGCAAAGGGCTCGGGGCGAGCGGGCTCCTGAGGTCGAGCCATGGGGGCCCTCGGATACGTGCCAGATGAGCCACGGGGCTTGACACTACGTAGGGGAAAGGAGCCCAACCGATGGGGAGACTCGAACTCGGCCTCGAATTGCTCCAATTCGAGAGCAACCTGATATGCATGCTCCAAAGTGGTCGCATTGTGGTGAAAGAGTTCATACTGATAGTTGGGCCGCAGACCTCTCCGAAAGTGGGATATAGTCATGGTGCTCTCTTCCGTGACTCCACACCGTAAGTAATACTCGTCAAACTCGGCGGTGTACTCGGTCACGGATCGGTTCCCTTGGAAGATGCTTTGCCATTTGTCTATGAGACGTTGGCGATATGAGGCAGGAAGGTATTTCTCTCTCAACTTGGTTTTCATATCATCCCAAGTACCGATTTGGGGTTGACGTCGCTGATTGAGCAGGCTCTCCACATTGGTCCAATAAGTTTAGGCCTGCCCTTGCAGCTTCATCTTCGCGTATCGGACTCTTCGCTGGTCCGTCATCTCAAACCAATCGAAGTACCAGTCCATGCCGGCCTCCCAATCTAAATACACCCTTGGGTCCAAGGACCCGCTAAAAGTGGGAGGGTCCGTACGCACGCCCCTAAGAATGCGGTCGTCATCATCATCAACGCAGTTCCGTCATTGATTACGACGACCATTTCCACCTTGCTCATTATCAGATGCATAGTCATCCACCACATGCACCTGTTGCCTCTCAACATCCACTGCCTGAGCCCTTGGTACAGCAGGTTGCTGAGCCGGCTCTTGTTGACCATTTGTCGGCGCGGGTTGCGCCGCCGCTGGGGCCCTCTCAAGGACGGCTATCCTTCCAACAAGACCCTGGATGGACTGGTCCGAAGATTCGGCCCGATCCTCGAGGGCTTTCATTCTCCCTTCTAGACGCGTTCCTACGCCATCTAGACGCATACTAAGGACATCCATACGCGTGTAGAGACGTTCCATAATGGCTCGGAATATCTCGGCCGTCGAGGACTCATCGAAGCTACAGACTCGGGAATCCGCCATAGGTGGTGGTGGCGAGTATTGGATACCTCGACGGGTGGGCATGCAAAGACACACGAACTAGGAGACATAAACTGATGCAAAACACCGACTAATGCACCTAGAACTAAACCAATATCCGGTACGCGGCGGAGTTAATCGATCCGAAGATTACTCCCGCAAGTGTGCGGCCTTCCCGATAGGCATAGCCTAACATTCGGACAACACCTTTTAAGATACCAGATTATCGGGATGAAATGCAATTTTAAAACACTTTTTTTTGTTTTGAAAATAATGATGATCCTAGACTCGACTTAGACCGTGCAAGACTTATGCAACGACTACCCTAGACTCGACTCGCTCTGATACCAAACTGATGCGGGACGGACACGGGAGACCGACTCTATATGATGCGGACCTCGGACTCTAGATGGAGATGCGACCAGTAACACACAAATTGGAGAGACTTCGGCCCGACACTATGAGTTCCTATGGGCTATACGTCGCTAACAAAAATGCAAGCTCACACGTCGTCCCAAGCGAGGGAAACGCGGATCGTGCACGGTTGAGGAACCGACAGAGTTCAATGGTAGTCGACTCACTTCCGGACTCGGATCGAGCCACGGGACGGGTCACTCTCACACTTACAGCGGTGACATGGACTCACGGGTTAGTTCCTATCACGCTCGGCATCGGCCTAAGATCATATACTAAACTAGCAAGTAAATGCCAAGAAGTTACAATCTTTTACCTCCACGCACCCGGCGTGGGAAGACAACCCCGGCCAATCTCGGACTCCCGGTTAACAAATTTTACAGTAGTACAAAAATTTGACCCACTCCACGCAGGGAGGTAATAGGTCACATGTGGTACCCGGGAGTCACGACAATCGGGTTGACAGGCAGTATCTTGATGTTGCCCGGCAGTGCCGAACCCGCGTTTGTAGTGCTGTCCGGACGGCGCGATCTACGAGTCCGTGGGGCCCATGGACGGCGCTGTCCTCCGGGTCTGCTGGGGTGGGGCCCGCTGTGATGGGGACCCCTGGTGGCGCGCCTCCCTGGACGACGGTCGACCGGAAACACCGGCCGGGGGCCGATCGGTTCCGATCTCCAATATTGGAAATTGCTGTCCACGGACTTGTGCTTCTGTTTTCAGACGCGCGCTCCGGTGAGATCGACCGTTACGATCAGTCCCGATGTCGGATCGACGATCAGGAGGTACCATTGGAATGCTCTTTTGATGTACTTCTAGATAGGGCCAGAGAGATCAGCTAGATCCATACGGATTTGATCTTAAACTATTTTTGAAGCTTCTGTTGCACAGTACCCGAAATCTCAGAACAGCGGAGTATTTTCCTGAGAACTGCCATTGACCGTAAAGCAAACCTCAGATTCAGACTTCAACCTCTTCATAAAAGTTGTGGAGGCGAAATATAAGAAAACGATAATAATTTTTGTGAAGGGATTGGTGGATGTTTGGATTTGTTATGGATTTTACACTGACTGGTGGTCGAATCTGGACATTGGCTGATAGAACTGTAGATGGATCTGAAAGTGAATTTTAGAAAATTGGAGATGACCTCTCGAAATTTAAAGAAAGTTCGTGGGTAGAGATGTTGGTGGATGGAACCTCCAGTAAAATTGGGGACTCTATGAAAAATCAAAGATGGGTCCGAAGATTGGAAACTCAGGGCGGGTGGAAATCAAAACTGAAAACAGACAGATCTGGGATGAAATGGTGGACGAAAATGGAAAAATGGATTTCGGGATCTAGAGGCCAAACCAATTTTTCTGAGAGCTGGAGGGGACCTCTGGAACACGCCCTCAAAATCCCAGCTCAAGAAGATCTTGTGGTGAAGAGCAGAAATTCGTGGAAGATGCTGCTGTTGGATGAAGACAGAACTCCGATGGCAACCGTGGTGGTGCGATGGCGGCACGGTGGTGGCGGCGGCGGCGACGACGAGCTCCAGAACTGATAGGGGAGGCTTCACACCTACAGAATACAGCCTTCCCAGCTGCAAGGGGGGGAGATAGGGGAGAGAGAAGGGGGCTGCCAAGGCTCCTTCCAACAATAATCAAGATTTATTCTTCATTAATTCTTCTAAATTAGGAAATACAAGCCATTTATATAAAAGGCCAAAAGACACAAAATACCCTTGGACTTAGGGTTTGGGGAATAAACAAATAGGATAGAACTAATTAGTTCTAATACCATTTTTACAAAAAATAAAATGCTTGATGGTGAGAGGGGGGCGCCCCCTTGACTATGGTGTCAAGGTTGGTGGCCAACCTTGACATTTCAAGTCATTTGTCCCCCACTTCGCCCACCCTTCTAGAAGCCCACAATTGACATGTTGACTGACCCCACATGGGCCCTGGGGATGAGGTGGATCAATGGGAGGAGGGATAGGGGGGGCCGTGGGACCCGGGTGGTCCCATTTTACATATAAACCCTTATTACAATCCAAACTACAAATCGAACAAAGGTAAATAAAAATGCATTACACACAAATAAAGTCTCAGTAAATGTGAAAAATGCCGAGACTCAAGGGGGAGTCTCCAGACTGTCTCCGAGCCAGATGGAAGCCGCTGTCGCTCGGGTGGTGCTCCGCGTACGGTATCGGTGGCTCGCCGACTCGTGCCACTTGTGTGCTCTGGTGTCCGCACCAGCAGGTGGTCGACGACCTTGAAGGGTGGCATCCCGATCAAAAAGCCAAGGCCTACCAAGGATAATGCTACCCACCTCCATAGGCAACAAATCACACCATATCTCATCATGGTAAGCTTGGAACTGCACTGGCACCAGACATCGCAGCCTGACCGGGATGGAAGTAGAATCCACCCAAGATACCCGGTAAGGGGTGGGGTGATCTACGGGCGTCAAACCCAGGCGTCTAACAGTGCCTGTAGAGATAGCATTAATGTAACTCCCGCTATCTATGATCACCTTGCAGGCCTTTCCTCCCAGCCTACAAAGTGTATGGAAGATGGTGGTAATGTTAGTGTTGGTGTGCTACAGGCCAATTTTGGGTCGGGTAGGCCTGATAGATGTACGATCTTGTTCATTGTTAATAAAGTGGTATTTGAGCGTAAATATGTGATTGTATATTACTTTACGATGTCCCTAGGATATGTGGTTGTAAAGTCAACTCGAGATGAGATCTCGAACGTGAGACTGACTTTACATGGACACATACCTTAAACTGTTCCTGGTTGGAGGGTAATCAGTCGGGGACTTTGATTACCTATTAAACCAGTACGCATAATGTGTTAGTGACTAGTCTCATGGTCTCTGGTGCGGGGCACCAACACATATGTGTAGATGTATGTCCTTGGAGGATGTACACTGAACTGATCCGCCATTGGATCTTCAGATAGTTGATTATACCTAATGTCAACTGAAGATCCAACGGTCTCTGTAGCATCGTTGGTCCTTTGACATGAGACATTGATCAGATCTTACACGAGGACTGGAATGGTTTAATTACTTGGCTAAGTAACTTTAACCATAAGTCATGAGTTGCGAGTCATTAACCACTCCAGGATACGTGTGAAGATCATCAATGGTCAAGAGGGGATCGCTCACTGTCGGGTATGTATCAAACAGTTAATGGGTCATGACATTGACGCTCTGTTAAATCCCTGGCGAGGGTCGTGTGAGTTCGTTTAGAACGGATGTCATACACTTTAAGGAGGTCATGGTCAAATGACACGATCATGGGGTTTGACAGAAACCATACCCTCGATCGTACCAGACTCATAGAAGGAGGGAGGGATTATATCGATGCGGTAACTGTGGACTTACAGGTACTAGACAGGTTGGTTTAAACCCGCGTCCTCTAGGATCACGCGGATTTGCTTGACCCAACGTGATCAAAGGTTCGGAATAAATTAAACTATTATTCGGCTCTAGTAGAAGCGAATAATAAGTTTAATTTACTTCTAATTGAGAATTAGAAGTTAATGGACCTTAAACTAGAGTGACTAAGGGCCTAGAGGATCACACACAATGGATTTTTGGGTGACGGATTATTATTGTACAAATGCATATATTAATTTTCTTTAATTCCTTTTGGAAAGGAGGTTAAAAGAGGGCTTAATATATACGTACAATAATCAAAAAGATATATATACGATTTCGGTCCTTATGGGTTCTTTAAGAAATGACCGAAATCCTATATATAGACATGTTACGAGAGCTTCCTTTCCTCTCTTGGCTAACCAAGCATTAAGGCTTAGGAGAGGAGGATTATCTCCTCCCCCCTTTCCTCTCTCTTGATCTCTCTCTCCATAAGGTGGATCAGCTCTAGAGGCTTAGGGGAAGGTCGTGCCGGGGGGGTACCGTCGCTGCGCAAGGATCCGTGTGGATCAGCTCTAGAGGCCGTGCATCTGTGCGGCTCGGTATTCTGCATCGGGCTTTGCGGACATCGTCGTTCCGCGCTAGGTATAAATACGCAACCCGTAGTTAGGGGGTTGGGGCAATTAAAACGTCGATCAGAGCATAGATCTGGGTTTCCATGCAGCCGGGTTCGGGCAAATAAAATTTTTGTTATCCGCTGCGCTGCCCGTTGGTGCTGTTCGGAACCTTACAGTGGTATCAGAGCCAGGTTCGTGCTCTGGTCGATGTTTTATCACCGTACTGAACCATGTTTGTAGGGGAATTAAAATCTTCAATTATTATTAGAAGAAGGAGATACCATGCATCTCTCTTCTGCCAGGATGCTAGACATCTCTGGAGCAAATTAAAAAAAAAAAATTTGACGCTAGGCGCATTGCGCCGCTTAGGGCGTAGTACGCCCGCCCGTGTGCGCGGGCGGCGCCCGCATGCGGCTGCGCAGCATGGCGGGCGCGCGGCCCGCCAGGTGGCGGGAGCCACAAGTGCGGGCGCCCGCGACGCAGGCCGCCCGCGTTGCGGGTGCGACCGCTCACGCGGCGTGGGCGGCCGCGACCGACATTAATTTTTTTTAGTTTAAAAAAAATTTTGCTGTTAATTAATTTAAGTGTTATATATATGTAATATATATATATATATATAAATATATAAATGCATAGTAAATTAATGTGATTTTTATCTTAAAAGTTAAATTGTGTTATCTCAATAGTAAATGTCAAATGTTAAATTTTATTTAACCCTTTTTGAATTTACTAAGTTGAGATAATTACTATTTACCTTGAGATAAATTGGTAATAATTGAAGTTACTTCAGTAAAATTCAATTTTCAAATTTTTAATTATTAAATAATTAGTAAATTCAGAATTTGACTTTCATTGAAGTTAAATGTATAAAATTGTAATATTTGAATTTTTAATTATTAGATAATTGTTAAATTTAAATTTTAAATTTTAGAATATTGATAATTGAGCATAATTACATTATTTATATTTACTTTCAAACAAAATTATTAGATAATTAGTTTGAATTTAAATTTAAATGATTGTTATGTTTAACATTTCAATTTAAATTTGATTATTGGATAATTAAATTTCAATTTAAATTTAAATAATTATCTTAATTATCTAACTTATTTGAATTAGATTCAAATATGCATGCCCCTGTTATAAATAATGGTTCTTTACGTACTTTGCATTATTTACCTTGCGTTGGCTTGCTTATATGTTTATTTTTGGTTAATCCTGCTTCGATTTTTAAAATTAAACATAGCTAGCCTATTGTTGTTTGCACATCCCATTTTAAATCTAAAAGTAAGGATTATTTTCAGAAAATAACCCTTGATTGATTTTGAATGAATGGGTTGACAAGTGATCATGGACTTGGTTAATGTAATTAATTGAGGTCTACGAACCTCCTTTCTCTCTCTCTTAAAATTTCTATGTACTTCTATCTCCCTTAATGTTGTACTCGCCCTAAGAGTTACTGGAATTTGAGTCACATGTAATTTAATTTTTTTGGCCTGCGTGCGTGTAAAAGTTGTAATTATTGCGGCGTCGGAGTTTGAAAGCGTGGAGCACACCTGACGGGGACGATCCAGCTAGTTCGGAAGCCGGCCGGATGTCTTAATTACATTAGGGTTAAAGTGCATGATCACTTGCGATTTAATTTCTACATTGGATGCATTTATTTTGTGCAAACTACTAGGTACGGTAAATATATTGGATATATTAATATTACCACCTAGGGTGAGATCAAGATAAAATCAAAATTCCCTCACGATTAAATTTTAGATTTGGTAAGCGTGGCTCTAGGAGTCATTGTGGCCCTCCATCATTATGGAGTGAATGAACGTCTTCATTTCATGGATTTGTTGTGCTTTCCACAAGGTCCATGAGTTTGGGGGCGGGATATAACTCCAAGGCTCGACCTCAATAGGGTGAGGAATTGAACTCGGCCTTGTTGTGCTTTCCACAAGGGTCGGGTCATGAACTCATTGCTATGTAGTAATGATGGTTAGATCTAACCGAGAATATCCTTTGTTGTGCTTTCCACAAGGGGATGATTTCTCGGGGGCCGAATATCGGATATTGCATTAGATGCAAGTGCCTGTTGACTGCCCTTGAGATGGTGTATGACTTGTTGTGCTTTCCACAAGGTCGTACCTCAGTCTCGTTGGGATTCCGACCCACTAGGATGATCTCGCTGATCTCCCATTCTATATACTGAGGGTTATATAGTTCGATCGAAAAATAGTGGGACTAACTAAGATAGAAAATCACATCTAAGTTAGAATTTGAACACATACTAAGTTGTCTTTTATTTCTTATCTAGATTACAATGTCGTCGTCCAACCCCCTCTGCGGCATCTTGGATGCCAACAGATTGACTGGACCGAATTACTCGGATTGGCTGCGTAATCTACGCATAGTCCTCACCGCCGAAAAAATAGCCTACGTGTTGGACACGGTTCAGTTTGAGCCAGCTCCCGATGCCGACAAGGGATGGTCAATGACTTATGCCAAATGGTCTGAAGACTCTTCCCTTACCCAATGTTACATGTTGGCCTCTATGGCTCCCGAGCTGCAGAGGTAATTCGAAAAGACTGATTGTAGAAGCATACTTCTTAATCTATGCCAGCTCTTCGGGGAGTAGGGTAGGATTGAGAGGTATGACATCTCCAAGAAGCTTTTCAGGACACGGATGTCAGAGGGTGCTTCAGTATAGGCTCATGTACTGAAAATGATGGAGTGGATTGAGAGACTCAATGCAGTGGGATTCAAGTTGGATCTTGAACTGTGCATTGATCTTATACTCCAATCATTGCCCGATTCCTTTTCTTCCTTCATCATAAACTTTAACATGAATAGAATTGATGCAACTCTCCCGGAGCTGCTCAACATGTTAAAGAGTGCTGAAGGAACCGTGCATAAAGATAAACCGTCTTCTTCTGTAATGATTGTTGGCCGGGCCAACAAGAAAAGGAAGGCCACCCAGATATCCACCAAAGGTGACAAAGGGAAGGGAAAGAAGAAGGTCATGGGTAAGCAACTCGCCAAAGTTGACAAAGGAAAGGGCAAGAAGAATGAAAAGGAAGACAAGTGTTTTCGATGTGGGAAAATAGGGCATTAGAAAAGGAATTGCAAGGTAATTCTAAATGAAGGTATTTTTGTCATAGACCTTAATTTATCATATATGGAATCCACATCATGGGTATTGGATACTGGATGTGCATCTCATATCCGTAATTTTGTGCAGGTGCTGGCAAATAGAAGGCGACTGGGCAAAAAGGAGATTGAACTGAGGATGGGCAATGGAGCTTTAGTTTCTGCCAAAGCTGTCGGGACTGCACGCCTCAGTTTACCTTCAGGAGTCATTTTGGAGTTGAATGACTGTTATTATGTTCCTAATATTATTAAGAACATTATTTCAATCTCTGATTTGTATAACATTGTATATACATTGGCTTTTAATAGCACTGGGTGCTCTATAATAAATAATGGTTTGGTTATAGTCAATGGTTCATTAGTCAATGGTCTTTATGTATTAGATACACGTTCTAATGTTATGCAAGTTTCCAATGCTGATGAAGTGAATTCTGCATATGTATGGCATTGCAGGCTTGGTCATGTAGGCGAGAAAAGAGTATCTCACGTACACTCAAATGGGTATTTGAATACATTCGAATACAAGCCATTTGACACCTGTGAGTCGTGTCTCATGGAGAAGATAACCAAGGCTCCCTTTAGTGGATATGGTGAGAGGGCTGTTGACCTTCTCGAGCTCATACACTCGGATGTGTGTGGACCCATGTCCATGGAGGCAAAAGGGGGTCACCTCTATTTCATTTCTTTTATTGATGACTTCTCGAGATATGGCCATGTGTATTTAATGAGACATAAATCACAAGTCTTTAAGAAGTTTAAGGAATACAAGAGTGAAGAAGAGAAACAGACTGGCAAGAGTATTAAGGCTCTTCGATCGGATCGAGGAGGTGAATACCTTAGCCATGAATTCACTTCTTATCTTAAAGACAATGGAATTGTTTCTCTGTGGACTCCACCGTATACACCACAACATAATGGTGTATCCGAAAGGTGAAATAGGACCTTGTTAGATATGGTCCGATCCATGATGTCTATGTCAGGACTACCCTTATCTCTATGGGGCTATGCATTAGAGACTGCGGCTTATTTATTGAATAGGATCTCAAGTAAATATGTTCCTTCTATACCATATGAGATATGGAAGGGCAGGAAATCAAATTTTAATCACATTAAAATTTGGGGGTGTCCTGCTCATGTAAAGAAGAACGATAATGATAAGCTTGAGTCGAGAACCGATAAGTGTAGGTTTATGGGATATCCAAAGGAAACGTTTGGATATTACTTCTATCACCCTTCTGAGCAAAGGGTCTTAGTGGCTAAGAGAGCTATATTTCTGGAAAGAGAATATCTACTCCAGAAAAATAGTGGGAGCCATATAGAATTGGACGAGGTCCAAGAACCACAACCCGTAGACACAGACTCATTAGATGAGACTGTATCGGTTGATCCTATTCAAAGTGAAACACAGACACTGCGGAGATCTGGTAGACTACTGAGAGAACCTGAGAGATATGTTGGACATGTCTTAGAGGGGTCCTCTAAGGTATGTATCGATGAGGATGAAGATCTTCAATCGTACCTGGATGCAATCCGTAGTGCGGACTCCGAGAAATGGCAAGAGGTAATGGATTCTGAGATCCAGTCCATGTACACCAATAAAGTTTGGAACTTAGTTGATGTACTCGAAGGGAAAGTCCCTATCGGCTGTAAATGGATTTTCAAAAGGAAAATCGGAGCAGATGGACAGATTGACACATACAAGGCTAGACTAGTGGCGAAAGGATATCGTCAAAGGCAAGGCATTGACTATGACGAGACATTTTCACCAGTAGCCATGGTTAAGTCAATCAGAATCCTTCTCACCATTGATGCATACCTGTATTATGAGATCTGGCAAATGGATGTGAAGATAGCTTTTCTTAATGGAAATCTGTCAGAAGAGGTGTACATGGTACAGCCTGAAGGATTCACCTCCAAGCTACATCCTAATAAGGTATGCAAACTTCAAAGGTCCATTTATGGATTAAAGCAGGCATCTCGAAGCTGGAACTTAAGATTTGATGAGGCTGTCAAATCTTTCAACTTCATTCAGAATGAAGATGAACCCTGTGTTTACAAGAAGGTCAGTGGGAGCTATGTGACCTTCTTGGTCCTTTATATTGATGACATCTTACTCATTGGAAATGATGTAGGGATGTTGACATCAACTAAGTCTTGGTTATCCAAGACCTTCTCCATGAAGGATTTGGGAGAAGCATCCTATGTGCTGGGCATATGGATCTATCGAGATAGATCTAAAAGGATGCTAGGATTATCCCAATCTATGTACATATACACTATCCTTAAAAGGTTTAGGATGAAAAATTCCAAGAGAGGTCTCATTCCCATGAGACATGGAATTTATCTATCCAAGGGGGTGAGTCCTAAAACTTATGAGGAGGTGGCACATATGAATAAGGTACACTATGCTTCGATGATAGGGTCAATCATGTATGCAATGCTATGTACACGGCCTGATGTTGCCAATGCTTTGAGCATTGTCAGCAGATATCAGGTAAATCCAGGCGAAGAGCACTAGAAGACAGTAAAGGGCATCCTTAAGTACTTGCGAAGGGCTAATGATCTTTTTCTACTTTATGGAGGAGAGGACTTACAGCTTAGAACTTATACAGATTCTAGTTTCCAATCAGATCCAGATGACTGCAAATCCATGTCGGAGTTTGTATTCATGTTGAATGGAGGGGCAGTCAGTTGGAGAAGCTCCAAGCAAGATACGACTGCAGATTCGACGACGGAGGTAGAATATATTGCTGCAGCTGAAGCTGCTAAGGAAGTAGTCTGGATGAAGAAATTCATCTTAGAACTTGACGTAGTTCTCGAGATATCAGCTCCCATCCCATTATTTTGTGATAATAATGGGGCCATCACCCAGGCGAAGGAACCAAGATCTCATCAAAGGTCGAAGCATATTCTCAGGCGCTTCCACCTTATTCGGGAGATTGTTGATCGTGGAGATGTGGCGGTAGAGCGTGTACCGTCAGAAGACAACATAGCAGATCCACTGACTAAGCCTTTGACATAGACTATATTTGAGTGCCATCGAGATAAGATGGGCCTCAAAGTTGTGGGCAATTGGCTGTAGTTCAAGTGGGAGATTGTTAGTGTTGGTGTACTACATGCCAATTTTGGGTCGGGTAGGCCCGATAGATGTACGATCTTGTTCATTGTTAATAAAGTGATATTTGAGTGTAAATATGTGATTGTATATTACTTTACGATGTCCCTAGGATATGTGGTTGTAAAGTCAACTCGAGATGGGATCTCGAACGTGAGACTGACTTTACATGGACACATACCTTAAACTGTTCCTGGTTGGAGGGTAATCACTCGGGGACTTTGATTACCTATTAAACCAGTACACATGATGTGTTAGTGACTAGTCTCATGGTCTCTGGTGCGGGGCACCAACACATATGTGTAGATGTATGTCCTTGGAGGATGTACACTGAACTGATCCGCTATTGGATCTTCAGATGGTTGATTATACCCAATGTCAACTGAAGATCCAATGGTCTCAGTAGCATCGTTGGTCCTTTGACCTGAGACATTGATCGGATCTTACACGAGGACTGGAATGGTTTAATTACTTGGCTAAGTGACTTTAACCATAAGTCATGAGTTGCCAAGTCATTAACCACTCGAGGATACGTGTGAAGATCATCAATGGTCAAGAGGGGATCGCTCACTGTCGGGTATATATCAGACAGTTAATGGGTCATGACATTGACGCTCCATTAAATCCCTGGCCAGGGTCGTGGGAGTTCGTTTAGAACGGATGTCATACACTTTAAGGAGGTCATGGTCAAATAGCACGATCATGGGATTTGACAGAAACCATGCCCTCGATCATACCAGACTCAAAGAAGGAGCGAGGGATTATATCGATGCGGTAACTGTGGACTTACAGGTACCAGACAGGCTGGTTTAAACCTAGCGTCCTCTAGGATCACGCAGATTTACTTGACCCAACGTGATCAAAGGTTCGGAATAAATTAAACTATTATTCGGCTCTAGTAGAAGCGAATAATAAGTTTAATTTACTTCTAATTAGGAATTAGAGGTTAATGGGCCTTAAACTAGAGTGACTAAGGGCCTAGAGGATCACACACAATGGATTCTTGGGTGACGGATTATTATTGTACAAATGCATATATTAATTCCCTTTAATTCCTTTTGGAAAGGAGTTTAAAAGAGGACTTAATATATATATACAATAATAAAAAGGATATATATACGATTTCGATCCTTATGGGTTCTACAAGAAATGTCCAAAATCCTATATATAGACATGTTACGAGAGATTCCTTTCCTCTCTTGGCTAACCAAGCATTAAGACTTAAGAGAGGAGGATTAGCTCCTCCCCCCCTTTCCTCCCTCTTGCTCTCTCTCTCCAGAAGGTGAAAGGGTCGGGGAAGGTCATGCCGGGGGGGGGTACCGTCGCTGCGCAAGGATCTGTGTGAATCAGCTCTAGAGGCCGTGCATCTGTGCGGCTCGGTATTCTTCATCGGGCTTTGCAGACATCGTCGTTCCGCACAAGGTATAAATACGCAACCCGTAGTTAGGGGGTTAGGGCGATTAAAATGTCGATCAGAGCGTAGATATGGGTTTCCATGCAGTCGGGTTCAGGTAAATAAAATTTTTGTTATCCGCTGCGCTGCCCGTTGGTGCTGTTCGGAACCTTACAGGTACGATGGTAGTAGTCGCTCACCTGAGGCTGGGTTAGGATGCCCCTGACTACACCTAACTGTACATCACCCTGATGCTGAGCACATGGCACATCGACTGGCTCTCCCTCCATTAGTTCATCAAAGAACTCCTCTGCTAAGTCCTAATCAGCCTCGTAACTGATCGGCACAAGCTCAGGTGTGTGTTCGTTGGCAGAGGGATCAGAGATAACAAGCGACTCCCGAGTGGGACACTTGGTCGAATAGTGGCCAACTCCACCACACCTATAGCAATTGCCATACGTCTCGAGGCCCCGGGATGTTCCACTAGCCATCGGCCCCTTACCCTTGTCCACAAGATGGACCAGGGGTGTAGGAAGTAGGGGTCGAGTCGGTACGGCGGGCTGGGGAGGTCTAGGGGCAGGGATGAGTGCCGGCTGGCGAAGGGGAGGATCCCTCGGAGGGAGGGGGTGCCTAGGAGTAGCGAGGTCCTGGCGAGGGGTTTCCTGGGTGCGGGCCACAGGCCACCGAGTGTAGGAACCAGGCGTGGTCCTAGGATCGGACACGCGCGAATATGTGACCCCCTAGCGCGGGATAGGAGCAAACTCCACCTCAAATTGCTCCACCTCGAGGGCATCCTGGTATGCATCCTCCAACTTGTCCACTTTGCGGCGAAAAAGCTCATACTGAAGGTGTGGCCGCAGATCACGTCGAAAATGGGAAATAGTCAGGGAGCTTTCCTCTGTGGCATCACATCGCAGAAAGTACTCATCGAACTCGGTGATGTCATCAGAGAGGGACCGATCCCCTTGGGTGAGACTCTACCATCTGTCTATGAGACGCTGGTGGTATGTGGCAGGAAGGTACTTCTTCCTGAGTTTGGTCCTTATCTCATCCCACGTCTCGACTTGGGGCTCCTGATGGTGAAACAACAGGTTCTCCATGTTCCTCCAATAAGTCTGCGCCTGCCCTAGTATCTTCATTTTGGCGAACTTGACTTTCCGATGGTCCGTCATCTCAAACCACTCAAAATACCGGTCCATGTCGGCCTCCTAATCGTGATAGATCTTTGAGTCTATGGAACCGTCAAACGTGGGAGGGTCTGCTCGCACAGTCCAGAGGACCCGCTCGTCCTCATCATTTCTCTATGGTTGGTGACCACGACGGCGTCGGCCATTTCCACCATAATCGTTCGGACTCGTAGCCCTCAACATCGGGGGCACATGACTGTCGCTCCTCAACCCTGAGTGGGGCGGGCTGGGCAGCAGGCGCCTGAGGGGCTGGGACAGCTCCGGGGAGCTCCCGGTGGGGGACTCTCTCCACACTCTCTATCTTTCCAACCAGACCTTGAATAGATCAGTCGGAAGCCTGAGCGTGGTCCTCCATGGCCTTGAAACGGCTCTCTATATGCTCGGTATGCTCCCTAAGAGTTTGGTCGGACCTCTCCATATGCTCCCTAAGAGTTTGGTCGGACCTGTCCATGCGCTCCATGAGTAGAGCCACCAAGTCCTCCAGTGATCAGCCTCCCGGGTTGGCACCTCAGGGTTCACCCATAGTGTCAGGGCGATGGTACTGGGCACCTCTACGGGTGGGCATGCAATGGGACCTAAAGAAAACTAAGGGGTGACTCACTACGACCTATATGGACGGACTAATGCAAAATGACGGACGGCCTAGACTCCAATATCCGATACGAGGCAGAGGTTTGATCCGAAGAGCGCGCTCACGCAAGTGTGTCCCTTTCCCAATAGGCGTTGCCTATCGTTCCGGGAACACATTTGGATATGCCAGATGAAATGGAACACCTTGGACCAACTACCCTACACTCAAACTGGCTCTGATACCAATTTGATGCGGGACGACAATGAGACTCGACTCGGACTTGTTGCAAACCTTGGGCTCTATAAGACGACGCGGCCAACAACAACACAACAACACAGCACCTAAAGAGCTCCAGTAGAGGCGAACATGCCCCAAACATGAAGCGCTAAACTCACGGTCGTCCCGGGCGAGAGAAACGTGACGATCTGCACGGTTGAGTAACCGGCTTTGAGTCTCAGGTGGTCAGCTCGCACACACAACTCACAATGGTGATTAAGTACGAACTAGATAGGAAAATAACCTACTCACATGCAGCGGCATCTAAAACGCATACTAAATAAGCAAATACGAAAAGAGGGTGGCGAATGTACCTCCACGCTCGGGGACTGGGGAAGACGTCACGGCCAAGTTCCGTGACTCCCGGTACAGTAAATAAAGTTAATTACAACAGTGATTTTCTTGCCCAGTCCACGCAGGGATGTAAAGGGCTACACAAAAATGCCAAGAGCATCAAATTTGGGTTGACGGGCAGCAAGGCGGTGGGTTCCGGGCGATGGTGGGCAGCAGCTCCGGTTCTACGATTTGCTGGCCGGTAGGACAGCAAACACAGACGTCCAAAGGGACGTCGACCTCCTAGGATCTGCTGAAGGCGATGGTGCACCCGGACGGTGGCGGAGGGTCCCTGGTCGACCCCCGGGAGTGGCGGTTGCTGAAGCTATCCCGACATATTTTTGCTGGAATTATCTGTTGCCCCCCTTTTGTAGGTCTACCTCAGAGCAGAAATGCGCGCTCCCACAAAAACGGCCGCCATGACTAGATCTGGTGTCGGATCGGGGCGAAACTAGCGCTGTGGGAAAGAGGACTCAAAGGGATTCAACAAATTTGAATTTCAGTTCCATCCAACAGTTGGATTGGAAATGAAAATGACTGTAACACGCTGACTGATGTTGGCTCGGAATACAGAACTGACAGGGCAAAATGGGATCTGCCTGTTCAAGGGGTTTGACCGAAACTCAAATGAAGGATCTATGACTTGGGATTTTTATGGTGGAGAGGGGGGAAGGAGGTAGTCACACCATATTTTTTTTGTATTTTTCTGACAACTTTTGAGGGGGTGGAAAAGTCGACTACCAACAGACTACCTTGTAGATCTGCACACAGGCACACTGTGAGAAGGGAAAACAAATAACTGGGAGGGGACCTAAATGGACTCTGATCTGCATGAAAATTGAACTGGGAATGGTGGACGATGAGAGGAACCTACCCTCAAAACCTCATCACGATCAGACGATTGGATCTCCCGTACCAACATTTTTCTCGAGCTGTTGTCCAGGAATCCCAAAATTCAAGACAACAGGTGGAAGCCAGGTTGTGGTGGCTTGATGGCGGCACGAACGGAGGCGACGACGACGACGATCGATTGCAGCAAATAGAGAAAGAGAAGGAGAGGAAGATCACTCAGAAATAATAGGGTTTCAGCCCTAGATCTGAGGCAGCAAGGGAGAGGAAGAGGAAGAACTAGCAAGAGAGGGAGAAGGGGAGGTGCGCCCAAAGCATCTTTCCAATTTAATTCTTCATTAATTTTGACAAAAATGCAACAAGAGACATTAAATACTATACCCTAGACATAGACAAATGACCTAGGATGCCCTTGGTCAAGGGGGTATGATGCGGGACGACAACAAGACTCGACTCCAATTAGGTGCGAACCTTGGACTCTACAAGATGACACGACTAAAGAGACGACGCGACCAGCAACAACACTACTACGCGGCACCTAAAGAGCTCCAGAATAGGCGAACATGCCCCAAACAAGAAACGCTAACTCACAGTCATCTCCGGCTTGGGAAACGCGACGATATGCACGGTTGAGTAATCGGCTTTGAGTCTCAGGTGGTGGGCTCACTCTCGTGCTCAGAACGAGTCACGGGACGGGTCTTGCACTCACAACTCACAATGGTGATTAAGTATGAATTAGCTTGGAAAATAACCTACTCACATGCAGCAGCATCTAGAACGCATACTAAATAAGCAAATACAATAAAGAGGGTGGCGAATGTACCTCCACGCTCGGGGCGTGGGGAAGACGTCCCGGCCAAGTTCTGTGACTCCCGGTACAGTAAATAAAGTTAATTATAGCAGTGATTTTCTTGCCCACTCCACGCACGGAGGTAAAGGGATACACAAAAAATACCGAGAGCACCGAATTGGGTTGACGGGCAGCAAGGCGGCGGGTTCCGGGCGACGGCGGGCAGCAGCTCCGGTTCTGCAATTTGATTGCCGACAGGACAGTGAACACGGACGTCCAATGGGACGTCAGCCTCTTCGGATCTTCTACAGGTGGAGGTGCACTGGGACGGTGGCGGAGGGTCCCTGGTCAACCCCCGGGAGTGGCGGTTGCTGAAGCTATCCTGAAGTATTTGTTCTGGAATTATCCGGTGACCCCTTGTTGCTGGCCAGTCTCGGAGCAGAAATGTGCGCCTCCACAAAAATGGCCAGGACGACCAGATCCGAAGTTGGATCGGGGCGAGATTAGCGCCGTTGGAAAGAGGACTCAGAGATCTTCAACATATTGGAATTTCAGATCCATCCAACTGCTGGCTTGGAAATGAAAACTACTGCAAACTGACTGAGTTCTCTATCCCGGAACACAGAACAGACAGGGCAGAACATGATCTTCCTATTTATGGGGTTTGACTGAAAATCAAATGGAGGATCTAGGACTTCGGGAACTTTCTGGAGAGACGGGGGAGGGTGGTGATCATGGACATAGTTTTTTATATTTTTCTGACAACGTTTGGGGGGTGGGAAAAATCAACTACCAGGGGCTACCTCGCAGATCTGCTCACAGGAAGACTGTGAGGGGGAAAAATAAATGACTGGGAAGGGGCATAAACGGACTCTGATATGCATGAAAATTAAACTGGGAATGGTGGACGATGGGAGGAACCTACCCTCAAATCCTCATCACGTTCAGATGGTTGGATCTCCCGTACCAACCTTTTTACCGAGCTACTGTCCAACAATCTTGAAATTCAGGACAACAGGGTGGAAGCCGGGTTATGGTGGCTTGATGGCGGCACGAACGGCGATGGCGGCGGTAGTGATCGTTTGCAGCAGCAAGAGGAAGAGAAAGAGAGGAAGATCACTCAGAAAGATTAGGGTTTCAGCCCTAGATCTGAAGAAATATGGAGGAAGAAGAAGAAGAGGTGCGCCCTTTGCCAATTTCCAACATAATTCATCATTAATTCTTGCATAAAATGCCATAAGAGACATTGAATACTAAACCCTAGACCTAGGACAAATGACCTCTATTGCCCTTGGTCAAAGGGGCATAAAGGGAAAGGAGGAAATAAAAAGACTAAACAATTCTTCACATGGGGACAAACAAGGGGGCGCCCCCTCCTTAGTCAACAATGGCAACCCATGGTCAATATTCCATACTTAACCATGGGCCATCATATTGGGCCCTCTATGAAAGGAGGCCTACAAGAGTGGGAAGGCCCAATTGGGCTTCTAATGGTTTTGAGGCCCATTTTGAAAATTGGACCCCTTACATGAAGTTTAGCCCATATTACACTCTTGACCCATATTAAAGCTGAAAATATAAATACACACCAATACACCCAAAATAAATACAGAAAAATATCAAAACTCCGATGGAGGCTCCATACTATCACCCAACCACAAGGATGTCGGCGTGCTGTGTGTCTGGTACCGGCGGCTAGACTGGTATCCCCACCAATTATCCCCGGGTGGGAGGAGTGGTGTCGCTCACAATAGGTGGAGACGGCTCAAAGGGCTCATTGGGTATCACCGCTGGGTCCCTATAAGCGACTAGATCTGAAATGTTGAAAGTGGAGTTGATCGCGTAATCCTCTGGCAAGTCCACAACATATGCATTTGATCCGACTCGCCTCACTATCCAAAAGGGACCGGCACCGCGAGCGTGTAACTTCTTCACGGCTCCCGAGGGAAACCGTTCAGGTCTGACCCTGATCATGACATAATTGCCCTCCTGAAACTCACGGTGGTGCCTATGGACGTCAGCCAATTCTTTGTATCATGGGTTGCTGGAGTCAATGTGACGACATACATGCTCATGCAACTGTCTAATATGATTGGCAAAGGACTCGGCTGCCTCGGACACATGGGACTGGAGGAGAGATAGGACTAGGTCTATGGGCTTCCTAGGTTTATGGCTAGTGACAATCTCAAAGGGGCTCATGCCTGTAGACCTATTGACCGAATCGTTGTAGGCAAACTCTACTAAGGGTAAGACCAAATCCCAATCCCTGACTCGATATCGGACCAGACACCTAAGAAGATCCGCCAAACTCCTATTGACAACCTCAGTCAGACCATCAGTCTGGGGGTGATATGCAGTGAAGAATTTCAATTGAATGCCCATCATGTGCCATAGGGTCTTCCAAAAATAGCTAGTGAAGCGCACATCCCTATCAGACACTGTAGTGCGTGGGAGTCCGAATCTGGAGACACAGTGTGAAAAGAATAGACGGGCAACTCTAGAGGCATCCGAAGTTTTGGAGCATGGGATGAATAATGCCATCTTTGAGAATCTGTCTATAACCACAAAGATAGAGTTATGCCGTCGGAGGGTGCGGGGTAATCCCAACACAAAGTCCATGCTAATGTCCTGCCATGGACTATCTGGGACGGGGAGGGGAGTATAGAGGTCGGTATTCTGCTTCCTTTGTTTGGCCATAGCGCAAATGTGGCACTGGGCCATGATGCGAGCAACATCCCTCTTCAGGCTCGGCCAATAGAATCGATGCTCAACCGCCTCTATGGACTTGTTCCCGCCGAAGTGGCCAGCAAGACCTCCCACGTGCATCTCCTACATAAGAAAGTTACGAACAAAAGTCCGTGGGATGCACAACTTGTCACCTCGAAATAGGTGACCCTCCTGAAGCACAAACTCACTATAATCACGCGAAGGACCGGCCTAAAGGACGGCATACATCGGACCAAAGTCCAGACAGTCAACATAAGCATCCTTTAGCCTCTCTAGGCCCACCACCTCTACACTCATGGTGGTCAACATCATCATCCGCCGACTTAGCGCATTGGCTACCTTGTTCTCCGCCCCTACCTTGAGCTTGAGCACAAGGGTGTACTTCTGGAGATACTCCACCCAACGACTGTGGCGAGCGTTCAGCTTCTTCTGGGTATGGAGGAATCGTAAGGCCTCATGATCAGAAAAGAGGACAAACTCCTGGTGCAAAAGATAGTGCCTCCAATACCTCAATGCCTGGACAACTACGTAAAATTCTTTATCATAGGTGGAATAACGCAGTTTGGCATCATTAAGCTTCTCGCTAAAGAATGCAATGGGGTGGGACTCCTGGCTCAAGACTCCACCAATACCCACTCCAGAAGCGTCACATGTGACCTCAAACACCTTAGAAAAATCAGGTAATGCAAGGACAGGTGCCTGGATCATACGCTCCTTAATGTCCTGAAAGGTCGTGGCTGCAGCCTTAGTCCATACGAATGCCCCCTTCTTTATGCAATCTGTGATCGGGGCAGTGATAGAACTGAAGCCACGAATGAAGCGGCGATAGAACGTCGCTAAGCCATGGAAGCTCCGGACATCGTGGAGGGTGCGAGGCTCGGGCCACTCCCTGATGGCCCTAATCTTCTCCGGAGCAACGGAGACTCCATCTCTAGACACAATGAACCCGAGGAAGGTAATCTGATCAGTCATGAAGGCACATTTCTTCGGGTTGGCGAATAAGCTCTCTCGCCTTAAAATGACACAGACCTGCCTAAGGTGGTGTAAGTGGTCCTCCCTAGTGCCGCTGTAGAAACGAATGTCATCAAAGTAGATGTTGCGCGGGGTTTTTTATGCCGATTACTGGGGTGAGGGAAGGGATACAGCGGTGAAGGAAAATACGGGAGTTTGATGTATCTCGGGTATCCTCCTTATGGGTGCATGCCTCTCACGGCGGTACCGGGCACTCTCCTTTCATGGAAAATCAGAAAGGGTCGAATGGCACGGATGTGTCGGGATAAGGGTTAACCGGACAAGATGCGGGCGTGCCAGTCGATCTCTCGACAATCACTCATAGAACCAATGTTTGACCGGGGAAGCGCCACCAGGGCGCAGCACGTGGGCTCTGGCAATCGGGCGACACATGGAGAGAAGGGGTTCCATGGGTGCGAGTGCGTAGGTGATTGCGGGAATCGTGTACAGGACGTCTTTCCTCACCGGCCGCAAGCAACCGGTGTTTATTTACATCGGATTGAATCCGAATACCTTCGTTCTAAGCTGAAGAGAAGTCTGTATGTGTGTCTGAAGCCATGGGTGGAGGGCCGGGGGTGTTCAACAGCTAGGGGTAAGCGTAAGACCGAGGGGTGCTAACTGGGATCAGGGTGTTGGGCACAGATGCCGAGTGGAGTGGGTAAGAAGCTGGAGGCCCGAATACGGATGTATGTATTTCATTGGTTTTATGATGAGCCACATGGGCTTTACAAGCGGGCCTTAATGGGCTGAAGTACAACTGGAGCATGCTGCGGGACAATTCCGACATGTGAGTCGGTCCCCTGGTCATTGCGTGACAAAGCGGATGTCCCCATGTTCTGCTGGAACTCTTTACAGAGGAGTTGGTGTGGGTCCGACTACCTTGGTGGTTAGAACGGACAGGGGCTGGCGCCTGGCGGAGGTCGGACGTGACTCGATGTGAGCGGTCGGGTCCTGGTCTCGGACGGAGAGCATTGTCAAGTTGGAGAGTCGAGGTCGGCCCCGAGATTGTGATTCCTGAGCCAGAGGTCCGACTAGACTTGATTTGTCAATCTGAGGGGCCGACGGTCGGCTGGGAGGTGAACAGTGGGCACGTGATTCCGTGTTGAGGGCCAATGCGGCGTTATGAAGTACCCTTCGTCACCGGCGTAAGTGTCGTATGTTGTTGAACACGGGCGAACCTGGGATGCGGGCATACTTGCCATTGGTACGGCCATCTTAGACGTGGCGGGGATGGGCTAGACGTGGCGGGGATGGGCTTGGTATGAGATAGCTAAACACCGCGTGAGGGGAGTATGTGAGACATACCCTCGGCGTGTGCGAGCCGACTAGCAAGCCAAACGCGCGCGCACTTGTCTTCTTGTGTTCCCGACCCTTGTCAAAAGCCTCGGGAATCCGAGGGTGCGACAATTAGGCCTGGGGAGTTTGCTCGTCCGTCCATGTGTCTGTAGGTTGCTTCACATACCGTATGCCTCCAACCATCTTGGTAAGGGGGGCAATTTATAGAAGTTGAAGGGGTGGGGGTGGGGTTTAGCCGGACCAAGTTAGGGGTCCAACTTGGTCCGGGTAAACCCCCCAAATAGTATTTTTATTTTTATTTTATTTTAATTTTTTATGTGTTTTGTGTGTGTGTGTAGGATTGGAAGGGGTGGGGTTTAGGCGGACCAGCCCAAGGGGCTGGTCTGGTCTGCCTAAACCTCTCCTCCATGGGGGTTTAGGCGGACCAGCCCCAAGGGCTGGTCTGGCCCGCCTAAACCCCTCTTCGGAAGAAGAAATTCTTTTTTTTTTTTATTTTTGGAGGGGTTTAGGCGGACCAGCTTGGGGGTCCAAGCTGGTCCGCCTAAACCCCCTCCCCTAGGGGGTTTAGGCGGACCAGCCTGGGGGTCCAGGCTGGTCCGCCTAAACCTCTCCCCAGGGGGGGTTAGGCGGACCAAAGTGGTCCTCTTTTTTAATTTTAAAAATCTTTTTTTATTACCCACGGTTTAGGCGGACCAGCATGGGGTCCAGGCTGGTCCCCCTAAACCCCCCCCCCCCTTGGGGGGTTTAGGCGGACCAGCTTGGGGGCCCAAGCTGGTCCGCCTAAACCCCTGCCCTGGGGGGGTTTGGGCGGACCAGATAGAAGAGAGAGAGGGGGAGTGGTCCCACCTCTATAAAATCTGGTTTTTTATGTAGTTTCTTCCCAAATTGGTTAAGAAGAAAAGGACAGGAGGATACTAGAAGGATACACTGGTGGATTGGCTGCTTATGCGCGAAGATCGAGGGATTGATGTGTGTGTGACTCAACGTAATCCTGGGACCCCGTCTTCGCGAGTTCTTCAACATACGGGTACGACGAATGAACTTTGCACGAACCTCGGACCGTGGAGTTAGGAATTTCCAGGAACTGGGACTGGGGAGGGCCGTCGGGCCCCCGAGCTGAGGGGAGGGCGTGGCCCCCGGGGAGTTCGCCCTCTCCGGGGGCGCGGCCATGCCCCGGGGCGGACTAGCCCCGGGCGAGTCGCAACCCCGGGAGATGGCCCCCGGGGGTCCTCCTTCATCATCTGGGGATATCCTTTGAAGGATATAGGGTCCCGGGATATTGGAACGGCCCATAGGGGCTTTTGTTCTTCGGGCTATAGTGGCCGCTCGCAAGGTGTTCGGGCGAATGCCCGACACACCCCAGGTTGCCGAACGAGCCCCGTAGGTGGCCGACGGGCCTTGGATTTGGCCAAAGGCCAAGGGTAGAAGTCCGTAGGGACTGGAAGGAGGCACCTTGGGCCGATGGGCCTTATCTCGTGCTACGTGCCGCATTATACGGTGGGTTGGCAGAGTAGCCTCGGGTTGGCCCGATAGCTAAGTTCAGTGGCTTGTTGCCACGTGTCTGAGGGTTGGGTGTGGCCCCGACTTGCTGGGGGGTCTTCGTAGGACCCAATTGGTGTACTGGAATCACGGGGTGACCCATGGATTGGTGTAGAAGGGTTGAAACACATGCGCCCACAAGTTGTTCGGCAGAATGTCGAACACGCGTGTGTGAGCCGTACACACGTACTACGGGCCTCCTGAGCCTATGGTTGACCTATTTGGGTCTTCCTTTGACCTTGGAGGGTTGAAAGAAGGCGTCCCGGGGTAGGCCCTTGGCCTTTTCACTGGGTGCCACGTGGTGTGGCTTGTAGTCAGAGTGTCCCCGGGATGGCCCGGGTGGTCGTGTAGAAGGCGGGCAAAGTCCGCAACTTAGGAGTCGGGAGTGGTCCCGATCGATTGCTAGTGTCGCCGTACGCTTCGGCTAGTGGGTTGGGGCCGTTGGTCGGGCCCACTGGGTTGTTGGAGGGGCTAGGTAGCCCATGCCTTGAAGGTGTTCGAGGAAATTCCTGAACCCTTATTTCTGGGTATTTTGCTGGGGAATAGTCTTGATACAACAAATGCCCCCCACGGGTCGTGCGTCGGAGGTGGAGACGAGGGCGTACGGCCCATGAACCTCTCCTTTTGAGTTGTTGTAGTTGCATTTTGACGTTTCATATGCTTGTGAGTTGTTGTATTGTATGTGTTGAATTTCTGGCATACTGACCATTTTTTTTGTGCTATGTCTTGCAGCTATGGCCCAATTTGGCAGGGACGAGAGGGTCCCAAGGAGTGTGGTCTGGGAGGAGGACCATTGGGTGAGGAGGACCGAGCGGCCCATGCCCCCTTTGGGCTTGCCAGTCATCACTGCGGCCAACATGGAGCAACTTGATGATGGGCAGACAGCTGTGGCAGAGGGCCCCGCCGACGAGCGCGGCAACAGGGTTGGGGTTGTGGAGCTGGCCCGCTGGTCGGAGGCGGGCGGGATTTATACTTATGACCGCAGCGGTGGCTATCTAGTGGAGTTCCCTCTGGACCGACACTTGTTTGAGTTTATCAGGCACTTCATCCCGTCAGGCCTGGAGGAGAGTGACTCACAGGTTGCTAGAGCCCGTCGTCGATTGGAGCGGGCGATCTTGGTGGGCCGAGACAGCTTGCACATAATTGTCCTTTGCAGCTTCCCAAGTTTCTCTATGGATTACTGGAGGCAGACTCAGTTTCCTAGTGCTGAGTGCCTGGGCTTCTTCAGTAGAGCAGTCCAGTTCGGAGTCCGCGCCAGAGTGATGGGTCCCGCTTTCTGGGATTTACATGAACACCATCGAGCTGAGACAGAATGCAGTCTGGGATTAGCACTGGAGCCATCAGGGCTGGAGTATGCCGGTGAAGGCTATGACGACCACAGCCTTTTGTCCGGGATTTTGCGACAGACCATCGTTAGTTGGTATGGCCGCTGGGCGGTGATTTCATCACACCGGTACCGCCAGGGAGCTACCGAGTGGTTGGTGGGTATAGTACACCACTACCGGGTGCTGCTAGACCGAGCTGATATCCGATATGCCATGACTGTGGCTCTATATGGGTATCCTTGCTACACAGGACTTCTACAGGCGTTGACAGAGCGCTTCAACCGTAGGTGGAACACCGTGGCGACGGTTGAGGGAGAGACCTCGTTAGACCTGTGGTCCCTATGCAGGATCTCTGGGTTGCCCATCAGCGGTGAGGGGTACAAGGAGGTAGTGATGGATGACCTCCACCGTAGCCACACTGACGGACATGGACGATACCGGGTTCCTTACAGCTATCGGTATTTGCTGAAGACCTGGAGGGACTTGGCCATGGCTGGGAAAGAAAGAGCGGCGTAGACCCCCCGAGTGCCGCTGAACGCGTGGATTCACCACTTTTATGATGGACCCTTTTGCTTTCACTAGGAGTTCGCGAGGGACCAGACCCCCTGGGAGAAGTATATAGAGGTGGAGCTGCGCTTCCGGACATACACGAGGTATATCTATGCACCACAGAATGGGTGGAACCCCTAGAGGCTGCCAGACGTGACCCACCTGGCCGCATACTGGTTGGCAATGTTTGTGGTCCCCCACGGGGAGGACGGCTAGCTGAGAGTAGAGCTATTGTGGCCTACGTGCCAACTGAAAGAGGGATGGAGGCTGGCCTTATCCCCAGCGGCTTTGGCTAATATTTATCAGGGACTGGGGGTACTGGCGGCGCACCCGGCGCCACGAGAGCGGAGCCTGCTTCTGCCGACTCACTACCTCAGTGCATGGGCTGGGCTGCTGTTCCCAAGGTTGGTGTCTCGCGGGTTTGTAGCGAACCAGGCGGCACCTTTGTTGTTTAGCTTCACCGGACAGCCAGATGGGGATGCAGTTGTACATCTAGAAGAGGCTAGGAGAGTTTTGTGTTACTTGCCCGGCAGGGGCGAGGAGGGTATTTCCTTTGACGGTGCCATGATGGACTCCCACCTGATCATGGTGCCTTCGGATGGTGGGGCGGCCTGCGCCCTACCTTACCAGCAGGAGCTGGATGCGTCATTGTACATAGAGTGGGTGATGAGCACCCGACCAGCGGTGCTGCCTTTACACCGGTCTGTGACGAGCTTCTTAGAGCCGTACTACCTGCATAGGTTTGCTCAGAACTTTGGGTAGGACCAGGGGATCCCGCCGAACCAGAAGTTTCCTTTGGCAGGTCGTCTGTACAGAGGCCGGGACACCCACTTGCTAGCCGTGGCATGGTGGGACTTTTACTGTCGCCGAGAGCCGGAGCGACTGCCGACGCATGTGCCCGGACACAGGGGACGGTTTGACGTCCACTACGCCAGGTGGTGGTTCGAGCATAGTCATCAGTACCGACAGAAGGCCTGGACGATCCGGAAAGCTGAGGAGACTTGTCTCTTGAGGGAGGATCTGCCTCTCATCGCACTAGATGATGGGTATCTGCGGACTCGCTTTTCTCTGATCTGCCTAGAGGTAGAGGGGCTAGTGCAACAGGCACCCCAGGGGAGCCGAGGCTCTTTATCGACAGGGCGGAGCGGCAATGGGGCACTGAAGCCCCTCAAGCAGGCGCGAGGGGCGCCTGGAGGTACCAGAGTCAGGGCACCTCGACCCGGGACGTCGAGGACTTGGTGGACCCAGTTTCTGGCTAACTACAGGTTCGAGCAGTGGGGTTCACTGGATCAAGTGCTCCTCGAGGGGAGCTTTGCAGATACGGCGGCTGACGACTGGAGGTGTCATATTGCCCACGCGATCGGGTCAGCTGGACCTGTAGAGCTCGTGTCCCTCATTGAGTGCGTCTACACCTTGAGGGACGTAAAGGAGGCGGTCACAAAGGCCGCACGGGTTGTGGGTTCGAAGCCAGAGCAGCTAGTTCCTCTACCACTGACTCCCTTCATGACTTCAGGTAAGACATCTTTATTAGCATGCTAGCCCTGCTTCATCATTTTCCAGGACATATGGCTGAGATATCTTGTGTGGATATGTTTGGCAGGTTCTGTGGCGGACAGGATCCCCTCTCCACAGGGACATCTTCTGGGGATGGTGACGGGGCTCTTCAGCCCCGGAGGAAGTTCCCCCGGGTGGAGACCGAAGTCAGGGAGGTTGGTGAGTCCTCTCAGGGACCCGCTGCCAGGGAGCATATCAAGGCGGAGCCGGCTCTGAGTAAGTGCCATATTCGCCTACTTGCTTTATATTGATTCAGCCTTGACGATTGGCTAACCTCGTGCAATTGGATTTGCCTTTTACAGCGCCACTGGAGACCGGGGCTGACGTGGCCTTCTCGCCACCCCAGGAGGTCGACCCACTTCCTGACGACGGGGTCGATCATGAGATAGATATGGAGGGACTTCTTCGTATGATGGATGAGACTGCCCCTGATGTCGAGACCTTCCCCGACTTTGAGCCATGGAAGGCTTCCAAGGATGCCCAGCCAGGTAAATAATTCTGGAACCGAGCGTGTCGTGTTTATGGCTATATTTGTTTCTGGGGGTTGATATAGTTGCTGGTGTCGTGCAGAGGTGGCCGGGGCATCAGAGACCGCAGCTTCTCCTGAGATGCAAGGTGAGGTGCCCCCATCCGTTGACGGGTAAGAGCCCGCTGCGACCCAGGATGACTTGGGTAAGTATCTAACTGTTACAGAAAGTATTGCCCTTCCGCTATATAGCCACGGGGATGCCGATACTGACTGACTTTATGAGGTCATTTGCCAGGTGAGGATCCAGCCGCTACTCTGGAGATGATTCAGGAGCTGGTCCGTACTGGCCCTTCCGTGTCTCTTCCCTCCTTTGAGGGGGAGCCTGAGGGAGGAAGTGCTTCAATATTGCCCGTGACTGAAGAAGTGTCTAGCCTATTGCCGCAGCTGTTGGTAGGGGTGGAGTGAGCTTCCCTGCCAGTTGTGGTGTAGGCCTGCACTGTGGGGCTGGTTGGGTCTTCGAGCATGGGACCCTCAGGTACGTAGCTGGGGACTTAATCATTTCTGTTAAGCCTCTTTTTGTTGATTGTCTTCTAGTGCTGAGGTCCGGTCGATGTTGTTTACAGGTGTACCTTCGCCTCTAGAAGAAGGTGAGCTACCCCGCAACGGGGCTGAGACGGTGGAGGAGGGGTCCACCGAAGTGGCCCCTACTGAGGATGACGAGGAGATCGTCGACATCGAAAAGGTTTCAAAGGGGAGTGCTCTTGCCGGTGAGTTTCCTGTTTGCAACTCTTAGCTGGAGAACCACTCTTGTATGGAGCTGGGTCTGGTGATGACCTTGTTTGCTGCATTGGCTTGCAGGAGCTTCAGGTTCGGCCACCTCTGGGAGTCCGTCGGGGACCTCGTCGAGCACTTCAGACGAGGACAGCTCAGAGATGGAGACAGAGGAGAGTTCGAGCTCGACCTCTTCATCCTTCGGGGCCTCGGCTGGTAGGGAGGTTCCGATGCGGACCACTTCTGGAGGTATGTTGATGGGGACATCTCCGTCCACTCCACATTTTTGGGGTTCCTGATGATCGCCAGCAGTGCTACATCTTGTTCGCCACTTTATTCTGGGTCATATAATGTATCTTTCATTTTCTTATTATGTAATTTTCCTTTTATTTGAGTCAAGTCCCTAGGTTAATTGGCATTAGAGTGGTTAATGAGTCAGTTGGGCTAAATTAAGTGGGCTAGGCCCATGGGCACCCCCTTCCCCCCTTGGTTTATTGTCATTAGTCTAAAACTCAGGGTCTTATGTTAAATTGTGGGATTCCTATAAATAGGACCCCAATCCCACCATTTGAAGCTAATGAATGAATGATATTGAGTTGAGTTTCCATAAAATTTGTGAGTTTCCCCTCTCTCCCTCTCTCCAGCTCTCTCTCTATTTCTCTCTCTCTCTCTCTCTCTCTAAAGGGGGCGAACCCCATTCTCTCTCCTCCCCACCCCCAATTTCAAAATTCACTCTCTCTCCTCCCCATTCACCTCTCATTAAGACCCCTCCCCCTTCCCCATACCTCCCATTTAATTCCCCTCCAACCCCTAGGTGGAATCCCCTTCTCCTAGGCACCTCTCCCTCCTCCCAAGCAACCTTTCCCCTTCCCCATACAACCTTTCATTTTCTCAAGGGAGAATCCCTTCTCCCAAGCACCCCTTCCCCTCCCCAAGGCAACCCTTCCCATTCCCTAGGCCCCCATTAACCCCTCCATTAACCCCACATTCAAACCAAAGGAGAGTTCTCTCCCCCCTCTCTCCTTCCCAACCCAAATTCGCAGCTCCCCCTTCCTCCACTTGCTAGACCACCTCCCAGCCCCCTTTCTGTCCCTCCCACACCTTGTATCACCCCCTAACAGACCCCCACATAGTCAGGTGTCACCCCCACACCCATCCACCCCATTTCCCACCACATCTACTCTGTCTCCCATCACCTATCATCACCCTATTCATCTCAGTCCACAGGCAGCAGTCAATGGTCGAGTTGCAGAGTCAACCACATCTTCACCACACATCTTCTGGACGCGTATCCTACATTGACGGAAAGCTCTTCCAGTCATCTTCGCAGGCGAGGTGATCCCGCCCCAATTCGAGTTCGGAGCTATCTGGGAGAGCCATTCTTCACCGACTGCGCAGAACCAGTCCGGCCAGAAACCAGAGCTGCCATTCAGAAGCTACTGCGACCACACCGGTGCTCCACTTGGTGCGCCACTTGACTGGGGCGAAGATCCACCAGTCCTCTGTCCAAAACAGCAAGCGGGACCTTGTTTGGAGTTCAGAGCTCCCCGTTCCAAATTATTTTCCCCAGGTGCGCAGGTCAGTCCTGTCAGGGACTGATCAGACCCCCTCTCACTCTTCGGGTTCCACATCCCTGCTCCGACCTCGTCTGGTGCCCTCCCTGGTGGCCACTCGAAGAAGACTCGTCCACGGTCGTCCTCGACTTGGTCCCGCCTCAATTGGACTTCGGGAGTGACCGTGGCACCTACATCCACCTGCTGCTGCACCCTGGGACCAGTCCGAACCAGAGCGCAGGGAGCCTGATCCAGAGCCCGCCCCTGCCGCTGTCAACGTCAGGATCATCCATAAAAATTCACAGGCATTCTTGGGTCTGTCAGAGACGTTTCGGCTCTGGTTTCGTCAACTTCTGAGTTCGGAGGAGTGCGTGGCAGCATCTACATCAACCCCCTGTCCGGTTATTCCAAAATGGGGCAGATCGTTCGGTAATAGCTAGTTCATCACCCCACCCCGCCTGGCCGGCTTAACGCCCCTCCCTGTGTGGAGGTAGTGTTTGTTTGTAACTGAAATTTCCCTTTCCCTAGTCCAACCCCCCTGCGTGGGGAGTAGTGCATGTAATATTTGAATAGGGGAAGCTACACCGACGCAGTGTGCGGGGAACCCACACTCCCCCGCTCGCCCTCGTCTCCGGCCGGGATTGGTGTCTTCACACCGATCAGGTGAGCTTCGGACCACTCTCCTCTTCTGGTTTCTTACCTTTTCTTAGTTTAGTATTATCTCTAGTTGCGCCGTCGGCAGTGAGAGAGAGCTCGTTCCAATTTCCCATCAATTCGAGTGCCACCGCGGGTGAGTTGTGAGGGAGACACTACATCCCACGCCCTCGGTGTGCCGGCCGCCCTTGAAGTTGGGCATCCCTATTCCATTGGGGTCCATCCCCAGCCATCCATATCCTTGGAACCCCAAGGTCCACTTCGGACCCTCACCATCAACGCCGGTCGGCCTACGGGCCCGGGTGCACGCCTCGTGGGAGAACCGCTTGTGAGATATCGCCGTTCAGTCCGGTTGCTTGAAAATCTAGGTCCAAGGAGTGGTGTCACATCAATTTGGTATCAGAGCAAGTTTTAGACTTGTCTCTACGAGTCTAGTCCTAGGGCATTGACATTTGAGTCTCCCTTGCATCATGATTTCCATCACTCCATTGCATGACCACCCTAGGGAGATGCCCCAAGTACCCATGGACCAATTTGACACTGTCATCAACAAGATTCATAACTATCTAGATACCCTCACCACCCGACTTGACCGGTTCGAAGCAAAAAGGAACCACGGCCCTAGAGCTTGGTCACCTCGGGATGAATTTGGATGGGAAGCCAAAGGACCCAAAGACTCATGGGAAGAGATGAAGATTGAGATTAGGAAGATCTTCACTCCCCGACCTTCCCACTCCTACCTTGAGAACCATAACCCGAGGAGCACTCCCACTCCCCCTTTCCCTTCCAGTCAACCCAAGACCTCCCTTAGGGCCCAAACTCCACCACCCCAAATGATTCCAATCCCGATCACCACCACCATTCAAACCAAATTGGCCACCACCCAACCCAAAATTCTTCATCAAACCCACACCCCACAAGCTTCCACGGTCCCCACCACCACCCCTCCATCATCCCCTAAAAGGGACACACCCCCCAAAACCAATCAACCCAATCCTCCTCAACCCACCCATCTTTCACTACCAACCCCAATCCTATCCCAACTTAGGTCTCCACTTCTTCCACTCCCAAACCCAACCCAAGTTCGAACACCCTCACCACCCCGGGTGCACCATGCCCCAACCTTCATCACCCCATCCCCAAAAGACCTTCCCATTCCCTTGGAGAGTAAAACCCCCACACCCCAAAGGGATAAGAATGTGATTGAGGTACATGAGGCCTCCCCTGATTGGGAAGAAGAATACGAGTCACAATGTCATGAGTTAGGCCGGGAAGTTCCAATCCCATGTGTAAAAAGCATCATGGCTCACACACCCAACCACCTAGAGGGGGAGAACACCATGGTCACCATCCCAACTGTGGGGGGAACACATGTCCAAGTTGAAGAAGAAACCTCGCACAGTGGTCTTCACCCTACACCACCCTCCCTAGTTGGGGCCGAGCTCATCTTAGGAGAATCCCTTTTACGTTGGCTAAAGGACAACCCAATTAGAGATATCATGGCCCATGTTTGCCCTCCCATGGAACACCACCTCCCCATAGTACCCTTATCCACCTATCACACCACAATCCAATCATCCTATCAAGTGGAAACATTAGGGGATCTTCTTATGGGTATAGCTTGGCAAATGGAGTTAACTAGCATGTTGACCACTGTAGCCGACCGACCTAGGAGCCTTGACCTCCTACACCTATGTGTCGGGTCCATCTCCTCGATTTACACTGTGGGTTGCTACACTAGCGACCTTCTTCTATTCCTCCCTACACCCGATGAGCCCGATGCTATCCACAAACTAGAGTTGCTTATCTCGGGTAGAACATCAAGCCCTCCATTCATGAACTTCGACCCAATTGTTCGAGTAGAGGAGGATGATTCATCACTATGTGAGGACCATGAGGACCTAGAGTTCCTCTCCCTAGGTGACCCTTACCATGACCCCTTCGATCCCTTCCTATACCCACCCACCTTACTCACCACCAACCTTTTCCTACCCCAACCAGCCATGTTGGATCAAGCCCACCTCTCCCAAAACCTGGTCCACACCAAGGGAACCATGACCATGGGTGAAATACACCTAGGAAACAATGAGATGCCCCACTCCATGATACATACCTTCTTTGACCCCTTCGACCCTTATAAGTGGGAGCTCAAGGACCACCCCATACCCACACACATGGTCGTCACCTCCAGGATAAGAGTGCACCTATCTTGGCATATCACAACATTCATCAGGGTCACAAGCCCAGTCATCTCATACATGTCACACACACTTTAGGCCCAATGCAGGACTGGCTCACATTTGGATGTGCTGGCCCTCCCACATTCGTCATAGCTCTTATGCATGAATGGAACATACATGGATCTCCGGGTCCCCCGGTAATTATCGCCACCATGCACGATAGATCCACCTATGGTTGCCCCGACCCCCCTGAGTCCATGAAAGTCTTCATCACATCTAAGCATGATAGGTCAATTTATGGTTGCCCTGGTCCACCTTTTCACACTACCCACTTTCACAACCACTCACCGCATCATAATGCATGGCATGAGCACACACGCAAGCAAATCGCAACGAGCGGTGAGGTTCACAAAGAGCGGGAAAAGGCTCGCGAGTGCCACTTGGAATTCCAAGTAGGCAACCTATCGATGGTGGCATTGGAGTGGCCCTACCCTAGAGTCACCTCCAACTTGAGGGCACGAGGAATTGGACCTTGCCAAGTTCCGAGTGACTTTGGCAACCCAGTTTACGGGTTGGACTTGCTAATAGGTTTTGGGATACACCCAACTTTTGGCGCGGCGGATCTGGCAACCTATATGGGAACCGCGGTGGAACCCAGTGAGCAGCTTGAGCCTACCCCCACCTTTGTGAGTGATATCCTCGGAGAGCCTCCACATATCAGCCTGAGAGTCCGACGCGCGCACACGGAGGCAATACTGGGCAAGTAGGATACCATCACCAGCAAGAGGGTGTGCCCAAGCCACCGTGAGAGGATGAAGGACCGTCCCCTAGTTACGAACGCAGGGTTGAGTTTAGAGGTCGAGGTTCACCCCGAGATGCTTTAGAGGACCACTTACTCGACGGAGTCGAGTTTTCCGCACCCCGGAGGTATGATGGGGACATCTCCATCCACTCCACATTTTTGGGGTTCCTGATGATCGCCAGCAGTGCTACATCTTGTTCGCCACTTTATTCTGAGTCATATAATGTATCTTTCATTTTCTTATTATGTAATTTTCCTTTTATTTGAGTCAAGTCCCTAGGTTAATTGGCATTAGAGTGGTTAATGAGTCAGTTGGGCCCAATTAAGTGGGCTAGGCCCATGGGCACCTCCTTCCCCCCTTGGTTTATTGTCATTAGTCTAAAACTCAGGGTCTTATGTTAAATTGTGGGATTCCTATAAATAGGACTCCAATCCCACCATTTGAAGCTAACGAATGAATGATATTGAGTTGAGTTTCCATAAAATTTGTGAGTTTCTCCTCTCTCCCTCTCTCTAGCTCTCTCTCTATTTCTCTCTCTCTCTCTCTCTAAAGGGGGCGAACCCCATTCTCTCTCCTCCCCACCCCCAATTTCGAAATTCACTCTCTCTCCTCCCCATTCACCTCTCATTAAGACCCCTCCCCTTTCCCCATACCTCCCATTTAATTCCCCTCCAACCCCTAGGTGGAATCCCCTTCTCCTAGGCACCTCTCCCTCCTCCCAAGCAACCTTTCCCCTTCCCCAGACAACCTTTCATTTTCCCAAGGGAGAATCCCTTCTCCCAAACACCGCTTCCCCTCCCCAAGGCAACCCTTCCCATTCCTTAGGCCCCCATTAACCCCTCCATTAACCCCACATTCAAACCAAAGGAGAGTTCTCTCCCCCCTCTCTCCTTCCCAACCCAAATTCGCAGCTCCCCCTTCCTCCACTTGCTAGACCACCTCCCAGCCCCCTTTCTGCCCCTCCCACACCTTGTATCACCCCCTAACAGACCCCCACATAGTCAGGTGTCACCGCCACACCCATCCACCCCATTTCCCACCCCATCTACTCCGTCTCCCATCACCTATCATCACCCTATTCATCTCAGTCCGCAGGCAGCAGTCAATGGTCGAGTTGCAGAGTCAACCACGTCTTCACAGCACATCTTATGGAGGCGTATCCTACATTGTCAGAAAGCTCTTCCAGTCGTCTTTGCAGGCGAGGTGATCCCGCCCCAATTCAAGTTCGGAGCTGTCCGGGAAGCCATTCTTCACCGACTGCGCAGAACTAGTCCGGCCAGAAACTAGAGCTGCCATTCAGAAGCTACTGCGACCACACCGATACTCCACTTGGTACGCCACTTGACCGGGGTGAAGATCCACCAGTCCTCTGTCCAACACAGCAAGCAAGACCTCGTTTGGAGTTCGGAGCTCCCCGTTCCAAATTATTTTCCCCAGGTGCGCAGGTCAGTCCTGTCAGGGACTGAACAGACCCCCTCTCACTCTTCGGGTTCCACCTCCCTGCTCCGACCTCGTCTGGTGCCCTCCCTGGTGGCCACTCTAATACGACTTGTCCACGGTCATCCTCGACTTGGTCCTGCCTCAATTGGACTTCGGGAGTGACCGTGGCACCTACGTCCACCTGCTGTTGCACCCTGGGACCAGTCCGAACCAGAGTGCAGGGAGCCTGATCCAGAGCCCGCCCCCGCCGGTGTCGACGTCAGGATCATCCATAAAAATTCACAGGCATTCTTGGGTCTGTCAGAGACATTTTGGCTCCAGTTTTGTCGACTTCCGAGTTCGGAGGAGTGCGTGGCAGCGTCTACATCAACCCCCTGTCCGGTTATTCCAGAATGGGGCAGATCGTTCGGCAATAGCTAGTTCAGCACCCCACCCCGCCTGGCCGGCTTAACGCCCCTCCCTGTGTGGAGGTAGTGTTTGTTTGTAACTGAAATTTCCCTTTCCCTAGTCCAACCCCCCTGCGTGGGGAGTAGTGCATGTAATATTTGAACATGGGAAGCTACACCGACGCAATGTGCGGGGAACCCATACTCCCCCGCTCGCCCTCATCTCCGGCCGGGATTGGTGTCTTCACACCGATCAGGTGAGCTTCGGACCACTCTCCTCTACTGGTTTCTTACCTTTGCTTAGTTTAGTATTATCTCTAGTTGCGCCGTCAGCAGTGAGAGAGAGCTCGTTCCAATTTCCCATCAATTCGAGTGCCACCGCGGGTGAGTTGTGAGGGAGACACTACATCCCACGCCCTCGGTGTGCCGGCCACCCTTGAAGTTGGGCATCCCTATTCCATTGGGGTCCATCCCCAGCCAGCCATATCCTTGGAACCCCAAGGTCCACTTCGGACCCTCACCATCATCGCCGGTCCGCCTACAGGCCCGGGTGCGCGCCTCACGGGAGAACCGCTTGTGAGATATCGCCGTTCAGTCCAGTTGCTTGCAAATCTAGGTCCAAGGAGTGGTGTCACATCATATATAGTGGTCCTCTCCGCCTTTATTTAGTGCTTGCACGCTCTATAAGGTAGAGTGCTAACGTTCTTGAGTTACTTGCAGCATCGGATCCTGGGGAGGAGTAGGCGTCGGATCCTGATGAAGGCAGGCAGGAGGGGCCTCCTGTCCCACCTGTGCTTGCTGGAGATGACCGGATGGTGGAGGAACCATTGCCCTCTCCAACCCCGGTAGGTGATGCTGTGGAGGCAGAGGTGCAGTTGCCTTCCTCGACCCCGACAGGTGATGCCACAGAGTCGGCTGGACTTGCTCCAGGTAAGGAGTCAGGATTTGTCTCCTTCTTTTTGTCAGGTTTTTCACCTTGTTTGTCGAAGGAAGCCTTCTATGTGTTACTGACTCCCTTTGGTGTTTATTGGAACTATGCAGGTTCCACTGGAGTGTTGGCTGCATCCGGAGGCCTCTCCCTAGATTTAGGGGTCAAGTGGCCTCCATTCGCTTCTCCGCAAGAGCCGTTGCTGGAGGTGAGTGTAGGTGCCGCCCTGCTCCAGGGGTGATGTGACACGACGACGGATGATGATGTTCTGAAATCAAGTTGATGTAAAACTACCCCTTGGACCTAGAGTAGCAAGCAGCACAACAAGTTGGTAACGTCACATTGGCGGATTCACTCGCGTAAGCATACTCGGATCCGTAGAAGGACCGGCGATGGCGGAGAGGGTCCGAGGTTGGACCTCGGGGCTCCAAGGGTTTGGCCAGCTAGGATTAGATACCAATGAGCCAAGGATGCCCAAAATCAAGGGCGACCGGCACGCCGAGGGCGAGGGTTGAAATGTCACGCTCACAACTCACCCGCGGTAATCACGCAACTAAAAGATAAATCAGGTTCGGGCACTCTCTTACGCCGACGGTACTGAGGATGCAATACTAATTAAGCAAGAGAAAGCCGGCAAAGAGTAGTGTGAGTGGCTCACCTGATCGGCGTGAAGACACCGATCCCGGTCGGAGACGAGGGCGAGCGGGAAAGTGTGGGTTCCCCGCACACTGCGCCGATGAAGCTTCAAAAAAAAAAACCTGCTCAAGAGTACATGCACTACACCTCGCGTAGGAGGGTGATCTCGGGGGTGGGAATTAATTGATTACAAACAAACACTACCTCCCGCAGGGAGGGGCGGTAAGCCGGCCAGGCAAGAAGGGTAGATTGATCGAGAAACCCACGAGGAGGAGCCGCTACCGAACCAGACTGCTTGCTGTGGTTGGCGATAGACAGGCGGTGTAGTTGCTGTAGATCTCAGCCAGGAATTTTTCCGATGACGAGCCCAGGGGGGATCTTCTCGTAACAGGAACCCAAACACTTCTGATTTATGTCAATTTATTCTGACGTCGTCGATGGCTGCAGTGGAGGTCTGAGTAGAGCAACAGCTTCTGGGGCGGATGGCTCCCTGTTTCTGTCTGCAACTTGCAGAAGTTGCCTCGGTCGCTCCATGATACCGAATCACGAACCGTCGGATTCCCTGGATCCGTGGACAAAGCCTCTACACAGAAAAACTGACGGAAACACTTTCTGAGGTCGGGGTGGACAGGGGGACGCTGACGAGTGGGAACTGGTCGCTGCAGACTGCAGGAGGCAGACCCGCGCGATCGAGGGAGAAAATTCGGAACTCTGGCTCCCGGTTGCCGAAAGAGGTCCCGTTTCTTGGTCCTGATCGGGGACAGGGGGTGGAATAACTTTGATGAAGGACCTTCGGTCTGATTCCTTCACGGTTAGTCGTGGTACGGCGACGAACTGGGTTGCAGGTTCTGGCCGCAGCGACTACCAGATAGGAACAGTGGATTGCAGAAGTTGTCCCGGCCGCTCCCGGATGCCGATTCTCGAACCGTCGGAGTTTCTGGAATCGTGGACGATCCCTCTGTGCTGAAAAACTGACGGGAAAGCCGTCCGATGTCAGGGTGGACTGGGGGTTGCCAATGAGTGGAGGCAGGTCACTACCACCTGTGGGAGACAGACCCGACCAGTCGTGGAAGAAAGACCAAAACTCTGACTTCCGGACGCCGAATGCACTTCCGCTTCTTAATCCAGAAAGAGGACTGGTGGAGGAAGATATTTTCAGAAGAACTCGCGGATTGAATCTTCCACTGTCGGCCGTGGTGCAGCTTTGAACCGGGTTCATGAGCTCTGCTGACGGAGCTCTGCGCAGTCGGGGAAGATTGGCTCTCCCAGACAGCCCCGAACTCGGAACGGGACGATTCCACCTCGCTTGCGAAGTAGACTTGCATATATTTCTGTCGATGTAGGCCACACCCTCAGCAGGACCAGGATGGAGTCGTGGGCGGTGCTGCACCTGGGTGCGGATCTGCTGGTCTTCTCTGCACACAGGTTGGAGATTGGATGGTGGGGCAAGGTTGAGGGGGAGTGGAGTTTGGTAATGGAGGGGAGGGTGGAGGTGATTGCAGATGGGGGAGGGATGTGTGGGGGTGATGAGAGGGGCGGAGCCGGTGGTAGGGAGGTGCAGGAGGGTGGAGGGGAGTGGGGGCCGAAGCTTGGAGAGGGGAGGGTGGAGGGGTCGGCCAAGGTGGTGGGGTGGGTGTAGGTGGTGAGAGGGGGGGCACAACTCCTAGAGGGGGTGGCTGCTTGGGTCGCCCAAGGGACTTAATGGGGGTGTTGGGGAGTGGGAGGGTTGTCTTGGATATGGGGAGATGTATGGGGAATAGGGAGGGTTGTCTAGGGAAGGTGAAAGGTTGCTTGGGATGTGGAGGGAATTGAAGGGAGTTATGGCCTTGGGAATATGAAAGGGTGGGGAGGTGAGGTGGCAGCTGAGGTGGCCGGGGAAGGGGGAGGTGAAAGGGCAGGTTCGCCCAAGGGAGAGAGAGAGAAGGGGGAGGAGAGAGAGAGGGGTTCGACCCCTAGAGAGAGAGAGAGAGAGAGAATGAGAGAGCTGGAGAGAGAGAGGGATGCACTTAGGCTCAAATTTGCTTAATACTTCATTAGCCTCAAAAGAGGGGGGTTGGGGTCCTATATATAGGAAATCCCCATTTTACAAAAAGTCCCCGTGAAAAAGGACTAATGACAGAAGACCAAGGGGTGGGGAGAGGGGCGCCCATGGGCCAAGCAAATGATATGGCCCAATAAGATATGATAACCCATTAACCCTCTTGGCCACTTAATGAAACCTTAGACTTAGGTAGATGACTTACTAACTTAGGTACTTGACTCAATAAAAGGAAAATTACATGATTTAAGACTCAAGAAAAAATGTAAAAATTACATAGCTAGACTCAGAAGCTTGAGATGAAAATAGTGGCAAGCATCGGGACCCACGGGGAAATGGGAAGTGGTAAGTGATGTCCCCATCAAGGGGGCGCGAGGCTACTCACAGAGCGAGCCCCTCCCTTCTACAGAGGACCTGAGGCAGCGACTACGGGACTGCACCCAGGGCTATCATGCACTTGGATTCCCACGCGAGCTTTGGATGTCCGGGTTAGCTGGAATCTGGGCCGAGTACCTGCGGCTCCACAAGGTGCAGGAGCAGAGGTCTCTGAGACTAGTGGCGATCCGGGAGGCGCAGGAGCAGCCGGCTCGGCTCGTGTCAGCCATAGTTGAGCAGAAGAGTCACGCCGAAGCGACATCGTCAGTATCTCAGGCGCGAGCCGCACAGTTGAGGGAGGTGGAGAGTCAGGCTGAGGCCTTGAGAAAGGCCTAGCAGGAGCGGTAGGCAGTCACCGAGCACGTCCGAGCCGAGTGGCAGGTGGCTGAGACCACAGTCGGAGCCAGTGCCCAGCTCTTGTCCACCTTGGATGCGGAGCTTGCAGCAGCGGACTTTCGTCTTGCAGCGCTGGAGGGGGCTGAGGCGGAGCCCTGATTGTATCTCCCCCCCTTTTTTTATCTGAGTGTATGGATTTTGTTACCCCAAGGGCATGTCTTGGGCTCCTTTTACATAGTATTAATGACAAATTCCAGCTCCTTCGTTTACTGGGTTGTTCCCTCCCCTCTTTAATGGAATGGAATGATGCGTGTGAACTGACGACCACTTATTGTTAGTCATGCTTGCTTGTCCTACGACGCATTGTCATGAGTGATAACAGGGACCGGTTTTAAGGAACTCGGTGTTAGAAGCTGGTGGTTTAGTCCTGGGTAGTAGAGGAAAGAAAGGCTATATGTGGGGGCCGATCCTCCCGGGGGACGAAAGCCCGCATACCTGAGAACCAACGTAGGCCCGTAAGAACGGGGTAGCTTACGTGGTTTAGGGTTGTAGAGGTGATTCTAGAGGGTATATATTGACCCTAAGCTGGATGGTGGAATGCCGGCTAACATTATGCCGTTAGTCAAAGAATGTGATTCGTATGTGCCTGGGAAACTGGGATTGAGCTGGCTAGATGGCCTAGGCGGGCATGGCGACCAAGACCGAGACTGGGAGAGGGACTGGTAATTGAAGCTGGAACTGCGATCGAGAATGGGATTGGAGCAGAAGCTAGCTGGGTGACCTAGAAAGGTGCAATGGTTGGGAACTGAATCGAGTCAGATAGCTAGCCTGGGAAGGCGTTATAGCCGAGACTAGGATTGGAGGCTAGGAGACTAGCCTGCGAAGGCATTGTAGCCGGAGACTGGAGGCTGGCCTATAAAGGTGTTGTAGCCGAGGCTGGAAGCTAGAGACTGGCGGCTGGCCTGTGAAGGCATTGTAGCCGAAACTGGAAACTGGAGATTGGCGACTGGCCTGTGAAGGCGTTGTAGCCGAAACTGGAAGCTGGAGACTGGCGGCTGGCCTGTGAAGGCGTTGTAGCTAAAACTGGAAGCTGGAAATTGGCGGCTGGCTTGTGAAGGCGTTGTAGCCGGAGACTGGAAGCTGGAGACTGGCGGCTGGCTTGAGAAGGTGTTGTAGCTGAATCTGGAAGTTGGAAATTGGCGGCTAGCTTGTGAAGGCGTTGTAGCCGGAACTGGAAGCTGAAAATTGGCGACTGGCCTTTGAAGGCATTGTAGCCGAAACTGGAAGCTGGAAATTAGAGGCTGGCCTGTGAAGGCGTTGTAGCCGGAACTGGAAGCTGGAGACTGGCGGTTGGCCTATGAAGGCGTTTTAGCCGAAACTGGAAGCTAGAGACTGGCGGCTGGCCTGTGAAGGCGTTGTAGCAGAAACTGGAACTGGAAATCGATGATGACCAACCCTCGGGGGTGTAGTGACCATCAATTTATGGAGTGATGCTGAGCTCGCCATCAGGGCGTATCGTAGCCGGTGGCTTTGTAAGTGAAGAGTGGAGAGGGAGAGAATTTTTTTTTCTCTATACCAGCCCTACCGCCCTTCCAGGTTTTCACCAGGGATGGCCCCCTTTAGCTTTTTCCGGTGCGCCCTTGCGGGTTTTCATACCGAGGGGTTACCCGATTTTGCCTAAGGCACCCTTTCGAGTTTTCACCTTAGTTGGGTTGGTGGCAGTTTTTGCCCCCAGTCGCCTCGTAGAGAGAGTTGACTGAGGCCGCCGGGGTATCTCTATTCTTAACCCTATATATATATATATATATATATTTGAGACCATTGTCCATAGCATATTACTGTCAGGGGACGTAACCTGAAACTGGAAGATGTGGATGGTCGAATATTGCCCGAACATTGGGAAGGGTTTTTTTTTTCGGAACCCTTCAAGCCATGGTGGCGAAGAGCCACTTTGTCATGGCAGGGTATGACTGGAGTTGTGACTAGTGAATCGGGGATTGTATGGGGGAACTGGGACTATGATGAACTGGAAGGCTCTGGATTTGCAGGGCATGTGGGATGTAGGGGCAGGGGATGATAAATGTCTCAGAATGCATTGGGATACGAGTTTACGGAGACGGTGACGGGAAGCTTGGCTGTTACAGGGACTGGTTGAACTGTGATGTTGAGGTAAGGGCCAAAGGTTGGCCAAACTAGGCAGGAATAATGCAAGGTTAACGGGGGATTGGAGGGTTCACGTCGGAGCAGTGCGAACGGATTGAAGACTGGCTCTGGATGAGGCTAACGGCCCACCAAGGAATAGGTGGGAGGCCGTTCTGACTGGGGGGGAGAAGAAGATTTTCTCGTTATCGGCTCTACCGCCCTTTCAGGTTTTCGCTAGAGCCGACCCCCTTTAACTTTTTCCGACGCGCCCTTACGGGTTTTCACGTCGAGGGGTTTCCCGATTTTGCCTGAGGTGCCCTTTCGGGTTTCCACTTCAGCTGAGTTACTGGCATTTTTGCCCCCAATCACCCCCTTGTGGAGAAGATGACCGGATCTATCGGGGCATCGCTATTTTTAACCCCATATATGTTGTGCCCCTGTGGTTTTGATGTCAGCAAGCACTATGAGTATGAATGATTGATCACCATGTGTCTGCATATGAATGATTGATTGAGCATCTTACTTCCATGCATGCATAAAGAGTCGTATGGGTTCTAGTATATAGAGTGCGTCGACGCACTGTAGTGGCTGCGGCGACTCAGTCTAGATTTTCTGGAAGGATACCCATTCTGGAAGGGGGTGTGCGTTGACGCTGTATGGGCACTGCGTTGACGCAGCCAGTTGTGTGTTCTAGCATTAACCCTGTAAAAACACATGCATACTCGGTGCATTGTTAGTTCTCCTGCACATTGCATCGGTGCATTCATCGGTTGCTTCAATACTAAGTCAGTACAGTTCATGCATACCGCATACACATATTCGGTGCAATTTATAGCTCCGCATTCACGACAAGTCTGTCCATGCATAACTTGAAGTCGATGCATTCAAGTGCATTTCATGATAACCAGCATAGTCAAAGCCTGTGTATACTTTATTTACGCATTGAAAGTCGATGCGTGTTCATTGCATCTGTCAGGTCTGTACATCGCCGCATGCTATCAAGTCTATACATCGCTGCATGCTATCAAGTCTATACATCGCCGCATGCTATCAAGTCTGTACATCGCCCGTGTTCTTCATGCATATACATAGTCAGTACATTCGTTTGTTTCATGTGTTCACAAAGTCTGCACACTCTCTGTTGATATGTCCGTGCATCATCTCACAAGTCTGTACAACCGTTGTTGATATTAGCATTCAAGTTCATGCATCATTTCACAAGTCTGTACAACCTCTGTTGATTCGAGCGTTTAAGTTCATACATCATTTCATCAGAGTCTGTACATTAGGAAGTTTTGCTTAAACTGTTGGCACAGCAAGTCGATGCATCGTTTGTACATTGTACACAAAATCTGCACATTCCTCGGTGGTATATCTGTGCATCGTTTGTACATCGCACACAAAGTATGTACACTCGTCGGTGGCATGTCCGTGCATTCATATTCAATGTGCATACTTTCCTGCATGCAAACTGCATTACACACCATCAAATCTATACATGCTTTGCATCAAGTCTGTACATGCTTAGTTCAACTCTCGAACTAACTCGGTGCGTCTTTCTGCCTTTCCTTTCAGATTAACTCAAACTGATGACAAGTCTGATCTGACAGAACTGCTGGTCGAGGAACTTAAGAAGGGCACGTGATCCAAGAATGGAGGAAGTGCCAGGATCGTGACACGTGTATTGCAGTAGGCTAAAATACTGCCACGTGGTCAAGGTGCTAGGGCGGGAATTCGTGGAAGACACACGCCCATCTACCTTCACTGCTCTATAAATAAGAGACTTCTCCATCTGGAGAAAGTGACCGTGAAAAGAGTGATCGAAATAGGGGAACTTACTTGAAAGAGGAGAAGCTGAAAGAGCCTGCACGATCTAGAAAAAGAAGAAAGAGAGAAGAAGAGAACGAGAGAGTTGAGAAAGAAAGAGTGAGCATTAAAGAAGAAGAAGAAGAAGAAAGAGAGACCGAGAGTTTAGAAGAAGAAGAAGAGAGTCATCTAAAGCTTTGTCTATACTGGACCGTGGATCAAATCCATGCCAGTCAGCTCTTTGAGAGCCACTTTGTGTTTTATCATCTACAGCTTTCTGTTGCTGTGTTCTTTCCATATTTTGTTTTCTTTTGAACCTTTATTCAAGCTGTTAGTCAGCAGAGCTAAGTTGTATTGCTCAGCGTTGCAGAGGAAGATTCCTCTGGACAGCAAGCTGTGTTGCTCAGCGGGCGAGGTGGATACCTCGGACAGCAAGCTGTGTTGCTCAGCGGGCGAGGTGGATACCTTGGACAGCAAGCTATGATGCTCTGCTATTTGTAGGTAAGCTTTGAGGCCCAGCCGTTCAAGCTGTGAGTCAGCGGGAAGCCACACTCGGGTTTGAGTGTGGGGTGGACGTAGGTCTGTGGACCGAACCACCTAAAAATTCCTTCGTGCACTGTGGTTTGAATGCTTACTATTTGCTTCCGCTAGATGAATGCTTAGGCTCGATCTATCTTTCTATGTCCAGTGAGTAAATTGACTGCACGTTCTTTGTTTGATTAAACGCACCAGTCTTTCAGACTCGATTGAACTTAGTTCGTTTCAATTCCGTATCTCCGAGTGTTCAAATTTATCAATTGGGCAAAAATTTTTAAGGATAGATTCATTCACCCCCCTCTGAATCCTTCACACCAACCCCAACAATTGGTTTCAGAGAGGGTGTCTGTAACAAAAGATCCAACGACCTGCAGATCCGTTCCTTGAGTTGGTTTCAGTGCGATTTGATTTGATCTTCTTTGTCTTGATCTTATGGCTGAAATTCCTGTATACACCGGTTCAGATTTCTATGGCTGGTACGGTCGTTTCAGAGACTATGTGATACATTTGAATTCTGATTTATGGGTACTCATTGTTCACGGTCCATATGAAGTTCCGGAGGACAAATCTCAATGGAGATCCTCAGACAGAATGAAATATGAAGAAAATCAAAAGGCCCTAGATCTAACAAAAAGGGCAATAGACTCTAATTATTTTCAATGTGTCAATTAGTGCAGGAGCGCAATAGAAATAATCGACAAAATATTGGAAAGATCGTGTAGAGATGAGGAAATGTGCTTCATGGTCAGAGATCAGTCCGAGGACTCATCCTCTCAGGTAAACTCTGAAACAGAAAATATCAGTTATGACGACTTAGTTGCCATGCATGAGCATCTACTGGATAAATATGAAAGAGTTAAATCTGAAAAGAGAAAATTAAGAAAAGAGAAAAATGCTGAAATCACAAGTCTGAAGGCTGAAAATGAAAATCTAAAATTAGAATTGAAAAATAAAGAAGGATCATGTGAAGATTGTTCATCTTTGAAAAAATTGTGTGACAGTATGGAATCTGATTTGAGCCTAAAAGAAACCTTGATTGATTCATTAAAAGAAGAAATGTTGCTCAATGAAAAGGAAATTGAAAAGACAGAAGAAAAACTAAAACAAGACAATGAAGAATTGAAATTACTAATTTTGCTATTTCTGAGAGGCTTTTAATGCTTGAAAAAGGGAAGAGTTCATTTGAAAATGAATGTGAGAGAGTGAGTACATTAATGGAAGAGATAGACAGCTACAAAATCGTCAATGCTATGCTTAATGAAAAGGCCACAAACTCTGAACTGCTAATCTCTTCTCTTAAAAATGAGATTTTGGATTTGAATAAGTCTCTGTCTGATTCTGCTAATCAAGAGAAGCAGAATGTTGTATCGGCAGATAACTGCATGAAGAAAGGCAGTAATCTTCAAGTTAAGCAGGGAATGAGGAATAAACTTTATACAGCTTTAGTGCGTAGCTCAGACATAGCTAGCACCTCCACCTCATCCCCTAAACAAGCTACTTCTCAAGAAAATAAGAAAAGAAAATAGAAAAGGAAAACATTGAAAAAGAATGATAACAACCAGCATGCTAAGAAAGTTCAGACCAACAAATCTATTATCAAGAACATTGAATGCTCTTACTATGGGAAATTTGGTCATGAGATGGCTGATTGCTTTGTGATGAAGAAGGATGATCTGAAACTTAACAGAATTCATGCTATGAATTCTCAGGTTAAGAAATCTTCTTTAGCTCAGAATAAAAGGATTCAGTGTTTTTACTGTCACAGAATTGGTCATCTTATGCATAATTGTAGACTAAAGAAACATGATGATCTCAATGCTAGAAAATTGTATGATAGGAATGTTCATGCTAAAAATCAGGCAAATCATAAGAAGAACATTCAATGTTTTCATTGCGGCAAATTGGGTCACATTGTTGCACAATGCTGGCATGCACATGGGAGTAACAATCGTCACAAATCTGCTAAAACCCCTGTGTATCAAAATGCCTTTGATAGAAATGATATTGTCCCTAGAGGCAAGTACAATGAGTGCTTCAAATGTGGGAGGCATGGCCATACAGTCAAAGACTATTGGCATGCTCAGGGAAGTAGATTTAATTCTAAATCTGTATAATTTCCTGCTCCCAATGCTGCTGGTAAGAATAAAGCTGTTAATAAAAGAAAACTTTCTCTATGTTTTGAATGTGGAAAGCCAGGTCACAGGGATGCAACCTGTTGGCTGGTAGGATATCAAAGCCAGACTATTTTTGGTAAACAGAATGTTAATTCTGTTAACAAAAATCTTCATGCATATGCATATAGAAGTCATGCTAATAAGAATGTGCATAAATCAAATCTAAGATCTGGCGTATCATGCCATCACTGTGGAGAAATAGGTCATTCAATGAATAATTGCTATTTGATGAGAATTGATGACCTTCATGCACAATAATTGATTAGTATACCTGCTAGAGGTGTCACTGTTAATTCAGGACCCAAGATATCTTGGGTACCTGTTGCATCAAAATGATATGTTTCTTGCAGGTGTGCCTTGGGGCTGAAGAATAAAGGGGCAATAATCCAAGGCACTCAAGAATGAAACCCCCAGGATTGCTTTGTTCAAGATAGTTTTGAAAACTCTGCTTAAATTCTATCTTCTGAATTTGTGTGCTTTAGATGCTTGCATATCATGATAATTTCGTTTGCTGAATGCATTACATATCCATTCATGATGTATAATTTGTCAAAACTCCCTGCATTCTGTCATTGCACTTGTTGCATTTAAAATCTTCATACATTGCATATAGTCAGGGGGAGTTTGGTTATCCCTGCATAATGTTCATGACATTCATGTTCAGGAAATATCTCTAGGAGAGTCATTGCATATGCATGCATGTAGAGCAGTGTATTGCATATCATCAAATTTGAAAAATCCAAAAAGAGTTGATTTATTGCATCTAGATAGGGGGAGCACTTAGATTCATTAGTCTTTCACATCCTGATCCATTCCAAATCTAGTCACTCAAATCTTTCTCGAGTTGAACTAGACTTCATTATTGTCAAGATGATCTGTCTGTATTCCAGACTCATCTACTATTTGTTGATATACACTCGTTTGATGCTCTTCTTTCTTGTTGTTGACTCTTCCACCAGCTTACACTCATCCTTCACATACTTCTTAGCTGGTGTGACTGATTTGTTTCTATTGTTGATTGGTTGGTCAGCTATATTTTTGATATGATCTGAGGAACACAAGCTGCAGGCCATGTAATTCAGTCTGAGAATCATGTAGAAATTCCTATCATATAGGTTTAAGAATGACCACTGAATCAGACTGATATAAACTTAATGTATTCTCAGATTTACATTTAAATGACTTGAAAATATCTGAATGATAAGCTTTAATAAATTTTTAACCACATGTGTCATGAAAATCTTAGATTCACTCATCTGAAATCTGAAAATTTGAAATCAAGGCTACTTTGGTTGAGATACATAGAGTGAGTATTGTTTTTAAACATTAACCTGAAAAAATGTTGACTAAATGAAAAAATTGCATTCAGAGCAATGACTTGGTCACTGAGAAACTGGGTTCTCTATCAATGAAATAGAGTAAACCTAAGTCATGAAGTACCATAGTTATCTTTGGTGAAAATTTATTGAAAAACCTGATAGAGAAATGGCATGTGTGTGTTGAGTAACTGGGGAGTCTGGCCTCTAATCAAGGTGTCTCCTCACGTAAAAGGTCATTTCTATTGCTAACTCTGGTCTTAATGTTGAGAGGCAATGACAGTTATCACACTGAGTAACTGGGTCACTTCACCTGAGACGTGTTGTGCCTCACGTAAAAAGGTGTTGATCAACTTAAATTGCTCAGGAAAAGTATAATGTGCTTCAAATAAAAATATCTTGCAAACTCTGTCAACTCATTCTCTTGTAAAAGTGTTTAATCTTAATACTAATCTGTGTAACTCTCAAAGGAGTCATTGAGATCATGCGTGTAAGATAAAGATGATTGGTCCTGAGTGTTATCTGATTATTTGGTTCACCTTTATTAAAACTTGAATACAGATATAAGTATTGAGTTTAATTGACAAATTTGGTATACATCATAATTAAATCAGGTTGGTCAAGTTGCCAATTCATAACCCTCTATGATAGGAGAGTCTATTCATGTTAAGACTTATTGTAGTGGTGCATGCCTTACAATCCCTCATGGTCTGATTCACTCCTGACAACTTGATCAACATGAACTTTGTTGACAATTATCTCTTATCAGTTGATTGATTGCTCCTTGAGATGTACTGTGCTTTGACTATTTCTCACCCCTACTCTTGTCCACACTGTTGGAATCTTCCATCTTGTTTCTGTAACTAGTTCTGGTTCTGTAGACTTTCCACCTGCTTTATTATGTCCATACATATGTGAGGTGCCTCAACCATTATTGTTTTGGATTCCTTGTGTTGGCAGATTTCAGATTGCTTCATTGGATAACCAGAGTTCATTCCTACACTTCGGGGGAAGTTCTGGCTCATCTGCATTTAAGGGGAGAGTAGTCAAGCATTCATGTTGAACAGGTTTCATTTATTGCTTCTTAAAGGGGGAAGATTGATCTTGGCTGTCTAACTGCCCATGTGCTTGTTGATTGTATTCCTTTATTCAGGGGGAGTTTCTTGTATGGTTGTTCTTCCTTTTTATCTAGGGAGAATATGTGGTGTCAAATTGCTCTTTGGGGGAGGAATAGCTAGCTCTAATGTGCTTTCATGTAGTTAAAGGGGGAGATTGTTGTGCCCCTGTGGTTTTGATGTCAGCAAGCACTATGAGTATGAATGATTGATTGTTGTGTGGTTTTGATGTCAGCAAGCACTATGAGTATGAATGATTGATCACCATGTGTCTGCATATGAATGATTGATTGAGCATCTTACTTCCATGCATGCATAAAGAGTCATATGGGTTCTAGTATATAGAGTGCATCGACGCACTGTAGTGGCTGCGTCGACTCAGTCTAGCTTTTCTGGAAGGATACCCATTCTGGAAGGGGGTGTGCGTTGACGCAGTATGGGCACTACGTTGACGCAACCAGTTGTGTGTTCTAGCATTAACCCTGTAAAAACACATGCATACTCGGTGCATTGTTAGTTCTCATGCACATTGCATCGGTGCATTCATCGGTTGCTTCAATACTAAGTCAGTACAGTTCATGCATACCGCATACACATATTCGGTGCAATTTATAGCTCCGCATTCACGACAAGTCTGTCCATGCATAACTTGAAGTCGACGGATTCAAGTGCATTTCATGATAACCAACATAGTCAAAGCCTGTGTATACTTTATTTACGCATTGAAAGTCGATGCGTGCTCATTGCATCTGTCAGGTCTGTACATCGCCGCATGCTATCAAGTCTATACATTGCCGCATGCTATCAAGTCTGTACATCACCCGTGTTCTTCATGCATATACATAGTCAGTACATTCGTTTGTTTCATGTGTTCACAAAGTCTGCACACTCTCTGTTGATATGTCCGTGCATCATCTCACAAGTCTGTACAACCGTTGTTGATATTAGCATTCAAGTTCATGCATCATTTCACAAGTCTGTACAACCTCTGTTGATTCGAGCGTTTAAGTTCATACATCATTTCATCAGAGTCTGTACATTAGGAAGTTTTGCTTAAACTGTTGGCATAGCAAGTCGATGCATCGTTTGTACATTGTACACAAAGTCTGCACATTCCTCGGTGGTATATCTGTGCATCGTTTGTACATCGCACACAAAGTATGTACACTCGTCGGTGGCATGTCCGTGCATTCATATTCAATGTGCATACTTTCCTGCATGCAAACTGCATTACACACCATCAAATCTATACATGCTTTGCATCAAGTCTGTACATGCTTAGTTCAACTCTCGAACTAACTCGGTGCGTCTTTCTGCCTTTCCTTTCAGATTAACTCAAACTGATGACAAGTCTGATCTGACAGAACTGCTGGTCGAGGAACTTAAGAAGCGCACGTGATCCAAGAATGGCGGAAGTGCCAGGATCGTGACACGTGTATTGCAGTAGGCTGAAATACTGCCACGTGGTCAAGGTGCTAGGGCGGGAATTCTTGGAAGACACACGCCCATCTACCTTCACTGCTCTATAAATAAGAGACTTCTCCATCTGGAGAAAGTGACCGTGAAAAGAGTGATCGAAATAGGGGAACTTACTTGAAAGAGCAGAAGCTGAAAGAGCCTGCATGATCTAGAAAAAGAAGAAAGAGAGAAGAAGAGAACGAGAGAGTTGAGAAAGAAAGAGTGAGCATTAAAGAAGAAGAAGAAGAAGAAAGAGAGATCGAGAGTTTAGAAGAAGAAGAAGAGAGTCATCTGAAGATTTGTCTATACTGGACCGTGGATCAAATCCATGCCAGTCAGCTCTTTGAGAGCCACTTTGTGTTTTATCATCTACAGCTTTCTGTTGCTGTGTTCTTTCCATATTTTGTTTTCTTTTGAACCTTTATTCAAGCTGTTAGTCAGCAGAGCTAAGCTGTATTGCTCAGCGTTGCAGAGGAGGATTCCTCTGGACAACAAGCTGTGTTGCTCAGCGGGCGAGGTAGATACCTCGGACAGCAAGCTGTGTGTAGATATATTTTCTTCTCCCGAATCCGTTTCTTCCAAATGTCTTCCTAAACGTCTATACTACCACCTCCACATGAGGAACAAGTAAAGGCAGAGGAAAAAGGGAAGTGTAATAAACCGTGATCGCCACCAAAGCGCCGAACGTGATGAACACGCCGTGCTTTGGAAAGAGGGGGAGAGACACTCGCCTGACTGCAGCGTTGAGACGATGAATGGTTTATGAAGAACCGCTTATAGGATGTACGGTCTTAGAATAGACCACCTAAGGACATTGCAGAAGATGCGGGATGAAGGACTTCTGGGAGTTGAACGGCTCTGTAGCGATCGCAGGAAGAAGATGGACGGCCCAGACTGCGCCGCACGTCTTCTTGAATGGACCGTGTAGAACCGCTCAAGACCATCGAGCCAAGAGTCCAAATGGGTCCAACCTCCACCCTCTCCAGCAGGCCAGAGGGGATGGGCCTCGTGCTAAGGATTGCTCACCTGCAAAAGCAATGTAAAAACACACAGAAACAACCTAGATTAGAACTGAATAGTGTAGTATATGTCAAAATGATAAGGAATGAACGTGACTAAGTGGAAAGGGGGATACCTGGGGGATTTTAAACCCCTAGGGTGGCAAAAATGCAGGTGGATGTGGGCATGGTGATGAGAATGAAGAAGAACATAGAGAGAAAGCAATGCATGCAATGAAAAGTGACGAAATCAACCAAACATAAAAGACTCAAGACTCGACTAGTCCCTGAGCCGGAGGCTTGTATGGACGTAGAAAGTCTCCCTCCTTGGTGCTAGGTAGCTCAAGAGAACGGCAGGGCTTCGCCGTTGACCAAAAATCTCCCCCCCTTTTCGAGCCCGGCCTTTAGGGTCTATTTATAGAGCCTAGAATGCCAGCCCCGAAATCAGGGTTTCCAGTGGATATTAACCCAAGATATCAAAAGATAAAGTGAAGATAATATCCTCAGCTTTCGTTAGGATCAAATCTCATCCGATTTGGTTGAGAATCCATGGAGAAAATCGAGGACCAAGTTGAGGGTTTAACCATGGATAAAAGAGATAAAATCTTTTAAAATTCAACAATCGACGAGATGAACGGTCTTATGATAGACCGCTCAACTGGATAGGCGGCCATATACTGGCCATCCAACCCCGTCGGTGGAAATTCAAAATAAATTATTAATAATCCCAAATCATCCGTTGAACTGACCGAAACATTCGCCGTTGGACTCTCAGAGATAAACGGCTCAAATGAGACCATTCAAATGAAGAGCGGCCAAAGACAAACCATTCTAGTCCTGTCGGTGGAAAATCAAAATAAATAAGATAATTAGATAATTATCTGAAAGCCAGCGATGTTTAGGACTCTAGAGAAATGAGCGGTCACCATCAGCCCGTTCATCAAGTTGAACGGTTAGGAGAGGGCCGCATAAAAGCTTGTCGGTGGAAATTTAGAAAATTAACTAAAATGCTCCAAAATATATGAACGGTCCACAGTCAACCGCACATGAGTTGAGCGGTCATGGATGAACCGTGCATGCATATGGACGCTTGAAACTTATAGAAAAGCCCAATCAACCAGAACCAAGGCCCGTTAAGCCCTGAATCGACTTGGACCTAACCAAGGAGGGAGGCAACCCATAAAATTGGCCAAAAACATGCCTGAAAACATCCTCAACGAGTGATGGACAACTCGAGGCATCAACAAATGGGAGTAAGAAAAATGACTCAACTTATCGGCATAAAACGGGTGTCAACAGATGCCCCTCCTTAACGTCCTCTTTGCAGGGGAGCGAGCGGAAGTGACATGGAACATGGAGATGAAGCGGAAACGCAGCGGAGTGGACCGGAAAAGCGGGCGTTAAGGTAAAACGACACCCGTTTTTACCAACAAGCGACAGGAATCTTCCGGAAAACTCTGAGCCAAACACAAGGAATGATTAAACCAAAAGCGACACCAGTCTGGAGGAACTAAACTAAATGAAATAAATCGACAAGACCAACCTCATGGGGGACACAATCCCGCGGTCCAATGAGGGGGCCAAAAGCAGGTAGCAAAAGTAAGGAAAACAGGCTAAAGCTCCAGACGGGGACCTCTCAATCAACCAAACCAAGCGAATTGACCAAAGAGAACCTTCCAACTCAGAGTGGAATTAGTTCCTCTTACCCAAAACACTGAACGCACAGCTAACCATCACTGATGGGACATTCTTCAAGCAAACCATGGGGCATGAAAGCTCAAAAGATGCGTATGATGCATGCTGGGCTAAAATAAAGGAAATCGTTAAAACGAATGCAAAGAAAGGTTAAAATATAAAATACTCGAGAATAATATTGCTAAGCTGGGAAAATCAGAGTCAAGATACTATCCGCAACCACAGCGTGCAGGATAGAACCATCCTCCCCGTGACATCCCAACCTAACGGCCTATCCGATGATTAAACACGTGAACCTGGATCATCATCATTTTTGTTAAGGGGAACATCAGATCCTGGAACACGTAGATAACCAACTGGTTCTTGAGATAATATAATATAGTACTATATAATAATGCAATAAGGGTGACAAGGATAGAAGGCCATACCTGACTTACCTGTGTAGGCGAAACGGCAAGTGAAATTTTTGGATGCTGCTCACAAATTTGTTAACAATATTTGCAACAATTCATCAAAATTCATCAATTGAACATCAAGTGCAGATTATAGGGAGTCAAACCACTTCAAACATGAACGGTCATGGGCCGACCGCCCAAAGAAGAACGGTTATGGGCGAACCGTATATATCATAGAATTCGAACCGACTTAAAAACTTACCGTTGAAGATAAACGGTCAGATATCAACCGCACAAACCAAGGACGGTCTATCGCTAGACCGCACATCCTCTGCAACTTCAAAAAAAAACAAACCCTTCGTCTCCCTCCACCGTAACCGACGGTGGAGGAGAACGAAGGCGGAAAAGCCCCATTCTCACACTCCCACTCTTAATCTCTCAAACTCCCTTACTCCCCATCTTGCCTATTGCCACCATGACGAGGACAAAGCACCAGGCCTCCCGCCCTGGGGCGAGCGGAGGCGAAGATGACACACCACCGCCGACGACGATGGCGGCCATGGAAGCGGAGGCGACGGCGACGCCCACCACCGAGACACCATCGGTGGCTACAACCAGCGAGGAGATGACCGCGATCGTCGTGGCAGAGGCACATGAGGAGGAGGAGGCCGAGGCACCACCGGTGGTGGCAAGGGTGGCGAGGCCGGTGAGGGACCCCGAGGTAGGTTCCCCCCACCCTTAACATATTTTCTTTGATTTCAATGGATGCATGTTAGTTCTAGGGGGGTTTTAGGGGGGATTAGAGGCTTAGGGGCCGGTTTGGGGGGCCATGGTGGCCTCCCCGCCGGTGGGGAACCGCCACCGTCGTCGGGGAAGACGACAATGGGGTGGTTGAACAGAAACTGCAGAAACCCAGACACGCGGCCCACACGAACCGCCCAAACTCATACGGCCCAAGAACGGCCGTTCAAACGAATGAAACATTAGGACCGAGGCAAACAAAGGCGGTAGGGAGAAGACCGCACAAATGACGAATGGGCCCAATCTTCCCGTTCAAAACCTGAACCCCAGAAAACTATACAGTCTATATCAGACCGTCCATTAGGATAAATGGTTCATTGAGGACCGTTCAAATCACAGACAAGACAAATGATGATTTTGTTTTATTGATGAGATGAAATTGTCTAAATGAATTATCTAATTGCCTAAAATGATTTACTAAATGAATGGATGAAAATGAGTGAATGCAGGGGAAGCACAGGACCCGCACCTCCTGGCTGTAGGTCCGCGCAGTGTACTTAGCACTGCCGGACTTCCAGAGGGAGCGGTTGGCTGCCATGGGGTTCGCCCCATTCCTGAGCATTGAGGTGTGTCGATTCGATGCAACTCTGCTCTACACCCTGCACGACCGCTGGGACCTAGTGAGTCGGACGTTCCTTTTCCCGTGGGGGCATATGGTCCCCACGCTAGAGGACGTGGCCAGGCTCACTGGCCTTCGGGTGCACGGGTCACCGGTTAGCGGGACTACCTTTCCTGACTATCGGGCGATGGCTCGGGAGTTGCTGGGCCTTGAGCTACGGTGCCCGAGAGGCAGTCGACTCTCCTTCCCCGGGCTGGTCTCCAGGATAGCCTGGGCTTGCGGTGGGCAGGTGTTGCAGTCGGGGAGCGACCGGAGGAGCACTTGCAACTGTTGATGGAGCTGGCGCGGCCGAGAGTTGCAGCTGGACCGGGAGCGAAGGCAGATCGAGTTTTGCGGCGATTCCTGATGTTGCTGTTTGGACGGCTTCTCTTCTCCACACGAGCGGATGTGATGAGCTGTCGCTTCCTCCCCTTCTTCCAGGAGCTTGAGCATGTTGGGGACTACGCCTGGGGAGCAGCAGTCCTCGTGTTCCTCTTCGACACCCTCAGTTCGACGGCTCATCGGACGATGCTTGGGGGCTTCTCCCCCTTACTCCAGGTACGACTTCTACCGTAGACTTAATTATGCAATTCTATATGCTTCCTAAATGCTGACATGATGCTCTGATGTAGGTGTGGGCCTACGTACACCTACGTGGGCTGGGCAGAGGTGAGGAGACCCGTCCCGGGCTCCTGCCGATCGCACGGAGGTGGACAGCACCTTGGGAGATGGCGGCTCTCCGGAGACAGATCCGGGAGCTGCAGGATGACCTCGACTCCCTACCCTTCGCCTCGGTATGCTTCTAACCTCAGACTCTTTAATTAAATGCAATTCCTATATGATGCTGATGCGACTTTCTACTTCTTGCAGGTACGGTGGACACCTTACGCAGAGGAGGGCCAGGAGGGTCAGCCTTGGGTGGTCGGCGCCCTTGCCTTCGCTGGACGAGATGTGTGGCTTCACTGCGTGAATGTGGTGGAGCCACTGCACTACAGGTTGGTGATGAGGACCATCGGGGTTCATCAGCCCGCGGTGGAGTTCCCAGCGCCTGAGAAGGCGGGGGAGCGAGTGACGGGGACTACCCGGGGCCTAGCGGCAGCTTTTGATTGGTCGACGAGGAACGCTGCGCAGGTGGCCGACTGGACAGCTCTTGGGCGAGTGGTGACCACCCGAGCGGAGAGCGACTCGGCGTACTACACCGCGTACGCCAGACACTACCGGGACCAGGTGTTTCGGGCTGCCCACTACCGGTACGACTTCTAAACTCAAACTCTGTCTATTATGCTTATGATGATTATATGATGCACTGACATATGAACTTCTTAATGTAGATTGACCCTGAGGGACGACTAGTGGAGTTGCAGGGACTCTTGCATGCCACCATCAGGGAGCGGGATGAGGACTGGCAGGCCCTGGCCTTACTGGTGAGTTTTCTAAACCCTAAACTCTTTAAATTATGCAAATGCTTATGATTATGATTATACATGTGACTGACCTGGAGTTTTGGATGCAGCGTGCTGAGGGGCCCAGAGACAGGGGGCCGATGCTCCTTCTTCTTCCTCTACCCAGACTCCTGCGGGTCGGGCTGAGCGGGAGGCCGACTTCACCAGGATGGTAGCGCGGGCCAAGACGGCCGAGGTGGCGCTCACTGAGAGGGTACTCAAATTACCACACTTTTCCTTGCTACTTATGCTTATGATATGTATGAAATGCAATTGAAATGACAATGATATGTGTATGCAGACGTTCGAGCTGACCCGCCTAAGGGCTGAGCTAGATCAGAGCCGGGTAGTGGCTCGGGAGGAGTTGGCCCGTGTGCGAGAGGAGGCAGCACAGAGCCGACCAGCAGATGCGCTGGAGACGGCACTTCTGCGGGCTGAGCTGGAGCGACTTCAAGCCAGCGCGGCCGAGGCGGACCGCTACCGGGCTGAGACGGAGCGACTTCGAGTCAGCGCGACCGAGGCGGAGCGCTACCGGGCTGAGGTGGAGCGCTACCGGACTGAGGCAGAGCAGGCCCGGTTACAGGTTGCCAGGTTGGAGGGCAAGGTGGAGGGCATGAGAGAGGTGAGTCGAGAGCGCAACCGAGCGACTGCGAGCGGCAGCCATGCCACTCACGGCTCTGTTAGGAGTTACTTCACAGGTTCCTCCGGCCACCGGAGGAATGAGGAGGAGGAGCGACGCCGGCGACGTCACCGTGACGAGGCGACTTCAGCGATGCCTCCACCAAAGAGGCATGAGGGATCCGGGGACAGCGACGGGGGCCAGGGAGAGGGACAGGCTTGACTTTGTGTACTTAGCCCGAATTTTGTACATAATATGATATGATAGTGATATGCATGTTCTTATTTTGATTTTGTATGTATAAATGAATGAATGAATGAATGAATATATGAATGCGACTTGAGTGCGTGAGTGAGAGACGACGACTACGGGTGTGACGCGACACGACCACGAGTGAGATAGAGGGATGCCGACTCCGAGTGAGAGAGAGAGCGAGTGACGTCAAAGGAGTGAGATGAGTGCGCCAAATGAGTGAAATGAGACCGCCAAATGAGTGAGACGAGGGACGCCAAATGAGTGAAAGGGAGATGCATATGAGTGAAATGAGAGGATGTGAGACGAGAGATGCAAATGAGTGAGATGACGCCAAATGAGTGAAAGGAAGGACGCCAACTGAGTGAAACGAGAGATGAAAATGAGTGAGATGAGGGGTAGCATGACTTACTAATTGGACAGGTTGACAAAGGGCTCCGGATCAGATGAGCGGTTCTCAGTGAGCCGCTCAAAGCAATACACGGTCCATAATAGACCGTTCCAAGGAGAATTGAACGGTTGAATATTAACCGCACTGAATGATGAACGGTTTACCATGAACCACGTGAGAATAAGAACGGTCAGGTTCAGGCCGCCTAAAGTCCCACCCTCGAGTTGTTTGAAGAATGATAAACGGTCTGTTACAGACCGCGCAATGGGATGGGCGGTCTATCGTAAGACCGTCCAAGTTGATTTCCTGCGAACCTGAAGGGGATTCTCCTGGAGAGTCCTCAACCCGAGGGTAAATCATCTTAAACCTATCCAAACCTCATCTTAACCCGTCCTAGACTTATCCAACCCAATCTCAAGAGGCCTAGGCTTCCTAACAAGCCCTATAAGTGGGAGGGGAGCCTAAATTCGTAGTTCACACACCCTCCCCCTTCTATGCCTTGAAACCTTTGATATTCATCATCAAATCATCATGAAGAGGGCCCTAGAGGGGAGTTCTATGGAGGGAGCATCTTTTGAAGGGCCAAAGCCGGCCAGGAAGGAGCGAGAAGTGCTCCAACGACTAACTGCGATCCCGTGACATCTGAGCTCGAGCCCTATGAGAGAGGTAAGTTAATCATGAGTTTATTCAATTCAATTCTCTTTCATTTACTTACATGCTTTTCCTCCCTCTCTTTCTTCCAACCTCAGCTTCTTCCTGGCGCGAGGCGGTATTCCACCTTGAAGTGGCTGGCTCCCATGGTCCGCGCCTTACCCCTAGGAGTGACATCCATCCTGAGATCTTGGCACTTGCAACCTCTCCTAGTGTTAGGTTAGAACTACCCAAAGCTTTCCCTTGATTGGCGCAACATCTCAGCCTTAGTTGAAATTTGGCATCCTAAAACCCATACATTCATCTTCCCATCATTCGAGGCCACCATCCTACTAGAGGAGGTAGAGACCTACTTCTCTTTACCCAGGTCCCAGGTGGGAGGGGAAGACTTAGTGTGTCATACTGTTACCCGTATAGATCCTAGGCTCATCTTGGGAGGGTTCATACTAGACAGCAGGGAGGTCCACACCTTCGTAGGCCCACGTCAGATTCACCTTCTTCCTCTTAGCCAGTGGGTAGTGGAGCATTGCAAGAACAAATGTGGATGGGATGAAGCCATAGCTAAGGATGCGTCCATTTGCTTGTGCGGGGCCATCTTGTTTCCTTCAGTTGACCGCGTTCTAGAGATGCCCCTTCTTAGTACCATCAGTGGCTTAAGGCAGGGACTTTCCATCTCCCAGACCATCCTTGCTTACTTGTACGAGGGCCTTACTTCAGCAGCCTTAGGAGGTCCTCTGTTTGGTTCCATGATCCTTCTAGAGTGTTGGATGGGTGCTAGGATGAAATTCATCTATAGGGAGGATGTCACTTCGGCTAGCAGGATCTTCGGGAGCCACCCCCTCTTCTTCATAGGTGGCGCGTTCGGATTCTCTCCGTAGGTAGAGTGCAGGACAGTTGAGATGAAGACCAGGGATGAGTGGCGATTGTACATCAACAGATTGCCCCTGGATCGGTTCGTGATGCGCCCGGGCTTCCTCCGTGACAGCACTGTCAGAGCTCCCAGGAGGCCAGGCTTAGACTTAAGGCTCGTGGGTGACACCGCGCTGGCGATGTACAGCCCGCACCGGTGCTACCTACAGGTTGGACTACCCCGGACAGTTCTACCTGCACTACCCCACCTTCTCGCACTACACGCGAGGAGGATTGGTACAAAGGAGGACGAGCAGGCAGTTAGGAGTGCCCTGATCATGTGGGAGGTGAGCAGGGTGCTTACTCTACCAGCAGAGGTTGCGGAGATCCCAGCGACGCGCCAGGCATATATTAGAGAGCTGAGAGAGATACGTCCCCGCGGGGATGCCCAGCGGAGGACTGAGTGATTTTCTTTTATTTTCATGATGATGATGTTGGATAGGACTTATGCTTAGAAAGCTTGATAAATGAGATGAATAAAATTGATGATTGGATTGAGTTTGAGTTTCGTTTAGTTCATGATGTGATTGCATAGGTTGGGATAAGACTTAACATTCACACGGTCACGAGCCAACTGCGCTTTTCAGCTTCAACCTGTCCCTGCACACATACAAATACAGAAAATAGATTAAATCTGTTTTAGGCTTAACCCCTTACCTATAACAAGTTAGGAAATGACCAGCTCTTGATTTTTGGTCAAGGGGATAAGCCTTATTAAATAGGCAAATAACACATGTCAAATGAATGCTATGGATGCTATGAATGCAAATCAAGAAAATATTTTTGGAAGTTTTGAAAATATCTGATTTTTTTTTAGATTTCAAAATTTTTGATTTTTTTTGGGTTTTAAACATATTTGATTTTTTTTGGATTTTGAACTATTTAATTTCTTTGTTGAGTTTTGAAATATCTGGTTTTTTTGAGTTTTGAAATATTTAATTTTTTTTGAGTTTTGAAATATCTGATTTTTTTGAGTTTTAAAATATCTGATTTTTTTTTTGAGTTTTGAAATATTTGATTTTTTTTTTGAGTTTTGAAACCAGCTTAGACCTGACGACAGGGAACCTCCCATCTTACTAGGGGCCCCCCCGGGCTTAACGTGCAATATAAAGGACCGCCCGTGGCCGGTGCTAACCTTGCTTTGACGGTGTCTCTACCGAGGCCATACACGGGGTAGGATCCATTCCTTAGAAAATAAAATAGACTTAGCAGGAAAACTGGTGGTAGGTATAGAGATTTTTAGGGCTTGAGTTATTCTCACGACACCCCTTTTTCGAAGAATTTGGTCTGTTGCGCCGGGGCTTTATGTCCATTCTCGAACCTACTTCCGCTCTAGGCACGCATACGACCGGGCTCATAACGTCCCGCGGGGAAACTGTACTGCCACTCTTGTCATGACTAGTTTTGTTATTTGGGGACTTTCAAACTTTTTTGAGAGCTGCGAGCTTTGAGTGAGCTTTTAGCCTTGATTTTTGCCCCTTTTTCTCATTCCTTCCCTCCTTTTCTTTTTTGTTCTTTGGCGGAATAAGGTCATAATGGACTGCCCCTATTTGAGACCTCTTTTATTGGGGGGTCGAGATCGGTTCTCGCCCCCTTATTCACCCCTTTGCCCCTATTTTTAGTAGAGAGAGAAGGAAAAACAAGGACTTTCACCTTTCCTGAAGCATGGCCAAGGAGAAACGGCGTTTATGCAAAAGAAAGAAACCGACCCACGAGGGGTTGTGTAGTGTGTGAAATGTTGAACCGCGGATTTCCTTTCGTGATCAAGTGAAGGCGCGCCCCGCCACCAAGTCCTCGCTGGTTTGACTCTATGGATAAAAGCGTTTTAAATACACCCCATTCCACTGATTTGGTAATTCTTCACCCTCCGCGTTGATTAAACGATACGCGTTACCCGGATGGACTTCCTTAATTACAAACGACCCTTCCCAGTTGGGTTGCAGTTTAGACCTGGGACCTGCTGACTTGATAAATTTGCGTTTCAAAATCATATTACCCACTTGGAATTTTCGTTCGATAACCTTCTTTTGAAAATACCGCGAGACACGCTTTTGATAAACCGAAACATGATTGGCCGCGTTAAGCCTCTTCTCATCTAAGAGTTCCAGTTGGACTAGCAACGCCTCTCGACGCTCGTCAAGATTAAGTTCTTTATGTAGCTGCACCCTTAGAGAAGGGATCAGGATCTCATACGGGAGTACCGCCTCCATCCCATAGGTGAGAGCAAAAGGAGTTTGCCCCGTGGGAGTGCGGACGGAGGTGCGATAAGCCCATAGAGCCTCTACCAGTTTATCGGCCCAATCAGCAAATTTGTGTGATTCGCATGTTTTCTTGATAATTTTAAGAAGGGTTTTGTTCGTGGCCTCAGCCTGGCCATTACCTTGGGGGTAGTATGGTGATGAATGATGCAATGATATATTAAACTTCTTACAGAGGTCTCGGAGTTCTTGAGAAACGAATTGAGGCCCGTTGTCGGTGACGATATCACTTGGCACTCCAAACCGCGAGATGATATTCTTCATGATGAAGCGGCATACTGTGGTGGCTTTGATTTTGGCATAGGCTTCAGCTTCCGCCCACTTGGTGAAATACTCCGTAGCCGTCAGGATGAAGGACTTCTGCTTGACTGCGGAATTCGGGTCACCAAGAGGTCCGATGATATCAAAGGCCCACATGGAAAATGGCCAAGGAGCAGAAAGAGGATGGAGAGAAGAAGCAGGAGCATGGATCTTGTCAGCATGGAGCTGGCATTAAAGACACCTACGGACATAGGTGGAACAATCTTCTTCTAGGGTTGGCCAATAATTGTCCTGCCTGAGAATCTTCTTCGCCAACGCTTGCCCATTTACGTGCCCTCCACACTCACTGGAGTGAGCTGCTTCTACTACCTTCCAAGCCTCATCGTCATCTAGGCACCTCATTAGAACTCCATTGAGAGCTCGCCTATACAATTCTCCAGCGACAATCGTGTATTGGGCGGCGACTCTTCTAATGGCCTTTCGCTGCTCGGCGTTAGCCGTCTCCGGGAATGAACCATCCTTACAAAACTACTCAATCACATAATACAACGCCAACTCTTCTTCTTCTATGATCTCCTAAAGCTCAGTTAACAAAACTTCTTTCACCTCTTCCCTTTCTGCCTTCCTTTCTACAGATTTCCTAAGGTTATCGAACCAGGGATCCTGAAGAGAGGGAACATCTAACCGCTGGACCACAATGGTCTCAGTGGCACGACTGAGGGGGAATGAAAGAGAAGAAGCTAGTGATGCAAGGGCATCAGCCAAAATGTTCTGAGAACGAGGAGTGTGAATATAGATAAGCTTCCGGAATTGCCTAGCCAAGAGCGTGACCAGATCTTGATAGGGCTTAAGCTTAGGGTCACGGGTGCGGTAAGTTGACAGAACTTGATGCAGCACCAACTGAGAGTCTCCTATGATGTTAAGGTATCGCGCGCTCATGATGTTGGCGTGCTTCAGACCGGCAAGGAGAGCCTCATACTCGGCTATATTATTCGTGGCAGGAAATGAGAGTTGATAAGAGACAGGGATGGTTACCCCTTCCGGAGTAAGGAGAACGACACCAACTCCGCTACCGTGGGAATTGAGAGCACCATCGAAATGGAGAGACCAAAAAGGAAGACGAGTGATTAAATCCAAGTGTTCATCAGGGAACTCGTCCTGGATTGAATCAGTGCGAGGGATGGGAGAATGAGCGAGATGCTCAGCAATGGCGTATCCCTTGATCACTTTCTGGACAATGAAGGTGATGTCGAATTGGGAAAGAAAGCTCTGCCAGCGAGCTAATCGGCTAGAAAGGATAGGTTTTTCTAAAAGATAACGAATGGGGTCCATTCTAGAGATCAGCCTAACTTCGTGGGCAAGGAGATAATGTTTGAGCTTCTGAGCTACCCACACTAGCGCTGCACAGGTCTTCTCCATGGCAGTATACTTAGATTCAGCAGGATTAAACAACCTTCAAAGGTAGTATGCTGCCCTTTCCCTTCCTTCATCATCTACCTGAGCCAGAACAGCTCCTAGGGAGTCCTCAATCACAGAAATGTATAGGATCAGGGGTTTCCCAAGGACAGGTGGTTGCATAACCAGGGGATTAGAAAGATAAACCTTAAGTTCCTCATAGGCCTTTTGGCATTGCTGATTCCATTCAAACTTTGCACCCGCCTTCAGCAATTCATAGAATGGGCGGCATCTCTACGAGTGTTGAGATATGAATCTCTTGATGAATTGTAAATGCCCAATCAAACCTCGGAGTTCAGTGATGTTCTTAGGCGGTGGCATTTCCATAACGGCCTTTGCTTTGTTCGGATCGATCTGAATCCCCCGTTTACTAACTATAAACCCTAGTAGCTTCCCCGATGCAACTCCGAACACGCATTTCTTCGGATTCATCTTTAACTTATACTCCTTAGCCCTTTGCAACACTTTGGCTAGAATGGCGGGGTGTTCTTCTTGAGACCTCGACTTCACCAAAATATCATCAACGTAAGCTTCTAAGTAGACATGCATCATATCGTGGAAGATAGCCATCATTGCCCTCTGATAAGTGGCACCTGCATTTTTCAATTCAAATGGCATAACCACATAACAGTATGTGCCCCAGGGCGTAGTGAACGAGGTCTTCTCTTTATCCTCAGGAGCCAGGCGGATTTGGTTATATCCAGAATAACCATCCATAAAAGAGAAGGCTTCATACCCAGCTGTGTTATCTACTAATACATCAATGTGAGAAAGCAGGAAATCATCTTTCGGACATGCCTTATTTAAGTCCCTGAAATCGATACAAATCCGAATTTTGCAATCCTTTTTCATTACCGGGACTATGTTGGCCACCCACTGCAGATATAAAACAACTCTAATGAACCTGGCCTTATGCAATTTGTCAACTTCTTCCTTAATTCTTAAGGTCATCTGTGGGTGGAATCTTCTCGCTTTCTGCTTAACGGGTGTTGCCCGTGGTTTAAGAATTAATCGATGTTCTTCAACCAATATGGGGTCAAGACCCGGCATGTCCTCGTAGGACCAGGCAAATGAATCGCTATACTCCCTCAAAACCTTGATGATCTCTTTTTCGACCTGAGGAGGGAGATTAGCAGAAACAAGTATGGGCATGGGGTCCTCTTCGGTTCCAAGATTAACTTTCTTAGTGGGTTCATCCACTGCCGAGGACGGTTCTTTAAACCTCTTCAAACCTTGTACGTACAAATCAGTAGTGTCATCTACCTCGCTTCCCTCATCATTAGCTGGGTCCTTCTCATTCAAAATTTCATATACCCTGTTGACAGATAAAATATGAACAAATATAAAGATGAGACCAGACCAGCAACGAAGACTGAAAGATTTATGCAAACTCAGGATTGAGGGAGAGCCCTCACCACCAACTACTTGCCCAGCCAAGACCTTCTCAGGCCTGGCTGATGTCCGGTGTCGTCGTCATCCAGACGGCAATACTGATGAAACTCCGGTCTATTGACTGATGAGAAACCTCTGGATTATTCAGATGGTGATGCATACAAGAGGCCTTCGTTAGTTCCAATATGATCAAAGGAACCCAACGAAGCTAAGGACAATAGGAGCTTTAAAGGGGAAAAAAAGCCTTAAATGGGCCTATTGAATGGGCTTCAATGAGACCCCTTGCGCCGAGAGCTTTGGAGAGGGTAGCGCGCCGGGAACCTCCCCACCAAAGTAGGCGCGCCGGGAACCTCCCCATTGTTACAGTAGCGCCGAATATCCCTCGCAATGAGCAGGGTTCTATAAAACCCATTTCTTTGCTCGGAAGAAAAAAAAAGCAGAGAAACCAAGAGGGCGGAACATGAGTAGAAGAGAAGAGACCACCAAGAGACCAATAGAGAGAGAGAGAGCCTCCTCCGCTGAGAAAAGAGAGTAGAGACCGAGAGAAGAGACAGAGTGAAGAGAAGACCTCAGGTGGGCAGCCGGGGAGGGAGAGGAGTCAATGCTCCGCCCTCCCCCATGCTTTCTTTTCCTCTTTATGTAATCTTACGAGTCTTACCTCGATTTAGCGAATGTAGCTGGGAAATCCCAGCCTTCTTTTCAATCTCCCTTTCCCTCATTGCCCCCTTGTGGTTGGTGTAAGTTTGGGATGATGCAATGGAATGAAATGCTCCGGTGGCCCGTTTGGGCGTCTTCCTCTCCCCTTGTTTTCTGTCTCTTCTTGGACTCAGTAGCACGCTATCCCCCTCCCCAGTTCGATTAATCGCCTGTTTACCCGCCTGGTTTTCGAATGATGCTCGAGCTTGTTCCAGAGCCAGGGACAGACTATCCCTTGGCCTCTGAAGCTAAGCAGATATATATACAGCAACAGCTGTTGCTCCGTTCTTGATGCTACATTTATGCTGCTCATCAGCTCTGCTAAGGTCGTTCCAGGGACCAGAGACAACCATCTCTTGGCCCCCAGATGATGAAGAGTATATCAAAGTCATCTTCGAGGATTATTATGAACGCTGGTGACAGGGATTCCCTGGACTATGTTTCCCCCGAATTCCTCTCTGCTTCTGGCCTTCCCTTTGAAACCCCAGCCAAAACCAGTTGCCGCCTGATGAACTGATCCCTTTTGATTTCCCAAGGCCCGTCTATCTTGGCCTGAATCACCAGGAAACCCCTGATTCATCAACAAACCCAAAAATAGGGTACCGTAAAACTCTGTTTCTCATCCCAGCGCCCTCACCCATCTCGGCCCCATGCACAGTAAAAGGGGTGAATAGTTCTCGGCGCAAGGCTTCTGGCGCCGAGAACCCCACCCCTGGCCTTCTTACCTTCGCGCCAGGAACCCGCCTGGCTGCTTTGCCATCCCGCCGGGAAGCCCATCCTCTGGCCTTCTCCCCTGCGCGCCGGGAACCCCCTTTGAGCAATTCTTCCTCGCGTCGGGAAGCCAGCGCCGTGAACTCCCTGGCCTTCTCTTCATCGCGCCGGGAACCTGGCCTCCTTGCCCTTGCGCCGACAACCTCCCTTGGCCATTTGGCCCTTGCGCCGAGAACCTATCTTCTGGGCGCGTCGGGAACCCCTCCTGTTCCTTGCCTTGGCGCCGGGAACCTCTAGGCCAAGTCCAAGGTGCGCCGAGAGCCTACTCCGCCACCCATTAAGCCTCCGATACCTCTGTCAAACCCGTCCAGGAGTGCCCATGAGTCACCAGCACCGTCCGGAAGACAAATCAAAGGGAGCCGGACTCCCTTATGTTCCACTGATCCGCGTCGGATTTATGAGCAACCCCTTTAGCTAAGGTGAGCTCTGCCACTGCACGAGTGTCACCGGCTCCTATAAGGGAAGAGTCAAACATTGCCCCAGGGCATACATGTGCAATGCGGAAGGTTCGCTCCCTCCTTTTCTTGGCGTTCATCCCGGCACTCCGTGGGTGATAGCCTATTCTCCCCTGGGCATAATCCAGATTATGGGGAGGTGCTGCCGAAATATCGATCGATGTTTTAACCCCGATAAGTCCCGAGAGGTGAACATCACACACCCCCCCGTCCGCCTCAATCTTCCGAGAAATATGAATGCTGCGAGGCCCTTGGCCGGACGAGAAATATGAAAGGGGACATCTCCCCGATGATGGTCCGGACCCCGTCCCGCCGCTGCGTGGACGGTGTCCTATTCCTACCCGGCACGACCTACATAAGAGGTGGTCATGTCGGTGTAGTAATCTGCTGTGCACTAAATTACCTTCCCAGAATAACAAGAGCTTCAATATCACACACTATTATTTTTCTTTTATTACCGCCCCGAGTGGCCTCCTATTTTGGCGTTTAATCAAGGGTTGTCCTTCTTAGGAAGGGCGTAATTAACGTCATAGCCTTTATGGTATGGCGGACTTTTGGTCCCGACTCGGATTTCACAATCGACTGACCAAGTCAAGTCGAGCGCACAATGAAATCGTCACACATGTGACTGGCACGCCTAATAATCAATAAATACAAATAGGAGAAATCTTCAAAATAATAAACAAAAAAATGAAAGAAATAAATCCCGCGTCCACAAGTCTGGCACGCCCGGTGGGACCTAGTCTCCCTTCATCTCTATGCCAAAATAGGAGGCCCAGTGGGCCCCCCCTCAAATTTCTGATTCTGTGCTTTCTCTATTTTTTTAGGAAGCTACGATGACGGCTGGAATCATGTCCCTTTGCTTTGATCAACAAGCGGTCGATGCCCATGTTCTAGAGGGCTACCTGGCGGTACCTCTTTCGTTCGGATCGATGCCGCCTACTGTCGGGATGCCCAACTGCCTGGGCTTCGTCTTCACTGACTTGCTCGAAATTGACAACCAGGAGCAAAGGACTGTTGTCGAGACATTGACGCAAGCTACCAGCCCCAAGATGAGCCAGGTGATGCAGGATACTCCTGAGGTCGTGTCCTTCTTCGTCCATCACGAGGCGAAAAGGGGCACATCCTCTGCTGCTGGAAGAAGGAGGAGATCCGACAGGAGAGCCCGATCCACTGCTGCGGGTCATCGGATATCCAACTCAGGAAAGACAATGCTGATTGGAGATGTCCGGGTAAACCTCAGTGGTTGCCCAAGGGCGGTCAAGCCGGACATGATCGTCCCGATGGTGCCTACTACCAACAGGTTCAGGGTACTAGCTGCCAGGAGGGTCGACATGAAAGAGGCGGATAGAAAGCCACTGGCACCAAAGCCGCCCAAGTTCAGGCAGATCTGGCGGCCGAAGAAAATCCAGAGCTGGGTCCCAGCTCAAGAGGAAGAGAACATTGCTGATACCACTGTTGCCCGCTTCAGGGCAGGAAGCAGAAGAGGAGAAGGAAAAGACATAAGAAATGCTGTTGCTGTTCACTCCAGGGCTCGGGGTAGGAGAGATGAGAAAGAGAATGAAGGAAGAAATCTGACTACTATTCGCCCCAGGATGAGGGGCAGAAGATATGAGCAGAAGGAAGACCTCACGGTCACCCACCCCATGGCTAGGGGCAAAAGATGGGAAAGGAAGAATTATGCTGCTGCTGCCAACCGCTGCCAGGATGGGAGTAGAAGGTTCAGGGAGGAAGAGGAAATGAGAATAAGCGAACCAGTCGCTGCTGCCACTCTAAGAAGACCAAGAGCCTGTGCCAGACATGTCGATATATTCAAATACTACAAAGCCGAGCACTTGACTGCTCAGGTGGAGAGACTGGCTTATCAGCAGAAGAGCCAGGAAAGATTGATGCTCCAACCAGAGCCACGAAGGCACAATCAAGAGGAGATGAAACAAGTGGCTCAAGACTACTTTCACTACCTGGGGAACTCCGCCCTCGGGCAGCAAAGATTATCCCGTGCCTTGCCCACCATGGATGAAGAAGAAGAAGAAACCCTTCAAGAAGTGATGCTCGGAGTCTCCTCCTCCGATTCCAATGATTATGAAGAAGGCCACAGAGCCGGGTATGGGAAAGAAGACCTGCACAGGGAAGAAGCTAGAGAAAGAATATCAGTCTTTGACCGGCTCAAATACCCCGATCAGGTGAGAAGGAAAGTCTACAGGTAGAGGGAAAAGATGCAGATATTTGCCTGCAATATGGCCGGGCTTGTCAAAGGGCAGGATATGTTACCGACACAGCCAGATGAACTGCTCAGACTGGCAACCAGACCAGGTCCCGTCACAAGGAGAAGTCAGGCGGCCAAAGAAAAAATAAAGACTGATGATGAAGTCCGCAAGATCACCACTATGACAGTTAATGTGGTGACAGCAGAAGATGAAGATAATCCCTTCGTCGATGATGCTGAAGGGACTTCAGAAGATCTACAGATCCCGTCAACCCTGGATCCCATGATCCAGATGATGTTTAGAAGATATCAACAAGAGATCAATGCTCTCAAAAGACAGCTAAATGAGAGGCATAAAGCTACACCGGTCTCCAAGCAAGCCGAGCCTGTGGGGCAGACTGCCAGCTCAACAGAAATGGCTATCCCAGCTAATCCTCTCCCAGCTGATAAGGGCAAAGCACCGAGCCAACCCGTTCTGCAGCAGACGGTAGCTCAGCCCTCTGTATCTCAGATGCAGCCTGTCGCGTCGGCCTTGCGCGCAACGGTGATGACAACTCCTTACAGTCAGCAACAAGCTCACTTCTTCCCGGAAAACATAGATCCAGCCATAGCCCAGAAGCTGATGATTGAAAAGATTATGGAGATGAAGCTGTCTGAAAAAACTGGTGATGATGCTAGTACCTACGATGTGTACAGGGTACCGTATCCTCCCCAGTATGCTGCTAAGAGACTACCGCCAGGCGTCAGTAAGCCGCCGAAGTTTGAGAATTTTAATGGCCAGGGCTCTCCCAGGGAGTACATAGCTTACTATACCAAAATTATGGGTGACTTGGCAGCTGATGAAGCTTATCTGCTTAAGTTCTTCGGCTCATCCCTCACCGGGATAGCCTTTGAATGGTATTCAAGCCTGCCGGCTGGGTCAGTGGCCGATTGGCCTGATATGCAAAGAAAGTTCCGCGACAGATTTCACGTCACGGAAAGGGAAATTACAATAGCAGAACTATATGCAACCAGGCAAAAGCAAGATGAAACAACACTGGACTACATCAAAAGGTGGAGGAACTTAGCTATGAGATGCAGAAGACCTCCTCATCAAGAAGATGCAGTGCAAATATGTAAGCAGAGCCTCAGGAGAGAGGTACTGGAAAAGATGATTGGTGCAGATGTCAGAACATTTGACCGGCTGAACAATATAGTGGCGGAGGTCGAGACGTTCCTGTCCAAGCGTCCGATGGCCACTGTGCCGAAAGGGAAATCTAATGATCGACGACCATCGCACTCTGAGGCTAACACCGTCGATTTCAGAACCTTCGAGCAACTGAAAGGGAAGAAGGGGGCAGATGAAGCTCCCCCGCCAGCAGACACAGCAGAAAGAAAAGATAAGGTCTCTCTGAGAAACAAAATGAGAAAGCCATACTCTTTCCTGAAAGATAAGACAGCCGCACTATTCAACTGGGCATACAAGTTCAACAAGGTAACATTGCCTTAGCCAAAGAGACCCGATGACGCGGCAAAGAAAGGTGATCCACTGTTCTGTCCATATCACCGTGCGCTGGGACACGCAATTGAAGATTGTTACGTCTTCAAAGATATTATGGAAGGCATGGTCAAAAAGGGCGAGCTACCGCTGGGAGATTACCAGGTAGAGCCACCTCGTCCACATGAGCCTCCGGCATTAAAAATGGCCGCCAATATGATTTCAATCTACCAACAGCTGCCTAAGGAAGCTGTCGAGGAATGCACCAGGCATACTTATGAAGCTTGCTTCCTCACCCCACTGAAGGATCAAGAAGGGTGGCAGATAAGGCCAATAAAGAATAGAAAGAAAACTCCCACAGCCAGTATCAGTGGAGCAGTTATCCGCGGTGTCACACCAAGGCCCGAACCACCTCCAGTAAAGCCAGTATGGCACATGGCTGAAACAGGGCCAGTCATCCGGATCCCCACTCATAACCAGAGAAGACAAGTCCCCCTACCTGCACATAAGGAAGTAAGTCCTGCAGCTAGGCGTTTACAGCAGTATATTAATGGGCTCGATGAATATGAACAGAAAAAGCCCGGGCACCTGCTGGTGAAAGACTGTATACTCTGGGAACAGCTCGAAGAATTAAAAATTAAAGAGAAACCGGGGACAGAACAGGGAAAAGATGAGGCTGACCCTTTCTGGGGGAAAGAACCAAAGAAGCCAAATTCCCAGAAAAAAAAGAGAAGACTCCAAATGCTGAAAAGAAAAGAAAACTCATTGGAGAAGAACAAAGAAATGAAAAATATGTGTGCAGGATATTGTTGCAATGAGATGATCAGAGTCTAAGGACTAGATTAAAAGAGAAATTGAGGAAGATACCCTCGAACGTTGAAAGGCACCTGCGGACACCGTGCCGCTTATTCTGTGCTTACGCCACCCGCAGGTGGGGGGCATTTGTTGACACCTTGAAAATGAGCAAGGGATAAAATAGAATTGAAGAGAAGATCAGACCAATAGTGAAAGATCAGTGATGAAGCTCGTCAACCATCTACCCGGCTGAAGCCTTTCCCGGCCAAGCTGATGTCCGGTGCCATTGTTAGTCAGACGGCGGCACTGATGAAGTAGCAGTCACCTGACTGATGAGACCTCCTATCACACCTCAATAAGAGTTGTATTACTGCCTCGTCCGAGAATCCACAGGTAACATGTCAGAGTAAGTCAGATGTCGGCTTATTGACAGATGTGATATGAGCAAAGATAAAGATGAAGCCAGAACCAGCAAATAAAGATTGTGAAGGCTTCTGCAAAGTCAGAACAAAAGAAGAGTCTTCACAGATTATACACCTGGCTGAAGTCTTTTCAGGCTAAAGCTGATGTCCGGTCTTGTCACCTTTAGGTGACGATACCGATGAAATGATGTCTGACTTTGTCATCATTCAGATGGCAATGCCGATGAAACCCCAGTCTACCAACTGATGAAAATCTATGAATGATCTCAATAGAAACTGTGTCACCAATGGAGAGCCTTCTCGGGTTCTGATATATTTGAAGGACCAATAAAGGCCGAGGTATATGTGAAGTCTAAAAAGCCCTAAATGGGCCTATAAAAGTGGCGTCGGGATCCCCTTTGTCGAAGCCCAAAAAGTCTCACCGGGAAGCTGGAGTCCCACGCGCCGGGAAGTCCTCCTTCGATTGGGGCGCGCCGCGACAGGCCTACCGATAAGATACCAAGGAGAGATATAAAACCCCCTTTTTCCCCTCGAAAAAGGGAGTAGCAGCAAAAAAGAGGGGAGGTCAGCAAGAGGGCAATGAAGAGAGTAGAGCCTGCGATCTGATCCGAGAGAAGGAGAGGCAGAAGGGCCAAAGAAGAAAAGAGAGAAGAGAGAAAGCAGAGAGGAGGGTTCGAAGCCTGATTGAAGGTGAGCAACGGGGAGGGAGAGGAGTCAATGCTCCGCCCTCCCCTCCCTATTTCTGTAGTTCGCTCGCCTAATTTTGATTGCTTCTACTTCTTCCTCTTCTGATGTATTCTGCGTTATGATAGCCGATTTTCACACCACTAGAGTAAGGCATAGTATTCTTATATCTTCTTCTATGTACTCCCTCTGATATACGGATGTAATTGCAATGTTCTAATATATGAACGCTACGGGCCGCAGTTGCCGCCTGCTGTTGTTTTTCTCCGAAGCTCTGCTGCCATCCCCTTATATCTTCTCTTAGATGCCGTAGCATGTCATCCCCTCCCTAGTCTGATCATCGGTCTGCCGCTACGCTGGGTTTTGCTAAATGCTTTCCGTGCTTATTCCAGAGCCATGGACAGACCATCCCTTGGCCTCCGGGATAATATTTTGGTAGATGTTCATGGCAGCCCCAGGATCTATCAGTATCCTGCTCAGTGGCTGACAGTTCAGGGAGCCCCTCATATATAGCGGTCTATTATGGCCAAAATTCGGAATCAGCATGTCGTCTTCTGTGAATGTGACTGACGGCCCAGAATTCACTTCTGTCAAGAGTGCTTCATATTGTGCCGGCGACTGCAAGGCATCAACAATTGCTTGGCGAGCCTCTTCACTCAGAGAGAGAATCTCCCAGATGGAGAATCTGGTAGGGAGCTTCTTTAGCATTTTCATGATCCGGCTGCCCACCCTGACATTAGACAGTCTCATTTCTTCCGTCCATCGGGGTTTTAGAGGTTCATGTGGTGCCCGTGGCCTCTGCTGCCCAGTGCTGGTTTCATCCTCTGGACTGATTTCTTGGGGGGCTTCTTCTATAGCAACGACCCCTGGTGCCGTCAGAGAGTTATCCCCTTCTTTCTCATTCTGCTTGTAGGCTACAGACGCCGATTGCTGAGGTCTCTTGCCTTTATCTGGCCCAGCCTGTATCGACTGCCCATTTTCCAGACTGGACAGAAATTCCAGAAATGTTGGAGTTTGACCTCCTTTCTTATTTTCTTGGTACAAGCTGGCAGGGGGAGGAACCTGGACACCTCGTACCGCGGGTTCAGGAATCTGGTAGGGTTGTTCCCCTCTGAACATAATGTTATGATTGGCTGGTGGTGGGCGCCCCCACCTTCTTCCAGAGCGTGTTGCATGTGCTGAGGTTGAGGCCTCGGCATGGTTGGCTTCTAGCGGGGCATTTGATGTTTCATCCTCATCGTTCTCCCCGGGCGAGGTAAAGAGTGCTGACAGGGTGTTGCATTGTACTGTCACGACTCCCTTTTCCTTTTTGCATTTAGACCATCTCTTCTTTTATTGGGAATTTGGCTTCTTTGGTTCTTTCCCCCAGAAAGGGTCAGCCTCATCTTTTCCCTGTTCTGTCCCCGGTTGCTCTTTAATTTTCAATTCTTCGAGCTGTTCCTAGAGTATACAGTCTTTCACCAGCAGGTGCCCGGGCTTTTTCTATTCATGTTCATCGAGCCCATTAATATACTGCTGTAAACGCCTGGCTGCAGGACTTACTTCCTTATGTGCAGGTAGGGGGACTTGTCTTCTCCGGTTATGAGTGGGGATCCGGATGACTGGCCCTGTTTCAGCCGTGTGCCATACTGGCTTTACTGGAGGTGGTTCGGGCCTTGGTGTGACACCGCGGATAACTGCTCCACTGATACTGGCTGCAGGAGTTTTCTTTCTATTCTTTATTGGCTTTATCTGCCACCCTTCTTGATCCTTCAGTGGGGTGAGGAAGCAAGCTTCATAAGTATGCCTGGTGCATTCCTCGACGGCTTCCTTAGGCAGCTGTTGGTAGATTGAAATCATATTGGCGGCCATTTTTAATGCTGGAGGCTCATGTGGACGAGGTGGCTCTACCTGGTAATCTCCCTGCTGTAGCTCGCCCTTTTTGACCATGCCTTCCATAATATCTTTGAAGACGTAACAATCTTCAATTGCGTGCCCCAGCGCACGGTGATATGGACAGAACAGTGGATCACCTTTCTTTGCCGCGTCATTGGGTCTCTTTGGCTCAGGCAATGTTACCTTGTTGAACTTGTATGCCCAGTTGAATAGTGCGGCTATCTTATCTTTCGGGAAAGAGTATGGCTTTCTCATTTTGTTTCTCAGAGAGACCTTATCTTTTCTTTCTGCTGTGTCTGCTGGCGGGGGAGCTTCATCTGCCCCCTTCTTCCCTTTCTGTTGCTCGAAGGTTCTGAAATCGACGGTGTTAGCCTCAGAGTGCGATGGTCGTCGATCATTAGATTTCCCTTTCGGCACAGTTGGAGCATTGGCCGTCGGACGCTTAGACAGGAACGTCTCGACCTCCGCCACTATATTGTTCAGCCGGTCAAATGTTCTGACATCTGCACCAATCATCTTTTCCAGTACCTCTCTCCTGAGGCTCTGCTTACATATTTGCACTGCATCTTCTTGATGAGGAGGTCTTCTGCTTCTCATAGCTAAGTTCCTCCACCTTTTGATGTAGTCCAGTGCTGTTTCATCTTGCTTTTGCCTGGTTGCATATAGTTCTGCTATTGTAATTTCTCTTTCCGTGACGTGAAATCTGTCGCAGAACTTTCTTTGCATATTAGGCCAATCGGCCACTGACCCAGTCGGTAGGCTTGAATACCATTCAAAGGCTATCCCGGTGAGGGATGAGCCGAAGAACTTAAGCAGATAAGCTTCATCAGCTGCCAAGTCACCCATAATTGTGGTATAGTAAGCTATGTGCTCCCTGGGAGAGCCCTGGCCATTAAATTTCTCAAACTTCGGCGGCTTACTGACGCCTGGCGGTAGTCTCTTAGCAGCATACTGGGGAGGATACGGTACCCTGTACACATCGTAGGTACTAGCATCATCACCAGTCTTTTCTGACAGCTTCATCTCCACAATCTTTTCAATCATCAGCTTTTGGGCTATGGCTGGATCTATGTTTTCCGGGAAGAAGTGAGCTTGTTGCTGACTGTAAGGAGTTGTCATCACATGTGCGCGCAAGGCCGGCGTGGCAGGCTGCGTCTGAGATACAGAGGGCTGAGCTACCGTCTGCTGCAGAACGGGTTGGCTCGGTGCTTTGCCCTTATCAGCCGGGAGAGGATTAGTTGGGATAGCCATTTCTGTTGAGCTGGCAGTCTGCCCCACAGGCTCGGCTTGCTTGGAGACCGGTGTAGCTTCATGCCTCTCATTTAGCTGTCTTATGAGAGCATTGATCTCTTGTTGATATCTTCTAAACATCATCTGGATCATGGGATCCAGGGTTGACGGGATCTGTAGATCTTCTGAAGTCCCTTCAGCATCATCGACGAAGGGATTATCTTCATCTTCTGCTGTCACCACATTAACTGTCATAGTGGTGATCTTGCGGACTTCATCATCAGTCTTTATTTTTTTTTTGGCCGCCTGATTTCTCCTTGTGACGGGACCTGGTCTGGTTGCCAGTCTGAGCAGTTCATCTGGCTGTGTTGGTAACATATCCTGCCCTTTGACAAGCCCGGCCATATTGCAGGCAAAGATCTGCATCTTTTCCCTCTGCCTGTAGACTTTCCTTCTCACCTGATCGGGGTATTTGAGCCGGTCAAAGACTGATATTCTTTCCCTAGCTTCTTCCTTGTGCAGGTCTTCTTTCCCATACCCGGCTCTGTGGCCTTCTTCATAATCATTGGAATCGGAGGAGGAGACTCCGAGCATCACTTCTTGAAGGGTTTCTTCTTCTTCATCATCCATGGTGCCCAAGGCATGGGATAATCTTTGCTGCCCGAGGGCGGAGTTCCCCAGGTAGTGAAAGTAGTCTTGAGCCACTTGTTTCATCTCCTCTTGATTGTGCCTTCGTGGCTCTGGTTGGAGCATCAATCTTTCCTGGCTCTTCTGCTGATAAGCCAGTCTCTCCACCTGAGCAGTCAAGTGCTCGGCTTTGCAGTATTTGAATATATCGGCCTGTCTGGCACAGGCACTTGGTCTTCTTAGAGTGGCAGCAGCGACTGGTTCGCTTATTCTCATTTCCTCTTCCTCCCTGAACCTTCTACTCCCATCCAGGTAGCGGTTGGCAGCAGCAGCATAATTCTTCCTTTGCCATCTTTTGCCCCCAGCCATGGGGTGGGTGACCGTGAGGTCTTCCTTCTGCTCATATCTTCTGCCCCTCATCCTAGGGTGAATAGTAGTCAGATTTCTTCCTTCATTCTCTTTCTCATCTCTCCTACCCCGAGCCCTGGAGTGAACAGCAACAGCAATTCTTATGTCTTTTCCTTCTCCTCTTCTGCTTCTTGCCGTGAAGCGGGCAACAGTGGTATCAGCAATGTTCTCTTCCTCTTGAGCTGGGACCCAGCTCTGGATTTTCTTCGGCCGCCAGATCTGCCTGAACTTGGGCGGCTTTGGTGCTAGTGGCTTTCTATCCTCCTCTTTCATGTCGACCCTCCTGGCAGCTAGTACCCTGAACCTGTTGGTAGTAGGCACCATCGGGACGATCATGTCCGGCTTGACCGCCCTTGGGCAACCACTGAGGTTTACCCGGACATCTCCAATCAGCATTGTCTTTCCTGAGTTGGATATCTGATGACCCGCAGCAGTGGATCGGGCTCTCCTGTCGGATCTCCTCCTTCTTCCAGCAGCAGAGGTTGTGCCCCTTTTCGCCTCGTGATGGACGAAGAAGGACACGACCTCAGGAGTATCCTGCATCACCTGGCTCATCTTGGGGCTGGTAGCTTGCGTCAATGTCTCGACAACAGTCCTTTGCTCCTGGTGGTCAATTTTGAGCAAGTCAGTGAAGACGAGGCCCAGGCAGTTGGGCATCCCGACAGCAGGCGGCATCGATCCGAATGAAAGAGGTACCGCCAGGTAGCCCTCTCGAACATGGGCATCGACTGCTTGTTGATCAAAGCAAAGGGACATGATTCCAGCCGTCATCGTAGCTTCCTAAAAAAATAGAAAAAGCACAGAATCAGAAATTTGAGGGGGGGCCCACTAGGCCTCCTATTTTGGCGTAGAGATGAAGGGAGACTAGGTCCCACCGGGCGTGCCAGACTTGTGGATGCGGGATTTATTTCTTTCATTTTTTTATTTATTATTTTGAAGATTTCTCCTATTTGTATTTATTGATTATTAGGCGTGCCAGTCACATGTGTGACGATTTCATTGTGCGCTCGACTTGACTTGGTCAGTCGATTCTGAAGTCCGAGTCGGGACCAAAAGTCTGCCATACCATAAAGGCTATGACGTTAATTACGCCCTTCCTAAGAAGGACAACCATTGATTAAACGCCAAAACAGGAGGCCACTCGGGGCGGTAATAAAAGAAAAATAACAGTGTGTGATATTGAAGCACTTGTTATTCTGGGAAGATAATTTAGTGCACATCAGATTACTACACCGACATGACCACCTCTTATGTAGGTCGTGCCGGGTAGGAATAGGACACCGTCCACGCAGCGGCGGGACGGGGTCCGGACCATCATCGGGGAGATGTCCCCTTTCATATTTCTCGTCCGGCCAAGGGCCTCGCAGCATTCATATTTCCCGGAAGATTGAGCCGGACGGGGGGGTGTGTGATGTGCACCTCTCGGGACTTATTGGGGTTAAAGCATCGATCGATATTTCGATAGCACCTCCCCATAATCTAGATTATGCCCAGGGGAGAATAGGCTATCACCCACGGAGTGTTGGGATGAAAGCCAAGAAAAGGAGGGAGCGAACCTTCCGCATTGCACATGTATGCCCTAGGGCAATGTTTGACTCTTCCCTTATAGGAGCCGGTGACACTCATGCAGTGGCAGAGCTCACCTTAGCTAAAGGGGTTGCTCATAAATCCGACGCGGATCAGTGGAACATAAGGGAGTCTGGCTCCCTTTGATTTGTCTCCCGGACGGTGCTGGTGACTCATGGGCACTCCTGGACGGGTTTGATAGAGGTATCGGAGGCTTGATGGGTGGCGGAGTAGGCTCTCGGCGCACCTTGGACTTGGCCTAGAGGTTCCCGACGCCAAGGCAAGGAACAGGAGGGGTTCCCGGCGCGCCCAGAAGATAGGCTCTCGTCGCAAGAGCCAAATGGCCAAGTGAGGTTGTCGGCGCAAGGGCAAGGAGGCCAGGTTCCCGGCGTGATGAAGAGAAGGCTAGGGAGTTCACGGTGCTGGCTTCCCGACGCGAGGAAGAATTGCTCAAAGGGGGTTCCCGGCGCGCAGGGGAGAAGGCCAGAGGATGGGCTTCCCGGCGCGATCGCAAAGCAGCCAGGCGGGTTCCCGGCGCGGCCAAGATGGAGAGGTTCCCGGCGCGAAGGTAAGAAGGCCAGGGGTGGGGTTCTCTGCGCCAAAAGCCTTGCGCCGAGAACTATTCACCCCTTTTACTGTGCATGGGGCCGAGATGGGTGAGGGCGCCAGGATGAGAAACAGAGTTTTACGGTACCCTATTTTGGGTTTCTTGATGATTCAGGATAAGGTAGGTGGATTCTGTGGGATTAGAATGGATCAGGGCATCAAATTTGACCTGGATTAGGTTTGGGCTTTATAGAAACATCAGGATCGAGGAGGAATTAGGGAAGACCAAGGTCTAGAGAACCCCTGTCACCAATATTATGCAGAGCCCGGGGACGGATTTGATGTGGTCGTTCATCACCCTAGGAGCCAAGAGATGGCTGTCTCTGGACCCAGAGGTGATTTCGACAATGCTAATAGACAACATATAAGCATCTAGAACTCCGGAGTATCATAAACCTCGGTCATTATATAGCTTTGCCTTATCCCAGAGGCCAAGGGATGGTCTGTCCCTGGCTCTGGAATAAGCACGGAAAGCATTTGGCAAAACCCAGCGAAGCGGCAGACCGATGATCAGACTGGGGAGGGGATGACATGTTACGGCATCTAAGAGAAGATATAAGGGGATGGCAGCAGAGCTTCGGAGAAAAACAACAGCAGGCGGCAACTGCGGCCCATAGCGTTCATATATTAGAACATTGCAATTACATCCGTATATCAGAGGGAGTACATAGAAGAAGATATAAGAATACTATGCCTTACTCTAGTGGTGTGAAAACCGGCTATCATAACGCAGAATACATCAGAAGAGGAAGAAGTAGAAGCAATCGAAATTAGGCGAGCGAACTACAGAAATAGGGAGGGGAGGGTGGAGCATTGACTCCTCTCCCTCCCCGTTGCCCACCTTCAATCAGGCTTCGAACCCTCCTCTCTGCTTTCTCTCTTCTCTCTTTTCTTCTTTGGCCCTTCTGCCTCTCCTTCTCTCGGATCAGATCGCAGGCTCTACTCTCTTCATTGCCCTCTTGCTGACCTCCCCTCTTTTTTGCTGCTACCCCCTTTTTCGAGGGGAAAAAGGGGGTTTTATATCTCTCCTTGGTATCTTATCGGCAGGCCTGTCCCGGCGCGCCCCAATCGAAGGAGGACTTCCCGGCGCGTGGGACTCCAGCTTCCCGGCGAGACTTTTTGGGCTTCGACAAAGGGGATCCTGTCGCCACTTTTATAGGCCCATTTAGGGCTTTTTAGACTTCACATATACCTCGGCCTTTATTGGTCCTTCAAATATATCAGAACCCGAGAAGGCTCTCCATTGGTGACACAGTTTCTATTGAGATCATTCATAGATTTTCATCAGTTGGTAGACTGGGGTTTCATCGGCATTGCCATCTAAATGATGACAAAGTCGGACATCATTTCATCGGTATCGTCACCTAAAGGTGACAAGACCGGACATCAGCTTTAGCCTGAAAAGACTTCAGCCAGGTGTATAGTCTGTGAAGACTCTTCTTTTGTTCTGACTTTGCAGAAGCCTTCACAATCTTTATTTTCTGGTTCTGGCTTCATCTTTATCTTTGCTCATATCACATTTGTCAATAAGCCGGCATCTGACTTACTCTGACATGTTACCTGTGGATTCTCGGACGAGGCAGTAATACACCTCTTATTGAGGTGTGATAGGAGGTCTCATCAGTCAGGTGACTGCTACTTCATCAGTGCCGCCGTCTGACTGACAATGGCACCGGACATCAGCTTGGCCGGGAAAGGCTTCAGCCGGGTAGATGGTTGACGAGCTTCATCATTGATCTTTCACTGTTGGTCTGATCTTCTTTTCAATTCTGTTTTAGCCCTTGCTCATTTTCAAGGTGTCAACAAATAAATCAGCAGTGTCATCTACCTCGCTTCCCTCATCATTAGCTGGGTCCTTCTCATTCAAAATTTCATATACCGCTAATCCGTCATTGCTCCACTCCCCGTCTAATTCCTCATCATCTTCCAGGACAATCGCGGTCTCTACAAATTCTGGGCACCTGAGGAGGGCATGGCATTTCTCGGCCAAATCTTGCAAAAACCTATCAGGGACGGATTTAGGACGACGTGCCACAGGGTGCGCTACAGATGTGGACGGGCTGACTAGACTCGAACTAGACTCTACCCCAACTGACTGTACTAACCTACGAGACTCTGCACACTGTACATCTAACCTAGGAGAGAGGAAATCTACCGAAAAAGGAATAGGGGTCTCACACCCCTGGGAATCTGAGCAAAACACAGCGTAATCTTCCACTGAAACCTTCATTTTGAAATTGGCATTTTTTTTGGAGGCCGGAGGAGGTCACACAGCACGAGGAAGAGGATGGAGGAGGGGGGAGTTGCATGGGGAATAATTCAGGGAATATGCAGTCAAAGAATGGATCGGAGGAGGAAAACCACATCTCGTGGAGTTGAGCACCGGGGGAGGAGGAGTAAATAGGGTTGAAAGATCAATAGGCGGGCAATGCCCGCAAGCACAGGGAAGAAATAAAATCTCAGGTGGTCTCTCCGTGAAGTACGGGTCGACCAGGATTGGAGGGGAACGGGGGACAAACCCCAATTGTTGAAACCAAGAGGCAAGACAGGACGGGGACACAAAATAAGTAGTGATAGAGCTCCCCACTTCCCGTGGCCCCTGGCGGACCAGTTGCATTGGATGATGCTTCGCCAGCTGCGTCTCCTTCTTCTTCGGACGGCTCTCTCTTTTTCTGAACAATTTTTTAAAACAACCAGTAAAATCTGCCACATCACCCACCAACCCCTTCAACGGCGGAGGTGGGTCAGAATCATCACAGGCATCATCCTTCACATCAGGACTGGGTGGCGGCTTCTTCAAAGTGTCGGGCTGCAACGGGCCTTTTACAAAATGCTGTCGATAGTCCCATGTTAACGGCCCGGAGTCTCCAAGTACCGACATCGCCGAATCACGGTAGCCAAGGCCTCGGCGGCCCATCTTCCTGCCCTTTGGGACGGGGTTGGTCTGGCCCTGCAATTGTGCGCCGAGACCCAGGCCCGGCTGATAGCCCAGTTTCAGAATCATGTGCCACCCCTTGGAATCTCTCATCTTGGACTTGATCTTGACATTTGTTGGCGCAGTGGCGGGCTTGCGTGACGCATATGCCCATGAATGATTCAAGTCCATAACTGACAGAACTGGCCTATTGGTCGGCCATAATGTAGGAAGAATCTTGGCTGCTATCGCATCAACATTCTGGACCGTGGAAATGCTCTGCACCTTGACCACCCGCCCCTGGAATGGGAATTTCAAACACTGGTGGGCAGTCGAGGGCACGACGTTCAGGCTGTTTATCCATGGACGACCCAGAATAGCTTTGAACATTGGGTCTATGTCCAATACATAAAATTCCACGTCCATAACCAAGGGCCCTAGCTCGGCCTGTACGGTCACGACCCTGTGACAAGCACGCCTGGAGTTGTCATATGCTGCTATGGTGGTGGGCGTTGGCTTGAGCATATCCTCTGAAATGTTGCAGGCACGGAGGGTACTTAATGGGCACACGTTTATCGATGCCCCTGTGTCAACAAGGGCAGACTCCACGGCCACTTTGTTCAGAGAGATGGTAATACACAGCGGCATCTGTCGTGCCTCAGGGGGCGCTAGCTCTGACTCAGAGAATGAAATAGAAGGCCCCTTTGTAATTGTTGCCAACACTGTCGGCAAGCTATCTACTGCCACATCCTCGCTCACCATAACCTTATATAGAAAAGTTTTCAACACATCTTGATGTAGCGGCGACCTTTTGATCAACTCCAAAACTGAAATCTTGGCCGGCATCCGGTCCAAGTGCTGCAATAGGTCATACTTTGTGCCTGGCACGGGTCTACTTCTTCTATTTCTGCTGTGGGGGAGGGAACTTGGAGGTTGGGTGCAGACGCACCAGAGGAAGGAAAAACTCTTTGGAAGGGACGCCCGCTCCGAAGGGCCCAATGTTGTGCCGGCACGGCCTGAGATGGGCCCCCGCTTGGCCCGGTGGGGTAGGTGGAAGGCGTAGAAATGGGGGTGAGGATGGCGGAAGTTGGTCTAATGGGCCCTGGTAAAGGGGAGATGGGCGAAGGGTTAAACGGAGGGGTGATGATGGAGGGTATGGTGGGTGGTGGTGAAAGGACTGGTGATGTGGAAGGGAATGCGGTGGTCCTGATGGGTGATGCGGAGGGAATAATGGGTGGAGTGGTGGTCAGAATGGCGGGCCTGAGGATGGAGGGGGTAACAAGTGCGGGGGAATGGTTATGGTGGAAGGCCAAGAGGTGTGCGGGGGTCTCATCATCAAAAGTCCATCCAGCGTTGGGGACTGGGTGCTAAACAATGTTCACCTGGGCCGGTGCCGGCGGCTGCTGTTATTGTTGCTACGGAGCGGGTTGATGGGCTGGCATGGGATTTTGATGGATCCCAAGGTCTTGCTGCTGCTGCTGCTGCTGTTTCTGGAGTTGCTGTTGTTGCTGTTGCTGGGGCGCCGCTTGCTGCGGCCTGGCTTGTCTCTGCATCTGCTTGATGTCTTCGATCAGCTGGTGCATCTGGGCCCAATCAATCCTCTGGCCCTCGTGTAAATCATACACCAGATCTCTGAACTAATAGCACTGCTCTATTGTGTGCCCAGGCTGTCGATGATATATGCAATATCGGGCTTGATCGGCGGACGGATTCCAATTTTGACGCTCCAGAGGTAGTTGAATATCACCAGTATACATCAAAGCAGAGAAAATATCGGGCAAGGTCTCAGGAAGAGGAGGGTAGTGGGTCCTCTTTGGGCTCGGTCGAGCAGGTCCGTAAGCGGCAGGTGGAGGAACATTATTATATTGTGGCGGTCGCTGAGGCTGTTGGGGTGGTGGTGGTTGTTGTTGCGGATATTGGGGAACCTGGAAAGTGGGTTGGGGAACTTGCGGAGCGGTGAACTGGGGGTTGTGTGGAGGCTGCGGGAAGTGAGGTGGAGTGGCTTGGTGGGGGAACTGAATAGCCTGGACCTACTCATTGATCTGTACTCCCTCACTAACAGGGCCCTGGGATTTTCTAGCGGTTTTGGGTTTCTGGGCTTCAAATAGGGAATGAATAGGGGAGTCTTTGAACTGGGTTTGTATGAACCGAGCTCTACTGTATAGCTGGTGCATATTCAAAATGTCATTCATTGCCAAGATATTTCTAAATGTTGGCGTGGCATTGGAGATCAGCAACTTTACCTTTTCTTCTTCCGGGATTTGCCCGGGCACACGTGAGGCCATCTGCCTCCATCTATCTGCATAGGTTGCAAAGTCCACTTCCTGCTTCATCTTTTCTGCTACGAGGTCGGTGAAGGAATACTCGGGACCGACTCGATCTTGGAATCTCTGGATGAACCTCTCCTTGACGGTCTTGAAATTCTCGGCCTCCTCCATAGGCAAAGTATAAAACCATTCCAGGGTGACCCCTTCCAATGATCGGCGAAATAAATAAGCCATAAGGCAATCGTCATGCTTAAACTGTGCGACCTCGTAAAGGAACTCTCGAACGTGAATGAACGGGTTGCCATTCCCGTCATATTTCTGGTACACGGGGAGCTCGGATTTAGGAGGAAAACGAATGTCCCTGAAGTTAGGAATAGGGACGTCAGCCAAAGATTGCGGGCCAACCTGCTTGTGGAGGAGGTCAATTTGTTACTGCATAGCAGCCCATTTATCAAGAATTTCCCGTTCCCGAGATGGAGGAGAAGGAGCTGGAGGAGCAGTACCTGGATACGTAGCCAAAGAAAAAGCCGACTGAGGGGGTAGCCCGTAAGATGGATAATGGGATAGGGAAGGGCCCACATCCGCATGAGCCAGCTGGGCGGCCCCTGGTTGCAACCGAGTGAAGTCTGCCGGGGCTACAAGGGCCTGCGGTGATGTAGAAACAGTAACATAAGGATCAATGTGAGGAACAGAGGGGATTTGAGACTTCCCCTTATCGAGCGACTGATGGGCCGAGGTAGAAGCTTGGCCCATTTCCATGCTGGAGTAGCGAAGGATCTGAGGACGGGTAGGAGTAAGGTCAATGGGGGCCACAGAGGTGGTCCCAACAACAGAAGATGTGGTAGCAGTAGCATTCGTGCCACGAGAAGGAGCTGAAATCGGGGCGTCGATCCCCTGCAAGGCTTGCCGGATGAGATGGAGTTGGGTAGGGTCCAGCTGGGCCATCATATTGAGAATTTGATTGGCCGGATTCTGATTGGACGGATTTGAAAGAAAGGGTTGGGAGCCCTCGCCAAGAATGGTCGGGAGTGGAGGGGCAGTCCCCTCTCCTCCCTGTAGATGGGTGACCCGAGGTGGGTCCTCAAGAAGGCCGTGAGGAAGAGAATCCTCGTGAGACTGAGAGAAATCGTATGACGACATGGAAGATGATGAATCGAACAAAGGATTGAAGTAAGAATGGAAATAAGGACTGACCCTAGGGGATGTTCCTGAAGGAAAAAAACAACCCCACATACACTAAACAACTAAGACCAGGGGAAACAATCCTAACCAACCAAATCAACAAATCAAACCACAAGCATGCAATGGAAGGAAGAGATGAGAGGAGAATCACCCAATTAGACAATCAAGTTATTAAATGATGCCCGTCAAATTCTTATGAGTTCCTCTTCGAACCTTAGTGGCTTGATTAAAATGTAGATTCACTCAACAACTAGGTGCCTAACTAGGGTAAGAAATGAGGAACTGTGTGACTCTATAGGGATCTCTCACTCGCGGATGCAAACCCTAGACTGGGGGTGGATACGGTACAACCTTCCCGGCGTCCGTGTGGGAATCCATGGCTCACGGGGGCTTACGGAGGTCCTCGGCAAGGTCCCCTAGTCGGCTCCAAGGAATATGGAGACGAGAGGAAACCCTACCTCGGTAGGAATGCAACTACTATGAAAAGAGATGGATGCTCCTATGCGCACCGGAGTGGATGCAAAATCTAGCCTAGCAACTATCAAACAATGATCAATCAAATATATGAGCAATAAAAATAATCAAGCAACAATGATAGGGGAGCAGGGGGAGATCAATAACTAGCACCAAAACTGATAAATCTCATGGAATATGGCAATCAAAATGGACAATGAGTGCACTGCAGCACTAGAAGGATGGTCTGTATGCGACCGCTCAAAAGGACAGACGGTCTGTAAAGGACCGCATAAGCCAGGGAGCAACAGGGCGACAAGACAACTATAGAAGTAATCACAGGACGCTGGAAATATAGGACATCAGAGATGAGGCACGTACCAGAAGAATGGTCTGTAACCAGCCGCGTAATCTCTGGGACGGACCTCCAACAGCGGTGCACCTACAGTCAAAACACCCAGAAGCGTACCTATGCCAGAGCGATGAACGGCCAGAGACAGGCCGTGTAGAAGTATGGACGGTCGATAGGATGCCGTCTAGGACAGGACGCTGGCGGAGAACTGGCGCTGTTCGCAGGGGAAGGACGGTGGAGGATCAGCCACCCCAGCGGATGGACGGCTCTGGGAGAACCGCTCACGTTCCAGAAGGTAGAAAATGCTCCCGACCTGCAATCACTCCAAGAAGAAAACTAAACAACAAAAGAGGGGTCAGCAGCTCACAAGCACGATGGGCACTAGGTGTCCCACCGTGATCGCCACAAAAAAGAGTGTAGATATATTTTCTTCTCCCAAATCCGTTTCTTCCAAATGTCTTCCCGAACATCTATACTATCACCTCTACATGAGGAACAAGTAAAGGCAGAGGAAAAAGGGAAGTGTAACAAACCGTGATCGCCACCAAAGCGCCGAACGTGATGAACACGCCGTGCTTTGGAAAGAGGGGGAGAGACACTCGCCTGACTGCAGCGCTGGGACGATGAACGGTTTATGGAGAACCGCCTATAGGATGTACGGTCTTAGACTAGACCGCCTAAGGACGCTACAGAAGATGCGTGATGAAGGACTTCTGGGAGTTGAACGGCTCTGTAGCGACCGCAGGAAGAAGATGGACGACCCAGACTGTGCCGCACGTCTTCTTGAACGGACCGTGTAGAACCGCTCAAGACCACCGAGCCAGAAGTCCAAAGGGGTCCAACCTCCACCCTCTCCAGTCGGCCAGAGGGGATGGGCCTCGTGCTAAGGATTGCTGACCTGCAAAAGCAATGTAAAAACACACAGAAACAACCTAGATTAGAACTGAATGGTGTAGTATATGTCAAAATGATAAGGAATGAATGTGACTAAGTGGAAAGGGGGATACCTGGGAGATTTTAAACCACTACGGTGGCAAAAACGCAGGCAATGAAAAGTGACGAAATCAACCAAACATAAAAGACTCAAGACTCGACTACTCCCTGAACCGGAGGCTTGTATGGACGTAGAAAGCCTCCCTCCTTGGTGCTAGGTCGCTCAAGAGTGTGGCAGGGCTTCACCGTCGACCAAAAATCTCCCCCCCTTTTCGAGCCCGGCCTTTAGGGTCTATTTATAGAGCCTAGAATGCCAGTCACGAAATCAGGGTTTCCAGTGGATATTAACCCGAGATATCAAAAGATAAAGTGAAGATAATATCCTCAGCTTTCGTTAGGATCAAATCTCATCTGATTTTGTTGAGAATCCACGGAGAAAATCGAGGACCAAGTTGAGGGTTTAACCACGGATAAAAGAGATAAAATCTGTTAAAATTCAACAATCGACGAGATGAACGGTCTTACTATAGATCGCTCAACTGGATAGGCGGCCATATACTGGCCGTCCAACCCCGTCGGTGGAAATTCAAAATAAATTATTAATAATCCCAAATCATCCGTTGAACTGACCGAAACATTCACCGTTGGACTCTCAGAGATAAACGGCTCAGATGAGATCGTTCAAACGAAGAGCAGCCAAAGATAAACCGTTCTAGTCATGTCGGTGGAAAATCAAAATAAATAAGATAATTAGATAATTATCTGAAAGCCGGTGATGTTTAGGACTCTGGAGAAATCAGCGGTCACCATCAGTCCGTTCATCAAGTTGAACGGCATGGAGAGGGCCGCATAAAAGCTTGTCGGTGGAAATTTAGAAAATTAACTAAAATGCTCCAAAATATATGAACGGTCCACAGTCAACCGCACATGAGTTGAGGGGTCATGGATGAACCGTGCATGCATATGGACGCTTGAAACTTATAGAAAAGCCCAAACAACCAGAACCAAGGCCCGTTAAGCCCTAAATCAACTTGGACCTAACCAAGGAGGGAGGCAACCCATAAAATTGGCCCAAAACATGCCTGAAAACAGCCCTAACGAGTGATGGACAACTCGAGCCATCAACAAATGGGAGTAAGAAAAATGACTCAACTTATCGGCATAAAACGGGTGTCAACACTGTGTTGCTCAACGGGCGAGGTGGATACCTCGGATAGCAAGCTGTGATGCTCAGCTGTTTGTAGGCAAGCTGTGAGGCCCAGCCGTTCAAGCTGTGAGTCAGCGGGAAGCCACACACGGGTTTGAGTATGGGGTGGACGTAGGTCTGTGGACCGAACCACCTAAAAATTCCTTCATGCACTATGGTTTGAATGCTTACTGTTTGCTTCCGCTAGATGAATGCTTAGGCTCGATCTGTCTTTCTATGTCCAGTGAGTAAATTGACTGCACGTTCTTTGTTTGATTAAACGCACCAGTCTTTCAGACTCGATTGAACTTAGTTCGTTTCTGTTCCATATCTCCGAGTGTTCAAATTTATCAATTGGGCAAAATTTTTTAAGGATAGATTCATTCACCCCCTCTGAATCCTTCGCACCAGCCCCAACAATATATATATATATATATATATATATATATATATATATATATATATATATATATATTCACTTACCTGTGAGCCTGGCGGCTAGACTGGTGCCGGTGCGGAGGCGCCCGTGCTCCCGTCGCGATGGGAATGAGGGCAGGAGATCATTTCCCACAGATGCCTGGCGGTGATTCCGAGGAGCTGGGCTGGCTGGTTGACTGGGAATCGTAGACTGGGAGGACTGGCCGGTTAGATCCTTCACGGGGAGGACCGGCCTTATTGGTAGTAGCTGGGATGCGCGCCTTAGTCTGGTTGGCGCGTGAAGACGTGTTCCGGTGCATAAAATAGCTTCATGTGTTTGCCATTGAGAGGCGGGAACAGTCTGTGACCTTTGTGATCAACAACCATGTATGCTCCACCCTCGTAGACATTCTGGATGATGTATGGACCCTGCCAATTTGGTTGCAGGTTTCCACTGGAGCGCCCTACCATGACCTATTTTTTCTTGATCATGACAAGGTCGCCTTGGTTGAAAGCTCGCTGCCTGATGAGCTTATCATAGGCCCGGGCCATGCGAGCCTAGTACACTTGCAGGTGTTTGTAGGCTTCGAGTCGCTTGCCTTCTAGATCGGCAAGCTCTTCTAGCCTTCTCCGGTACTCATCTTCATCAGAGCCGGCAAGGCCGGTGTGGATTTCCACACGATAAGAGGCTAATTGGACTTCGATGAGGATAACTGCTTCTGCCCCGTAAGCGAGGGAGAACGGCGGGCATCCCATGGGGGTTTTGTAGACTGTCCGATAGGCCCATAATGCTTCGAAGACCTTTTCACCCCAGTCGCATTTCTGGTGGCTAACCATCTTAGCCAGGAGCTTACAGAGGGTTTTGTTGAAGGCTTCCGCCAAGCCGTTAGCCTGAGGGTTGTAGATCGAAGAGGTTCTCCAGTCGATGTGGAATTTGGCCGCTAGTTGGTACACAGCCTTATTCTTGAATGGTGTCCCGTTGTCGGACACAATGCGACTGGGAGTATTGTGGATGCACTTTTAGACACGCTCATTGTCTGTTTCTTTAGGTCGATTTATTCGGTGGGTTTATTCGTTTATTAAGTGCATGGGCGTGCCAGTCACAAAGTGACAATTTATTGTGCGCTCGATCTGACTAATCAGCCGACTGTGTGGTTTATGTCGGGACTAGAACCCGCCGCGCCGTAAAGGCCACGACGTCATTTACATCCCCTCGGAGAGGGGAACACCCTTGATTAATCGTCGGGGATCAGGGGCCTCATGGCCAGGAAACTATATCGAGAGAAACAAGCCGATAGCGGTCTCGAATCAGTCGGAAAGCCCGATGTCTAGGGGGGGCAAGCATTCGAAATATGTCGGTCACTCAAGGGACCATTTTGATATTCGGACGAGCGTCCAGCTTGAGAAACGCGTAATCGTCACGGGAAAATCGGAGCATATGTATGTCACGATGTGACAAATTTGTTGTTCGGAGGGACGGGAAATATTCAGTTAAATCCCAATTAGAGGGGTCGAAAACCAATAAGTTTGTCGGCCCAGTGCAAGATCAAGCTATGACCATACTGTGGTGGGCCCCCCGCGGTCGAAGTCAGGCTCGCGTGGGCATCGTCAATGTTTCCGGTGCCGAGGGGCAGCGGGAAAGTGTCCCGGGACTAGATTCCAAAAGAAAGACATATACATAGATAGCTGGCTATAGGCCTAGACGTGGGTCAGGCGATGACCATGGTTGGGGCGAACCCGAGGTCCAGACGTGACTCACGAAGGTCTTATTGATATTCCCACACGTAGGGTTCAGGGAAGACGAGAGCTGTCTCGTTCCATTCAGATTTTGTTGGTCATTCATGGACCATTTTATGTTCGGACAAAGATCCGTATTGAAGACGTAAACGGAAATAAACCCGTACAAATGTCTGCCGTGAGTACGGCAAGTTTAATGCAAGCGCGGGATTAGATCCCGGGATATATGTCGGTCACTAACGGACCATACACTGTTCGGACGAGAGTCCACATTTGAAGCATCGAAGATAACGACAAAGATGTACGGATATCTGCCGTGGATACGTCAAGTTTAATGTGGATGCGGGATTGGATCCCGATAGAGGTAGGTCAAGCTGATGAACTATCGGCCCGAGATGGTTTCGGACTATGGCCATAACGGGGTTCCTGAGGTCCACGTCCGATGCCATGGGGCGTCATTGCTTTTCTCTTCACACACAGTCCGAGGAAACGAAGGTTCCAAGGTATGCGTTCATGTCGGTCACGGTCGGACCATTCATTGTTTGGACGCGAGTCCACGTTTGAAGGATCGAAGATGACGATAAAACCGTGCAAATGTATGGCGTAGACACGACAAATTTAATGTGGGGTTGCGGGATTAGATCCCGGGAGAAGCGGGTCAAGTTTACGAACTATTGGCCCGAGATGTGTTCGGATCATGACCATGTCGGGGGTTCCGAGGTCCACGTCCGAAACCACAAGGCATCATTGATTTTCTCTTTGCACCCAGTCCGGGGGAGTGAATTGTTAAGTGTGAAGCCCAAACTCGCCAACGTGCGGCCTCGCACGCGGATCGACCTACGTGGTCAGGTCGCAGGGTTCAAGGGGGCAGCGCCCCTTGCGTGGGTTTCCGGGGGCAGTGACCCCGAAACAAAATTTTAATTAAGGCGCGGGTGATAGAGTTTCTTTTATTCTTTTATTAGCACGATTGACCTTTTATTATTATTTTTTACTTGTTTATTCCCTTTTGTATTAAGCAGGCGCGCCGGATTAAGGATGGATAGGGGGGCGCGCCGGGTATGGAATGAACAAGTGGGGGGTGCTGTTTTAAGGGTGTTAGGTGCACAAGAATCACGCCTGGAGAGGGGGATTTCTGTAGCCCATTCAAAGAGCAGCCCGACTAGGCCCTACAGGACCCAACGAGGCCAAGCTCGCCTAAGTGACAGCCCACAGGGCCCACTTAGAGAAGAAAGCCCAATAAAAAATCGCTCGAGGACACAACCTTCCTCGGCAGCCTCTAGGCTCGGAGGGCCCGTGATGTGACACGGTCTACCTAGGATGATAATGACCCTTAGACCTATGCATCCACAAGCATACAAGCTCTCAATTCGGCTCACCGTGCGACCTATCTCACGCGACGCACATGCGCTCCCAGTGGGTCCGAGTGATGCCGGCGAGGATCCGGGGTGGGACCCTAAGGTTTCCACCGGTTGGTGGGCTTATGGCTGACCCCTAATGGGCCTGGGATACCCAATTTATGGGCGGGCTAGCACGCTGGGGCGTGGGCTTGGGTGGCGCTCTCTCACTTGCCACGGTGGTGCGCTCGTGGTTTCACAAACAATCAAGTCCGGGCACTCAATTACCGCCAACGAGCTAAGGAAACGATACTAGCTAAGCAAAGTAAATGAGGACCAGGAGAGGGACCAGAAGCTCACCTGATCGGTGTGAAGACACCGATCCCGGCCGGAGACGATGGGCGCGCCGGGAGGCGTGGGTATGCACCCGAACGCCGCGGCGGGGTAGCTTGACCTGCTGGTTAGTTAATTACAAAACTACGCCTCTCGCAGGAGGGGGGATCTCGGGGTGGGGGTTATGGAGTTTACACCAAACACTACCACCACGCAGGGTGGGGCCTTCAGCCGGCCAAGCGGGGTGGGGAAAATTGGTTAATTATCACACCGGCGGTCGATACCGAAACCTGTCCGGTTCTGGGATTCTGGACCAGCAGTCACTGATGTAGCCGTAGAACACTTTCTGGAATTTTGCCGGAGGCGCGGTCGGTGTCGTTGGCTTCGTAACAGAATAGGGGTGCGCCTCAAATTTTATGGATTTTCGTTCTGCACGAGCCGGGCTGCCACGATCGACCGAACGGGGTCCCTGTTCAGGACCTGCACAGGTTTAGCTTCTGAACAGCAGATTGCCGAGGACGCCACGAACGCTCCCGGGCTCTGTTTTGAAAACGGCTGGTGTCGATGGAAGCGTGGGGAGGTCTACTTTCCAACGGAGCCGGCCTCGCCACTGTCTGAAGTCCGTGTGGACAGGATGGTCCCGTTGAAGGGGGACAGGTCGGGGAAGACAGACAGGAGGCAGAACGAACGCCCGGCGGTATAAAAATGGTAACTTCCACTTACGGCGTTCAAACGATGCTCCGTCTTCGGCTTCTGAAAGCTGACAGGGGGAGGAAGAATTTTGATGAAGAGTTTGATGACCGATTCCTCCAGTCTTGGCCGCTGCACGAAGGTCGAACAGAGATGGCCTTCTGGTTGAGCCCCCTGTGCGCAGTCGCGGTAGAACGGAGCTAGCGGCCGGCCACGATCTTGGAACGGAGCGATTCCAACTCGCCTGCGGAGAAGACTCGTGGATGCACAAGTTTGCTGAAGCGCTTGGATGCCGAATCCTCCTGGAACGGGTTGGAAAATGCTCTGCAAGTTGGGGCCAGAAACTGCCTGCGGGCTGGAATGGATTTGTGGAGGGGAGGCTAAGGTGGTGGTGGTGTATGTGGGTGGAGATGGAGGGGGGTGCGACCCTAGGAGGGAGGGGAAGGGGATGGACGACCTAGGGAGGTGAAGGGGTCCCTTGGAGAGGGGAAAGGGGTCTTGGGTGGAGGAATATGGCTTGGGAAGGGTGGGGAGTGGCCTTGGGAAGGTGAAAGGGTGCCTGGGAAGATGAAAGGGTGCCTAGGAGAAGGGGTTTCCACCTAGGGGTTGGAGGGGGAATTGAATGAGTGTATAGGGAAGGGGGAGGGGTCTTAAAGAAGGGTGATTAGGGAGGAGAGAGAGGGGATTTCGAAATTTAGAGAGAGAGAGGGAGAAGTAGTGAGAGAGAGAGAGAGAACTATAGAGAGAGGGAGAGAGAATACTTGAGGGTTTAATTTTTTCAATTCATCAAAAGTTGTCACAAATGGGAGAGGGGGGGTCCTTATATAGAGTTGGACCATTTGCACAAAACCCCCTAACAAAGTGCATAAATGCAAAAGACCAAGAGACAGGGGGGGGCGCCCATGGGCCAAGCCCACTAACTGGGCCCAATGTCCTCAACTAAGGGTCCAAATGACTCAAGACTTGGATAATTAACTCTAAGACCTAGATAATGGACTCAAATAAAGGAAAATTACACATGATATGACTCAAATAAAGAAACTACATAAGCAACAAATAAAGATAGCCATGAGGACCACATCTCCAAGGGGTCACGAAGTCGGAGTCGCCTCGTGCCATAGGGAATGCCGGGAGATGTCCTCATCAAATCCCCCGGGGTGGGGAGAACTCGACCCCGTCGAGTAGGGGTCCAATCGGCTCTCGTACTGCACCAGCAGGTCCGGGTCTAGGCGCATCAAGTCCTCTCGGCTTACCCAAGCATCCTCGGTCGGGGAACGGCCTTTCCACCTCACGAGGTAGCGCTGGTAGACCCTGTTCCTGGTAAGTGTGCTCTGCTCATCCAGTATTGCCTCCACTTGCTCAAGTCGGCCTCTCAATCGGGGTGGTAGTTTCGCTCCGGGAGGGTCACTCACAAGGGGGGGTAAAGGCTCGAGATCCTGACTGGGTTCCACCGTGGGGCCCTTATAGCGAACCAGATCCGCCACATTGAAAGTGGGGTGAACCCCAAAGCCCTTAGGTAAGTCGAGCTCATAAGCATTGGTACCAACCCGTCTTAGAACCCGAAAGGGTCCCAAACCCCGTGTCCTCAATTTGGAGGCGGGCCCTGGGAGGAGCCGCTCCGTTCTCACCATCACATGGTCTCCCACTTGGTATTCATAGTGACGACGATGAGCATCGGCCTGCCTTTTGTAAGCCTCGTTGCTTTTGCCTATATGCTTGCGGATGTTTTCATGTATCTTTGTGGATGTTGACTCACTAGGAGATAATGGGGGTCCTGGACAACCAAAAGTGGACCTATCATGCAGTGGTGCTACACAGACTTTGGTAGACCTAGGAGGCTTATGCGTCTTGTCAAAGGGGGTGGGGATGGAAGACCCGGAAAACCCATAAAGGGACCTATCATGCCATGCCATGTAGGCCCTAATAGACCTAGGTGGGCCAGGACAACCATAGATGGATCTATCATGCATGGTGGTGATAATTACCGGGGAACCCGAACTTCCTTGAATATTTCTCTCATGCCTAAGACTTGCGACGAACGAGGGTGGGCCATTACATCCGTACATAGACCACTCATACTTCTTACATGTCATGTGGGTGATTTGAATGAATGGACCCGACTCATGAATCATGTCAAGCGGTGTGGTGTGTCTAGACACATGCATTCCTTCCCAAATGGCATCCCTAATGTGTATGGCTTGGTGTGGGAGTTTCCTCTCATAGGGGTCAAATGGGTCTGGGAAAATAGAGTGGGCCTGGTCTATTAAGGTGGGTGAGGGTAGGAAAGGGTGGGTGGTGGGTAAGGGGGGTGGGTTGCATGGGGGTCTAGACTCCCATAGGAAGGGGTCAAAGGGGTCATGGTAAGGGTCCCCTAGGGAGAGGAACTCCAGGTCCTCATGTAGCGGTGAGTCATCCTTCTCTAAAGAAATAATTGGGCCGAAGTCTTTGGTGGGTGGATCAGCCAGGAAGGGATGGTTTGACACTCTACCCGAGATAAGCAATTCTAATTCATGGAGAGCAGCAGGCTCATCCGGTGTAGGGAGGATTAGAAGGAGGTCGCTAGTGTAGCAACCTACAGTGTAAGCTGTGGTGATGGATCCGACACATAGATGTAGGAGGTCAACGCTCCTAGGTTGGTCAGCCATTGTGGCCAACATGTCGGTCAACTCTATTTGCCATGCTAGGCCCTTAAGAAGGTCATCCCAACTCTCAACCTCATAGGAGGTTTGGATAGTGGTGTGATAAGAGGAGAGAGGGACTATGGGGAGGTGTTGTTCCATGGGAGGGTAGGCATGGGCCATTATCTCTCTAATTGGGCTACCCATCAACCAGCTAACAAGGGTCTCTCCTAAAATAAGCTCGGTCCCATCTAGAGAGGGTGGTGTAGGGTGAAGGTTACCATGTGAGTTTTTTTCTTCAATTTGGACATGTGTGGTCTCCATGTTGGGAATTGGGTCCGGGGTGTTCACCACTTTGGGGTTGGGTATGGGCTCCTCCTCCAAAGAGGTGAGGGAATACGTTAGGGGTGGGGTGGTGATGGTAGGTGCATGGCGCACCCAAGGTGATGAGCAAGGTCGGAATTGGGTTGGGGTTGGAAGTGGAGGTAGTGGGAGTCTAGGTTGGGGTAGGTTTGTAGTTGGGAGTGGAAGGTGGGTTGGGAGAAGACAGTTGGATAATGGAGGGGCATCCCTTATAGGGGATAATGGATGGGTAGTAGTAGGGGCTATGGGGGTTTGGGGAGTATGGGTCTCATGGGGAATAGTGAGTTGGGGGGTGGTGACCGGTGCGGGACTAGGTGGAGGGGTGGGCACGAGATCTACTTGGGTTTGAACGGTGAGGGTTGTGGAAGTGAGTTTTAGTTGGGGAAGGTCGGTGGGGATTAGGTTTTCCTGACTTGACTCTTGGCATTGTGCCTCAAATTCTTCCTCCCATTCAAGGGGAGATTCATGAACTTCAATCACTTCCCCAACTCTTTGGGGTGGAGGGGTTGGGTAGGGGTTTGTGGGTTGGAGGGTGGTGGCCGTCATGGGCTTAGGTGGATGAGAGAGGACATGGGTGTTGTTGAATCGGAAGGCCCCCGGAAGGTGTGACGGATGCACAAGGCAAGTCCGACGTGTCGGGTCAATGGTGGCATTCCTTTCATCTAGCCATCTCCTTCCTAGGATTATGCAAGGTCCCGCCATAGTGCCAATTTGACACCAAGCTCCATCACAGTACATGGTCTTCCCAAACCATTTATGGAATTCAACGAAGACTCGTTCTCCGTCGTGCACGATTTGTCCGGCCCTAGAAAGAGAGGCAACAATATCGGGAGATACCCAATTATCGGGCTCTAAGTCAATGAAGTCAATTTCCGTAGGTTCTCCACTGGGTAGGTATGCAAGAAATATGATTGGGAGAGGGATCATGTGGTCCGTAGACTCTTTGACAGTGGGTGGTGGACTATGCATGTGACGATCTGTCGGAGACTCTAATGCAATCGTTCCCATGGACTAGACTTGTAGAGACAAGTCTAAAACTTGCTCTGATACCATTTGATGTGACACGGTCTACCTAGGATGATAATGACCCTTAGACCTATGCATCCACAAGCATACAAGCTCTCAATTCAGCTCACCGTGCGACCTATCTCACGCGACGCACATGCGCTCCCAGTGGGTCCGAGTGATGCCGGCGAGGATCCGGGGTGGGACCCTAAGGTTTCCACCGGTTGGTGGGCTTATGGCTGACCCCTAATGGGCCTGGGATACCCAATTTATGGGCGGGCTAGCACGCTGGGGCGTGGGCTTGGGTGGCGCTCTCTCACTTGCCACGGTGGTGCGCTCGTGGTTTCACAAACAATCAAGTCCGGGCACTCAATTACCGCCAACGAGCTAAGGAAACGATACTAGCTAAGCAAAGTAAATGAGGACCAGGAGAGGGACCAGAAGCTCACCTGATCGGTGTGAAGACACCGATCCCGTCCGGAGACGATGGGCGCGCCGGGAGGCGTGGGTATGCACCCGAACGCCGCGGCGGGGTAGCTTGACCTGCTGGTTAGTTAATTACAAAACTACGCCTCTCGCAGGAGGGGGGATCTCGGGGTGGGGGTTATGGAGTTTACACCAAACACTACCACCACGCAGGGTGGGGCCTTCAGCCGGCCAAGCGGGGTGGGGAAAATTGGTTAATTATCACACCGGCGGTCGATACCGAAACCTGTCCGGTTCTGGGATTCTGGACCAGCAGTCACTGATGTAGCCGTAGAACACTTTCTGGAATTTTTCCGGAGGCGCGGTCGGTGTCGTTGGCTTCGTAACAGAATAGGGGTGCGCCTCAAATTTTATGGATTTTCGTTCTGCACGAGCCGGGCTGCCACGATCGACCGAACGGGGTCCCTGTTCAGGACCTGCACAGGTTCAGCTTCTGAACAGCAGATTGCCGAGGACGCCACGAATGCTCCCGGGCTCTGTTTTGAAAACGGCCGGTGTCGATGGAAGCGTGGGGAGGTCTACTTTCCAACGGAGCCGGCCTCGCCACTGTCTGAAGTCCGTGTGGACAGGATGGTCCCGTTGAAGGGGGACAGGTCGGGGAAGACAGACAGGAGGCAGAACGAACGCCCGGCGGTATAAAAATGGTAACTTCCACTTACGGCGTTCAAACGATGCTCCGTCTTCGGCTTCTGAAAGCTGACAGGGGGAGGAAGAATTTTGATGAAGAGTTTGATGACCGATTCCTCCAGTCTTGGCCGCTGCACGAAGGTCGAACAGAGATGGCCTTCTGGTTGAGCCCCCAGTGCGCAGTCGCGGTAGAACGGAGCTAGCGGCCGGCCACGATCTTGGAACGGAGCGATTCCAACTCGCCTGCGGAGAAGACTCGTGGATGCACAAGTTTGCTGAAGCGCTTGGATGCCGAATCCTCCTGGAACGGGTTGGAAAATGCTCTGCAAGTTGGGGCCAGAAACTGCCTGCGGGCTGGAATGGATTTGTGGAGGGGAGGCTAAGGTGGTGGTGGTGTATGTGGGTGGAGATGGAGGGGGGTGCGACCCTAGGAGGGAGGGGAAGGGGATGGACGACCTAGGGAGGTGAAGGGGTCCCTTGGAGAGGGGAAAGGGGTCTTGGGTGGAGGAATATGGCTTGGGAAGGGTGGGGAGTGGCCTTGGGAAGGTGAAAGGGTGCCTGGGAAGATGAAAGGGTGCCTAGGAGAAGGGGTTTCCACCTAGGGGTTGGAGGGGGAATTGAATGAGTGTATAGGGAAGGGGGAGGGGTCTTAAAGAAGGGTGATTAGGGAGGAGAGAGAGGGGATTTCGAAATTTAGAGAGAGAGAGGGAGAAGTAGTGAGAGAGAGAGAGAGAACTATAGAGAGAGGGAGAGAGAATACTTGAGGGTTTAATTTTTTCAATTCATCAAAAGTTGTCACAAATGGGAGAGGGGGGGTCCTTATATAGAGTTGGACCATTTGCACAAAACCCCCTAACAAAGTGCATAAATGCAAAAGACCAAGAGACAGGGGGGGGCGCCCATGGGCCAAGCCCACTAACTGGGCCCAATGTCCTCAACTAAGGGTCCAAATGACTCAAGACTTGGATAATTAACTCTAAGACCTAGATAATGGACTCAAATAAAGGAAAATTACACATGATATGACTCAAATAAAGAAACTACATAAGCAACAAATAAAGATAGCCATGAGGACCACATCTCCAAGGGGTCACGAAGTCGGAGTCGCCTCGTGCCATAGGGAATGCCGGGAGATGTCCTCATCAGCCCGAGTGTCGGTCAGGTCACAGGAAAGGTCCGGCCCAAGCCATCTCTCCGCCAGAGAGAAGAAGGCGTACGCCGACCTATCCGACCCATCTTCTTCCGAGCAAAGCCTATCGCCTGGATAGGGCTGGCCTCTCTGAACTCGGAATGGCCGACGATTGCTTATCCTTGCAGCCATTAGGAGTCCACTACGGGCAGGAATTCAGGAAGGCGAGGGACTTCTTCTTCCCAAAAGGTGATAACGTTCCCATGATAAGGCAATGAAAGCCCACGTAGAGGACGTAACGCCCCCCTGAGACCCCGCGACTTACAAGACTCCGAGAAGGCGATGCACTATTTAAACCCTGGATACCCACCGGCGAAAGGTAAGGGCAATCATACGCTCAAAGCTCCTGAGCAAGAACCATTTCACCCTTCTGGTGGAGAGGGATCTCGCGCACAAGCTCTCACCTCCCTTTATTGCTCCCGTAATAGCTCCACTGACTTAAGCATCAGAGGGTTTTCCCCAGGGATTCTCCCTGGGCCCCCTGATCCGTTTTCCTATCTTGCAGTTCACTACCTGGTGATCCTCCATCCGCTCAGGACCAGCGCGAGATCACGCCTCTTCATCTGGCGCCGTCTGTGGGAAACGTACAAAAAGCCAGTATGGTGCGAAGGAGCTCAGGGAGGAGGTCCCTCGACGAGAGGGGAAAGGCCATGGTAGCAGCAGGGGATGGCCCCTCTCGGGCCTCATAGAACCCTCCCTCCAATGCCAGCGCCCCCGCCGACGATCCACCACCCCCTCCTACGGCGGTAGGGCTACCACCCAACGGTGGCGCCGAAGCCTTCCAGACCCTCAACGTGAAACTGGATGTCCTCGTGGAACTCATGAGGGCCCAGGCAGCTAGGGATGGAAGGTCCTGCGCTCCGAAAGGGAGCCCTCCTCGTGAAAATATGTCCCAGCGCACCGTCGGAGGCCGCTTCACTCTCCGCGGCCAGCAGCTCATCCGCAATAGGATTGGAGGACCCTCGCAGGCTCCACCTCCGGAGCAGGAGGCTTCCTCCATGCCGAGAAGGGAAAACTAGGGGCGCGCTGTCCAAACCTGGAAACTGACATTCCCGGAGATAGCCAAGACGCTCCCCCCAGCCCCACGACACGACAGCAGTCGGAACTATCCCTCCGGCTTCGGGATTTCGAGAGGCGTTTCGCAGAACAAGAGCGCACCCTCCGCACCCTGCAGAAGATCTCTTTTCCAGAGGACGAGGAAAAATCCCCGTTCTCCGAATACATCTTGAAGGCAGAGGTATCTCACAGAACCTCCATCCCTACCTTCAAGCCCAACGATGGCCAGGGCGACCCGACCGATCATTACGACAGCTTCGACGCTCTGATGACCCTGCACGGAGCGTCCGGCGCCATCAAGTGCCGAGCCTTCGTGACCACCCTGGTCCAAGGCGCTCAAGCATGGTTCCGGGCCCTCACCCCGGATCCATCCGAGACTTCAAGCAATTCGGGCGAGTCTTCAAAGAGAGTTTCGTCGGAAGTGCCCCCCCGAGGTCGGTAGCGGGGCTCCTGGCCCTTAAACAGGCACAAGGGGAAAGACTCCGGGCTTATATTCACCAATTTAAATCGGAAGCCCTGAGAATCCCCCGCCTGGACGTGGCCTCAGCCATAACCGCACTGACTGGGGGCACCAGGGATGAGAATCTCCGCCGTGAACTTGTCCTCCACCCTCCCTCGACCCTTTCCGAGCTAGTGACTCTGGCATTGCGCCACGCCGAATGCGAGGAGGTGCTCAACGCTTGCCGAGACGCAACCGGCTCGGGTCAAGAGGGGGACAAGAAGCGGACTTCGGAGCCAAATTCAGGTTTGGGAAAAAAGCAAGACCGTGATGGGGAAAGCAAGCGGAAGTACGAATGGTACACCCCACTAGCCGCACCGGTCTATGAGATCTATGAAGACATCAAAGACTCGGGACTTCTCCGCCAGCCCAAGCCGATGAGGTCGAAGAACCATAATCGCGACAAGCATTGCTTGTTCCACAGTGACCACGGACACCACACCGGTGACTGCCACCAGCTCCAGGACGAGATCGAGCGCCTCATCCGTCAGGGACACCTAGCTCGGTTCACAATCGAGCGTAAAGAAGACCGAGGCGCCGCGGAGGAGATTGACAACGCCCCCCGAGGGGTCCACATCAACGTCATCTCCGGAGGGACGGCATCAGGAGGCGACAGCAGCCGAGGAAGGAAGCGTCATGCCGAGCGGGCGAGCCGAGCCATAGAGCCTCCCAAGGCCCCGCCGAGTGAGCCCCAGGTCATAGTCTTCTCTGACCAGGACCTGGAAGGGCTGAGCACCCGGCATGACGACGCCCTCATAATCTCGGCTACGATAAACCATTGTAATGTAGATAGGATTCTAGTTGACAATGGGAGTGCCCCTGATGTATTATCTTATGACTATTTCCTTAAGATGGGGGAGGATCCATCCAAGCTCCGCCCGGTCTGAACCCCCCTCTGCGGGTTTAATGGCCTGGCCACCTATCCCGAGGGAGCCCTAAGCCTGTCGGTTACCCTCAGCACCCCACCCAGAACCGTTACGGTCATGGTGGACTTCATAGTGATCAAAGGCATGATAGCGTACAACGCCATCTTTGGCCGGGGAATCCTCAGCCGAATAAAGGCAGTACCGTCTACCTATCACCAGAAAATGAAGTTCCCCACCAAAAACGGGTTGGGGGAAGTCTGAGATAACCAGGCCGTGGCCAGAAGGTGCTACAATATCTCGGTAGAGGCCACAAGGCCGAACGGGACCCCGGGAAGTCGAGGATAAAACCGCAACCACCGAACCTGGTGGCGAGTTACTGACGGTTTTCCTAAACGACGACCCAGCCCTAGGAGTAAGGATCGGAGCCGACCTACCACCCAAGGTTCAGCAGTAATATAAGAAATTCATTTCTGAGTACATTCGAGTCTTTGCTTGGTTCAATGATCAACTCCCTGGGATACCAGAAGAGACCGTGATGCATAAGCTCAACCTCGACCCCGCCATGAGACCCGTACAGCAACGCAGAAGGAAGCATGCACCAGAGAAGCAGGCAATCATCAAGGCACAGGTCACCAAGGGACATGAGACTGGTCTTTTTAGACCGGTCCTGTACCCGACGTGGCTAGCCAATGTCGTCCTAGTACCAAAAGCTTCAGGCAAATGGCGGATGTGCGTGGATTTCACCGACCTGAATAAGGCCACCCCAAAGGACTGCTATTCCTTGCCGAGCATCGACCAATTGGTTGACTCAACCTCAGGCAATGAGATACTCAGTTTCCTAGACGCCTATTCAGGTTATCATCAGATCAGAATGGATCCAGAAGACATCGAGAAGACCGCCTTCATCACCGACTACGGCATCTACTGCTACACCCGGATGCCTTTCATGTTGAAGAACGCTGGAGCTACGTACCAAAGGCTGGTCAATCACATGTTCGAGGAGCAGCTAGGTCGGAACGTCGAGGCCTACATTGACGACATGCTCTTCAAGACCCCCAAGGCCCAAGACCACTTTACCGACCTCGCTGAAACCTTCGACACCCTCCTGAAGTACAACATGAAGCTCAATCCTGCGAAGTGCACTTTCAGAGTGAGATATGGGAAGTTCCTAGGTTTCTTGGTCACTCAGCGCGGGATCGAGGCCAACCCCGACAAAGTCCAGGCCATCCTGGACATGCGCCCGCCCACCTGCGTCAAGGATGTCCAGCGCCTAACTGGGCGTGCCGCCGCTCTCAGCCGGTTCCTGTCCCGTGTGGCCGAACGATGCTTGCCTTTCTTCAAACTTTTGAGGAGGCCTAAATTGGCATCTGCTACGTTCGCATGGGATGAGGAATGTCGGAGAGTGTTCGCCGAGCTCAAGGAGTTCCTGGCCTCTCCCCCGGTGCTCTCCAAGCCCGTCCCAGGTGAAGTCTTGCTGCTCTATCTCTCGACAACACCATCTACAGTCAGCTCGGTCCTAGTCAGAAATGACTCAAGAATCGAGAGGCTGGTCTACTGCACCAGCAAGGTGCTCAACGAGGCTGAAAGGAGGTACCCCGCAACCGAGAAACTCATGCTAGTGTTGGTTACCTCCGCCAAGTGCCTCCTACCCTATTTCCAGGGGCACCACATCACCGTGTTGACCGGTGAACCATTGAAGAAGATTCTGGCCCACCCCGAAGCTTCAGGGTGACTCGTCAAGTGGGCCATCTTGCTTGGGGCCTACGATATTTCCTATCGGCCGCGCTCGGCTATAAAAGGCCAAGCGCTCACTGACTTCATCGCCGAAAGTACCATCCCGATCGAAGAAAGGCCTCCGTCCTTGCCCGGGCCAACCTGAGAACTGTTCATTGATGGGTCTTCCAACTCAGTCGGTAGTGGCGCTGGAATCCTCCTGAAGTCTCCCGAGGGGGTAGAGCTACAGTTCGCCTTGAAGTTCAGCTTCCAAGCATCCAACAACGCTTCCGAGTACGAGGCCCTTATCTCGGGAGCACGCATGGCCCGACGGTTAGGGGCTGAGCGAGTCAAAATCCACACTAACTCCCAGCTGGTCGCTAGCCAAGTCAACGGCGAATACGAAGCTCGAGAGGCACCAATGATCAAATACCTTCAACTGGTCAGAGACCTGGCCCAACAGTTCGGGAGATTTGAGGTAGTCCGAATAGCTTGGGAGGAAAACTCCCGAGCGGACGCCCTCTCTCGACTGGCCTCCTCTCTCGACCCTGAAGGTACCCGATCGGTCCTCCTTGAAGAGCTAGAGCGCCCGAGCATTGACTCGGAGCTCCTTGCTGTTGACTCGGCCATTCCGAGCGATTGGCGCACCCCCTACATGTCTTGGCTCCGGGACTCCCAAGAGCCTTCCGACCCTCGAGAAGCCCGCAGACTGAAGTACCAAGCCCGACGCTTCATCATTCTAGACGACACTCTCTACCAGAGGTCTTTCTCCGGTCCTCTCCTGAAGTGTCTCGGCCCCGACGAAGCAAGCCGAGCCATCCAAGAGATTCATGAAGGCATGTGCGGAGTGAATTCAGGAGGAAGGTCGCTCGCCAGGATCCTGCTACGGCAGGGTTACTGGTGGCCCACCCTGTAGCGCGACTGCACGGCCCATGTGCAACAGTGCGACCGATGCCAGCGATTCGACCACTTGGTCCATCAGCCGGCTACGGAGCTCGTCACCCTTACCGAGCCTTATCCCTTCACTCGGTGGGGGATAGACATTCTCGGGCCGTTCCCTGTGGCTCAGTCCCAAAAGAAGTTCATCATCGTCGCCATCGACTACTTCACCAAGTGGATCGAGGCTGAAGCCATGGCGAGGATCACCGAGACAGTCGTCTGGAGTTTCATCTGGAAGTCGATCATTTGTCGCTTCAGCATCCCCCAAGTGATAGTGAGTGATAACGGTCGGCAATTCGACTCTCGCTATTTTCGAGACCGATGCTCCGACCTAGGTATTCGCAACCACTTCACTTCGGTTGCCCACCCTCAGGCCAACGGGCTGGTCGAGAATGCCAATAAGACTATCTTAAAAGGCATAAAAACCAGGCTCGGAAAGGCCAAGGGTAGCTGGCTCGAGGAACTGCCTAGCATACTCTAGTCACACAGAACGACTCCCAGAACGGTAACCGGTGAGAATCCTTTCCAGTTGGTGTATGGCACCGACACCGTCATTCCGTTAGAGATTGCTAACCCCTCTCTCCGAGTCACCCGCTTCTCACCAGAGGTAAATGAGCAAAAATTACTCGAGAACCTCGATCTAGCAGATGAGCTCCGAGAGATCGCCAGCATCCGAGCTACGGAGTACCATCGCCGCCTCACTCGATACTACAACGCCAAAGTCCGAGATAGACACTTCCAACCGGGAGACTTCATCCTCAGGAAAGCTGAAGCCTCTCAACCACTAGAGGCGGCGGGCAAGCTATCCCCTAACTGGGAAGGCCCCTACCGAGTGGTCGAGACGATCGGGAAAGGAGCATACCGGCTATCTACAATGGAAGGGGAACCCATCCCTTGGACATGGAATGCAGCCACACTACGCAAGTTCTACTTTTGAAGTTCGTGCAAACAATCCGAGTGAAATAAAATTTTCTCCTTTTCATTCAAACGATTGTTGGTACATCAGAAAGGCAAAAGCCAATACATTACATAACAGAAAGTAAAAAATCTATCTGGCACCACTGCAAGAGGCCATTGCTCGGCTGACTCGGTTGATCTCCTTGCATCAAGCCACTGACTCTGCCTCGCGTAGAAACTGGCTCGGATAAAAGGTGATTGATCCAGTTGGCTCGGGCGGCCCATGACAAAGGTGACAGAGGGACTGCGAAGGGGAAGGCTACCTTCCAAGTTGACAGAGGCTGGGGAAGAGGGAACGCCTATGAAGGCCTCCTCTCCTCCAACCTACCAACTCTTTGGAGCGTACAGAGAGCGCAGGCACCCTCCAAAGAGTGAAAGAAAGGAAGAGCAGAAGAGGGAAAAAGAGGCTGCCAGAAAGAAAAAGAAGCCAACAGAGCTGGATAAGGAGGCAGGGGAAGGCCCAGAGGGGATGGGCATCACGGATGCCCCCATCCGTCCTCCATCTTGCCCCCCTCCGGGAAGCCTCGTCGGAACTGATAGAGGAAACGACGTGATTTTTCCATCAAAATCCTCTCCAGATCCGCGCGACGACCATCGGACCAGCTTCAAAACCGCGCGACGACCGTCGGACCTGCTCAAAACACGAAGCGGCAAAAACCTGCCGCCCTCCATCATCGACAGCATCGTCTTCCGAAGGATCCTCCATGCTCTGAATGCAACGACACAACGCAACGTGAAGAAGGGACGAGGAAAGACTGTTAGGGAAAATCCTGAGCGGTGGAGAGGAAGGGACGCCCTTCGGTCTTTTTATAGGCAAAGGGAGGCTACTTGCCTTAAATGACTCCCTCCTCGAAAACACGCCAAAGGAATTCTCCCCTCTAAACGGTCACCTCAAACACCTCATTTTCCGCCCCAGCGGGATACACGAAGCGGCCAAGCATTCAAAGCGTGAGAATGCGGAAAGGCACCCTATCAGACGCTCACCCAACCATCATGCGAGATCTGCGCAGAAAGTATCGGTCCTCTCCAACTACTGCAGATACGCTGATCAAATCACGGCAAGAATAGCGTGAAGCAAGTAAGATTTTATTTATTGCCTTACAAAAAGTGGAAGTCCTTTTTTGAAAAAAGAAAGAGACAAACAAAGAAGGAGGCAAAACAGGACGATACATCAGGCCTAGGGCCCACTTTGAAGCTCGGAAGTGGAAGGCGTAGGTGTTTCACCCCCAGCGCCCTCGGTGACGGCCGGCCCTGGCACTGACCCCGCCTGCGCGGGAACTGCCTCGGTCGCGAGCCCTCCCGAGGCAGCCGGAGTTGGCGACCCCTCAGGAGAAGAGCCCTATGGATCTTCCCCACCCGACACAGAGGAGCTGGAAGGCGACATGTCCGAGTCATAACGTTTGCCGGAGGGGAAGTCGATCCCAGAATCTTGTTCCCCGACATAGGCTACCGCCCGGCAGTAACCTTGCTCGAACCCTTTGCGGATGCCTCAGCAAAGTGCTGTCTCATAGTAGGGAAGGGCAGCTTCCTGCAGGTCAGCTTGGTAGGCCTCTGAGCCCCTGTATCACTCGATGGCCTCCGCTCCGACCAGCCCCATCCTCTCAGAGAGTTCGGCTGACTTCGCTCCGCCTCGGCCGCACGCTCTTCGGCCTCCACTGATCGTTTCTCTACCTCGGCCAATTCTGTTTGGCCTCGGCCGCCCACTCCTCGGCCTTGACCGATCGCTTCTCTGCCTTAGCTCGGTCGGTCTCGACCTCCAAATGAAGGCGCTCCGTTGCCTCCGCCCGGTACACCAACTCGGTGCACTCGGCCTCCCAGCGGCCATCCTGCTCGAGACGAAGAAGGTGCTCCTCTTCAAGGAGTTTACTTTTCCTCTCGAGCGATTCCCGAGCCTTGGTTAGTTGCTCAGTCAGCACTCCGACCTCCAGCCGGCTCGACCGCGACATCTCCCTGAGCGCAGAGAACTCCTGCCGGAGCCCCTCATGCGCCTCATTGAGTCGAGTTAGTTTCCTCTCGCACCCTCCGAGGGTCCAAGCAAGATTCGACTGCTCTGACTCCGACCGGGCATAAGTCTCCACCATTGTGGCCCCCATCTGGGCCATGACCAGGCCACCCTCCATAATGATGTCGAGGACCCCGGGTGGAAAGTGACGCTTCTCTCCTCCTTTCATCCTCGCGGACACCTCGCGGCAAAGCTGGTATAAATTGCTCGAGATGCCGAGCCTTTCCAGAGCCTCCGGCATGGGAACCCTTTCCGCACCTGGCGCCTCGCCGGAAGGCCCAGATCGAGCTGCGGGCTCGGCCGCCCCACGCGCTACGGTCGGTTGGGGTTGCGACGCCTCCGTAGGTGAACCCCCGACCTCGACCGACGCCACGAGCTCGGCCGCACCAGGCACCTCAGACGTTTGGGGCTGCGATGCCTCTACAGGCGAACCCCCGATCTCAACTGTCTCGGCCCGCGCGTCACCGCCCGAGACATCGCCCACCTCGACCGGCCCCCCGGTCTCGGCCACGGCCGTTTCTACTTCGGCCCCCTCTGTTCCCACCGAGGGGAGAGCCGACCCATCGTCACCACCCTCCGAGGGCCCCCTGGTCTCCTCGGCCCTCTCTCGCTCGGCGGATGGGGGAGTCGGCCCCGTTGGGTCGGCCCCATCTTGCCCCCGAAAGGGGAGCGCCGCCGAGCCAAAACCGGCCTTCTGGGTCCGCTTCCTGGCCTTCACGGCTTCCCACAACAGTCCCTCCATGGGATCCTTGCGCTTTGCGCCGCCCGACCGTGAGGTCCCCTCGGAAGCCGCCCCCTTGCCCTTATCCCAGGCTTGGGAGCGACCCGCGGGGACGCCCGACTCATCAGCCTCCGAGTCGTCACCAAGATCGATGATCTCAGCAACTTCCTCCAGAGGCTCCCGCCTAGTGTCTGCAACAGAGGAGAAGGCGTGATCAGGAAAAGAAAGATGACCTGCACCCCTGAAGGAAAATCCAAGTGGTGGTACCTGACGGCTTCAGTCGCGTAAGAAGGCACCGCTCGATATTCTCCGGCGTCACCAGCTCCTCGGTAGACCGGCGATGTTTCAGCAAGCGGGCGGCATACTCCTCCACATCTGAAGGGAACTCCTCCTGCCGGGGAGGGATATTCGGGTGGAAATTGGGCATTACCTGGCATCTCCAGGTTTCCTCCACCGAATGTATCTTCACCCAGAAAAATTGGGTCTTCCACCCTTTGCGCGAAGAATCCTTCGCCGCCAATGAAATGCAGCTCTTGTTCCTCCTCGCCTGGATGAAGTAAAAACCTTTCCCCGCCGACGGATGCGCCTTCAACTCAAAGAAATAATGGAAATGGTCCAGGGAAGGAGGAATCCCACACTGACGGCAGAGAATGCGAAAGGCGGAAAGGAGAAGGTACGAGTTGGCAACCAACTGAATGGGCGCCAACTGAAAAAAATTGAGAAGCGTGAGGATAAAAGGCTCGAAGGGGAGGCGGAACCCGCTCTTCCACGCCAGAAGAAAGGTGCAGATGTGGCCCGTGCGATCGTCCATGCTCGTCTCATACGGAGCAGCAGTGGCAAAGCTATACTTATGAGGCAGGTGAAACTGATGCTCCATCCTCCTCACCTCGGCTTCCCCCAACTCACTGTAGTTTGGAACCGGCGCCCTCACCACTGTAGACACACAAAAATTGACGTTACTGAGAGTACATCTCATGTTACCTTGTAATGCCCCAATTTGACCCTCAAATCAATTTTATTTGAGTGGTTTTTCTCACTTTTCTTGGATTTCTTCCTTTTTCCTCCCTTTTCTTATTTTTCCCTATTTTTCTAGATTTTGTGGACATTTTTCTCTATTTTTAGGAATTTTTCCGAATTAACGACTTGAAGAGGGGCGTCATTTCATTTTTAGGAAAATTAAAAGAAAATTGACGCCACTTCCATCAGGCGTCAATTGCACTCAAATTCCCATTTTTCTGGATTTTTCCGAGCATTTTTCAGAATTTTTTAGATTAACGACCAAGAATGGGACGTTATTTTAATTTTAAATAAAATAAAAATCAAAAAAATTGGAAATAACGACATTTTGAGGGCGTCAATTTAAATTTGAATTTTTTAATATTATTTTTCAACCCTCTTCCAGAGGTGATTTGGTGACCTTCAGGGTGTCAGAAAAATACGAAAAAATAGTCATTGGAATCAGCACAGTTAGATGCACCTCCACCTAAAAAATGGAAAAATAATATTGAGAAATAAAAATGACCATGTTTTGAATATTTTGAATTAACAACCTTGATTCGGACGTCATTTAAATTGACGCCCGAATCAACAGTCGTCCATTCTCTTTTGGCTGATTTTTCATCTTGATTAATGCCCCTTGGTAGGGCGCGTTTTTAATTAACGCCTTTAGATCATGCGTCTTTCAATTTTCAAATACAGGGAGGTTTTTATTTCTAAAAATTAAATCTGGAATTGACGCCTTCTGGCCAGGCGTGTTTTGAATTAATGCCCTCGTGAGGGTCGTCAATTTCAGAATTGACGCCCTGAGCTGGGTCATCTTTAACTTCAGAATCCTGTTCGAACGCCTCCTTTCTTGCTGAGAGTCCCTTCCCTATTTGATCACTTCGTTGATAAGGGAATTGGAGTCCTTGCTTCCTATGGCTATTGCTTGATCTGATCCTTTCCAAATCTATTTTTGAACTCTTTAAATAGGGCTATGTGGCTCTGTTCGAAGTTCCGGATGCTGGTTCCAGTTTTTTTTTGGTTTTTCTTTCTTCTTCTTCTCTTACAGGACGCTGCTGCTGCTTCTTGGCGAAGGAGGAAGTTCCCTACGTTTATTGTTCTCATCTGATCGAAGGAGTCTCCCTCCTCATCGAGCATCTAAGCTGAGAAGCACATGCTCTTCTATCTGTCGAAGTCTTCTTTCTTTTATTTGCATGCATGCATATACATTCATCATATTCATCCCTCTGTTAATATCTCTTTATTCTTATCCACGTTGAGAACCTCCAGCAGTGCAATCGCGTTGCACACTTCTTATTATTCTTTGCACATCATTCATCATATATTCTCCCATACCCTTTTGCATAGGGGTTTAAGGGCCAACACCCACAAGGTGTATTCTTATACATGATTTTCATGCTCATCTTTATTGTGAATTTGATGCTACACTCACCTTGGTTCTAATCCATATTCTTTTATTGGTGTTTGTTGATTTTGCAAGGGTAATCAATCAAGAAGAACTCTCTTCATCGGCCGGCCGATCAGAAGAGAAAGGTGCACTCACAATCTCCCCCGCATCTTTTTAAGGTATTTTTCGCGATCCCTCCCTTAATTATTATTATTTATATCCTTTGAGGCCCTCGCGTCTCTGGCGATCACTCTTTTTATTAGCACCTCGTGCTTGCATGCTTATTTTATTATTTTTATTCTTTTAATTGTTCTAAGTGGATTTTTCACGATCTACAAATTGGCGATCACGGTGGGACACCTTTTATTTTTCTTTTGATTACCCTTTCCCCTTGGGCACCCACGTGTGCCATGTCCCCATTTGCACCCACGGTGCGTCTCCCTTTGTGCTCCACGTAGCACACTCCCTTAAGTGATTGGTTGGTTTGATAGATTTTTAGAAATTCCATTTATATATTTAAAAAAAATGATGATGAGCATGCTATATTCCTTTTGGTGGTCGATTGCCATGATTTTATTGTGATTGTGAGTGTCTTTGTCTCCTTTCATATTGGTATTTAACTCTGTTTCTAGGGACAGAAGAATTGGCGCCCCTTTCAGAGGCGTGTTTCTAGTGAGTAACGCCTTCACTCAGGGCGTGTTTTCCTATTTAACGTCTTCTGCCAGGGTGTTCCTTTTGTCCCGTTCAGAATTGACGCCCAACATTCTGGGCGCCTCTTGTTTATTAAGCGCCCCTGGCAGAGGCGCCTTTTACAGAATTGACGTCGTACTCCGTGGCGTCTCTTTCCTATGTGTCACAGTGACTGATCGGTTGTCTTCTGCTTACATTCATCTATTTATTACATCCATCTTTTGCATATATGATTCTGCATTCATCATTTGCTTTTGGTTGAGAGACCTTCTCACATTATTAGGATCCACACCCCCTCTTGGTGAAGGAAGGACCCTCCATTGAGCATTCCGTCTCTTTGGACCGGAAATTCCTAAACCAAGCCTCCGTAAGTCCCTGCACCCGTGGATTCCCTCACGGACGCCGGGCAGGTTGTACCCTTTGAAGTACCGGGTTTAGTTGGCCTATACGTGGTGAGAGAGTGTTCCTAGTTGGCACCGGAGTTAAACCACATTTGAAACTAGGTTCACCCCTTGAGTGATTATATCAATTTGCATAAAGTCTTTAATTCACCAAGGATCAAACAAAAGAAATCAAGGGTAACCATTCCAACTTGTGTGCTTCTTTGCAAATTATTTTGCTTGAATTTTGATTGTATAATGGTTTACCTTGATAGACAAAGTAACATGTTTAATCTTAAATGCATTAATGAGGATGCACAACCTAGCACATCTTGCAATCCTCAGTCTCAACATGTTCAACATCATTCTCACCATATTTTCAAAGGACCACACCCTCATTCTTATGGTGTTGCCTGACCCATGGGCAATGTCCGATCTCATGGTCCCTCGCCTCAATCGCGAGCCACTACTCCTACGGGACCGTCTCCTCCCAACGATGAGAAGGTCTCCCAAATCTTGCATGCATTAGATCATCTCACCCCCCAATAAATCCAAGCCCTTAAGGCCGTTGTTGAGGGTGCATCTCATTCCTCTCATCCTCCTTCCAATCCTACGCGGGTGGCCCATCACCCACTTCCCTCTTCTATTCACAATCCTACGCGGGTGGCCCATCACCCATCTCCTCCTATTCACACTTCTCCTCGGGTGATCCAATAACCGCCTCCTTCTATTCCTCCTCCACCACGGCCCCAAGGCCCATTTATTCCTTGCAATCCGGCCCATCCGGGTTCTTCTATGGGTCATCCCAATCCCATTCCACGGCCTCTTTATGCGGCCCCTCCTTCAAGGCCCTGCCAACCCTCTGTTGCTCAAGTCACACCTCTCCAACGAACCCTTCTCGGCAAAGTCACTTTGTTGGAGGAACAATTAAAAAGGGTTACGAGCCCACGGCCCGTTCCTTCTACTCCAGTCAATTCCCTCCACGTCGCTCTGAATGACATTACAAAGATGGAGAAAGATTGGAAGGATAGGAGAGACGACTACGGCATCGACAGTGCGAGCAAGCAAGAGCCGGCGGGTTTCAACGTTCAAGTGGACGCCATCCATTCTCCACCCATTCACCCAGTTCACACATATGGCCCTCCACCTCCACGTACACAATACCATTATATTCCACCACCCACATACATGTCTCCACTATGGTGCCCACTTGAACTAGCTGATGAAGAACCGGCGATTGAAGAATTTGAGGCGGTATACGACGAAGCTCCTCAAGAAGCACCCCTTTCGAGTTTCCTTCGCTTCCCTCTCTCTCCATTACCACTTGATGAACCCCTTGCTCAGGACGAAGCCACAGTCCCCGATCCAACCCCCATTTATGAGACCTCTTGGTGTTACGATGATGGGTCAACATTCCAATCACCCACACCGCCACACCATGAGTCACATTCTATCCCTAGCACTGCTCGCCCCATCCGGCATTCTCAACGCACTAAACCTTCTTCGCTCACCCCTCCCGTAACCACACCAATAGTCTCCATCCCATCGGCCTCCACCGAGCCTCCATCACCCTCCACTACGCCGGCTTCCGCCAAGCCTTCCATTACACCTCCTCTTTGTCCACCACCTCAGCCGTCCACTATGCCTATAACCCCTATTCCACTACTTTACCCTTCACCCATACCCGTGGCTAGTCTTGAGCAAGATCCACCCTTTTTTGCACTCGAGCCAATCCCGACTGCTTCTGAGCAAAGGGAGAAGCTCGACGTGTTCGAACCTTCGTTTTCACCCACCCTTCCTCCAACACCTTCCATTATATCTCCACCATCCATGGAACCTTCCGCCTCCACTTCACATCTCTCTACCACTCAGAATGGGGGGCTTTCATCAAGTACTTGTGCCGAAGATGATCAAGAGTCGGGCAAGAAGGATTTGGCCATGACCACGCTATTCAAGATGCAAGATTTTGTATGCCAGATGCCGATCCGGGTTGTTGTGCCAAGCATGGTCGAAGATGCCAAGTTCCCATCACTGCTCACTTTAATGCCGTGTAAGTTTGTGCCCAAGGAGCGGGCATGGCACCCCTTGCTCCAACTTTCAAATCTTGAACCTTTTCTTCCATACAAGGGGTGAATGCCTATTCTATTCAACATTCTTTATATGCCACAATCCTTGGGCAACACGATGCTTCCTATCCCAACTGTTCAACTCTCTCACACTATTGCTTTTTACTCTCCAAGGGAGTTGTCATTCACTATTGAAGCTTCATCATGGGCTCCTGCTTTATCATTGGGCCACTTGGCTATACACTTTCACTACCATGGAGGGGCAGTTATCTTGGTGCCAAAGGGCTGTCCACTATTCTACCCACCTTCCATTCAACGCCACCCACATTCTTGTCTATCATAATTTCTTCATGGGCCACTCCAAGGGTAAGGAGGGGGATCTCATCCTCTCGCCCTTCATGTTCTTCATATTCTTTGCATCTCATGCACTCTGTTACATCCATGCATTCATCGCATCTGTTGCATTGCATTTGCATACATTTGCACTTTTTCTTTCCCGGGTTTCCGGACCCGTATCCTCCCCGCCATCCGGAACCTCCGGATATTCCGCATTTTCCATCATCTTCATCCTCTTCCAACCCACTCTCCCTGGGGCATCGCGTCCCCTTTCTTGCTATTTTCCTAGAACCTCCAGGTATTTTATCCCTCCTCTTAGGGCATGACGCCCCTTCTGATTCCACTATTTCGGAACCTCCAGATCTTTATCTTCCCTCCGGGCATCGCGTCCCTGGGCAGTTTCCTCCTCCGGAACCTCTGGATCTTTCACCCCTCTCTTTATCCCTTGGGCATCGCGCCCCTTTCTGTCTTCTTCCTCCGGAACCTCCGGATCTTTCTCTTCTCCTTGGGCATCGCGTCCCATGGTACCTTCCCCCTCTAGAACCGTCGGACTCTCTTTCCTTCCTCCCAGGGCATCGCTCCCTTTCTGATTCTCTTCCTTCGGAACCCCCGGATTCTCCATCTTATTCTCTTTATCTTCTTTCGGGGCATCCCGACCCTTCTGATTCCATCCCTCCGGAACCTCCGGACCCTCCTGATCCTTTTCATCCACTCTTCCCTGGGCACCGTGTCCCTCAGCATCTCATTCCCCCGGAACCTCCGGACCATCCATCTTTCTTCCGATTCATCTTTCTACTCTTCCAGGACATCACATCCTTCATTTTCTTCTTCATTTTCCATCATCCTTTTCCCTATTTCTTCCCAGGGCACCGCGTCCCTCGATATTTTATCCCTCCTGAGCCCCTGGATTCCTCCTATCAGGATTCTCCTCCACAACCTCCGGACCCTCCGGATCTGCCTCTTTCCATCTATTAATTTCTTCTTCCGATTCCCCCTAATCCTGGGTCCGACCCAACTTCTTCCACATCCACTGCCTTGGGCATCTGCCCATTCTCTCACTACTTTCGAGGCTTTAGTCCTTCTCCTTCTAATTCTCCGCTTCTTCTGTAGACCTTTCATGTGATCAGGGTCTCCACACCTTAGTGAGGGAGTTCTAGCCCTCGCCTCTCTTCCTTTTTCTTTATTCATCTGAGTCTGGTCTTGGCACCACTCCTTCTTGTTAAGTCACTTTCAAACCCTTTGCTTCCAATCCTTTTGACTGCCAAAGAGGACTATCCCACGATGATCAACCTCGCCTCTGACAGCTGCTTCTACAAAGGTTGCAAGGTAACATATTGGTGTAAGTACGCATTATTATGATATCATTATCTCACGCATGATTTTCAAAGTGAAGTGCTTCTTAACATGATTAAGAGTGATATTTTAAGCCTTTATCCTAGGAATTTATATGTATTGAATTTCATCTTAAAAAAAAAACTGAAAGAGTCTTTAGGCTTGCTCTGTAGCACCTTTGGTTAATAAAATATCCACGCTGGGAATTCAACGTTCTCTCCCTGCTTGTTAAGAGTAACCTTCAGCTGGGCATTTCACACACTTCACGGCGTCCTTAGCCGGCTCCTTTAGTTAAACACCGTTGCTACTTTGGCCATGCCATGAGTATATCTGAAAGTCTTTTCTCTTCTTTACTCGGCCGCATGCAGGGGCAAGAGGTTGACGAACGTGATGACCAACCTAGGTAATCCCTAATACGAGAGGAGTCTCAAATAGGGGTAGTCTTGACCCAAAATCAATATGAGTTTTCATACGAATTTCATGATATACATCTCGCCAAAAGGGCTATTATGAAAATCGAGTCAAGATTTTGATAAATTCAAAAGTATGAATCGTGGCATGACAAGAGTGACAAAGTCCTCGCAGGGAAAACCCTGGTCGCATGCATGTCAAGGGTCTAAAAATCAAAAGGCACAAAGCCCCGGCACAACAGACTACCTCTTTGAGGGGAAACACCTTGGAAGGAATTCAAGTCCCGACATCTCCCATCCTGCATAAAGCTTATCCTCAATTATTCTTCTCTTCTCCCTCTAAGACCGAATGTTTCTCGGGTATGGCCTTGGTAGGAGCACCGTTAATCAAGGGCAGTCAGTTATAGGACGCCACCCTTCAATGCACGCTCGGCTTTGGGTAATTTTAGCGAAAGGGGAAGGAACGAGGACCCCTAGCCAGTGGTTCAAAAACACCCTTTGATTCTGCATTAACAATGTCTAAACCAAAATTTTTTTTTTTGAATATTTCCTAAGCCAAAATCCAAAAAAAATTGAATATTTCCTGACCAAAATCCAACAAAATTTTTATATTTTCAAAATTCATAATAAAAATTCAAATATTTTTCAAAATCCACATAAAAATTAAAATATTTTCAAAACCCATAAAAATATGCATATTTCAAAATCCAAAAAAATTACATTGTATTTTTCTGATGGTGCTTTCGCAGGAGCGACAACTTTGCAAAGACCAAGAGCACGGGATGAGTCCTCTCCATTCATTGCCATCTACCTTTTGATTCTTCCCATGTTCACAATTGATCACATCTTCATAATTTGCTACGCATTACTCCGATTATTCATCTCCAAATCTTTTTTATCAAATCTTGCTGATCACTCCGCCGATGGGCATTATCAGATCTTGATCATTTAACTCCAAATCTTGATTAGCCAAGTTGTCATCCTCATGACAAACAACAAACAATGATGCTATTCATGCCTTTCACGCTGTGCACGCTTGAATGCTATTCATGATATGATACATACATGCTATTGATGCTTTGATACATACTATATTTTCATGCTATTCAATGCTTTCATATTTTGATTCATGCTATGCTTGTTATGCTTAAATGCCTTATTCATTGCTTGTTATCTTTTATATCTTGGCTGATGAATCTTTGAGCGTCGGAAGAAGCTCTTGGTCCCACCGACTGGGCATCATCATCCAAGTCCCACGGTGCTTGCACCTCATTTCTCAGTTCCCCCATGCTCATTGCTATCACCATCCCCCCTGTATGTATTTTACTATATGTTACATACGCTACTAGATTATATCAAGGACCTTGTGGCTTTGGTAAATCTGGGATTTGAGTTCCCCTTCATCAAAAATAATGATGATTCCAGAGGAGTCTTAGTCATACGGATAGGCCGTCGAGCCGTCCAAAACTAGGGACGATGGTTCCCTTTTGCGAGTTGGTGCGTGGATAAACGGGCTTCGATTTAGTATCAGCTTGCGAAATCGATTTCTTGACCCAGTCTTGGCAGTTTAACAATATTATCCTTGATTATCTTATATTTTTATTTGTTTTAATTTTTTCTTTTAAACCCAGCATGCATTCATATAGGACTTTGAATTAACGTTGGAAAATCATTCTGATAAGCTGATTTGGAGAGTCAAATTGATCTTAATCTTTCAAGATATGAGATATTCATTGCTGAATGGAATCCTCAGTTCGTTTTGTCGCTATTTTGGGTCATTTTCTCGAAAGCTCATTGTTTGGATTTCTATCATCTTATTTCAATCCTTTTCCCTTGATCCACCTTGGCTGCAGCACGTCCACATTGGCTGGTAACCGCTCCCCAATGGTGAAACCTACAGGTTTGTGACCTGGGGTACTTCCACCGCGCTGGAAGTTGATCATTCTCCTTCGTGCCCGCGTGCACACTCCCTCTTTTTTCCAAACATCGTTGATTTCATTGAATTTCCCGAGATTGCTTCATCTCGAGCTTTTGATTTCATTTTCATCAAGTCATGTTCATTGCGTGTCTCATCACAACTTGACATCTACTTTTCAGTTTGCTCTGCTCCCTTGCAAAGTAGACGCCAAGGCGGGGCAGCTGTAGACACGCCAAAATTAACGTTACTGAGAGTACATCTCATGTTACCTTGTAATGCCCCAATTTTACCCTCAAATCAATTTTATTTGAGTGGTTTTTCTCACTTTTCTTGGATTTCTTCCTTTTTCCTCACTTTTCTTATTTTTTCCTATTTTTCTAGATTTTCTAGGCATTTTTCTCTATTTTTAGGAATTTTTCCGAATTAACGACTTGAAGAGGGGCGTCATTTCATTTTTAGGAAAATTAAAAGAAAATAAAAGAAAATTGACGCCACTTCCATCAGGCGTCAATTGCACTCAAATTTCCATTTTTCTAGATTTTTCCGAGCATTTTTCGAATTTTTTTGGAATTAACGACCAAGAATGGGACGTTATTTTAATTTTAAATAAAATAAAAAACAAAAAAATTGGACATAACGACATTTTTGAGGGCGTCAATTTCAATTTGAATTTTTTAATATTATTTTTCAACCCTCTTCCAGAGGTGATTTGATGACCTTCAGGGTGTCAGAAAAATACGAAAAAATAGTCATTGGAATCAGCATAGTTAGATGCACCTCCACCTAAAAAATGGGAAAATAATATTGAGAAATGAAAAACGACCCTGTTTTGAATATTTTGAATTAACAACCTTGATTCGGACGTCATTTAAATTGACGCCCGAATCAACAGTCGTCCATTCTCTTTTGGCTGATTTTTCATCTTGATTAACGCCCCTTGGTAGGGCGCGTTTTTAATTAACGCCTTTAGTTCAGGCGTCTTTCAATTTTCAAATACAGGGAGGTTTTTATTTCTAAAAATTGAATCTGGAATTGACGCCTTCTGGCTAGGCGTGTTTTGAATTAATGCCCTCGTGAGGGTCGTCAATTTCAGAATTGACGCCCTGAGCTGGGTCGTCTTTAACTTCAGAATCCTGTTCGAACGCCTCCTTTCCTGTAGAGAGTCCCTTCCCTATTTGATCACTTCGTTGATAAGGGAATTGTAGTCCTTGCTTCCTATGGCTATTGCTTGATTTGATCCTTTCCAAATCTATTTTTGAACTCTTTAAATAGGGCTCTGTGGCTCTGTTCGAAGTTCCAGATGCTGGTTCCAGTTTTTTTTTGGTTTTTCTTTCTTCTTCTTCTCTTGCAGGACGCTGCTGCTGCTTCTTGGCGAAGGAGGAAGTTCCCTGCGTTTATTGTTCTCATCTGATCGAAGGAGTCTCCCTCCTCATCGAGCATCTAAGCCGAGAAGCACAAGCTCTTCTATCTGTCGAATTCTTCTTTCTTTTATTTGCATGCATGCATATACATTCATCATATTCATCCCTCTGTTAATATCTCTTTATTCTCAACCACGTTGAGAACCTCCAGCAGTGCAATCGCGTTGCACACTTCTTATTATTCTTTGCACATCATTCATCATATATTCTCCCATACCCTTTTGCATAGGGGTTTAAGGGCCAACACCCACAAGGTGTGTTCTTATACATGATTTTCATGCTCATCTTTATTGTGAATTTGATGCTACACTCACCTTGGTTCTAATCCATATTCTTTTATTGGTGTTTGTTGATTTTGCAAGGGTAATCAATCAAGAAGAACTCTCTTCATCGGCCGGCCGATCAGAAGAGAAAGGTGCACTCACAATCTCCCCCGCATCCTTTTAAGATATTTTTCACGATCCCTCTCTTAATTATTATTGTTTATATCCTTTGAGGCCCTCGCGTCTCTGGCGATCACTCTCCTTATTAGCACCTCGTGCTTGCATGCTTATTTTATTATTTTTATTCTTTTAATTGTTCCAAGTGGATTTTTCACGATCTACAACCACCTGTTCGTCGCCCCCTCCCTCGGCATCTGAGCGCTGGCCCGCCACGGATTCCGAGGAAGAACTGAAAGAAGAATCCTCTCGAGACCTCGAAGATTCTGGGGCAGAAGGAAGCTGCCGGACTGCCTCCGTAGTAATCTTCGCCAACTCTTCGAACGCCGCCGCAAGTTTTTGCTCCTCCGCTATGTCCTCACGGCGCATCAAGGAGCCCCAAAAGTAAAGAAGTGAAGGAGAGCCGAAAACCCTAACAACGGAAAGAGTCTGGAATGATGACCAGCGCCCTACGCCTATAAACCCACGCGGGAGGTGGCACGTCGTTCTGACCTCCAAGAAAAGGGGGGCCCCTTCATTTCAAATCCGTCAGGATCGCAATTATTACGGGCCCAGGTGACCACGTCATGTGGCTACATAACACCGCCAGATCTCCACCCACCTGAGCCACACCGATCCAAAACCCTCAAATACTACTCGTCCGAGCCTCCCTTGGCTCGGGAGTAGGAGGGGGACAAGTGGAGAGGGGAATTTCTGTAGCCCATTCAAAGAACAGCCCGACTAGGCCCGACAGGACCCAAAGAGGCCAAGCTCGCCTAAGTGACAGCCCACAGGGCCCACTTAGGGAAGAAAGCCCAATAAAAAATCACTTGAGGACACAACCTTCCTAGGCGGCCTCTAGGCTCGGAGGGCCCGAGTGTCGGTCAGGTCACAGGAAAGGTCCGGCCCAAGCCATCTCTCCGCCCGGGAGAAGAAGGCGTACGCCGACCTATCCGACCCATCTTCTTCCGAGCTATGCCTATCGCCCGGATAGGGCTGGCCTCTCTAAACTCGGAACGACCGATGATTGCTTATCCTTGCAGCCGTTAGTAGTCCACTGCGGGCAGGAATTCAGGAAGGCGAGGGACTTCTTCTTCCCAAAAGGTGATAACATTCCCACGATAAGGCAATGAAAGCCCACGTCGAGGACATAACGCCCCCCTGAGACCCCGTGACTTACAGGACTCCAAGAAGGCGGCGCACTATTTAAACCCAGGATACCCTCCGGCGAAAGGTAAGGGCAATCATATGCTCAAAGCTCCTGAGCAAGAACCACTTCACCCTTCTGGTGGAGAGGGATCTCGCGCACAAGCTCTCACCTCCCTTTATTACTCCCGCCATAGCTCCACTGACTTAAGCATCGGAGGGTTTTCCCCAGGGATTCTCCCTGGCCCCCTGATCCATTTTTCTATCTTGCAGTTCACTACCTGGTGATCCTCCATCCGTCAGGACCAGCACGAGATCACGCCTCTTCAGCGCCGTTTGAAGGGTTCAATGAGGAGGAGCGCGCCGGATAAGGGACCCAAGGGAGGGGGCACGCCGGATCAAGACCAAGAAGAGGGGCGCGCCAGATTTGGGCTCAAAGAGGAGGGCGTGCCGGTTAAGGCCATGCCGGATTAGGATGTCAGTGGAGGGCGCGCCGTATTTGGCAATGACGTAATAGAATGTGCAAGGGATGGGGCGCGCCATTTTAGGGAGGTAAGCAGGGGAGCGCGCCGTTTCTGGATTCAAAGAAGGAGCTGAGGGCTTTTATGAGAGGGGCTAAAACGGCACGGGGGAATAGTAACCGCGCCGGATTAGCCTCTCCCGAGGGTTTAGTTGATTGCTTTTGACTGTGTCTTTCTTTTCTTTCACCTGCAAGCCGGTTTGATGGTTGGTTTGTTCATCCATTTGGAAGATTAAGTTGATGAAAAGGGGGTTTAATCGTTTTAGTCGTTTATTGAGGTGAATTAGCATGGATGCTTAAGTGTTCGTTCGGGGGGGTTTAGTTCACAGAGTTTACTGTGTATTGGATTAAAAGCTCAGTTTGTTCTTCAGAGGCTCAATTTGTTCACTTGTTCTTGTGTGTTCTTAGCCCCTGGCGAAAATCGGGTAGCACCTCCCCTGGACCGGGACTTGCCAGAGAGAAGCGAGAGCCACCACACGGATTACTCCCGGGTAAACTCTCAAAATGCGGAACGGCCTCACGGCAGTCCGTTAGCCCAAGTGTGAGTGTGGAACGCTCGAGGGCTAGCCTACGAGAGCGACCACGACTCATGGGCGATGATTTAGATGTTCGCCATAGAAGGCTGTAGCTCTTCATCCCACGGACAGGTTCCCCAAAGGTCGCGCCACGGAGAGGCAGACCTCCGAGGCCCCTGGATTATAAGAAGATCGAGAGGAAAGGGAAGAGATCACAACAGTGGAAGGCTACGCATGCTCAGAGAACCCATTCTTTTCATTCATCCTCAAGGGAAAAAAAAGGGGAACATTGCAAGGGAGAAGAGGGAGAATACATCGACGGGGGATGAAGGAGATACACCGGTGGGGGAGAGGGGATGGAGCACAAGCTCCTCCCCTCCCCCCAGCTCACCTCTCGCTCTCACCCTCACTCTTTCACTCTTTCCCTCGCCTCTCCGGCATGGATGGATGAAGTTTCCTTCTCTTCGGGTGGCCTTCTCTTCTTTCTTCCCCCGCCCTCCGGGGGGTTCCCGAGCGATGCTCCGTGGAACAGGCGGAGTATATATAGAACGGGTTGCCCTTTCTTTGCTCGAACGGAAGAAAAACTCCCGCCACTTCATTCATCTGCGGTGACATCCAGTGGTTGGTGCCGTAAACTATTGTTCGTCCGAGGACATGACATTTGTGGATTTACCGGAAGATATTCTGCTACTGTTGCTGTCGATGCGGGCTGCTGCCATCGCTGCCGCTTCGCTGTCGAACGAAGGAGGAGACACGGATTTGAGCATTGAATGTCCTCTGATGCGAAACAAAGCATCAGAGTTATGATGGGATGGGTTGGTTGCACGCCGTATAGACGTTCGAAGGAGGATAACTTGTTTGAATCACCTAATCCGGGCCGGGGGAATAGTGACCGCGCCAGAATAGCATTTTGTTGCCTTCAAAATGAGCGCGCCGTTTTAGCATAAAGGGGGCACTTCCTTCAAATGAGCGCGCCGGGTAAGTTGTGCATAAGGTGGCGCCGGATCAGCATTCAAAAAATCATGGGGCGCGCCGGTTTAGCAAGGGGGCGCGCTGGTTTAAGGCGCGCCGTTTTAAGGCCCTTCCGCGCCGTTTTGAGCACCGAACGGATTCGTTTCGAAGTCGCGGCCATTTATATAAATGTTGGCACTCCTGGAATATTTTAGTTGCGATGCACGGCCTCCACAATGTTCCGTTCGCAGCTTCTGGGGCTCGGTCCAGGACTTTCATTGACTTCCGGCATATGCCGAGACTGTGCCGAAGTTCTCGACTTTTATTTGATTCTGCTATCGGCATGGCCGATTGGAGAATTGTGGTGGTATCTTTCGCTCGAAAGGGCTCCCTTGATGGGTAGTGGGCCACCGGGCGAGTTCTCGTCCTGACCGGGTGAGGTATAGGTTTGTTCGGCCTTCCCGTCTTCGACTCGCACGTAGATGCGAATGTCGTATGATCATCACCGTCATTTTTTGACGTCCATAAGTATCGAATCGATATATGATGTGGTGCTGGACGAATCTGGCAACCACCTCGCCGGTAACCTCTCGCAAGGGTAAATTTGCGAAAGATACAAATGGAAATAAATTAAATAGTTTGGCGGAAGGCATGAAAAGAATTGAAAAAATCGTAGCAAAAAAAAGTGTATTTATGGATCTTGGAAGATGGCGGAGAAGGCCCCGTGATGTCCATGCCCCATTCAACGAATGGCCAAGTGGGGTCTGTAGGATGCATTGGGTTGGGAGGTCTTCTGGGTACTGGGCCACAGGCTTGGCATTGATGGCATGTACGGGCATACTTGATGCAGTCCACGTACATGGTTAGCCAGTAGAAGCCTTTGAGCTTGATGTTGTGCTTCATTCGATCTCCGGCCTGGTGCGCACCGCACAATCCGGAGTGGACCTCCTGCATAATGTCTCGAACCTTGGTGAGGGAGACACATCTCAGAAGAATTGACTTGTCCTTCTCGTGGACGAGCCGATATAGGGAGTCGCCAATCAACTCGTAAGAGGTTGCTTGGCAGAGTAGCTGGACCCTTTGAGCTCGGTTAGGAGGAAGCCACCCTTTCTTGAATTTGATGATGGGCGCACGCCAATCATCCTCTTCTTCCGAACGTGTTCTCTAGTCAAGGTCGTGGACCTCGTAAATGGTGAGATCGGTATTGCCTTCGAGTGAGCTCGGCATCAGTCTTCTATGCTTGATGACGATGTCGACCTCGCCCTCCGGCGGAACCTTGATGGCCGCGTCCAATTTTGCTAAGGCATCTGTTTGAGCGTTGCTGCTTCTGGGAATATGATCTATTTCAAAGAAATAGAATTTCTGGGCAAGTCTGGTGACGGCGGCGTGGTATGGAACCAACTCTGGCTTTCGCACGTCATAGATGCCGAGCACCTGCCAGACTATCAGCTGGGAGTCCCCGTAGACTTTGAGGCATTTAATGCCTATGTGCAGAGCCATCTGGAGCCCAATGAGTAGAGCTTCATACTCGACTTCATTGTTGGTCAGGGACTTCATGAGGGCGCAAGAATTGTACAAAACTCCACCCTGAGGAGTCAGGAAAACAATGTCGGCACCTGCCGTAGTGGCTGGAACCAGGTTGCTTCTAGTGATCCCTCGGAAAGCACCGTCGGAGATTGCAGGGCGAGGTCGATGACTCTTCCTCGCCCAGATTTCAATCCAGGCGCCTTCCGCTTGTTGTATCTGGAAGTTGGCATTAATCGCCTGCTCGATCACCTCGAGCGGAAATTCCTGGTATGTCGGAATGCTGGGGCTAGCGTCCGAAGACGTGTGTGCGGTTTGGTGCCTTACCCGCGGTGGAGATGGGTGCCTACGAGGAGTCGGTAGGCTGGTGCTGGCGTCTGAAGACGTGTGCGCGGTTTGATGCCTTAAGCATAGTGGCGATAAAGATATCTTTCGCTGAGCCGGTACATTGGAACCAGTGTTGGGGGACATATGCGCGGTTTGATGCCTTACCCACGGTGGCGGTGGCTTCTGTTGAGAAGCGGATAGAGAGGGGCACTGGTCATCCCGCTCCTTAGCCTTGCCTTTGTAACCATGCTGAGAGCTAGGACAAGCGACGACTGACGGCGTTCCAAGATGTTGTCGCTCTGCACAGTTATCCCGACCCTGCGGAATGAAGGAGCCTTGTGGCGGTGGGCCCGCCACTTGAAGCGAAGCCACTGAAGACTTCGAAGATGTCTTATTTGTACTCCGAATTGTGTCAACATGTAGGCGGGATAGACCCGAAGGCCCCTCCGCTGAGGAGGTGCACCGAGGCTGAGGCGGGGACTCACCCTATTTTTGCTTTCCCTTCCTATCTACGGCTGTCGGTGACAAAGATAGGGCGGGAGGAGGATGAGAAAGAGCCGAAGAGCTTGTCGTCATCTCGCCCACCAGAACGTGCTCTCGGCCGAGAAGGACCCGGAGGAGCCTGGTAGTGTCTTCTTCAGGGAAAGGGAGAGACTTTAGCTCCCGCCAGGACTGCCACTGCACGGCCGAAGTGGCTGAGATTGGCTGGCTAGGTGCTGATGTCTGGGAGCCCTCAAGGGCCAGAGGGCGAATGGATGACGTTGACCGAAAAGTTAGTCGGCTCCGCCTCTTGACTGGCATCCTGCTCCCTACGCCTTCGCAGTCGCTCAAGCACCTCTTGATTGTCCGTACGGAACTCGAGCCATTCTGGGGGATGCTAGTAAGGCAGCCAATGCCCATTTTGATGTGACACAACTAAGGGGTATGCAGCAAAATGGACATGGGTCCTTGGACCTATTCCGCAAGCACAAACACAAAGCAACAAAGTACTAGATTGGACCGAATCGCCGTCGCACACACACGAGCCCGGGTGACTTGATGATGCCAAGTGGAGATGATGGATCAAGGCCCTTGCTGGTGGAGTGCCAGTAGGGCTAGGGTTGCCCTCTCGAAGGTACGAGGCCCACACTTAAGGGGCTGGCCGGGTGCCAATTGGGGCACTAGGTCCCTCTCTCTCACAGCCCATGGTGACCGCTCGTAAGTGGAACACGCGGGGTCGGGTGCTCTCTCTCTTGCTCAACGGAGCAACTCCACGGATATTAGATGAAAAAGTACTAATAATGAAGCAAAGGTCATAGCTTACCCGGTTGGTTTGAAGAAACCAACCCCATTCGGAGACGAGGGCGAGCGGGGAAGTGTGGGTTCCCCGCACACTGTGCCGATGAAGCTTGACCCCTGTTAAATAATTACAAGCACTACGCCTCACATAGGAGGGTGGACTTGGGGTGGGGATTTCAGTATTACAACTCAAACACTACCTCCGCACAGGGAGGGGCGTTAAGCCAGCCAGGCGGGGAGGGGAGAGTCACTAAAACCCAAGAGGAGGAACCGATACCGAGTCTGTCTGCTCGCTGTAATAGGTGACAGACAGTCAGTGTTGAGGCCGTAGATCTCAGTCTGGAATTTTGCTGATGACGAGACCATCGGGGAACTCTTCGTAACTGGAATCAGAATGCCTCAGAATTTTTTTGAATTCTTCTGATGCCTAGGCTGGTCTTGGTGGAGGCTCAAATAGAGTGACAGAATCTGGGACTGGCAGCTTCAGATCTCCAATAGCAGGTTGCAGATAGTGCCCCGACAGCTTCTGGACTCCGAATCACAAACCGCCGGAGTTGTTGGAACCGTCGACGAGCCCTCTTCGCAACAAAACTGACGGAGAAGTCGACTGATGCCGGAGAAGACTGGGGGACTCTGAATGGTGGTGACAGGTTGATGCAGACTGTGGGAAGCAGATCCGTGTAGCCGAGGGAGAAACGTTATAACTTTGGCCCATGGATGCCGATCGAAGTTATGCTTCTTGATTCTGAAAGTAGACTAGACGAGGAAGAACTTTGTAGAAGAGCTCTTGGCCTGATTCTTCCGCAGTTCGTCACGGTACAGCTTCTATTCTGGTTCAGGTACTCTGCAGGGGCAGCTCTGCGCAGTCGGGGGAGATCGGACCTCTCGGGCAGCACGGAGCTCGGAAGGGGATGAGACTACTGCCGTTGCGAATCTGACTGGGAGAGCTTTCCGTCGATGTAGGCCACTCCCCCAGGAGCTCCGGGATGTGGTCGAGGGAGGCACTGCAACAGTAGGTCGTTCTGCAGGGCTTCAACTGCACACAGATTTGGAGAGAAAGGGGGTGAAGGGGGGGTTTCTTTGGTGGAAGGGTGGGGAAAATGGATGCTTTGGTGGAGGGGAGGGGTTTGGGAGGTGGGAAGGGGTGGTGAGGTGGAGGCCAGGGGCGGAGCTAGCAGGGGGAGGGGTTGGGTGCGCAAATGGCCAAGGGGGAGGTGGTGGGGAGATGGGGGCGCAAGTAGCTTGGGGAATAGGGAGGGCTTCCTTTGGAATTGGTGTGATGGGTTAATGGTGGGGTTAATGGTGGCCTAGGGAGGGGGAGGGGTTGCCTTGGGGAGGGGAAAGGTTACTTGGGAGAGGGGATTCTCTCTTGGGAAAATTAAGGGTTGTATGGGGAAGGGGAAGAGTTGCTTGGGAAGTGGGGGAAATTGAAGTGGAGTTAAGTGCCTTGGGAAGGTGAAGGGGTGGGAGGCTGATGTGGCGGATGAGGTGGCAAGGAGAGGAGAGAGAGGGTGGTGCGAATTTTGGAGAGAGAAGGGAGGGGAGAGAGAGAGGGGTTCGCCCCTTTTAGTGAGAGAGAGAGAGAGAGAGAGCTAGAGAGAGAGAGGAAGACAATTCAAGTGGCTAAGCTTTCTTCAATACTTCATTAGCCTCTCCAAGAGGGGATTGGGGTCCTATTTATAGGAAACCCACAATTTACAAAAAGTCCTCACCTTTTGGACTAATGACAAATGACCAAGAAGGGAAGGGGGCGCCCATGGGCCAAGCCCAATGAAGTGGCCCATTAACCCACTAGGCCACTTATGATACATAGACTTAGATAGATGACTCACTATCTTAGGTACTTGACTCAATAAAAGGGAAAATTATGTTGGGTCCCGTGAGGTGTAAACGGATCTAGAAGGGGGGGTTGAATAGATCCTATCAAAAGCTTTAGCCTATTTAAAAAGTCTTAGCTAGTGGAAGCTTAAACTACTCTTATATAGTGAATGAATCACTTAGGCACAATACACAGCGGAATTAAGTAGAGTGGCTCAAATAAAAAGACTTGAATTACAAGCTATGAAACGTCCACACTTCTTTAAGTGAATTACAAAGCATAACACATAGATGAACATGCAATAGCTTGCAACAACCGTGTCTGTGTGTGTATGCTATGTTGATCACTCAAAGTGCATATGTATGTGAGCAAGATAATCAAGTATAGAAGCACACGTCCCTGCGAATGGGGTTAGAAGATATAGAGCAATCACACAAAATAAACAACCCACAACACAGGGATTTTAAGGTGGTTCAGTTGCAACCCCGCAACCTACGTCCACCCCTCACCAAAACCCGGTGAGGCTTCCTTGCTGACTCACAGCTTGACCCGGGGACACGCCCCAAACCACAGAACAGAGAAAACTCTCTTTCTATCTTCCTACACACAAAGCCGGCAGGGACGGCTATACCGTAGATCGGAGAACTCCCGATTACCTTCCTACTAACCACCTGGTAGGAACCACCTGGTAGGGACGTCAACCGCAAATTGGAACACCCTCCAATTGCCTTCCTACTAACCACCTGGTAGGGACGAATCACAACTTCAATGTTTAACAATATTGAAAGTAAAACAGATGTGAAGGAATTAAAACAAGAGATTGAGTAAGAAGGAATTGGCCCTTGTATCAATATGCTTTGTTGATCAGCAGCAGGGATCTCTTCTTCTTGCAAATCAATCTTCTTGTAATCACCCTTGAATGGATGATTGTTCTTCACGGAGTACTGTTCATGTGAACAGTAACTGTTCTTCCAATCCTCCTCTTTTGATCTTCCTTTTGATCTCTTTGAATGGATGAAGAAGTGAATAGATGCTACCTTGATCCTTGCTTCCTTCTTCACAGATCTTGGAAGATGATCTCTTTGATATGAGCTTGAATACCTTGGATTCGATGAAGATGTTCTTCACGGAGTACTGTTCACGTGAACAGTAACTCGAACTCCTCTTGCTTTGAACACCCCTTTGAAGCCTCCTTTGATCTTCCCTCTTAGCCTTACTTGCTTCTACTCTTTCTTGGAGGATGCTGGATTGAGATATGAGCTTGAATCACCTTGAGTTGATGGAGAGGATATTGGATGTAGCTTTGATCTTCTCTTGATCCTCTTGAGTTGATGAAGCGGTTTATGGATGCAGCTTTGATCACCTTTGAGAGCCTTGAATGCTTCTAGCTTCCTTGGAGATTGAGATAGCTTCAGATCTAGGCTTGAATCTCTTAGAAGGATGAAGATGTTCTGCTCGAAACACTGTTCACGGAGGTGCTACAGTGCTCTCGAAATGGCCTCCCTTGATTCACTTCATCAACTCCATCAACTAGGGTTTCTAACCCTCTTGTAATGGTTTTATAACCCTTGGAATGGTCCTTGGACACCCTCCAGACCAGATCCATAAATCATGGGAAGTTAGGTGAGGTTTGATTAAACAAAACCATCGAAAGGGGCTGGCCACGAGGTGGAATTCGAAGTCAAATAAGGTTGGCTCGGGGCTGGCGGTCGACCTAAGGTTCATGGCGGTCGACCGCTACTGTAAAACATTCATTCGGGTGATCCCTAGGAATTTCGGTCGACCGCCACTGGTTGGCAGTCGACCGCTACTGAAAAAGCCTGTAGACGGTGAGGCTCTGGCTGGGGCAGTCGACCGCCCCTGTGCTGGCGGTCGACCGCCAGCTGGGCAGAACCCGGCCCATCCCGGGTTGGTCCGTTATCCGCGTCAGCTCTGTCGTTCAACTTCTTTAGCAGCCCGGTCATGTCCGTGGCATCTTCCTTGACTATCTTGTAGATTTTATTATTGAGTCTTTAATCAAATTTTTGTTCCGGGGGCTCCGCCCCCGGAAACCCCCGCAAGGGGCGCTGCCCCCTTGACCCCCGCGACCTGACCGCGCAGGTCGATCCGCGTGCGAGGGCGCAACATTGAGCTTTCACATTTGCATTGAGCTTTGACATTTGCATTGAGCTTTCACATTTGCCTTGAGCTTTCACATTTGCATTGAGCTTTCACGTTTGCCTTGAGCTTTCACATTTGCCATGAGCTTTCACATTTGCCAATTCCACTTCATTCCTTGGATTATCTTGTAGCATGCTTATGTGTGATGCTATTCAGCTTGATTTCTGTGCTTGAAACATGCTATATTTTCATGCATCCAATATTGTCATATGCCTTGACATCTGTCAATTCAGTTGTCTAGATTGGTGTGCCATTCTTGAGCTTTGTCTAGATTGGTGTGCCATTCTTGAGCTTTTACACTGGAAGTATAATGACCTGAAATGTATGAATATTAACATTATCAAATGCAGGTATAGTTCATTAATGACTAAAGAGGAAGACATCATCAAAACCAACTAAAGAGGCAGACATCATCAAAACCATAAAATGATTTAATCATGTTGCACACATGTTCAACAAATTACATGGTTAAGACCCACAGAAAGAAATGAAAATTACATAGCAAGACTCAGAAAATCAAGATGAACATAATGGCGAGCATCAGGACCCTTGGAGAAATGGGAAGTGGTAAGCGATGTCCCCATCATACTCCCGGGGTGCAGAGAACTCGACTCTGTCGAGTAAAGATCCATCGTATGCGGAGGAAGCCACAGCGGGGTTGCCCTTAAGTCTACCAAAGGTAGCTGGTTCTTTCACCAAGTGAGGTAGTGCCCATACCCTTTGCTCCAGATGACAGTGACCTGTTCATATAATATCCGCTCCAATTGCTTACGTTGGCCCCTCTGGGTTGGTGGAACTTTCTCACGGGTGGTGGCTCTCTCAAGGGGCGGAACAAGCTTGATTTCCTCACTAGGTGTCACCATGGGACCCCGGTATGGCACCAAGTCAGCCACATTGAATGTGGGACTTACTCGGTACTCCTTGGGGAGGTCCAACACGTAAGCATTTGTGCCGATCCGCCTCAGAACCTGGAAGGGACTTGATCCACGCGATCTCAGCTTGGAGACATTCCCAGGGAATAGTCTCTCGGTTCTCACCATCACAAAATCACCTACACGAAATTCCTGGTGGCGTCGGTGGGAATCGGCCGATTTCTTGTACACCTCATTGCTTTTGTTGATGTGTTTGCGGATTTCCTCATGCAACTCGGTGAATGTTGACTCACTAGTGGATAATGGGGGTCCTGGACAACCAAATGTGGACCTAGCATTCAATGGTGCTACATAGACTTTGATGGACCTAGGAGGACCGGGACATCCATAAATTGACCTATCATGCTTAGAAGCAATGTGGACCTTGATGCACTTAGGTGGACCAGGGCAGCCACAAGTGGCCCTATCATGCATGAGATGGATGAAGAGTGGGGGAGGACCAGCTTGTCCAAATGTAAACCTGTCGTGCACTGGACCTAGTGTGTATGTGACACAAATGACGTGACTAGCCTTACCACATGATGCAAAATGTTGTGACACATGCATTCCTATCAAGATGGTCCCATCTTTAGGTGGGGGTTGATTTGGGGGTTTCCACTCATGGGGGTCGAAGGGGCCCAAGAAAGTGGACATCTTGGGATGGGTCAATTCCTCATTTCCTAGGTCGATGTCACCCATGGTCATGGCTCTCATAGTGTGGGCTAAGTTTTGGAATGGGTGGGTTAGGTTCGACATGGTGGGTGAGGGTAGGAGGGAGTGGGTGGTGAGTGATGAGTACTCGGAAGCCCATAGGAAGTGGCCAAAAGGTTCGAGATGGGTTAAGGGGTGGGTGATGTGGAGGTGGGCTTTAATCCAAGTGGTCGTCCTAGGGTCCCTAGTACACATAGGGAAGTGAGAATCATGAACCTGGTGGGACCTATCGTAATGTTCCTTGCAAAGGGACGAGGGGTAGGGAAAGATGTAGGAGGGTAAGGAGGTGGGTTGGCAAAGAAGGGCTAGTGGGAAGGGATCATGTGGATCTAGGAGGACTTGGGTTGAGGGGATTGAGGCTTCTTCCCATCTTAGACCTGGAGTACTCCAAAGCATACACTCCCTAGTGTGGGCTAGGCACTCGTCTCCTAATGGGGCAAGTACCAAAGCGGATTCTCTAGGTTGAGTGCCCTTTTCTTGTGGTAGGGGGGTGGTGTAAAACTCATCGGGCTCGGGTAGAAACAATACGAGCTCACTCATGCAAGGACCCTTGGTGTAAATGGAGATGATGGACCTGATAGAGGGGTGTGAGAAACTAAGGTACCCCGTATCACTCACTCCTAAGGCCAGCATGCTTGTCACCTCTATTTGCCTTAATATGCCTTTAATCAAGTCCCTCATGGCTCCTACAAAGCAAAATGAATGATAGGTTGTGTGGAATGGTAGGGTGGGCACGATTGGGTTATGTTTATCCATGGGGGGGCGCATGATGTGGAGGAGGAGGTCTTGCTTAAGCCACTCAATGAGGGGTTCCCCATGAATCACAATTCTCATGGAGGGAGGGGTGGGGGAACTTGGTTGGTCATCATGTAACTCATGAGGGAGGGTGTACCCAGTTAGGCTCAATGGGTTTTCTTTGGGTAGGGATGGGTTCTCTTGACCCAACTCTTGACATTGGGCTTCATATTCCTCCTCCCACTCTAGGGGTGCCTCATGGACTTCAATCACCTCCTCAAGTTCCCTTTGGATGGGGGTAACTATTTCATCAGTTAGTGTGTTGGACATCTCTCGTGAAGGGCATTGATGGATGAAGTGTCCAAAGCCTCTACACTTAGAGCAATGTTGTCTATTTCCCTGAGCGGTCTCACCCACACTTGGCCCATTGGAACTCCCTTCTTGCTGGGGTATGTTTTGACTAGGGGTGACCCTTGTCGGAGGAGGGGTGGGAGGAGGATTTGTGGAAGCTTGTAGGGTGTGGGTTTGATGGAGAATTTTGGGTTGGGTGGTGGCCAATTTGGTTTGAGTGGTGGTGGTGATCGGGATTGGAATCATTTGGGGTGGTGGAGTTTGGACCTTACGGGTGGTCTTGGGTTGACTGGGAGAGAAAGGAGGAGTGGGAGTGCTCCTCGGGTTATGATTCTCAAGGTAGGAGTGGGAAGGTCGGGGAGCGTAGATCTTCCTAAGATCGATCTTCATCTCTTCCCATGATCCTACGGGTTCTTGCCTCCAAATCCTTCTTAAGCTCACAATGCGTTCCCACTCCTTGGCTTGTCCCCGAAGCCACCCTGTGGCTCTGCGGACTCTAGCGTGTCCATAGACCCTAGTCCTATCAAAGTGTTTATCCATGGTAGCCTCCCACTTTAGGTAGGCATTAGGACTAGATCTGTCAAAACTAAGGTCCCCTTCTAGGATGATGTCCATGAGGAGGGGGTCAATCGGGCTCTTGTGGAAGGCCGTGTTGAGGGGACTTAACCAATGTGGAGTGTACATGATGATGCACTGGGTGACCCGATAAAGACTCTAAATGCGAATGCGCCCTAGGACTAACTTGTAGAGAGATAAGTTGTGAAGTTGCTCTAATACCAACTGATGTGACACAACTAAGGGGTATGCAGCAAAATGGACAATGGTCCTTGGACCTATTCCGCAAGCACAAACACAAAGCAACAAAGTACTAGATTGGACCGAATCACCGTCGCACACACACGAGCCCGGGTGACTTGATGATGCCAAGTGGAGATGATGGATCAAGGCCCTTGCTGGTAGAGTGCCAGCAGGGCTAGGGTTGCCCTCCCGAAGGTACGAGGCCCACACTTAAGGGGCTGGCCGGGTGCCAATTGGGGCACTAGGTCCCTCTCTCTCACAGCCCACGATGACCGCTCGTAAGTGGAAGACGCGGGGTCGGGTGCTCTCTCTCTTGCTCAACGGAGCAACTCCACGGATATTAGATGAACAAGTACTAATAATGAAGCAAAGGTCAGAGCTTACCCCGATTGGTTTGAAGAAACCAACCCCGTTCGGAGACGAGGGCGAGCGGGGAAGTGTGGGTTCCCCGCACACTGCGTCGATGAAGCTTGACCCCTGTTAAATAATTACAAGCACTACGCCTCACACAAGAGGGTGGACTTGGGGTGGGGATTTCAGTATTACAACTCAAACACTACCTCCACACAGGGAGGGGCGTTAAGCCAGCCAGGCGGGGAGGGGAGAGTCACTAAAACCTAAGACGAGGAACCGATACCGAGTCTGCCTGCTCGCTGTAATAGGTGATAGACAGTCAGTGTTGAGGCCGTAGATCTCAGTCTGGAATTTTTCTAATGACGAGACCAGCGGGGAACTCTTCGTAACTGGAATCAGAATGCCTCAGAATTTTTTTGAATTCTTCTGATGCCTAGGCTGGTCTTGGTGGAGGCTCAAATAGAGTGACAGAATCTGGGACTGGCAGCTTCAGATCTCCAACAGCAGGTTGCAGATAGTGCCCCGACAGCTTCCAGACTCCGAATCACAAACCGCCAAAGTTGTTGGAACCGTGGACGAGCCCTCTTCGCAAAAAAACTGACGGGGAAGCCGACTGATGCCGGAGAAGACTGGGGGACTCTGAAAGGTGGTGACAGGTCGATGCAGATTGTGGGAAGCAGATCCGTGTAGCCGAGGGAGAAACATTATAACTTTGGCCCACGGATGCCGATCAAAGTTCTGCTTCTTGATTCTGAAAGTAGACTAGACGAGGAAGAACTTTTTAGAAGAGCTCTTGGCCTGATTCTTCCGCAGTTCGTCGTGGTACAGCTTCTATTCTGGTTCAGGTACTCTGCAGGGGCAGCTCTGCGCAGTCGGGGGAGATCGGACCTCTCAGGCAGCACGGAGCTCGGAAGGGGATGAGACTACCGCCGTTGCGAAGCTGACTGGGAGAGCTTTCCGTTGATGTAGGCTACGCCCCCAGGAGCTCCGGGATGTGGTCGAGGGAGGCACTGCAACAGGAGGTCGTTCTGCAGGGCTTCAACTGCACACAGATTTGGAGAGAAAGGGGGTGAAGGGGGGGTTTCTTTGGTGGAAGGGTGGGGAAAATGGATGCTTTGGTGGAGGGGAGGGGTTTGGGAGGTGGTCAGGGGTGGTGAGGTGGAGGCCAGGGGTGGAGCTAGCAGGGGGAGGGGTTGGGTGCGCAAATGGCCAAGGGGGAGGTGGTGGGGAGATGGGGGCGCAAGTAGCTTGGGGAATAGGGAGGGATTCCTTTGGAATTGGTGTGATGGGTTAATGGTGGGGTTAATGGTGGCCTAGGGACGTGGAGGGGTTGCCTTGGGGAGGGGAAAGGTTACTTGGGAGAGGGGATTCTCTCTTGGGAAAATTAAGGGTTGTATGGGGAAGGGGAAGGGTTGCTTGGGAAGTGGGGGAAATTGAAGTGGAGTTAAGTGCCTTGGGAAGGTGAAGGGGTGGGAGGCTGATGTGGCAGATGAGGTGGCATGGAGAGGAGAGAGAGGGTGGTGCGAATTTTGGAGAGAGAAGGGAGGGGAGAGAGAGAGGGGTTCGCCCCTTTTAGTGAGAGAGAGAGAGCTAGAGAGAGAGAGGAAGACAATTCAAGTGGCTAAGCTTTCTTCAATACTTCATTAGCCTCTCCAAGAGGGGATTGGGGTCCTATTTATAGGAAACTCACAATTTACAAAAAGTCCTCACCTTTTGGACTAATGACAAATGACCAAGAAGGTAAGGGGGCGCCCATGGGCCAAGCCCAATGAAGTGGCCCATTAACCCACTAGGCCACTTGATGATACATAGACGTAGATAGATGACTCACTATCTTAGGTACTTGACTCAATAAAAGGGAAAATTACATGGTTAAGACTCACAGAAAGAAATGAAAATTACATAGCAAGACTCAGAAAATCATGATGAACATAATAGCGAGCATCAGGACCCTTGGAGAAATGGGAAGTGGTAAGTGATGTCCCCATCACATTTTCTTGAGGAGAGTCTGGCCGCTCTGGCGCATCCCTGGCGTTGCTCAGGGTCTCTTTGACAGCTTGCCGAAGCCTGACGAGCGACATGGAGTTTCCGTCCGCGTCGATCTGCTCCCATCGGATCTATTCCTGGATGAGGTGTTGAACTTCCTCACAGGATTCGATCGCGTGGCAGATTCTGGCGTGGAAGGGGCAATACTGTGGGTGACTACGATCCCAATGGGTGTAGTCGGCAGGCGAGTCGCGGGGCATGATTTGCCCCCTCTCGACGAGGGTATCGAAGAGATGCCGGGTTCTCTCCCTGGGGAAGGGGAGAGGTCTCCGATCATGCCAGGGCCTCCACCCTGGTTACCAGATCGAACATTCCCTTCGATTAGCCCCAGGGTCCTCTGACTCGTCATCAGAGAGAGAGAATGCGGCCATCATGTGGATGACATTGGCTGAGGGGTGAGCCACGCGTCAAGCCGTACTCTCGTTCTGGTGTCCTCACCATTTTCAACAGTAAATATTGTGAGATCTGTTGAGTCAGGTGCGATAGATTCAGAGGGGGGGTGAATGAATCTCCCCTTTAAAAATATAGCCTAATTAAAAACTTAAAGCTCAATTATACGAAATTAAAAACAGTTGCAGCTATATTCTGAGAATACTCAGGAAAATCTCGGCAAGACAACTCAATAGAATTAGCCCTCACTCGATCCTATCCAAACATCTAATACGCAGCAATTAAATGAACATATAAGAAAGTCAAACCACAAGGGACACCAAGATTTTTAGGTGGTTCGGTCCACAGACCTACGTCCACCCCTCACTCCAAATCGAAGTGAGGATTCCACTAGCAACGCTAGACAAGCAGACTCAGTCTGCAACAGATGCTGCCACATTGCTTGACCATGGGAACAACCTCCCCTCTTCCTCCCAACCGGAGGGACACCCCAAGTGGCTCCCAGCCACTTGGAAACCAGAGACACACAGTCTCTCTTCCTCTAGACCAGGAGGGAATACCTGGACTTGCAACACACAAGACCAGAACCGGAGGACCAATCCTCCCTTACTCCAAACCGGAGGGAACCCACAAGTGACTCCCAGCCACTTGCAACCTAGAGGTCTCGGACCTCCCTTCCTCCCAGCCGGAGGGAAACAACCAATGACACCCAGTCAAAGGCAACCAGAGACGCAAGTCTCTCTTCCTCCAAATCGGAGGGAACCCGACCTCACACTAGAGGATCGGAATAACAACAAGTGAATAGTCAAAAGGAAAAATAAAAACGCAGCAACAGAAAGCTAGAAAAATGAAATGCACAAAAGCTCTCGCAGGAGCAAACTGGGTTGGATCTGATCCAAGGTCCAGTGAAGACAGCATGACTTCTCTTCTTCTTCACGAGCTCTCCATCTCTCTTTCTCTTTCTTTTTCTTCTTCTGTTCTCTCACACTTCTTCTTTCTTCTTCTGCTCACTGCCTCTCTGCAGCTCTATCCTTCTATCTCGATCTCTCTTTTTCTTCTTTCTCTCATCCACTTCGTCAGTCTTTTTCAGTGGAAGAAGCCTTCCTTTTATAGCAGCCGCAAGCAGCTAGGGCGTGTGCTCTCTTCGATTCCCGCCGAATCTTCAGACCACGTGGTGGCTTCTCAGCATCTTGGATCACGTGCCAGGTGATAACCTCATATCACGTGCCACTCATTAACCTGCGTCATCTGCAGCCAGAGACAAAAGAATGTATCAAATTTGTTCAGCCTTTTAACACAGAGTGTATAGACTTTATGTTTACATGCATGAGAACTCTATGTACAGACTTGTTGTGATCAATGCACAAATGCAGTGTATGGACATGGCGTGAATGCAACAACAATGTATGGACTTCATGTGTAGAAGACTAAGACATTGTACAGACTTCACATGAAGCGCTGGATGATGTACAGACTTGTGTTCGTTCAACACACAGGCTATACAGACATTGAGGCGAGCGCTGTCCAGACTTTGAGGCAAGCTCTATATAGACTTGATGAGAATGCATGGAACAACCGAATGTATAGACATGAAACAAGGAGTGTATAGACTTGGTGTTTACATGCCTGAGAGACCAAAGTACAGACTAGCTAAGCTTTCGCTAAGTCTGTATAGACTTGACCATGCAGACGACGGCACCATAGTACAGACTTGAATGCTTTCATTAAGTCTGTATAGACTTGACTATGCAAGGAGGAGTGTATGGACTTTAGAATGCATGAGACACCAGTGTACAGACTTTGAGAAGAACGATGCATGAACAAGCCTAACATGAACAAGCCTAACCAATGTATATACTTCACCCTTGAAGATGTGAGCGAGACACTATATACACTTGACCCTTGAAGAATGTACAGGCTCTGAAGACTTGAAGGACACGATGTATAGACTTGGCGTTATGAGGCATGCAGGCTGTATAGACTTCCGATGCCATGAAGACAATGTGTAGACTTGTGAAGCTTGAGGCCGATGTATAGACTTGGAGACCCTGAACCAGTGTATAGACTTGAAAAGGCTTGAACACAGTGATGTGCAGATATTGTGATGTATAGACTTAGGAGCATTTGCCAAGGCTGTACAGACTTCAGGCTTTGAACGTGTGTGCTGTGAATCAATGTATAGACTTGGTGAGCTTCAAAGTACAATGTGCAGACTTTGCGATGTATAGACTTAGGGTTCAACTATAAATGTATCAACTTTGAATATGCAAGCAATGTACAAACTTGGAGAATGGCTTGAGACACAGGCACGCTGCTCGCTGTACAGACTTTGGGTGAAGGCATGAACAGTGAATCAATGTATAGACTTGGATGCCCAACGCCAATGTACTGACTTGCTTTCAAGGAATGCAATGCTGTACAATGTATAGACTCTCAATGTATGGACTTGCCAAGACAACTGAAGGTTGTATAGACTTGCCAACGAAAGGGCTGTACAGACTTGAGCAATGCAAAGGCAATCAGATGTATAGACTTCATGATGTGTAGACTTGCCAAAACAACTGAACCGTGTACAGACTTGAACGAGCAAAGTCTGTACAGACTTTATTAAGACAACGGATGTATAGACTTAGAAGATACAGACTCTGTGTAGCCTTGCGAAAGGAAACGAATGTATAGACTTTGAAGCAGAAGCCAGGCAAACGATGTGTAGACTTGGCCAGAACGTAGGGAAAGGTATGAATGTATAGACTTGCCCAGAACGTAGGGAAAGCCGCCAATGTGCAGACTTGATCATCCAGTAGTGTATAGACTTTGTTTCGAGCAACGTAGGTAAAAGAGACAATGTATAGACTTTGAACAAAGATGAACAAGGCACTCTGTACAGACTTAGAGATCTGGGGGGTCGACCCATCTGGAAGGGGGTCGACCCACTTCTAGACTTCAACAATCAAGCTTCAGGCAGGCTGTCTAAGGATGTATAGACAGTGCAGAGAGAGTGATACACTGGCTGTGCAGACAATACCCCCATTGTACAGGCTTAACCTGAGAAGATATGAAATGCATGAGTCTAAGTCTAGACATTCATAGAAACAAGGTTATGAAATACAGACATTCATTGACTTATGGCAGTTATGAAATGCACCAATGCACACAGCCTGTTCGATGTAATGATACTCAAGTAAGATGTTCATTGAAACATTCATATGCAACACATGTTCATTGAAACATTTACATGCAATACAAATAGATTTATATGCAGACTCAAACAGTATGCAGACTATGCAGATTCAAACAGATTTATATGCAGACTCAAACAGATGATGACTTATAGTGTTTGCTATCATCAAAATCACAGGGACACAACAATCTCCCTCTTTTTGATGATGGCAACACTATGAGTCAGCACTATGAGTCAGTATGACTAGATCAAATATTTCTCCCCCTTTGACTTCAGCAAAAAGACATTAATTGAAGAGGGAAGAATAAGACTGCATAAGATGAGTGAGTTAAAAGCTCCCCCTTTAATGACAATTAGCTCCCCCTGAATAGAATAATGATTAGAAATGTTTTGAAGGTTGAAACCAATTGAGATGAAGGGAGAAAATCAACAAAAGCATAGGGACACTCAAAAATGCTGACTAGATCTCCCCCTTTATGAAAAACACTCAGTATGACATGGAAGCTCCCCCTGATTAGATGGAGTGAAAGAAATGATGAGCATCTATCAACAAAGCACATGGGTATACAAGAGTTACCACAATCTGTAAGCACAATGAATGAATTGAGGAAGATAGATTTTCATTAGCACACCAAATTCATAAATCTTTGTAGACGAATTTCATATTCTTCAATTATAATAGATTATGAATGAGTTTAAACTCACCATCATGATTTAAGAGTGATGTATTTGAGGTTTATCAGGAAAATTCATTACTCATATCTGACACATCTTTTAATAAAGATGAACCATCAACTCATTTGTTATTCATGTTGAACCTCCTTCCATCTTACTCATTTAAATTCAATGACTCCTATGGAAGTTACACAAGATACTATTGATATTAAATAGAAATAAATGAGACTGAACTTGTCTTTAGATTTTCAGAATTTTCTATTGAATAGCACTCATTTTTCCTGAGCAAGTTTGGTTCAGTCAACACCTTTTTACATGAGGCACAACACTTCTTAGGTGAAGTGACCCAGTTACTCAGTGTGACAACCACATTGCCTCTGAAGGAGAATAGAATTAGCAATGGAGTATCTTTTTACATGAGGAGACACTTTGATCAGAGGCCAGAATCCCCAGTTACTCAACACAACCATGCCATTGCTCTGCCAGATTTTCACACATTTTGAAAAGAGAGTTAACTATGGCACTTCATGACATGGGCTTAATCCATTTCTTTGATAGAGAACCCAGTTTCTCTGTGACCACAGTCATTGCTCTTGCTTTAAATTTTTAAGTGTTTTCAGATTTTTCAAACAATGCTCAGTACACTGAAATGTTTAAGAATAATACTTTCTATATGTATCTTAACCAAAGAAAGCCATGTCGTTTAAAATTTCAGATTTCAGAAGGTTTTGCATGAAGTTCATGAGACAACTGGTTAAGATTTATTAAGCAGAATGAATCAGATATTTTCAAGTCCTTTACATCAAAACTTAAGAAATACATTAGACTTAAATCAATTTGATTTATCAAAACATTCTTAAGCCAGTATAATAGAAGATTCTTCTTTTCAGAATGTGTCTGATTTATGTCTAGGGTGCACTGACTAAAAACTTTCCTCATTCAGATGAATCAATGATATTTTAGCAAATCAGTGGAGTCAACAAAGCATTTTTATCGAGAGAGTAGCAGAGAGCAATCATGAAGAGACAAAGATTTAACATTAGAACAGTTCAGTTTAGAATACACTTGCTGAGTCTGGAGTACAGACAGAACAAAGTGTAGACAGCAGGGAATTCAAGTGAACTACTCATTTGCCAAGAATGGATCAGATTGCTAGACAAAAGGAGTTCAAGAGGTGGAGAGATGAAACAGGAATGCTCCCCCTATCTAGATGCAATGAGTCATTTCTTTTTAGATTTTTCAATGCAAGGAAATGCAATGCAACTAACTACATGTATGCATGTTTAAAGGCTCTCCTGGAGAGATTTCCTGAACATACATATGTAATGCATTCAGCAAATGTGATTATCATGATTATGTAAACATCAGTCAAACTCCTCCTTACAAAGTGCATGATATGCAATTAAAGCACTGAAACATGATTTTAAAATATATGCTTATTCAGAGAGAAACTACAATCATTTCCATGAGCATTTCAGATTTTTCAATTAGATTCAGTTAGACAATGCACAAAAGAACTATCATGATATGCAGTGCATGCAGATCACACAAATTCAGAATACAGAGTTTTCAGAATTTACCTGAATGGGGCTTTATCATCTTGGGTGCCTTGGTTTAATTTACCCCTCTTTATTCCTCAGTCCAAGGCACACCTGCAAAGTATTTGATCATCTTGATCCTACAGGGACCCAAGCAGCTTTGGGTCCTGCGTTAGCCCTGACAGGTGTTCTAAACAATTTCATAGAAACATTATCATCAAATTTCATCAGTGAACAATCATCCATAGAATGTCCAAATTTTCCACAGTATCTACATGAAATGGCTGGTTTTTGGTTCTTATGATGCATATTAACAGCAGGATGATGTTTATAAACCTGTTCATAAGATTTTCTGTTGTATGCATGAACAGTTTGATGCTTGTTCTTACTCAGCCAACATTCAGCAGATCTATGCCCTTGCTTCCCACAGTTATAGCATGAAAGTCTTGCAAATGATTTTGCAGGGAATTTGACTACATGGGGGTTAACAAACTTCTTCTGAACATGCCAACAGTCCTTGACTGTATGGCCATTTTTCCCACAGTGAGAGCAAGCAGAAGAATTTCTTCTATGAAAGCCATTTTTACCCCAAGTGGATCCAAACCATCACTCAGCAGCCTTGTGCCCAGGCTTATTGCAGTTAGAGCACACAATGTACTGACTAGACTTGTGTTTAGTTCCATAAGAACCATGAATATTCATGGAAGACCTGGCATGCAGTTTATTGTCTTCTTTCATGATAAAGCATGCATTCATGAGATGACCATACTTACCACAATAATAACATGAAGCATCAGGCTTCCTAGTAGCATGGTTTCTATCAGAAAATTTTCTAGAATGTAATGTTCCACTAGCATGCTCATCCTTTAACATTAATCTGCAATCTTCCATTATGTGACCTACTTTCCCACAATAATAACATGACCCCGTTTTAATATGAGTGTGTGAGAGATCATGTGAATTGTGTGCAGCATTCTTTATAGCAACAGGAGTGTCTTTGTCCTTTTTCTATGAATTTTCATTCTTTTTCAGTTTTTGAATTTGTTCTGCAGATTTGGGACTGACAGTGGATTTTTGTGCAGTAAATTGAAAAACAGAAGAACCAGCAGTTGTGTTTTGATCAGAAGCTTTTACAAACACAATTGAAGTTTTATTGCTATTGATCCTTTTGTTTGTTGAACTGTAACCCAGCCCCTCTCTCTGAGAGTTATCACTCTTTCCCAGAAGCTTATTCAGATTGTCCTTTCCCTTGACAAACTTTGACAAGGAGTTTTTCAGATCTTGAATTTCAGAATTTAAGTCACAAATATTAGCTTCATATTTGGACAGATCCGTTTCACAGGAAATGACTTGTTGATGCAAGGCATCATTCAGACTTTTGAGTTTTTCAACTTCCTGTTTTAATTTTATTTCATTGTCAGCTTCAGATAGGGACTTATAAAGATCATCAACTTCTTGTTGAAGGGATGTGATTGTTAACTGATATTTAGCTAGCAAATGACATTCCCACTCAACATTAAGTTGATGTTTTTCAGATTTGTAATTCCATGTTCAGCATTCAGCAACTCACTAGAGCTCACCAGGCTTACACTCTTTCCTTTTTTTAAAGTGATTAGCCTCTCAGACATTGCTGAGTTTAGGTGATTCAGCTTATTAATTTCCTCATTCAGTTTACTGTTCTGCTCTAGGAGTTCATCATCAAGCACCCATTCATCTGAAGAAAACTGACATTCATAAAACTTTTCTTGTTGTTTTTCAGATTGAAGTTTGTCAAGATTTTTCTGAATCTCTGAATTTGTTACTCTATCAGCCTCTAATTTTTCAGAAATCAATCTATTCTCTTTTTCAAGAATTTTTGATTTGTGTACAGATTCTTTGAGCTGGTTATTGAGTATTACATTTCCAGACTTCATGTTTTCCAATTCAGAGTTGACACAGTCTAAATCTCTCACTAATTTTTCATTCTGAACAGCATTATTGTGATGAACCTGATCTTCATCAATTAAACTATGCCTCTCCTTTAGTTCAGCAATTTCACAAACAAGCTCTTGATTCTCCTTTTTGTGTAAATCAATTTGTTTCATAAGAGTTTATTTTTCAGATTTCAAGTGATCTAAATCTGAACTAATAGAATCAAAATCTGTTAGCTGTCTGTTGACACCCATTTTATGACCAATAAGTTGGGTCATCTCCTTGTTTATCCATATGATGCTCCGAGTTGTTCACTCTTCATCGAGTTTCCTTAATCAGTTTGAAGCCTATTTTTTGGGTCTTCTCCTTGGTTGAAGTATGTTTATTGTGTCCTTTTATTCGATGAGCTTAGCAAGCTTTGCACCTATTTTTATCCTCATTGCTAATAACGGTCCTCACTGGGGGTGTTACTTCCATATAACGCATGATCCCTAGGCCGTTACTTATTGAAGAGTCCTAAAGTTTGAAGCCTTTGTTCTAAAGCTTATCCTCTTACTTATCCGTTGAGTATAACGGTATGTCGTGCAGCCGTTATTTATTCCAACGCGTCCAGCCTTGGCCGTTACTTTCCTTCGAGAGTCCAACTTGTTTGATCTTCTTCCCATTGATCTTATCTCTTTTGAGATAAGGATGAATGTAACGGATGTTCCCTGCCGCGTTATTTTTATGTAGCGGTCTGTCGACCAGCCGTTACATTCAACAGAGAGTCCTGGCAGTTCAGGCCTTTTCTCTGCTACTCCGTGGTCGAGATAAGAGTTTGAATTGTTGATTTCTCTTCCAAATCTGATCCTCAGAACCTTCTATTTGTTTCTATGGACTCTTGGTGATATTATCTTCAGGGATTTGCTAAGAGTTATCCTTTTATCTTGCTGGATTATCCTCTGCTCGACCGGAGAGTTTGAGGGTCTATAAATAGCACCCTTAACTTCATGGCCCGAGAGAGGAAGATCTGGAGTTCGCGTCGAAGTGCTGCCGCATTCTGGAGTCACATCTGACCAAGGAGAATTGTCTTTCACGTTCATCTGCTTCGCGGTGAAGGGAGTATTCGTTCCATTGATTTTCAAAGTTCATCATTACATATTATGTTTTTCCTCATCTCCTTTTCATCAAAAGCATTGTCCCTCTTCTTTCTCCACGTTCTCCCTGGTTTTTCATCATCTAAACATCCTCCTATCTTTTTAAAACGTCCAGAGGGGTTAAAAAAAACAAAACTTCCTCGGTACTTTCCTTTCCTTTTGCATGCTATTGAGTTTATTGAAGAATTGATGCTATATTGTTTAAAGGGCTAATTTGGGTCTGTTTTCTTGTGTTTTCATGTTCTTTGGCAGGTTTACAGGTTCACCACACGAGGCCCAAGTCTTCTGGCCGGCTGGAGGAGTTGGAGTTAAAAGAATTCACAAGCTATTACTGCAGGTTATTTGACGGTCTTGTGCAGGCGCGCCATATTCTTATAGCGGTTCATCGAGCGACCGTCACTTCCCAGTGACGCGTGGACTTTCGGCCGTTACATTCCGTTGATCTGCAGATTTCCCTGATTTTCTCTCTCCCGTGGGCGGGTGCTTCATCCACCTATTTCCAAGGTATTTTCAGGTCTTTGGCTTGTTTCTACTTTGGTGGCGATCACGTTCTTTCTTGGTATTGGGCATTAACTTTCTCTTTCTCTCTCATATCTCTTATTCTCTTTCCTTGCTCCACCCTTGCGGTGTGTTTTTATTTGCTTTTGCTCCACACCCCGGCGTGTGTTTTTCTTTATTCCCTTAGCTTAGTTTGATGATTGAGATAGCATGCCCATGCTAGAGCTTGTTCTGGTTGCCTAGGTTCATGGTTCACATGTCCTTGGGTTGATTGAGATCTTTGATTTTTTGCCTATCATCTTTATTGCACATAAACCAAAAAGAAGAAGAGAAGCAAAACAAGTCAACAAATAATTTTTTTGGCGATCACGGTGGGACAGCTTGTGCAAATCGTGTCTTGATCTCTGTTTAAACCTGTCATCATTCAATTGTTTGATTGTCCTCGGATCTCCCTCTTACTTCATCTTATTTCTGGTTTTCTGGGTGTTCTGACAACCCTCTGTCCTTGTGTTACTCCACTCTGACGTAGGGGTATTGGACAGTTATACGCTTGATCCTGTGTGCGGGCTTTTCACGGATTTCCCTTTTATTGACTGGTTGTTTTTGGCTCTCTGGCTCATCTGTGTTATATTACTTCTGGCGGTCTGGTCCTCGACCGTTATTATCTTCTGACGTAGGGTCTATAGACCGTTATACTCCAGACAGGTACGCATCCCGAGGTGCATTACTTTCCGCAGTTTCTACTGTGATTTCCTTGCTTGGGTGATATCTGACTTCCTCCCTGATTGTTCTACATATTTACATCATTGCGTGCATAATTGTTTGCTAGATTCTAGGCTACATTTTGCATGCACTCCGGTGCACATAGGTTCATT